>CM014276.1:57254119-57300190 GCA_004135705.1 Alloteropsis semialata
TCAAACCAACTTAAATGAAAAAGATACAATTACCATGTTGGTTTGTTGACCTTGTTGTCATGCAGCTTACTCATCACCAACTCACTTGCATTGGAGTTGCTCAAGTGTATTATATGAATATAAGTATAATCCCTTACACTTGAACTATACACACGGAAACTTGCAAATGATGTTAGTACCAAGAGACACAAAATATGAAGTGAGCTCCCCCTAAATATGTGCATCAAGGATTCAAACCTTGAGACTTGCACTTTTAGCTCGATTAAGGCACTAGGGTAGCTAGCTTCATATTGTGGTCATATTATAAATAAATTCATGAATAAGTAAATGTGATCCAGACAGGCTCACAGATATTTGTATGAAGCTTCAGATATAATTAGAAGAGTATTTCTTGTGATATTCCAATTTAGATGAAGCATGACAGTTGAACCTCTGCCGGAACTTCTGGCATAGATGACCGGAACTTCTGATACGAGACAGAGGCTGCCGGACTTTTGGGTCAGAAGATCTGAAGCCGGCCGGAACTTATTCTTTTGCTACCTACTGATTCTGGCAAAACCGGTGCCACCGGTTTTACCAATCCGGTGCCACCAGATCTCAACTGAACCATGCATTTCTTCAAAAAGATTATTCTGTGCTTCTTGTCTTGATTCATTTCTGTTTATCTTCATTATTATTCATTGCCCTGCATTTATAAACACTCAAAGCTTCTTGAGGAAGCAGTTAGTAGCATCAAGTGTTATTTGTCATAATCTTTCATTATTAATCAAAGATCTCTTGTCCACTATACATGCTTAGAAACAATAAAATCATAGATAGGTAAATATGAGAGGACAGCTAGATAGGTACTTATCATAGAAGAAGCATTGGATAACATTTTCTTCCATTGATCTCACTTGGTTCATTTATGATATGAATTTTCTCTTGAGATGTAAATGATGTAAGATGGAATTCTTCTCAACTGAACCAAGCTTCCAATGCTGCTCCAAGTATCTACAAATCTCTTTTAGGCACATTTTGGTACCCAACGTGTGTTGGGTCCTACAAGATTAGTAAGCAAGGACTTAGGAACCCAAATGGCCTTTGTGCTTGTCCTAGGTGAACCAATCACATTAGTTGCACAAGAGTCAGTTGAGTTCCTCCTAATCTTAATAAACTTATTATTGACAAAATCAAGATTAGGATTTTCACCATTTGGACAATCCTTACCAAAGTGTCCCTTTTGACGACATGTGTAGCAAATCTTGTGCTTGATGTTGCTACTTTTATATTTCTTGCTTGCAGAACATTTCTTCTCTTTAATGTTTGCTTGTGTCTTCAATCCAAGGCTGTTCTGCTTGACTTGTGGTTCCTCAGTGGAAACCGGTACCACCGGTTTATCTAAACCGATGCCTCCGGTTTTGCCTGAGTGCATCCTTGACTGGTTGACACAAGCTTCAATTTCGTGCCCTTTCTCACGACATCCATAACATCTCCTCTGTGGAAGACTTCTCTTCCTTTTTGATTGTTTTGGCTTGTTCTTCTTTTCAAAAAAGCACGTGGAGTCATGTTTCTTCTTCTTCTTGTCTTGCTTCTCTTTTGGGATGGACTTGAGAGGCGACGTTGATCCCTTCTCAAGCTTCTTCACCATGGAATCACGGTTATCTTGAGAAGGTTGCGCAAGGCCCTTGCCTTTTAGCTTGGACAAGTCCATCTTAAGCCTCTTGACCTCTAGTTTCAGATAGTCATTATCTTATGCAATGTGATCATGAAGTGACTCTGCAAGAATTTGATCATACCATGTAGGTTTTGCTTGCGAGCCGCAAGGGTTAGCACAAGACATATCGGTTTTGGCTAGAGAACATTTACACTTATGAATTTGAGGTTCTAAAGATTTCATAGTAGTAAGCATAACCTCATGATTCATTTCAAGAAATGTGTGTGAATCTACAAGCTTCCCATAGGAACACTCTAGTTCCTTATGAGTAACCTGCAAGTTCACATACTTACTAGAGAGCTCCTCAAGCTGATCCTTGAGCCTTCGATTTTCTTCCTCCAATGAAATTGTCAAGGATTCATTTGACTCCTTGACCTCCTCTTTGCTTTCAACTATATGACAATAAGAAATGTTAGCATTCAAGGAGGAATGAATGGGAGCAGTAGATGCCTCACTGAGCTGATGAGTCGTTGAATTTTCACTCGAGGAAAAGTCATCAGCTAGCTCCTGGCCGAAACCGGTTCCACCGGTTTTAGAAACCGGTACCACCGGTTCTGCCTGAGCAGAGCCAGTGAGTGTAGTTTTGTGGTTCTCTTGCTCCTTGGATGATGTCACTTGAGGCTCATAGCACATAGGTGATGTTGAGCACTCCTCTAGTGACTCCATGTCTTCTTGCTCTTCGTCATCACTTTCTATATCTTCATATGCATCCTTGATGAGAGTCCAAATGCGATATGCATCTCTTTGAATTACATCATCCCTAGAGATGACGTTCCATATAGCTGTACACACAGATCTTTGCAAGAAGTTAGTAACACATGAATTGAGTTGCAAGCAAGCCAACTCCCCTTGAGTGACATTTGATCGATCAATATTTGATGAGGACATCCATTCCATTGATACAACCATGCCTAATGTTCAGCAACGACCAATGACTCGAGCCCGTGCACGACAACTCAACTATCAGGTAAAGTCGTTCCTCGCTGTTCATACAAATCCATCTCAGAATTGGATGCTACTAAACTATGGTGATGAATGTCTTATTCTTAGGAACATGGGACATAAAGAAGAGGGGAGAAGCAGCCACAACAACCCAGAACGTCAGCAAGCTCCACGTTTGGAGATGAGGGGCGCTCCCACGCAAACAGAGTGATTCCTCCCGTTTTGAGTCGAGTGGGCAGCCGAACAGCACAAGATTGTTTCGCCCATAACTCTTAGCTCCAGATGTTGTTAGAGGCGTATGAGTACTTGTTGGAGAGCTCTTGAAGTCTTCTTTCAAATGAATCTAACCTCATGCCCAGATTCGGTCGGAGCAGGGAGAAATCGACCAGGCAACGTTTCGACCTCCAGGCTGCACACAACCTCACCTTTTGGTATTTGGGCCTTGTATTCAGTCTGGCCCATAAAGAGGGCGTCCTAGGGTTAGAAGAGCTTCTCCAGGACCTCCTGGTAGCAGCCGTCCTATAAATAGAAGTAGCAGCCACCATTGAGAACTTGGGTTTTCTTTAGATGCAAGTTAGCTACTGCTACTTCCTAGTGAACGCGTGTGTCAATCTGACCACCCGATTTGCTTGATTCAAGACCCCAACTTGTGTTCCAGATTCATATTATTTCCAACCCGTGAGTTATTTGCTTGTCATCTTGTTCTTGCGTGTTCTCGATTTCTAGCAGGAGCTTTGGTGTTCTTGGCACGGCAAGAGTACCTCAAACGGAAACAGTGTACCTGTTGCTAAGGCGCAGCCCCGGTTGGTGTTGTAGTCGGACAGCCAACGTCGAATCCACCCCCAAATCGAGGTTACCCCCAACTCTCATCGAAGTCGGGAACAAACCCTAGCGGGTTCTATCATGTGGTAATCAGAGCAAGGTTTTCGGTGAGAGTTTCTATCCATACTTTACCTACAGTCCAAAAAAATCCCCCAAAAAATAGGTTAGATCTGAAATCCCAACAACAAGTTTGAGCCTTTGCTGTTCTACCTAGTTCTTGGCTTGTTGAGTTTGTGGTTGCATCATGGTGTCATGTGCTGGTTCTTAGGATCTAATCCATTAGAGTTTTGAGTTCTTGTCACGTTTTTGTCACCATTAGATTCGCCACCACTTTTTTCCCTTTCACGCCGCTGCATTCACCCACTATTTTTCGCCATCCTCACTCCCAGATCTGCACTGGAAGAAATCTGCTCTAATTCTTGCATCCAATCTCCGATTTAAGTGTTTAGATACAATCTGGAAAGCTGAACTTGTCCCCTTTCTAAGGGATCTGACCTTACTCCCAAATTCCTTCGGAGCGCTCCAGAATCGTCTTGGAGATTTGCGAATCTGCTGTGTTAAAAAGAGATGTTGAATTGAATCCAAAGGGGCTGTGTGCAATACTTTTTGTGTTGGTTGTCATAGTACCAACAAAAGTTTTAGGCCCTGAAAAAGAAGAAAGAAGAAAAAAAAGTGAAAAAAAAGAAGAAGGAAAATAAGAAAGGAAGAAGAAAAAAGAGTTCTTGTTGCTGCAGTACCCTGTTTGTATGCCTTGTTTGCCGCTGTTTGGTGACTACGTTTGTGTCTAGGCTCACGTCTCTAACAAGGTTTAGCCTAGGACCAGCACGGTACCATTGTGAACATTTATTCAACTTGCTTTGGCTAATGTGGTTCTAGCTATTCCTTGATTTTACTTGCAGCCACCTATAGCTCCACAAATCATCTACTACTCCACAGGGCTATGATTGTACCACTGTTTGTGTTGATCTTGCTGCTGCCAACATCAAGTGCTTTGTGTGGTGAGAACATGTAAGAGCTTGTATAACAGGTTGAGAGTTACAGAACACCACACAACATTTACATCTAGTAGTTGTAGGGACTTTTCTACTTCACTTGTTTCCTGTTTGCTCTTGTATCTTTACCATGGCAGGAACAGGGGATGGGGATGAGGATGATGTAGGACCGCTTACACCTCATACCAAGGGCATCATGCAGCATTTGCAGAAGCAAGTGAGAGAGTACATCGAAGGGATTGATAATGATTTGCAGGTGATAAATGAGAGGATTGGGCAAATGGAGACCGCGCAGACCACCAACAACACCAAGCTTGCAGGGTTGGAGGCAACTGTTGGTCGTGTGGACAAGAGCCTCACTGCTCTTCTGAAGCGCTTTTGATTGAACCCGCTAGGGTTTGTTCCTGATCCTTCGATGAGAGTTGGGGATAACTTCGATTTGGGGTGGATTCGACGTTGGCTATCCGACTACAACGACCACAAGGGGCTGCGCCTTAGCAACAGGTACACCGTCTCCGATTGTGATGTTCTTGCCGTGCCAAGAACACCGCTGCTCCTGCTAGCAATCGAGAACAAGCAAGAACAAGCAAATAACTCACGGATTGATAACCAAATGGCGAATCTGGTACACAAGTTGGGGTCTTGAATCAAGCAAATCGGGTGGTCTGATCGACACACGCGTTTACAAACTGGTTGCAAGAAGCTAACTCAGATCTAAAACAAAACCCAAAAACGTTCTTGGCTGCTGCTGGTGGTATTTGTAAGTGGGAGAGCAGCCAAGGAGGTGTTGGGGTCGAAACCCTAGCTTAGGAGGCGCCCCCTCATGGGCTCAACTGGATACAAAAGGCCCAAGGCCCAAAACTGAGGTTCTGCGCAGACTGGAGGTCCGGACATTGTTTTGCAGATTGTGAGCGTTCCAGGACGAATCTGATGATGGGGTTAGATCCATATGAAACTAGACTTCTTGAGCTTTCCAATGAGTACTCATATGCCTCAAACAACATCCGGAGTCGAGAAATATTGCCAAATCAATTTGATGTTGCCTGGCTGTACGAACTTGAAGTCTGAACTTGGTGTCCGATCTTGTGCTTCCTTGTTGTGTCATCTTGATGTCCAAACTGATTGGTTGACCCATTAGCTTCCTCTCCATCATTCCTAATAACAATAAAATCATCACAATGATTTAGTAGCATCCAATTCTGAGATGAAGGTTTATGGACAGCGAGGAACGAGTTTACCTGATAATTTAGCTCTCGTGCACGGGCTCTTGTCATTGGTCCTTGCTGCGTAGTAGGCATGGTTGTGTCGTTGGAAGGGATGTCCTCATCATCCTCCCCTTCTTGCATTTGAGTCGTCCTCGACTCAAGTTCATCTTCCTCGCCCAAATATGGTTTCAAATCTGCAATGTTAAATGTGGGGCTGACCCCAAAATCTGCAGGCAACTCAAGTTTGTATGCATTATCATTGATCTTAGCTACAACTTTAAAAGGACCATCAGCTCTCGGAAGCAACTTTGACTTCCTCAAATCGGGAAACCGATCTTTTCTCAAGTGCAGCCAAACCAAATCACCTGGTTCAAAAGTGACATGCTTCTTTCCTATGCTACCAGCAAGTTTATATTTAGCATTCATGTTCTCTATGTTCTCTTTTGTGGTCTCATGCATTTTTACCATCAACTCAGCACGTTGTTTAGCATCAAAATTCAATCTCTCAGAAGTTGGTAGAGGCAGCAGATCAATAGGGGCACGAGGCACAAAACCATAAACAATCTCAAAAGGGCTCTTTTTAGTAGTAGAGTGTTGTGAACGATTGTAAGCAAACTCAACATGAGGCAAACATTCTTCCCACATTTTTATGTTCTTTTTCAAAATAGGCCTAAGCATGATAGATAAAGTTCTATTCACAACCTCAGTTTGTCCATCAGTTTGGGGATGACAAGTAGTGGAAAATAGCAGCTTAGTACCCAATTTAGCCCACAAAGTTCTCCAAAAATGACTAAGAAATTTTGCATCACGATCTGAAACAATTGTGTTTGGCACACCGTGCAAACGAACAATTTCACGAAAGAACAAATCAGCAACATGAGTAGCATCATCGGTCTTATGACATGGTATGAAATGTGCCATCTTAGAAAATCTATCCACAACCACAAAGACACTATCCCTCCCCTTCTTTGTTCTAGGCAGTCCTAAAACAAAGTCCATTGATATATCCTCCCATGGTGCATTAGGAACAGGTAAAGGCATGTACAAACCGTGAGGATTAAGGCGTGACTTAGCTTTTTGGCATGTTGTGCAGCGAGCAACGAATCTCTCCACGTCCCTCCGCATCTTGGGCCAAAAGAAATGATCAGCAAGGATGTCTTCTGTCTTCTTCACACCAAAGTGTCCCATCAGCCCTCCCCCATGCGCTTCCTGCAACAATAACATACGCACAGAGCTAGCTGGAATGCATAGCCTGTTAGCTCGAAAGACAAACCCGTCATTGAGGACGAATTTGTTCCATGTTTTTCCCTCCTTGCAATTCAGCAACACATCTTTATAATCACCATCATGGGCATATTGCTCTTTTATTGTTTCCAAGCCAAAAATTTTGAAATCAAGTTGTGAAAGCATGGTATAACGTCTAGACAAAGCATCAGCAATTACATTTTCCCTCCCTTTCTTGTGTTTGATGACATAAGGGAAAGACTCAATGAATTCAACCCAGCGAGCATGCCTACGGTTCAGTTTTGCTTGACTTCGAATATGTTTCAATGATTCATGATCAGAATGTATAACAAACTCTTTGGGCCATAAATAATGCTGCCATGTTTCCAAAGTCCGAACTAGAGCGAGCAATTCTTTATCATAAGTAGAATAGTTCAAACTAGGCCCACTCAACTTCTCGCTGAAGTATGCTATAGGTTTTCCCTCTTGTAACAAAACACCTCCCAATACAATTCCACTAGCATCACATTCAAGTTCAAAAGTTTTAGTGAAATCAGGAAGTTGGAGCAAAGGGGCACAGGTAAACTTATCTTTCAATGTGTTGAAAGCACTCTTGTGTGCTGCAGCCCAAGTAAATGTAACGCCCTTCTTGGTGAGTTCGTGCAATGGGGCTGCAATGGTGCTGAAATCCTTCACAAAACGCGATAGAATCCAGCAAGCCCGAGAAAGCTTCTCACTTGTGTGACCGTTGTGGGAACCGGCCAGCCATGTATTGCTTCAACCTTGGCTTGATCAACTTCAATTCCCTGCGGGGTCACAACATAGCCAAGAAAAGAGACTCGATTCGTACAAAAGGTGCACTTCTCAAGGTTACCAAACAAACGTGCATCTCGTAGAGCGTTAAAAACAGCACGCAAATGATCAAGATGTTCCTCAAGTGATCTACTGTATATCAAGATGTCATCAAAATATACCACAACAAATCTGCCAATGAAAGCGCGTAAAACTTCATTCATTAATCTCATGAAAGTGCTGGGCGCATTAGTGAGACCAAAAGGCATGACTAACCACTCATATAGACCGAATTTAGTTTTAAACGCTGTTTTCCATTCATCTCCTAGCTTCATGCGAATCTGGTGGTAACCACTACGTAAATCAATTTTTGAGAACACAATTGAGCCACTCAGTTCATCAAGCATATCATCTAGCCTAGGGATAGGATGACGATATCTGATTGTAATGTTATTAATCGCTCGGCAATCTACACACATGCGCCAAGATCCATCTTTCTTAGGAACTAAAAGGACAGGAACAGCGCAGGGGCTCAGAGACTCACGCACATAACCTTTGTCGAGCAATTCTTGCACTTGGCGTTGAATCTCTTTAGTTTCTTCGGGATTGGTCCTGTATGGCGCACGGTTGGGCAAGGAGACCCCGGGAATAAGGTCAATCTGGTGCTCAATCCCACGGATTGGTGGCAGCCCCGGTGGCACCTCCTTTGGAAAAATGTCCGCATACTCCTGCAAAAGGTTAGTGACTGCAGGAGGCAAAGAAGAAGGTATCTCCTCAAGTGAAAACAAAGTTTGTTTGCAAATAAAAGCATAGCAAACAGCAGTACTAGCATCAATCTCATCCAAGTCAGATTTGGTTGCAATGAAACATGACCCTTTCAGCTTAATCTCATTTTTGTTATTGTGGCCAGATTTGGTGTTCTTTTTTTTGTGCTTTTCAAGTTCATTTGCCACAATCTGATTTTCACTCTTAGCATGCTCCTGATTCTTTACTTTACTAGCTCTAACAAGTTCATCTTTCAAAATAGCTTCAGGAGACATTGGGTGCAAAACAAGTTTCTTGTCATTATGCATAAAAGAGTATTGATTTGTTCTACCATGATGCAAAGAATCAATGTCAAACTGCCATGGTCTACCTAACAACATAGAGCATGCTTGCATGGGTACAACATCGCATTCAATAGAATCATGATAAGAACCAATAGCAAAATTAACTCTCACCAACCGTGTTACCTTCACCTTACCGCTACTGTTTAGCCATTGAATGTAGTAAGGTTGCGGATGTGGCTGGGTGCACAATGCAAGCTTCTCCACCATTTCAGCACTTGCCAAGTTGTTGCAGCTCCCTCCATCAATGATGACTCGGCAAGAACGCTCCTTGATCACACACTTGGTTTGAAACAAATTATGGCGCTGATTTTGTTCAGCCTTCTCCATTTGTGCACTCAACACTCGCTGTACTACGAGGCTCTCATAGTGTTCAGCATGTTCCGTTCCAATGTGCTCCTCATTTTTGTTGTGCTCCTCATCTTCCCCTACATTGTTAGCAGCAAGCAAGGCATATGTTTCTTCATCTTCACTAGCAGAGGAATACTCACCATCAGGACGCACAACTAGCACACGTGCGCTTGGGCAGTCCTTGCGCACATGACCGTAACCTTTGCAGCGGAGGCATTGAATGTCTCTTGTTCGCCCCGAAGATGCAATTGAGGATGAACTCTTGGTTGGTGCAGCAGCTGCCCCCTCTGTTGTTTCGAGAGGGTATGGTGAGGAATTTGTTGTCGAAGGTCGTGGTTTGCTGCTTGATGAAGATGGGGCAGCGGCTCGGTACAGTTGGGCAGCGGGGTTGGATGGCGTCCAAGTGGTAGCACGACCTGCAGAAATGTTAGTTCTCGTGCTAGCTCTTCGTCCCTGTACTTCCCTTTCAGCTTTACAAGCAAGATGAAACAAACGAGAGATCGAATTGTAGTCTTTGTAAGCCAAAATATCCTGAATTTCCCGATTTAGCCCACCCATGAACCTAGCCATAGCTGCATCCTCATTTTCTACCAAACCACAACGAAGCATCCCTGTTTGCAACTCTTGATAGTACTCTTCTACAGATTTGTTTCCCTGTCTCAAAAGTTGAAGCTTATGCAAAAGATCACGTGCATAATAAGAGGGAACAAATCTAGCTCGCATAACTCTTTTCATAGCATCCCAAGTTTGTGGAATGTTGTTTGGATGGCTGCGCACATATTCACTCCACCAAATAGAAGCAAAGTCAGTAAACTCACTAGTAGCAGCCCTAACACGTTTGTTTTCAGGAAAATCATGACAAGCAAATTTTTGATCAAAGCTAGCTCCCAAGTAAGATATGCATTGGGGTCATATTTTCCATCAAAAGAGGGCATGCTGAATTTAATCTTCCCCAAAGAATCATCATTGTCGCGTACCTCACGTCGTGGTTGACGAGCACGTCCACCATGTCGACGGCGGCGCTGCTGCTGGCTGTGCTGGCCATTTACCTCCCCATCAAGCTCTGTGTCAGCTGAATATTCTTCCTCATCTTGCCCAGCAATGCTGCCCTCAGTGTTGTTGTTGTTGTTGCGCCGTCCCGTACCATCACGACCCTCCTGGTCCATCCTGTCCAAACGCTCCAAAATACCTACAAGAGAGGTGTTAAGAGCCCCAAGCGTGTTCTCCATTGAGGTCGGCTTGGTGTTAGTGTCGATCTGCGTGGCCTCCAATTGGCCAAGGCGTTCGTTGGTGACTCGAACATCCTCATCAAGGTGTTCAGCATGCACCCTCACTTGGCGTTCAAAGTATTGAATGATGCCCCTTGTTCGAGGTGAATGAGCGCGTCCATCATTCTCATTTCCTGCCATGGTTAGCTTGTAGCAAGAAGATCAAGAGAGAAAAAAAATGTCCTATCAACTCGTTGAACTAGGTGGCAGCAAACTCCATTCTCTCAATCTTGTGCCATCAAGTTCTTACATGTTCTTACCACGCTAGGAAGTTGGTGTTGGCAGCCAGCAAGAACAGCACAAAACGTTACACAAGCACAGCCCTGTGTCGTTGTAGATAATTTGTGGAGCTATAGGTGGCTGCAACAAAAGTCAAGGAACAGCTAGAACCACGTTAGCCAAAGCGAGTTGAATAAATGTTCATAATGGTACAGTGCTGGTCCTAGGCTAAACCTTGTTAGAGACGTACATAAACGTAGTCACCAAACAGCGGCAAACAAGGCATACAAATAGAGCACTGCAGCAACAAGAACTCTTTTTCTTTCTTTCTTCTTTTCCTTCTTGTTTCTTCCTTTGCTTTTTTTCTCTTCTTCACTTTTTTTTATTCTTTTCAGGGCCTCACAAGTTATGTTTGGCACAAACAAACAAAACAATTACTTCACACAGCCCTCCTTGCTTTTAGATGCACAAATTACATAGCAGATATACGGAAATCTCCAGAGCGATTACAAAGCGATCAGAAAGAATTTGGTGGCAAGGTTATTTTTCCCTGGAAGAGCACAAAGTAAGCTTTCCAGAATGTATCTAAACACTTGAATTGGAGATTGGATGCAAGAAATAGAGCAGATTTCTTCCTGTGCAGATCTGGAAGTGGGGGTGGCGAAAATTAGTGGAAAAATGCAGCGGCGTGAAAGGGGGGAAGTGGCAGCGAATCTAATGGTGACAAAAACGTGACAAGAACTCAAAACTCTAATGGATTAGATCCTAAGAACCAGCACATGACACCACGATGCAACCACAAACTCAACAAGCCAAGAACTAGGTAGAACAGCAAGGCTCAAACTAGTTTTGGGATTTTGGATCTAGCCTATTTTTGTTTGGTATTTTTGGACTGTAGGTAAAGTAAAGAATGAGTAGATACTCTCACCGATTAACCTTGCTCTGATTACCACATGATAGAACCCGCTAGGGTTTGTTCCTGATCCTTCGATGAGAGTTGGGGATAACTTCGATTTGGGGTGGATTCGACGTTGGCTGTCCGACTACAACGACCACAAGGGGCTGCGCCTTAGCAACAGGTACACCGTCTCCGATTGTGATGTTCTTGCCGTGCCAAGAACACCGCTGCTCCTGCTAGCAATCGAGAACAAGCAAGAACAAGATGAACAAGCAAATAACTCACGGATTGATAACCAAATGGCGAATCTGGTACACAAGTTGGGGTCTTGAATCAAGCAAATCGGGTGGTCTGATCGACACACGCGTTTACAAACTGGTTGCAAGAAGCTAACTCAGATCTAAAACAAAACCCAAAAACGTTCTTGGCTGCTGCTGGTGGTATTTGTAAGTGGGAGAGCAGCCAAGGAGGTGTTGGGGTCAAAACCCTAGCTTAGGAGGCGCCCCCTCATGGGCTCAACTGGATACAAAAGGCCCAAGGCCCAAAACTGAGGTTCTGCGCAGACTGGAGGTCCGGACATTGTTTTGCAGATTGTGAGCGTTCCAGGACGAATCTGATGATGGGGTTAGATCCATATGAAACTAGACTTCATGAGCTTTCCAATGAGTACTCATATGCCTCAAACAACATCCGGAGTCAAGAAATATTGCCAAATCAATTTGATGTTGCCTGGCTGTACGAACTTGAAGTCTGAACTTGGTGTCCGATCTTGTGCTTCCTTGTTGTGTAATCTTGATGTCCAAACTGATTGGTTGACCCATTAGCTTCCTCTCCATCATTCCTAATAACAATAAAATCATCACAATGATTTAGTAGCATCCAATTCTGAGATGAAGGTTTATGGACAGCGAGGAACGAGTTTACCTGATAATTTAGCTCTCGTGCACGGGCTCTTGTCATTGGTCCTTGCTGTGTAGTAGGCATGGTTGTATCGTTGGAAGGGATGTCCTCATCAGCTTTGATGACCTCCATGCGAAGACGAACGATAAGCATAAAGATCATCACCAAGGAGATGAGGACAGCGCAGAAAATTCAGAAGCTGATTATGGTGCTGACACCGAAGTTGAGGACAGAGATCGGCGACGTCTACGCCAGAACCGTCGAGGTATAGGTGGGCATCGCCCACGTGTGGTACATCACAATGACAATGCTTTCAGCAAGATAAAATTTAAGATACCCCTTTTGATGGTAGATATGATCCGGATGCTTATCTTACTTGGGAGATGGCTGTTGAACAAAAGTTTATTTGTCATGATTTTCTTGAGAATGCTTGTGTTAGGGCAGGAACTAGTGAGTTCACCGATTTTGCTTCTGTTTGGTGGATAGAATATGGCAAGAAAAACCCTAATAACATGCCACAAACTTGGGATGCTTTGAAGCGGGTCATGATATTTAAATCCTCTACAAGTGTATACATCTTTTAACATAGTTTTTCGTTGGTGGCATTGGTGCTGGTGCCTTGTGGATGTTCGCTGGCAACGGGTTCAAGCCGTAGAATCTTCCGGTTCTTGATGCTTCAGGTATTATGATAATCAAAGGACGAACACGGTCTCATTGTGTTGTGCTTAATGCTGTCTGATAACCTTTTCTCAAAACAGGGGGCGTCAGTCTTTGTTCGTGTACGAATTATGGAGAAAATTGCAAATTTGGGACTCGAAACGTCGCGCTTCGCAGTTTTGCCATCTCTAACGTCGACTTCGTAAAAATGGGCCTCCAAACGTTGGCCACTTGATTTCCATGCCATTAAGTGTATTTTTCCTCTTTTTAAACCCAAATACATGTATTCGCTATCTACAAGTACTCTTTTGCCCTTTGATCTATTTGCCCATTTGCCCATGCATGGATAGGAGATGTTCGAGATCGAGAAACACGGGTTCTGCCGCCATGGTGACTTCCGCCCAACCCTATACCGCCGCCATGGTGACTTCCGACATCACGCCGCCCGACCTGACTTGCCAATGACGACCTGGCCGCGGCCGCGGCCGCCCTTGTCGACGGACTGGCCGCGCCGGCCACCTGCTCGCGCCGGCCACCTGGGACCTCGCCGCGCAGGTCGCCCATGGCCTGGCCGCGGTGCTGGTCGATCGAGTTGGCGTAGGAGAGCGCACCGGTGCACCGCAGGCTGACTTACTCGTTAATGTAGCTCGGGTGGACGGACGATGGCAGGGGCAGCGATGCTTGGTCGGACGTCTGATGGGCGGGCGGCTTCGGTCGAGGGTCGGGGTTCACCAGGCAGTCCAGGACGTGCATCGTCGGCCGGTCCGCGGGCTGCCGCTTTGTGCAGAGTAGCATGAGCTGGACCACCTTCTTCACCTCGGCAAGGTCCTTGCACGTGTCTTCGATGTCACGGTTCACGGTCTCCATGACCTCATTGCTCGCCGTCTGCGATAGGATCTGCGATTGGAGCTCCATGACCTCATTGCTCGCCGTCTGCGATAGGATCTGCGATTGGAGCCTGCCTGGGCGGCGGCCGGCCAGCCTGCCTGCCTGCATGCACCAGCACGCCATGCACCGGCCAGCCAGTACGCATGCACCGTGACAACAAAAGGCTAAGGGGTAGATATGTCCTTTCACCTTCCAAATACATCTATTTTTATTTAAAAAGAGAGAAAATACATCTAATGGTATGAAAATCAAGAGGCCAACTGTCGGTGTAAGAAATAACCAACTAGTGAATTTAGTGGATTGCGCGTTTGGGCTCCGGATGGTTCGCGAGAGGACACAAGGGATTATACTGGTTCAGGCACGAACGCCCTACGTCCAGTGTGAGACAGCTCGTGTTACTCGCGTTGCTCGTAGTAGGGGGTTACAAGCAGTCGAGAGAGGGAGGGGCTCCCAAGTCTCTGTGAATGGCTAAGTGTCCGTGAGCGTGTGTGTTTCGTGGTTTGTTCGTGTTGTCGTCCTCCCCCTCTCCTGAGGCCTTACTTTTCTTTTTATCCCTCTGGGAGAGGAGAGCTGTACAAGGCGTGTTCAACAAATAAAAACTAGGAAGCTTGCCGGAGAAGCCCCGCCGCCTGCGGGACACTGTGGGCGCTGTCGTAGTAGGTCCTAATCCCGAGCTCGTTAGGGTCGTGCACGTCGCTCCGCGGCGCCTGCGGGGCGGCTGGAATAGTTGCATCCTTCTGCCGCGGCGGGCGGCGCGGCGGGGCTCGTTAATGCTGATAGGCTGCGGCGTAGATGTGCGGCGACACATCCTCCCGGTCCGCTCTCGTTCCGGGTCCCTCCCGTTGGTTCACGACACCTGTCCCGGCACGGACCCGAGCGAGCCGGGGTAGGGTCGAGCGAGGCGGAAGGGGCCGGCCGAGGCGGAGCCAGGTCGGGCGAGGCGGAACTGGGTCGGCCGAGGCGGAGGAAGGTCGGCCGAGGCGGAACTGGGTCGGCCGAGGCGGAGGAAGGTCGGCCGAGGCGGAACTGGGTCGGCCGAGGCGGAGGAAGGTCGGCCCCCCTCCTACATGATGTCCTCCTTGTTTATGGGTTTTGTTTACGCATGTTTCCCTTCGAAACAGCGAGGTCCCACCCGTCGGTGAGAGGGTCGGATATTGACATCCGACAGTAGCCCCCGAGCCTGCCCGGAGGACGGGTGGTTCTCCGCGCAGGCTCCTTCTTGACGCCTGCTCGGATGTCACTCGGGGGTGCGCGCGAGCGCACCCACCGGGTGTAGCCCCCGAGCCTGTAGGGGAACGGTTGGTTCGCCTATAGGCTGAAGCATAATTTGTCTTTTTTCCACCGGGGCGCGCGAGCGCACCCGGTGGGTGTAGCCCCCGAGCCTGTAGGGGAATGGGTGGTTCACCTATAGGCTGAAGTGGAATTTTGTCTTTTTTCGCATCTGGCAGTCGTAGCCCCTGAGACGACAGGTGAATTGTCAAGTCACCCGAAGGCTTTCTGTCACTTCCGTTCGGCCCTCGCAGGACTACGCCGTATTGTCCAACGGACCGGAACGTGATCTGCCTTTTTTCGGGAGCACTGTCTCCCCCGATTTGGGAGCGTGCGCTTCCGCTGCGTCGGGCGGTGCTTCCGTCATGCCTGCTCTGCCTCTCTTTGATCCGTCATGTCGTCCTTTTTGAGCTTACTGCTCGCTTGTGAGGCTCTGGCGTTCTGCATGAAGGGCCGCGTGGCGCGTCTCCTCGCCCTATCGAAAGGTTGGTCTGGGCGCTTCCGGGCTATAAATAGGGTTCTCCGACTACCCTTCCTGGGACATCCAGCCATCTTGCTTCTTCTTTTTCTTGTTAGCATGATATCCCCGTCGTGGGAACCGCCTCGGGGGCGTCCTCCCGGTCTGGGGGCGGGAGAGTAGCTTGCTGATGCCACAAGAATGACTGCGACCTTAGGGAGTTTCGGCGTGGAGGGGCACCGCTCGGTGTCGCAAGTGAACGGCGGTTCCACCCCCGGCAGCTCTCTCCGTCCGTTCGTTCCGCCTCGGCGGCGGTGGACCGTGTTTGAGGGGGAGTGGGTCGGTGGAACTGTCGCCGTCTCCTCCATCTGCCTCGCCAGGGCAGTTGCAGGAGTCGTATACAGCCATCGGCGCGCCTCCCCTCCTCTCTTGGCCGCCGATGTGATGCTGTCGCCGGTGTCGGTCGGTCCCGAGGCGATGAAGGGAGCCTGTGGTGATTCTCTGTCATCGCGCCACCACAGCGCGGACCTCCGCCGAGCTCCCCCCATGGGGTCGATGGGTGGGGAGATGCTACAAGAAGGACTGCGACGTTCAGCAGCTCGGTCCTTCTCGTGGCACCAAAACTCCCGCGCTTTCCGACGCCCAATCCCGCCGCCGAGGATGGCGGAACCCGTTTATACTATTCCACGGCCCTTGGCCGTATGTACTTTTTACCCTTATTCATGAACAAAGGAATTTGGTCGGTTCCGGAGCTTTTTCTGCGACCGCGCGATCGGTCTCTTTTTGCGATTCCAGCTTCCCTGTGTCTCCCCGACCGTGGTCGGGAGGGAGGCCGTTTCGTCTTTTTATCGTCTTCCCCTCACGCAATCCCTATCATTCATAGCAGACGCAAGATGCCGAGGCCTGGTACATGCATGATAGATTGGATGGAAAACTTGGGCCCACAGTCAGGTCTTCAGAACTTGTAGACCAGAACTGTAGTCCTCTGGTGGTGGGGCCCGGTCCCACATTGAGGAAAAACGATCACCCTGTTTAAGGGCCTGTTTAGATCACCACGAAACTTTTGAAACTTTGAAACTTCACTATTCATCAAAGGGAATCTTACATGCATGGAGTATTAAACGTGTGTTAATGACAAAACCCATTCCATAACCCCCCAGTAACTTTGCGAGACGAATCTAATGAGCCTAATTTGGCCATGATTAGACAACGTCGTGCTACAGTAAACAATCTCTAATGACGGATTAATTAGGTTTAATAGATTCGTCTCGCGATTTCCCGTCCATCCGTGTATTTAGTTTTATAATTAGATCATGTTTAGTCCTCCTAATCTTCGATTTAGAATTGGAAACTTTTTTCACAAACTTACTTTCCAATCTAAACCGACCCTAAATGTCGGGTTCGATGTATATGATGCCCAAGGACCCCGGACCCTCCATAGTTCACTAGTAGCAAGGAAGTGTCAGGGAACAAAGCTGAAGCGGAAACGGCAGCTCTCGTCCTGGTGTTGATAGAGTTTCAGTCGGCAGCATGGCGCGTGCTCAAGAAATTCAGCTTCAAATCAGAGGTACTTCCAATATTTTGTCTCCTCCAATCCTTTTCTTTGCCGCTCTCGTTGTGCCTTTTGTGCTGCGTGTCGATGATGGATTCACTACAAATGGTTTCTGAACTTGTCACGGAGCGTTTGCTCTATTGGCTTGTTTTCCTTCCTCATCTTCAGAAGCTGACCAGCTCGCGGAGAGTTGTTCATGGTCTGTACGTGGAGTCCTGGAGCCTGCTGCCTGCTCATCTTGCGTTGTTCTTGATGCGTCCAGCTCCAGCATATACGCTGTGTTCTTGTGCTCATGCGCTGGCCGCCTTGGTTTCATCAGCATGATCTAGCAAGATTTTAGGGAACAACGCTCTACCAACTTTGAGATCATCTCCCTTTTAAGATCTCAAATCTTTTTAAATCCATTAGTACTTAGCAAACTAAATTTGTTTCTTTTTTAAAAAAAGAAGAAGCATTTGCTCCATTAGAGTATCTTTCCAACTAAAGAAAACAAATTAAATATGTAGGCTGTGACACTTCCTGCATGGGTGACCAGTTCGCAGTTCACCTCCTCATCGCCATTGAATTGGGTTGTTGGTTCGCGAAAGCAAGATACAAACCGGCAGGCCGGCCTAGCCATGCTGCACCAAAAGCTCCAAAGCTCGTGCTGACATATTATAGTGGCTGTCTGATTGATTGAAACAAAATATCTCACAAAAGCAGCTCTGCATGCGTACCTAACAGCTTTTTTTATTTGTTTATTCGTAGTATTAAGAAAACTAAGATTGACTTTACCAATGTGAAATTTCCCACTTTAAAACTAAATTAACCACGGCAACTTTTAGGCCTACCGGACGAGGAATCCGTCCATGACGACGGCCGGGATGGACCCAAGACCGCGACGCGCCGGTCGACGAGAGGCAGCTTCCGGTGGTGGGTGACGGTGGTGGTCGACATGCTCATGGTCCTCTGTGGCACGACCGTGGGCACCCTCCTCGGCCGCCTGTACTACAACTCCGGCGGCAACAGCAAGTGGATGGCCACGCTCACGCAGTCCGCCGGCTCGCCGCTTCTGCTCGTCCCGCTCCTCATGGCGCCGGCGCCCACGGCGGAGGACGAGGAGCGCCGGCCGGCGGCGTTCAAGATCTGGGCCATCTACGTGGGCATCGGCGTCCTGATCGGCTTCGACAACCTCATGTACTCGTACGCGCTGCAGTACCTGCCGGTGTCCACCTTCTCGTTGGTGGCCGCCACGCAGCTGGCCTTCAACGCCATCACGTCGCGCCTCATCAACGCGCAGCGGTTCACGGCGCTGATCACCAACTCCGTGGTGGTGCTCACCTTCTCCGCCGCGCTGCTTGGCGTGGGTTCCTCCTCCGACGAGACCTCCAGCAACCTGCCGCGCGGCAAGTACCCGGCCGGGTTCGCCCTCGTGCTGGGCGCCTCCGCCGTGCTCGCGCTCATCCTGTCCCTCTTCGAGGTCACCTTCGAGAAGGTGATCCGGGCGCGGACGCTGCGGTGGGTGCTGGCGATGCAGATGTACACGAACCTGGTGGCGTCGGCGGTGTCCGCGGCGGGGCTGCTGGCGTCGGGGGACTGGCGGACGATCCCGGGGGAGATGGCGGCGTTCAAGGACGGGAGGGCGAGGTACGTGCTGACGCTGGTGGGCTCGTCGGTGGCGTGGCAGGCGGCGGCCGTGGGCGCCGTGCGGATCATCGCCAGGGTGTCGTCGCTGTTCGCGAACGTGACGTACACGGTGGCGCTGCCGCTGGTGCCGGCGTTCGCGGTGGTGCTGTTCGGCGACAGGATGACGGGAATCAAGGCCGTGGCCATGCTCATGGCCGTCTGGGGGTTCCTCTCGTACGTGTACCAGCACTACCTCGACGGCCGGCGCGCCGGGAAGGCCGAGTGCCGCGTCTGCGCCGCGCGCGCCGGGAGCGACGCGGATTTGCCCGCTTGAGCCTCGACCGTGGAATGGTTGAGCAAGATGCTCCATAGACTATAGGATGGCTGCAATTTTTCTTTTTCTTTTTTTATTCTGGGCGTATGAACTAGCTATGCGTTCTAAACGGCACGGAGGTTTGATAGAAGACGAATGGAGCTTGATCATGCCAAACGCTCTAGCACCTCCAAATAATAATTATACACAGAAAATTCAAGAAAAATATACTATATGATGGATATATCGACCATAAAAAACTGAGATTTGAACAAAAAAATGAATCAAAATCTTGTGCAAGGAAAAATAAAAGATAAGTCAGCGTGTGAGTAGGTGTGCCGTAGTCCATAACTAGTTGATTGCTCCTTTTTATTTTCTCCATATATATGCAACCTTTGGTTCAATCTCAAAATTTACATAATAGTATATGTTTAGGTGATATAGCCATGTATATTTTTGGTTTAAAATATATACACATTTAGGGATGCTAAATGTTTGGTCCCAAATAATTTGACCAACCAACAACATTTGAGCGAGATGTGGCATCCATTGACCATTGGTCATTTTCTGCCAGCGTCGTTGACTCGTGATTTTGTCCATCATGGATGGGCTCGCAAGTTCGCAACGTAGGCCTCTGGCCTTCTCGGGATTACCTAACAGGCCTAGTCCATGTATGGGCTCATCTGCGTTAGGCCCGTTTTATCACTTGCCTGGCTGACTCTTTCGGCTCGAGTCGAGATGGGCCTAACTCCAAGTACTCACGGGCCATCCCTCCTTTGGGCTCGCATTAGCACTGGGGACAGGCCCTCTTTACAAAAAAAGGATTTATTTTAAGCGCCAAATTCGTTTTTGGCTGGTCACTTCATCTAGGAAAAGCTGCACCGTCAAATCCATGGAATGGAACCAACTGAGAAACAAAAATTTGAGAACTCACGTCCAAAATGAAAGCAAATCTTTCCGTCTCATTTTCATCGAGTACCAAACATGCTACAGCCTCTGATAAGCCGAAAAAAGGGAAGACAAAAGTGGCCAATCCCTGCAAGCGACGGTAACGGTATGCAGCCTCGTCCATATGAAGCCTGGAGCACGGCCACCCGAGCACAAATGTTAGCCCAATCTTTACCCTACAGAAACGACGAGTGAGGCGGGCACGCAGAAGGCAACGGCTTCGGTGGCGTGCGCGCTCACTCTTTATCAGCAACTGCTGGCACGCATCACGTATATGCCGTGCTCGATTCATCGTGCATGACACGGGCGTGCGATGCTGAATGTAGAATAGAATACCACCAACTGTGCTGACGATCACATTCATCTTCCTCCATTGCAGTCTGATCAAGGATTGCCTGCGTTTGGACGTGACGATTTGCTCTGGTAGCATCGGAACGTCTCGAATCCTTTCCAGGCTTCTTCCATCAGAGCGAGGTGCTAACGCCTGGACCTGGCTGGAATTTGCCATCTTTTTTCGTTCCACGGTATTAGTTCAATCATACATACAATGGTCGGCATTTTGTTGGCCTAATAAATCCACGGAAATGGAGCGTTCATCCCCCGTGTTGCCAATAATAGCTGACCAAGACAATCACACGTCTGCACATGTGGACTTGTGGAGTCTATGCAAAACAGCAAGCACAAAATTGAAAGCTCCATTTTCCTGATGGAAATAATTCTAACTTTTCTCTCCCTTTTTCTTTCTACTAGTTCATCACCTTTTCCTACCAATCAATCAGAGCTGAAAAGTCACAACTCACAAGGATAGGCATAACACACTACGCTCGATGCAGCAGCGCGGTTGGTTGGTCTGCTCCATATGCTCGTCACTCACGTCGCACAGCTCATCGCGATTCATCGGATCGGAGCCTCTCCCACCGCACCGCACCAGGCACCAGCTTTTAACCGGAAAGGCATTGCGCTTTGTGTTCTTCCCGGCCGCGGCGAAGGTTAGAGCACCTGCCATGATTGCGCGGCCGCGGCCGGGGGGTGAAAGCCCCGCGCGCGAGTCGCGACGCCGCAACCACCTCCTGTCGCCGCATTATTCCGGCGGGCCGGTCAGAATCTGAGTTCCACCTCCTGTGCTCCACGGGTTGGTCGAGCCTTGGGCTCTGTTTGGTCTTTGTAACTCTAAAAGCGCTAAAGGGAATCTTATATGCATGGAGTACTAAATAAAGTCTATTTGCAAAATCTCTTCACGGATGAGTGTAACTTTTCGAGACGAATCTAATGAGCTACAGTAATCCATGATTAGCTACAGTGACGCTACAGTAACCATCCTCCGATCATGTGGTCAAACGCCTCATTAGATTCGTCTCGCGAATTAGCACATGGGTTGTGGAGGTAGTTTTGTAAACTGCTTTATTTAATACCCCTAATTAGTGGTCAAAGTTATAAACAGTAGTACTAAATTTTATAACTGGTGGATCCAAACAGGACCTTGGTGGGTTCTAGCAGCAGGCGCCCCCATTATTGCCGGCTCTCGGAGCTCATTCATTGTTCGCTGAGAATTAACAGGACTACAGGTCCTCCTAGATTCGCCGTTGACTCTTTCCCAGCAGTGCCTCTAGCACTAGTGGCATCGTAACAGTACTGTGCGTATGGAGCGAGTTGACCTTGTAGCCCGTATCGCCGGATGCCCGGATGTAATAGGGGAGCATTGTGGAATGTGGAGTGATTGTGTAGTGTTGTTTTGGCTTGTGCTGATTTGACGCAAGCTCTTCAACCTACGGGCGAGTGTTGTAGCCGGGGAAGCAACGCAACGCAACGCAACGGAACAGAAATCTCGTACGAGTGGCAATCAGAATTGTGCTGCGAATTTGGCAGCTGCTATCGTCCAATGGAAGCAAGTTTGCACCGGAAGCCACGACCGGAATGATGACGCCATTCCAGATCTGGGCGCTGTTTGTTTTTCCAGCGCTGATACTGTTCACAACTTTGATCATTAATTAAAGATATTAAATAGGCAACGTATCAGGTGCAAACCAACCTCCTCGTGCAAACTATGCAAACCTTAATCTGGACCACATGATCTTGATCAAGAGGGCGCGTAGAGAGAGGTGGGAGGGGTGATTTGCAAAAGTGATCTTGCTATGATTAAGGGTGGGCGGTGATTTTGCAAATCCCCCTCCCACCTCTCTCTACATGCCTATTAAATAAAGATATTTTACAAAACTAACTCCAGAACCCCTGCACTAGGAACCCTGAAGAATCTAATGAGGCCTTTGACCGCATGATTAGAGAATGATTAGAGGATGGTTACTGTAGCATCACTGTAGCCAATCATCGATTAATTAGGCTCATTAGATTCGTCTCAAAAAGTTACGCTCATCCGTGAAGAGGTTTTGCAAATAGACTTCATTTAGTACTCCATTTAAGAAAGATTCCCTCTCAGCAATGCTAGATGCTAGAAAACCAACAAAGCCTGGTCTCTAGCCTGAAAGGGACGAAGTTGGAAGCACTTGCTTTGGTCCACACTCCACACCAAGTCACCAAGGCACAGGCACCGACCGCACCACAGGTTCGTTTGCCTCCAGTGTCTCTCGGACCACCGAATGGAATTATGGATTGGGTCTTTCCAGAGACCAGATGTTCAGGTTCCCGACTCTGGCAGGGGCCTATGTTTGCTTCCAATAATCCTACTTAACCAACGGAATTATTCGCACTGATAATTACAGTATTAGGATGATATTATCTAATGCAAAACGAAATGAAAATATTTTGCAGTGGTGCTGTTGCAGCACGCAGCAGGCATCGCACTAGGCCGTGTTGAGATGGCCCCGTCAAAAAAATTTGCAGGAAGAAATCTCGTATGCATGAAGTACTAAATGAAGTCTATTTACAAAACCCAGCCACAAATGAGTGTAACTTTGAGCGACGAATCTAACGAGCCTAATTAATCCATGATTTGCTACAGTAATGCTACAGTAATCATCCTCTAATCGTGTGGTCAAAGGCCTCATTAGATTCGTCTCGCGAATTTGTCAGAGGTTGTAGAGGTAGCTTTGTAAACTGACTTATTTAATACCACTAATTAGTGGTCAAAGTAGGGTAAAAAAATTTGCAAAACCATTTGAATACCGCACTGCAGACACTGCACTGCCAGCAGAGCTGAGATCCCCCCTCCCGCATTATTAATTCCTGCATTTAATTCCACCCAGATGACTTCTATACCCTCCAACTAGACAACCCTAAAAATCTATTGACCGAAGAATCTCAAAAACAAATAAAAATTCGAGCCCGGATCAGAAGAAGGAAAAAAGCTGTACATGAGCACCGAGCACGGGAAAGCCTTTTTCTTTCTCTTTTTACAGCGTTGCAACATGTTCAACTGACAAGCAGCACCATTGGAAGAAATGTCGGTGCCCACATGTCAGTGGAACAGCTTGCGAGGCACAACTGCCTTTCTTTTTTTTCCCAGCTTTCACGTCAAGGTAAAAGAAAAAAGAACAGAAAAATCCCCCCGTACCGAGATGTAAATGGCAGTGTGATTTTGTGGGGTGAAAAATATGAGGAGAAGCGGAGAGTTCATGTGGTCACCGGAAGCGTCCGCCGTCGGCGAGCTTCCAGGAGCGGCAGTGGTGGAGCGAGGCGCTGGAGGTGAGCGGGTGGAGCGGCGACGGCCGAAGCTCGCTGGAGACGGCGTCCGGCGGGTGGCCTCCTCCGCGGAGGTGCCTGCCCAGGCCGGGCCGCACGAGCGGGCTGATGCACACCGCGAACCCCGAGACGCCGGCAACGGCGTTTGCGCCTCCTAGTCCCAGGCGGCGACGGCACGGGGTTTTGCGCATCGGCGACGGCGAAGGCAGCCACGGCGACTCCGCGGGGGAGGCGCTCTCGTCGCCGTCCCCGTCCGCGCACCGCACCGGCGAGAGCCCCCGGTTGCTGATCCCACGCCACGAGCGTCGCGGCGGGGACGCGGCGGCCGGCTCCTTCCTCCGGCGTCCCCGCGGCACGATCCCGGCGAGCCAGGAGGACCGGTGCCTCCGCTCCTTGTCTTTGTCCTCCGATCTGTGGCCGAAGAGCGCGGCTAGCGCGGAGAACCTGCCGCTGCGGCGCCTCCGGAACCCGATGTCGCCCTCCTCGAACCCGCCGCCGCCGCCTCCGCCGTACGCGGCGGGGCCTACCTGCGGCGTCCGGAAGAAGAGCAGGCGCCCCCGCGCGGCCGACGACGCGTCGGACTTGCGGCGGCTCACGTACGGCGACACCGACCTCGGGAACGCCAGCTCGGGCTCTGGCTCTGGTGGGGGCAGGGGCGGCAGCGAGGACGCCTCGTTCTGCGCGGCGGCGAGCGCGAGCAGGCGGTCGCGGAGGCACGGCGCGCAGACGCCGGCGCCGCCCTCGTACGGGTGCCTGCCGCACCTCATGGCCATGGACCTCCCCTCGCCGGCGCCGCCTCTGCCATTCACCTGTCGCGATCCCGGGAGGAGGAGCAGGGCTGGAGGAGACGCAGCGGCCAGCGAGCGAGCGCGGATCCCTTTCCGTTATCCCGGTAGGTTTTCTGCGGCTTTAATGGTGAGGTTGTCCGTCCGCTGTCAGCGCGGTCAGCTCTCTCCGCGGCTCGACGCGATTGGAAAGGCTCGGGGATTGTGTTTAAATATGGGCCGGATCATGTGAAAAGGCGTGTTGCGAGAAAAGAAAGAGATGTGTCTGCAGTAAACGAGCAGGTTTTGTCTCGGTAAACCGTGCTTAGGTCCGCATGATGTTGCAGTAAACGAGCACAGTACGGGGGCACCGCTAGATTTCCGTGTTCCGATGGAGGCAGCGCGTGCACGCGCGCACAAAGAGCTCCACTCGTGTGGGGATGGATGGACCATGGACGGACGCGTGCCCCTCGGATTACGAACGCTAATCTTGTCCGGATACACGGATGGTGTGCATTGCCAGTACTGTGCTAGAAATGTACTAATAGGCGCAGTTTAAGTTTCGTACTATTGTCGTGCAGAATCTTTGGGTCTGAGACGAGACGACGGCTTCTGGAGTAAGCATAGAAGATCGCAGCTGGGCCGTGTACGCATCGTATAGACCCATGCAAACAGTGGCTCTGTAGTCTGTAGTCTGTACTGTGTCCACGGCGGCGTGTGCAACCGGTGCGCATGCACGGCGCCGTATCCTGTACGAGTACGAGCGACAAGCCCACGGGGCAGCTTATCTCCGCGTCGCCCAAAGCGACAGCCCGGCGACCGTCTCCAACGCCCTCCGGGCTCCAGCTCGCCGTTGAGCCGTCGACAGGTCCAGCGGCCCGCGGAAGAAAGAAGTCAGCGAGACGAGTGACGGCGACGAGTCCACGAAGCAAGCAGCAGGGCAGGGCACGGGCGCGCGGACTCGGCGCCAGCAGGTCGGATCCGAGCCGAACCTTCGTGCACCTGCAATTAACCCGGCGAAAACGAGGCGTGAACAAAGCCCAGCCGCGCGCCCGCCCGGTGTTCACGTGCCCCGCCCTGGGTTCCGGAAGCGGCCTGCCTGAGCCTGACTCGTTCTTGCCGGCGTGTGCTGCTGCAGCGTCAACTCACACACGAGAAAATCCGTGTGGTGGGCGTAGGCTAAGCGTGAGCGAGCGATGCAGTTACTACTGTTCAGTACAGTACTGATTAGTCTAATAAACTTGACCCTCTGTTCATTGCCAAATTGCCATGGGTTCTCGCCCGGTGGATCCAGCTGCCAACCACCGGTAGAGTTCAGCAAGAACCAGAACCTGAAGGACTGCTGTCGAAGGAGAATCTTGCGCAAGATCGAGTGTGGGCAGTAATGTTCTTGGCACTCTTTGGCAGCAGGCAGCAGACATGGACGTACGGACACGCCCGGTCTTGGGGAAGGTGGCGAGCGATGAAACGGCCCGGCCTTCTAGACCTCTAGAGCACAGCGCCGGCCGGTTCGCTTGATCGAGGATGGATTCACTCGTCCGTCGTCCGAGGCTAGCGTGTCGAAGACAAGTGCAGGCACCAGGCAGCACCCTCACTTTCTCCAACTCGACGGTCGGATTGGCAATCTCGTCTGCTTGCTCGGTAATCTCGTTGTAAAATCCGGCCTGGCCCTGCGCTGCAAACACCTGCAAATTTTGCCGTCTCTGTCGACACTCAACAGCAACATGAAACACTGCCATTCTAACCTTAAGCTCTTCACTGTTGCTTCTACAAAAAACAATGGGCTTTGTGAACGGTAAAGTGTGGACCAGAGATAGTGGGCCTTGTTAACTGCTTCGGCTGGGTTGGCGGAAGCAATGAAGTGGGCTTTCACGCGGACCAGGGCTTTATGGGCCGAAGCGATATGAGCTCTGATATGGCCTTTTTTCTCCGATGAAAAAAGTCAGGCCCATCCCGCACCGCCAAAAGAGAGCTCCGCGCGGGAATACCAATTCTCCCCCCAACTCCGGCCGCCTCCCACTTCCAGCGCCGCGCCGATTCCTCTCCATTTCTCTCTCCTTCCCTCCCCAGTCCGATCCCCCCATTCCGCCACCGCCGCCGCCGCCGCGCGCAGCCCCGCCCGCCAAGAACCCATCCCAAATCCCTAGCGCCAATTAATCGCCAACCACCAATGCCTCCGAAGAAGCGCGCCGCCTCTTCAAAGAAGCCGCCGCCGTCGCAGCCGTCGCAGCCCGCCAAGTTCGGCATCCTCCATTTCTTCGAGCGCCAGACCCAGGCCTCCCAGAACGCCAAGCGCCAGAAGCCCGACCCCCCCGCGCCTCCGCCTCCGCCGCCTCCTCCACCTCCTCCGCCGCCGCCCGAGGAGGAGCCGTCGGAGGTCTCCCCGGAGGTCACCAAGGCGCTGGCGCCGAAGCGGGTCAGGTTCTCTCCCGGAATGGTGAGTATGAGCTCAGATTTTGGCCTCCTTTAGCTGCGCTTCGGGTGGACTCCTTATATGCTTTGTCTGATGAGTTGGTTGCGCGGTTCAGTTGATTAAGCAGAGCCAAGATGATGGGGCCGCGGAGGTGGTGACTTGGAAGGTCTCGCCGGTGAACCGTCGCCTGGGTACAGCGAAATCGAGGCAATTTATGGGGGTCGCGCTTCATCCGTGCTCAAACAACGAGGTACACTAATTTCTGCAGTTCTTTTGCCTAGATATGGGTCAATGCTGGCGCAGTTCACCTATGGCTATGAGGGCGCGTGTGTATTTGTCTTGGCGTGTGCTGGAGCTGCTGTATAACCAGTGGGTGGGGCAGATGAAACTCTTTCATTTTTGTCTGATTTCCACTTCTTGTTTGTAATTGGCATGGTAGAAAAATTCCTCGCTCGAAGCTATGAAGAAGTGGCATTCATCTCCATTGGGCTTGTCGAGGTGTACTGCTTCAGGGCGTAATTCAGGTATTATTGGATCTGCTCCAGTTGGCTGTGATGGTGTCGAGGAAACTCAAAGCCCATTCCGTACTCCACCGTCGCTTTGCTACGCTTCCAGTGAGGTACATTTGTTATGGGCTTTGCTATTGTGCATGCTGTCAGTTAACTGTTATTGCCACTCATTTCCATGGGGTGATCCTTTTATTCCATGTGAGCAGCAGTTGAACAGTGATGGCTATTCTAAGGGAGGACCTGAACCGTTGGGAGCAGGGCAGCACAAAAAGGTGAACTAGACAGGCTCCTCAAGATACTAGAGCACTAGTTGTTTCAGAAGAAGTCATGATTGAATCAAATTGTGAAATTGTTCTCTCTCCAGGCATTACTTGATCTTCTAGATCAAGTTGAGGATGCAATTATGGAAGAAGAATTGCCTGTTGATTCTGGAAGTAAAGAAGGGCAAGCCACAAATGAGGATAATACCAACAATAATTGCTCTCCTCTTGCTGATGCTGATTTAACCATCCCATCCAAGAAAACTAATGATGCCCCACCCCTGGATATTTTTCTTGTATTGGAGGTTTACCTTTTAACTTTCTCCTGTTGGTTTTAAGTTAATGCCAAAGAGCACTCCTAGTGAAGCAATAAGAGTTTTGTGTGTTACCTTACCTCTCAGGTGTCAGAAAAACATAAGGCTGATGATTCATCATGTAATCGCTACCCTGTTAAGGTGCCTGCTGCTCTGCCTTCTTTACCTTCATGATTGTGATAAATATGTTATAGCCTTTCTTATTATGCCAGATCACTGATTGTTTTGTCAGGTTCTGCGCCTGCTGAATGAACACTCTGGGAAAGAATGTGCTGTACATATGTGTGATGAGTGGTCAGTACAAAATAATAATGCCTTAAGCTAGTTTGATTCTTTTGAAAGAACATGCACTGCTGACATCAGTTTTTTTGAACCTTCTACTCAACCGCTGCAGGTTCCATAGTGTTGTTGGGCCTGGCGACACTGTGAGCATCATTGGAGAGTTCAGTGAACAAGGAAAATGTATTGTTGATCACAACAACAATCTTGTTATTGTCCATCCTGAGTTACTCATTTCTGGAACACGGGTAAGTACTGTCCCTAGTTCTGATAATATTTTTGTCCCATGCTACAACAGCTACATTAATCTGGGTGACAAGACAGTTTATTATGAACTAGTCAAAGTGCACATTATCAAAATTTTCTATAACAAAAGGCATGCGTTCATCATCTTTTCCTACTGCATATTTTGATAATTAGTATATTTTAGGTTGCTTCCAGCTTCCATTGCCCAAGAAGATCTGTACTTGATGACAGACTAAAAAGCAATGAATATTCAACCAGTGCCTTGATTGGTACTCTTCTTCATCAAGTCTTTCAGGTTCTCTATGCTAGATGCGCTAACTTTTACCACATTTTGGTCAATTGATACAGTAATTGTGGAGATGATTGCCATTCCTTTTGCTTGTGTTTCAGGCTGGGCTACTTGAGGATTCTCCTTCACGGCAATTCTTGGAACAGCAAGCAAAAGAAGTTCTACTAAAAAACATTGAGAGCTTGTACGCTTGTGAAGGTAAGATCCTGGACAAAAGAGTCTACTATATCAGAGGACATGCTGAACGAGAGAATGGTTTGGATTGTTTGTGAGCATGCTTGATCCTTTTTTCCCTTTTAGAAGCAAAAAGTGCCTACATGCTATGTTACTTGTTATTCTTACACTACCTCTTTGATGTTGCCTTTTTGTACACTGACTTGTTAACTTTTATGATCCTTTTATGTAGTCAATGAAAGCAACATGTACTCCACACTTATTGAAGCAATCCCCAAGATATTAAACTGGTTCAAATGCTTTTTAAAGGTAAAGAAACTGGCCTTTCAGATTTGAAATCAATAATAACAGCATGGATTCTGAACTTTATACATTTGTACCATAGTTCCAAATTATTCCTCTTGGTTTGGTTAAAATGAACCTTCCGTTATAGACTATTCTCCTAGTTCTTTTTTCAAAATTATTGGTGAGAAATATTGAAACAATTCTTTAACCGATTATGCCGCACTGCCATTGTTATTATAGTTTTGAAGAGAAATTTGATTTAGTATCTTTTATACATAATCCTTGCAGCTTATGCATAAAGTAAATGGACAAAACATCTGCACCAAAGCTTTTGTAGTTTTTCTCCTACTTTTATATTTTTCTGTATAATATATGATCATAGAAGTAGTTTTTTTTTCTTCTAATTATATACTTCAATTTCAGGGTTCGAAATGCTCCAATGTTGATTTTGGACACTCTGAAGGGAGAAAGACTGTTGGGGTGACTGAGGTAGATAATATGAGCTCACAATTCACAATAGTTTGGAATAGGCTCATGTTATCTTAGCTGAACTGTGTATGATATTTTTATACGTTTTCTGGACTATTAGCGCTCTAGCACGTCCATTTCGTGGTGCCTGACACCAAAAGAAAGCGGCCCATGTTATGGCAATATATCCTGTTTTCTTTGTCTCCCATTCATCAATGTTGCAGTGCCACCATTTTAAATTTCTGGCTAGATCTCATGCCATATAAGATTTCTGTAGGTCCATGCATCATAGCTTCTCCCTGTACTAAAATGAAATTCACATGTGCCTTAGGTGATGGATATTGAGGAGATGGCATGGGCCCCAAGATATGGTCTGAAAGGGATGATCGATGCTTCTGTGAGATCAAGGGTCGATTCATGCAATCGTGGCTCATATGATAAAGTAATGCCACTAGAGTTCAAAACTGGTAAAGGAACTAGTGGTCAGGTAAAGCAAATTCCTGGATACCAATAAAGACGCACTTTTTACAGCTACTCTTTGTATGCTTTATTTATTTATTTATTTTTTCACTAACATGATGGTACTATTTACCTACTGCAATATAAGCCACACTGATGGAGGGCCTTTTATAGTGGTTGGAATTGGGATTTATTATTCACCGCAAAGTACCAACTGATATTTCACCTGAGGAAGTCTGGCTGACTCTTAGTTTCATATGATTCATTGAAATAAACATAGTTTTCAGATATCGTAACCAATGAGGTTAGGGTGTTTCATATGAAGCAGTCCTGATTTTTTTTTTTGCTGGTTGCTGATTGCATACTTCAATAGCTGTTCTACAATAGTGCACCCAATGCCACACCAGTTGTTGTTGGCGATTGTTTGGTAATTACTGTCAACTACCTAGTGCCCTCCAATCCTTTCACAATATCAATCTTTAGATTCCATAATCACTACATGCCACATCTTGTGAGATAGGATGTTTTTGTACAACAAGCTTCAAAATATGATGGGACATCTTGGCCTTACCTGTAGCTTTACTATATTCATTTCTGGAAAATAAGACTGTTATATTTCTCTCCTTTCTTATCTTGCCATTTACTTAACAAACTCTCAGAAATAAACATCTAGTCCTTTCATAAATTCAGTTACTTTTGTATTGCCATTTACAAGCCTTTGTCTATGCAGACAGCTATGGAACACTCTGCTCAGGTGATATTGTACACACTGTTGATGACAGAGAGGTAAGCCACTTATTTCTTTCAACACTTTTTCTGTGATCCTGGGTTGTTCTGCTGTCTTTCCATTAAGCCCTTACAAGTTACCTTGCCCTTTTCAGATACTTGAATAAGGATATTGACATGGGTCTTCTGTATTACCTTCACACAGACCAGACATTGGTAATCTCATAAGATGATACTCAAGATGCATGCTAACATATCTCACTCTTATCCATTTTTCCTTACTTTCTTAAGGGGATTAAAGTAAAGAGGTCTGATTTAATTGGGCTAATAATGCGTCGCAACGAGCTTGCCTCAGAGATCCTAAAGGCATCGGTTTCACAGAGTTTTCCTCCGATGTTGCAGGTGGAACTACATACTTATCCATAACTGATTTATTTGTGGAATTCAATTTAAATACTGTTTCTTTTCTTAACAGAGCCCATCAACATGTAATGGATGTCGACACCTGATCCCTTGCACCATATACCACAAGGTTTAAATATTCTTCTTTTTTCTTGATGAAGTTTTTCTTTTGTGGTTCTCTTGGAAGTTTTTACTTGTCAAAACAAAACTATTTATCTATTTACATTGAGTTTACATTTTGCAACAGGCACATGGGGGCAATGCCGCAACTAGCGGGCTTGGTGATCTATTTGACAACCTTGTGAATCACTTGACTGTTGCACATCATAACTTTCTTAAACATTGGGATAGATTGATTGATCTCGAAGCTAGAGCTTCTCAGGTATATTAGTTTATTAAATGTGTTGTGGAACATGAAGTTCACTCACTTAACCTCAGTTTATGCTAAATTCAGGTCAAAAAGAAGAATATTTTCCAGCCCTATCATTCAAATTCTGGGAGCGGGAATTGCACCTCATCTTATTTTGCTCTTGACATAAAAAATGGCCATTTGATTGATTCTTCAGGAAAAAGCAAAAGATACATATATAATTTTGTTTACCAAAAGATGCAGCCTGAAACAACTGATCAGCTAGATGCTCAATTTGACAGCCTAGATTTCAGCTTCAAGTGCGGTGATCCTGTGGTAAGTCTTGTTCACTTTATGAAATGAATAAATGTTTTCATGCTTCTTAAAATGCTCATGGTTAAAACATGCTGTCCTATCAATTATTTCTAAATGTAGGGCATAATACTTTTATTCTTTGCAGAATTATATAACTAATGGCAATAGTAACTATATAGACATATAGGTTCTCAGAATCTCAGTAACATGCCCATCCAATGTAAGATAAACAAATATGATACCAATTTGAACTGTTGCTGCTCTTGTAGATTAACTAATGGCAGTAATCAACATAATGATGATACATGAAAATTGTCGCTACATTTTTTTTTGTGTGTCCATAAATTCTATCGTGCCATCTGCCATCTTGCTAGGTGCTCAGCACTCAATCTGGGAGAATAGCAGTTGCAAATGGATCTGTAAGAGACATCAGTCACTCCCATATAACGGTATCACTTGGCAATAACAAACCATCAGCTCTTTTGTCCATTTAATTTTGTTAGGCTGAATATAAGCATCTCCTATTGATTCTTCTAGGTCTCTTTGCCACGGCGTCTGAGAATTCCAGATAGTAATTCCTTGCCTGATCCAGAAGACCTCACATGTGAAAATTGGCGGATAGACAAAGATGAATTTAGTTCTTCATTTGCCATAATGAGGTTAGATCTTGTTTTGATTTGTTTTCTTTTATCCTTTTGGTGGGTAATTCACAAAGATTCAATCTTTCTAACTTGAGTTCACATTGGCCTATTGGTAGACTCAATCTTGTCCAACTATTTGCTCAGAATCCACAAAACTCTCACCTACGGAGGCTGATTGTTGATCTTGAGGTCTGTTCACATCTGAGTACATTTGTGTTACAGCATATATCCTACTTGTTTGGCATTTCCTGATTTGGATGTTTATAGGCTCCCAGGTTTGATAGTGGAGGGCTGTTTAGCCAAGATCCCGCACTATCATACATACGCTCACTGCCAAATTTGAATAACGACCAACAAAGATCACTGCATAAAGTATATGTTTGCCCTTTCACTCTTGATTTCTTTCTGTAATCTGGATATTCATGTCTACCTGTACTAATGCATAGTTTGCTTTCAGATTCTAGGAGCAAAGGATTATGCTCTTATTCTAGGAATGCCTGGAACAGGCAAAACATATACAATGGTGCATGCTGTGAAGTCATTACTGATAAGAGGAGAATCTATTTTGCTAACTTCATACACTAATTCGGCTATTGATACTCTGCTAATGAAGTTGAAGACTGAGGTTTGTGTTCTTATCTTAAAGTAGTAGTTTTTCACCACAACTTCTCCTCTTTTGTTGTAAATGTTTATTGGGTTGGGGAAATTTTCAATTTAGTCTTCCAACTTGTACCTTTACTTTCAGTTTCATCCACTTACTGTACTCTAGTGAGCAGCTTTCTATCTTCATCAAACATCCTATTGTATTGTACTACAACATGAACATGCTTTGTTCTGGTTGATGTCTCATTCTTGTAGGGTGTAGATTTTATTCGGATTGGAAGGCATGAAGCTGTACATCCTGATGTCAGGGACCACTGCTTGTCGAGTCAGAACTTATGCTTTATCAATCTACTTGCAGTTTTTGAAAAGAAATTATGTTTTGATTATTTGTTGTGAACAGCAACTGAGGTACAATCAGTAGATGCCATTAAAGAAAGGATGGAGCAAGTGCAGGTTGTTGGAGTTACTTGTTTAGGAATATACCATCCCTTACTAGCACACAAGAAGTTTGACACATGTATCATGGATGAAGCTGGGCAAATCACATTGCCGGTAAGGAACAACAAGGAATACTTGGTATCTTTTTGGTCAGTGGAAAAAGGAGAGCTTAGTAACTTTGTGTTAAATGATATAACAGAAATAAAAAAATGATGCTCACGTAACTGGAGAACATATTCACACTTTGTAGTGGTAGGACAAACTAGTTCTGCCAAAATGATTTCCAAAGAATTTGGATCCCTCTCCATTAACATTCTCACATGTTTCTGTTTTTTTTACACTTGCCAGGTATCACTGGGACCTTTGATGCTCGCAACTAAGTTTGTTCTAGTAGGAGACCATTACCAACTTCCTCCACTTGTCCAGGTATCTACTAATTGGCTTATGTACCCCCATTTTGTTTCTTATGTCATCTTTACTTTGTGTCTTAAGTATTTTCTTTGCACAACAATTGTAGAGCTCTGAAGCTCGAGAAAACGGGATGGGTATTAGCTTATTTCGGAGGTTATCAGAAGCACATCCTCAGGCAATCTCAGCACTTCGGTGCCAGGTATTCAGTAACACTTCCTTTATACAATCTGGACCAATTATACATATTTTCTGCTGAGTTGAAGGCCCCTTGTACAATTTGAATTCACTTTCTGCCTTGGTGCAGTACCGCATGTCATCTGGTATCATGGAGCTTTCAAATTCATTGATTTACGGCAACAGGCTGTGCTGTGGATCATTGGAAATTGCAAATGCCAAACTCAAGTTTTCTGGTAGAGAATCAGTGCAATTGAAGTTGAAAGAGGTAAATACCCCCTTTCCCTTAAAACTTGCATGTCTTCTCAACTAAAAAGATTGCTTATCTAGGTCATGTTTAGCAGTGTCCTTTTAACACTTCTGTCCAACTTATAATTGCAGATTTTGAACCCTGATAGGGCTGTCATCTTTGCCAACACAGGTCTTTACTTAGTTAAATTAGTTGTCATCCAGATACTTTTGCTTTCAAGGCTAAATAGGTGACCAATTTTGCAGATCACATACCGGCACTTGAGGCAAAGGATCACAGAACTGTGAACAACCCCACAGAAGCACACATAATTTCTTGGGTATGTACTGATCTACGTGTGCTTGTATGGACTATATTCCATGCCTCTCTGTTTATACCTCTGCTTACATGTGGCTGCTGTCTGGCTGAGTGCTCCTGCACTTGCTATGTGTATTATTGAACAATAATTCTTGATTGCTTGTCTTGTCTGATTGCTATACTTCTTCAAAATCTACTCTGTAAAAACCAGTTCTTTGTGGTGCCATGTTAGCCATGTGATATGAGTATAGGGTGGTGTGAGCGTGCTGGGGTTCATCCCTGGTGCTCTGGGGTGTGTCGTAACTGTTTCCAAAGCTCTCTTCTTAATACAAATACAGACAGGACTGCATTTCCGAGATGAATTAAGCAAAGAAAAATATGTAAACTGATCTGGCCCTATACAACTTGTGCTGTATGCTTAGTGTTGTGAACAGCTAAATGAGGGCCAAAATATCAATTTCAACTTTTGATGAATTTCACTGCATTGGGTTGTATTCAGCTGTTTTTGTGTAACTGTCGGAGAGTAAAATATTTTGAGTTTGTTTATAATATATATAACTTTGTGAACATACCAGCCCACTGATATAAATACTCAAATCCCTGTTTTGCAGATCACCAAAGAATTGCTAAGGAGGGGCGTACCCCAAGATGGTATTGGTATCATAACCCCATACAATGCCCAAGTGAATCTCATCCAGCAATGCACTGATGGTTTGGTTGAGGTTCACACAATCGATAAATACCAGGTTGACAGTTATTCTGACTGCTTAATTTATGCCAAACTTTTATGGAGATTTTGCTTACAGTGGCAACACAATTTTTTTTTCGACTCAGTGGCAACATATTATGTGTTAACAATTACTGTGAATAGTTGCAACCTCTTTCCAATTAGTTACGTCTTCCTTATTTTGCTAATAGTGCGAAGTATTTTAGCTTACCATGCTTACTCCCAAGTCAAGATCCAGTAATCATTCTCACTGGAAAATAGGAACCCTTATTTTGGTGCTAGAAAATGGCCAGTTCGTCAGTTCATTGCTGTAGATGTTTTTCTTTTAACTAATGAAACTGTTGAGCAATAGTACTTCGTTTCTTGTTTTGTTACTCATGTTTGTAACAAGATGTTCTAATAGAGGCCTCTGCATGGCCTTCTAACGCTGAAGGATTCAACTTCTTTCAGGGTAGGGACAAGGAATGCATTATAGTATCTTTCGTGCGCTCCACTGCAAATTCCAGGGCTAGTGGTTCTTCTTTGCTTGGTGATTGGCACAGAATCAATGTTCTGTTGACTCGTGCGAAGGTAAATTGCCATGAGTGTGATTTCCTATATAAATCTATTCCCCAAATACGTCTTCTTTAAGAACTATCATGAACCTTCAGCGCTATGAGCATTATTGTTTTGGTAATAGAGAAATGCTGGATAGCACAATGAAATCTATACAAATCACTTTTGTTGCACTTATATAGTCATTGAGAAGCCCAAATGTCAGTACGTTGGTTAAGCCAGACGTAATGCTTATAGGTCTCCATTCCTATTTCTATGTATATATATTTTTCATTTTGTTTGGTGATCATGTTGCAGAAGAAACTCATCATGGTTGGCTCACGTGGGACTCTTTCGACTATACCTTTGCTGAGGCTTCTCGTTGACAAGGTAGCTGAGATTGGTGGCCTTTTGGATCTGGCAAATAAGGATGTGCATTCTTTTCGAGAACCTAGAAGTTCTAGGTTTTGAATGCACAATAGATTGCGCGATAGATGAACTTTGTAAATATGTTGTAAAATTTGCTTTTGGAAATGTATAGCAAGTGTAGCCAAGAACCATACCACTAGAGCTCGGGACCTTGAGTCTGTACAGTAGAGGTTACATTTCTCGTGTAACATTTTTTGAGGGGTCCCGAGTAAATTGAGAGTAGTTGGGGGCAGCATGTAAATTTTGTAACCAAACAGTTCATTAATCATTACACGCTGTGAGTCCGATCAGTGAAAATTCGCAAGTCCGATTGGGACTCGGGATACGTCGTCTCACGAGCCCACTTGTCACGTGTGACATGATGACATCCGACTCCGGGAGTCCGAACTCGGGGCTACATCTCCGATCCCACGGAACCTGACTGACCGACTCCGACAAGGGATCGAATTCGATCACCGTTCCGAAGTCGGAATCGGTGCTCACGAAATAAAAGGGAACGCCGCCCTTCGTATCAGCACATTCTTTCTCGCTCCATCTCTCGCACGCACGACATGGTCATGGCTTCCCAATCGAAGAAGATGTTCGGCGAGCCCATCTCTCTGGTTGGCCCGACGCCGGCCGACCTCGAGAGCACGGCGCAGCTCGAGAAGCTCCTCCACGAGGCCGGGCTGTACGAGAGCCCCGAGGAGTCGGGGGTCCGCGAGGAGGTGCTGCGCGACCTCCAGGGCATCGTCGACCGCTGGGTGAAGCAGCTCACCTTCCAGCACGGGTACCCGGACGCCATGGTCGAGGAGGCCACCGCCCTGCTGCTCCCCTTCGGCTCCTACCGCCTCGGCGTCCACGGCCGCGGCTCCGACATCGACGCCCTCGTCGTGGGGCCCTCCTACGCGGACCGCGACCACGACTTCTTCGTCGGGCTGGCCGGCGTCCTGGCCGAGACGGAGGCGGTGACGCGCCTGCAGCCCGTGCCCGGCGCGCACGTCCCCGTCATGAAGATGCGGTTCCGCGGCGTGCAGGTGGACCTCGTCTACGCCAGCGTCAACCTCGCCGTGGTGCCCCGGGACCTGGACCTCAGCGACCGCTCCGTGCTCCGCGGCCTGGACCACGCCACCGCCCGCAGCCTCAACGGCGTGCGCGTGGCCGGCGAGATCCTGCGGCTGGTCCCGGACGCCGGCGCGTTCCGCACGGCGCTGCGGTGCGTGAAGCACTGGGCCAAGGCGCGGGGCGTCTACTCCAACGTGTCCGGCTTCCTCGGCGGCGTGGCCTGGGCCATCCTGGTGGCGCGCGTGTGCCAGCTCTACCCCAACGCCGCGCCCAGCATGCTGGTGCCGCGCTTCTTCAAGGTGCTCGGCCAGTGGCGGTGGCCCACCCCGGTGATGCTCTGCGATATCGAGCACGACGCCGAGCTCGGCCTCCCCGTCTGGGACGGCCGCCGGAACCCGCGCGACCGGACCCACCTCATGCCCGTCGTCACGCCGGCGTACCCGTGCATGAACTGCACCTACAACGTCTCGCCTGCCACCCAGCGGATCATCAGGGAGCAGATCCAGGCCGGCCACTCCGCCTGTCAGGAGATCGCCGGCGGCCGCCGCGGCTGGGACGCGCTGTTCCAGCCGTTCCCCTTCTTCAGGGCGCACAAGAGCTACCTGCAGGTGGACGCGACGGTGGCCGGCGGCGAGGACGAGCTCCGGGAGTGGAAGGGGTGGGTGGAGTCGCGGCTGCGCCAGCTGGTGGCCAAGGTCGAGAGGGACACGTACGGCGAGCTGCTCTGCCACCAGAACCCGCGCGCCTACGACGCCGACCCGCACGGCCTGCAGTGCACGTCGTCCTTCTTCGTGGGCTTGTCGAAGCCACAGCAGCAACAGCAGCCGCCGCCGCCGCCATGGCAGCAGCCGCAGTTTGATCTCCGCGCGACGACGGAGGAGTTCTTGCAGGACGTGTACACGTACGGCTTCTGGAGGCCCGGCTTGGCGGTGGCCGTCAAGCACGTCCGGCGGAAGGACCTGCCGCCGTACGTGATGCAGAAGATTCGCAGTCCGAATAGGAATGAACCCAAGAGGAAGCGCGGCGACGACGGATCTTCCTCTTCGTCACCATCATCGCCTTCGTCGTCCTCACCCTCCTCTGGCGAGGGCGATTCCAGCCGAGTACCAAGCAAACGGGCAAGAAGCTGCATCCAACAGAGTAATTCTCGTCCCGGCAGTAGCTTCAGTTCCCCAGCCCCAGGAGAGGGTGTCGTCTGATATGAAGATCATCGATCTGAGGTTCCAAGCTCAAGCAGTGAAGCACCACAATATGCGCAGTCGATATGCGGCTGACTGAGAGGTGACAGTGTTCAAGTAGAGACAATGGTCCAACAGTAGTGTGCATGCGACACGAAAACTCCATGTACGATCACAGCTGAGGATTAGTGCCTTAATGGAAGTACAAGTACAATGCATAGGAGATTGAATCTGTTTGTCACAAGCACTTCTGCGTATTGCTCGCAGGTGTAAAATCTTGCATCGTCAGTGGAAGACCTCCCATAAGGCCACAGAATTGTGTTATCATTGAATACAAATATATCACTAATGCTTATATTTGCAAGAGAGTGTCACTGTTGTGATTCGAGTAACATGAACGACCAAAAAACTCACCAGACGTTAGGTCGGTCATGCAGCATACTGCACAATTTGCATTGCATCAGTGAGCAGTTGGACACATGGGCCTGAAAACTTCAGCCCATGAAAGGCTCCCCTCGCAACCTGTCCACCAGGTGAATGCAAAAGAAAAACCGGTCTTATCAGGTTATCATGCAAGCACAAAAGTTCAGGTCAATGTTAGCAGTGAGAGACAGTTTTCAGGATGTCAGTGAGGAATACTGTTTATTAGTCAAATGGTTCAGCATGCAGCAATAGGACTCTCTGTGTTGCTTAGGAATATGATCTGCTGGTCTGCCCGTGCCTACCTTCACGTTGGTCTGAAGTATGTTTTTTCTCAATCTTCTAGTAGGCTTCTTTGAAGGAGATAAATATGCTGAGTGAGTGAACGGATTATGAGCTGTGTTCTTTCAAAAAAAAAAAACGGATTATGAGTTGTGGATAACATGGCAACAGCCAACGTCTTCACCTCCAACAGCAACAGAGAATGAAGTGCGGCCATGAAACTCGTCTGCATAAGCAACTTAACATCAGACACTTAAATTGTTACATTTAGAACCAGCATCAGTAAATCAGCAATTTGCTAGAAACAGATTGTCTATCAGAAAAAGGCCAAAATAAATTCCCAAAAAAAATGCTTTACTGACCAAGCACGATTAACAGCGAAACAAAATATTCATGAATAAAACTCACCTATGATACTTTAAAGTTGGCTTCCCAGTCCTAAGAAGAAACATCACCATTATATTATATGAAACTCTGAGCTGTCCACTGACAATGAAAAATGTTTGCCGAGTATCTCTTGAAGTGTCTCGCAATAATGTAGGGGTAAAAAAAGAGATGTCACCTTATGAAGAGAACTATTTCAAAACTTGATTATCTGAAGTTCAAGCATGCACAAAAATACAACAGACAAACTCCGGACACAGAAGAGAAAATTTCGGTTTCATAAGCTCATGAGGTAAAACCCCCCACAGAGTTTCAGTGCAGTTTACAACATTACAAGGAGAAGAGCAAACCATGTTCCGAAGTTCAAAATGCAGTACCATGCCGAATTTAGTTGACATCCCTCAAATATGGCAAATAGATCAGCAGATAGGCCGCAATCTATAAAACTGCAAGACTAAAATCTACTGACAGACACTTGGTTGGTTCCGTTGGATTTACATCTTTCTCAAACTCAACTCCTAAACATGCGTAACCCAGATAAACATTCACACCGCCGCAAGCATTGCCAGCCAAGTGAATTGGACTAATACGTCGATCGTTTGACGACTGCTGACTTGCTGAGTACATTCCCCGACCCCGACAACTGGTTGCAAGCACATTCCCAAAATTCAACTATAATACACTCATTCATAGACCTAGCGCTGCGCTGCGCGATTCTGTTCGCGCGCTTTACTCACCTCTGGAACTGGAAGCCTGCGCGAGGCCACAGCGTGGGGTCCCCGGCAGTTTAGATTCGAGGGGTAGTCACCTCAACTGTCCCACCAGCCACGGGGGATCGCGTTGGGTAGGAAATCTCCGGCGGTACAAAACGCGGAGCACTGGAGCCACGGCGAGCGGCGGAGGCGGCGGCGAGATCGGGGGACGACTGGGCGAACAGAGGGGTCCGTCTCTGGCCCAGTGGACCGGTTGTAGTTTCGGACTTGGCCAGGTCAATTGTCCCGTCGATTTTTTTTTAAATTTTTTTTACGAAATTTCAAAAACAAATGCTGGATGACAGATTTTGCAAATCTGTCACCTAACCGCCGTATCAAATGGCTACCGCCAAATGATACGGCGGTAAGGTTCTGTAACCGCCGGTTCAAACGGCGGTTAGATGAACCGCCGTTTGAACCGGCGGTTTTATTTAAAACCAATTTTTGTCGGACGGCCAGGCCCTAACCGCCGAATGAAACGGCGGTTAGGTCCGCGCGCTCCCAAACTGATTCGGCGGTTAGGTCCTGAATTCAGAGGTAAATTGTTTAATTGTTTAAAATTGTTATTTTCACTATTATAATCGTTGAAAATTGTTTAAATTGGTTTTTAATTTTTTTATTAATAGATAGTCACTTTTTGATAATGGTTATTTTCATTATTATAATGGTAATAAATTGTTATTTTTATTATTATAATGGTAATAAATTGTTTAAATAGGTTTTTGATTTTTTTTCCTAAATAGATATTCTGTTTTTTCTGACTGACTCGAACAAACACATCCCACGGATTCAATGGTCCACACCATCTCCTTACTGAGTGACTGCAACAAACACACCTCACGGATTCAATGGCCCACACCATGTCCTTCCTGAGTGAGTGCAAAAACACACCACACGGATCCATTGGCCCACTGGCTGGGGTGGGGTACTTGATGGCCTATTAATATCACGTTCATTCGCCCCCTTCAACCCACATCACAAAAACCAAAATGGCTGACCAGAGTGGGAGTGGGTCGAGGTATAGGAGGCAAGGTGGATTCATGCATCTGCGCCGAGAGATGGAAGCCATGGAGGGAGCTCCGCGCAATGATCCAGACAGATCAATCCTTGCTGCCAACCAGAGGCCAAAGGATGAGATTCCACCCGAGTGCTATTGTGGCATGAACAGCGGGATGGCTATCTCATTCGAAGAAGGCACATACGGGAGGAGGTACTGGTGTTGCCAGAGGATCCATGAGATAACAAACAGTTCGCAGGTAATGACCTCAAAGAAGAAGAACTGATGATTGTTTGAAGTACTAATATTATTATCTTTTTTTTTACGAATTGACACAGGGAGGCAGAAGGACCGCTACACCGGAGACCAGGGCATGTCACTTCACCGAATGGATCGACGACTCCATCAGCTGGAAGGACCAGATGCGCTGGGACGAGATGAAGATGAGAGCCGAGGAAGGACGACAGGCGGCACAAAGGGCTGAAGCTAACAGACTTGCCGGAGAGCAATTCAGGGAGGAGATTGAAGAAATTATGAAGGAATTTCATGGGAAGAGGGATTCACGAGGTCCCTGAAGTTATCTGCCAGGCTATCTAAATTCTCTAAGGCATGTTAGGTTTAGGACGAGTCATGTTAATCGTGTCGCGTCACGTGCCAATGCAAAATGTAATAGATTGTGTAGGTCAAAGGTTAATGGCGCACCATGACCTTTTCTGTCATGCAATTTAAATTCAATGAAAGCCAAGGCAATTGAATGCAGTGATGTGTATTAAATTTTCTGTGCATTCGGTCTCACAATATTATGAACTTAAAAATAAGAACAATGCAGAGTCAAACACAATATTACGAGCTTAAAAATAATAATATTAAACCTCGAAGGACATTTAACTTGACTAAAGTAGCACTAAGATACATATCTTGAGCTTGCAATGGCATGTACGGCACACCTTTCTAACCTAAACATGCGCCGTTACTAATCCTAACATGCCTTAGGGAAATTAAATTGACGCTTCGACGATGCGTCCAGTTCTACTGCTCGAAAGAGAAGAGAGATCCACCCGAGTGTTGCGAGGGAAAGTAGTACTTAGGGCGAGGCTCGGTCGGTGACGCTGGTGGTGGTGGTTGGCTACTGTTTAGGTGGCATGAGCACCGACAGTTGGGGTCATAACAAACTGGTGGCGCAAAGCTTAGTGCACTTCCCTCCTCAGAATCATTAGGAACGTCATCCTGAAGGAGCCTAGTGTTGTCCACCTCTTGCTGTAGCTCATCGATGACGAGGTGGAGGTAGGCGATGTACTCTTCATACGGCTGAATTGGTGGGGGATCCACCCACCTTGCGAATCCACAGCCGTCGGGAGCCAACGAGCTCTGAACGTTGTAGAAAAACGATTAGGATGACAAATGTGCATGGAAACATACAAATCCAGGGTTATGACTTACATATCCCCTAGGGCATCGCCAGAATCGCCGTCCGCCCTCCGAAGCTGAATGCTGAACCTGCACAACACAGTACTCACCGTGCATACATCTTGGCCACTGCACCGACTTTCTGCGCTCATAAGGTCGGAGGCTACGCTGCGGGCCGAAATCGCTCTTGGATTCGATTGGAAAATGTTCTGCAAACTCTGGAGGAAGTTCAGTATAGATGGTTGGCCCTAAGTCGTCGTCGGTTGCCATTTTGGTTTTTGTGATGTGGGTTGAAGGGGACGAATGAGCGCGATATTAATAGGCCACCAAGTACCCCACCCCAGCAAGTGGGCCATTGAATCCGTGTGGTGTGTTTTTGCAGTCACTCAGGAAGGACATGATGTGGGCCATTGAATCCGTGTGGTGTGTTTTTGCAGTCACTCAGGAAGGACATGATGTGGGCCATTCAATCCGTGTGGTGTGTTTTTGCAGTCACTCAGGAAGGACATGGTGTGGGCCATTCAATCCGTGTGGTGTGTTTTTGCAGTCACTCAGCAAGGACATCGTGTGGGCCATTCAATCCGTGTGGTGTGTTTTTGCAGTCACTCAGGAAGGACATCGTTCAAATACAGCTTTGTTATTAGATGGTGTTGATGAAAACTTGAACTCAAATGGAGCATCTGATACTTTTGATTCAGCCGATTCAGATTTTGAGGAATACATTGATTCTAGGGGAGAAGATGGCGAAGATACAGATATAAAAGGGCATTATGGGGAAGAATACAATAGACTTTTAAGAATTGCACTGCACGCACTTTGAATCCGTGTGGTGTGTTTTTGCAGTCACTCAGGAAGGACATGGTGTGGGCCATTGAATCCGTGAGGTGTGTTTTTGCAGTCACTCAGGAAGGACATGATGTGGGCCATTGAATCCGTGTGGTGTGTTTTTGCAGTCACTCAGGAAGGACATGATGTGGGCCATTCAATCCGTGTGGTGTGTTTTTGCAGTCACTCAGGAAGGACATCGTGTGGGCCATTCAATCCGTGTGGTGTGTTTTTGCAGTCACTCAGCAAGTTAGTAGATGGTGTTGATGAAAACTTGAACTCAAATGGAGCATCTGATACTTTTGATTCAGCCGATTCAGATTTTGAGGAATACACAATTCCAGTACAGGGTGTGCTTCCTCTGAGTGACAGCAACAAACACATTCATGCGAGCCACGGATTGAATGGCCCACCACCTCTTCTTCCTCTGAGTGACAGGGGGTGCAGCCTATAAGTGTAGGCCGGTGCGCTCTTTATATTGCACAAGTTTGATACACAACTCATCCATCCCACGACTCATCGTCAATATAGATCGTACCAATGTCATCGTGGAGAGATGACCCAAAAGGTGTGCCGATATGGGAAGAGCGGCCAAAATGCTACTGCGGGTTCCGATGCTGGTTGCAAGTCTGCACTGATTCTTCAAACAAGTCCAAGTGGGGTGCTAGGTTCTTCAGATGTCCTGACATTTATGATGATTTCAAGGTTCGTTGCAATGCTAATGCATGTTTTTGTTGTTAGTGTATCTAAATGACCAAGCCGTCCACATGCAGGCTTGTAGTTTCTTCCAGTGGATCGACAAGAATGCTCTACCCAGTCAAGGAGTACCATCATCAATTGAGAGCAAAGAGCAGTACTCTGCTAGACTAGAACAAGCACGTGAGGCCGAACGTCTTTCTCGCCTTGAGAAAGACCTTGTTAAGCGTGAGGCGGCACTTAAGCTCAGGGAGGGAGAATTCCAAGCTTGGGAGTCTCGCCTGCGTCATCAAGAAGCGCAACATTTAGCTTCGGCAAGAGAGTTCTGGCAACGAAGTAACAGGATGAAGGAGGTGGAGCGTCAGGAGGCCGAAGCACGTGAAGCCGATCGTGAACGCAACAGAGAGGCCGGACGCCGTGCAAAGGAAGCTGCACCAGAATCCAGCAGGAAGGGGAAATATCCCCGTTGTACTCAGTAGAGCGTTAGTTCCACACCCGGCAACCTACTTTCCCCTAAGGCATGTTTGTTCTGGTAACAGCAACTGATTATGTTTTCGGTGTGCTGCACATGCCATTGCAACTTCTATTAGATTGTTTAGGCTAAGGATGTGAGGTGTGTGTTCACCATATCGTTTCTGTGATGTAATTTTTTATATATTGCAAATGAATGCCGGGGATACTTAATTAAGAAAAACATGAGTACAAGAGACCCATTTGTTATCCATCAATCTGCTAGCTTATTGGAAGTTACTATAATCCATCCATCGTCATCCTTAAGGTTTTTGTTAACTGGAGGTATTCCCTGGCATATTTGCTATCAACGGTGAGCAAACATTTGAAAGAAATATGGCATGGTGCAAGATAAAACGATGTGCGAAAATATTATGATGGCATGAGTGTTTGGTCACTATCAGCAGAGCCACCATTCCGGTCTGTATAATCTCTGTTTTCCTCATCACCGGAGCTCAGGTCACTTAGGTACTTGGCATCATCCAGTCCTCCATCTTTGTTATGCTCAGAATTGATGTCAGATCTTCCATTAGTTTTTCTTTTTTTCGATTTATATATTTTCTACTGAATTCAGGACCTAACCGCCGAATGAAAATAACAATTTTAAACAGATAAACAATTTACCTAAAAAAGTGAATATCTATTAATAAAAAATTAAAAACCAATTTAAACAATTTTCAACGATTGTAATAATGAAAATAACAATTTTAAACAATTAAACAATTTACCTCTGAATTCAGGACCTAACCGTCGAATAGGGTGCGCGCGGACCTAACCGCCGTTTCATTCGGCGGTTAGGGCCTGGCCGTCCGACAAAAATTGGTTTTAAATAAAACCGCCGCCGTTTGAACCGGCGGTTACGGAACCTTACCGCCGTATCATTTGGCGGTAGCTATTTGATACGGTGATTGGTTGACAGATTTGCAAAATCTGCCACCCAGCATTTATTTTTGAAATTTCGTAAAAAAAATTTAAAAAAAATTTCTGTCCCGTCGTTTGGGTGGTTGGGCTTCCATCGTCGGTGGCCCGTTTTATTGTCAGCCCACCGAGTCGGGCTGCTCACCCCTTTTGTACGTAATA
>CM014276.1:57303745-57336959 GCA_004135705.1 Alloteropsis semialata
GCTTCGGCGTGGGAGGCGGACGGCGCGGTCGGGGAGGCGGCGGTGTCGTCCGGGGAAGGGAGGGAGGCGCACACAGGACAGCCAGCGGCGGCGGTGGGGCGCGGCCGGGATGGGAGAGGCCGGAGAGACAGTCGCGCGCGTGACAAGTGTGGAGCGAGGCGTGTAATTTCAGCCCGGATGCCCCTATTTGCCGTGCGCCCGGATCCACGGCGCACGGCAAACAGCACCTTCGCCGTGCGCCTAGATCTAGGACGCACGGCAAACCCAAACTTTGCCGTGCGCCTTTGGTCCAGGGCGCACGGCAAACATTTTTTTTCTCTTTCCTATGATTATAGAAATTATAGAAATGGATTGCAATGCAATCTGAAAATATCTTCATAAATTCACTAAACATTGTCATTTTCAAAATTGTATATGAATCATATATAATCTAACATTTTCATTACAACTAATAGCTCACAATCTATTATTTTATGTACTTGTACAACTTAACTTCAAATTTATCGTGAATGAAATGTTAAAATTTTCCTTTCAAATTTTTGGATAAAGCTATACACAGACTCAATAACAAGAATATCGTTTTTAAACTCACTTTATTCTATTATTTCATGTAGTTATAGCTCAAAATCAATTTCTATTGATTATAATCCTATATAGTTACAGTTAATTGATTAAAATTGTGAAACGGATTTAGAAATTTACCATACATTACAATTAACCAATATATGTTGCCTTTTGGTTATAGAAATTGTTTTGAAGTCAATTCCCAACTCGAACTTCATATCCACTACAAACCAAATCATATAAGTCTAAACTCTAGGAAACTTCTCATGAGACGCTTCGGTTTCTAAGCAGCTTACGTGACAAATTGTTCGAAACCTTCTCAATTTTTTACCACTCCCTCCACATATGATATCATGAGCTCTTGCCAAACCTCATTAATTTCCACCTTTATTTGAATTTCATACAATTATAAAACACTGTTTCCGCACGTTCATGAACATGCTTCGGGAGTAAAATGTTGTAAATTTACTTTATATTCATGGATATGTTCTTACACAGGTCTCAATAAGCTAAATATCATTTTTCCACAAATTTTATTCTATGATTTTATGTACTTGTAGTTCAAATTTGGCTTACACGAAAAATATCTATTAAAAGACAGAAATTTGTTAAATATAGCAAACATGTCGAGAAATGTATCAAATTGGAATATGATGTACCAACAAATGGAAAAGTTGTAGAGAAATAGAAGGGAGGGCATAAATCAATTTTTTTTTTGTTTCTTTGCCGTGCGCCGTGGATTGGACGCACGGCAAAGTGGGGCGTTTGCCGTGCGTCGGGAGCGGCGCACGGCAAAGTGGGGCGTTTGCCGTGCGTCGTGGATTGGACGCACGGCAAAGTGGGGAGTTTGCCGTGCGTCGTGGCCTGGCGCACGGCAAACCTTACGGTCGTTACTGTTTCGGCGGGTGGCGTTACTGTTTGGGCGGGTGTCAAGCACGTGACGAGCGTTCGCCGTGCGGCGCTGTTGGAGCGCACGGCAAAGATAGTGTTTGCCGTGCGTTGGCCTGAAGGCGCACGGCAAATCACGGTTGTGCCGTGCGCTCGGTTTTTCCCGTGCGTCAGTGGTCCTGGCTCACGGCAAAAGCTACCTTTGCTGTGCGCCCGATATTTCGCGCACGGCAAAGATTTCTACGCACAGCAAATTGTCGTTTTCCGGTAGTGGTCACTGACAGCTCGTAGTACCGTTAAATTATTTGGCACCTATATCGTATCCAGAGGACCACAACTGATGATCCATGTGATTTCTATATGCTCGCCCGTGTACGTGGTGTACCCGTCGTATCGTACTCGTACTGACTGTTCGCCGCTGTAGCGCTAGCATGCATGCATGCTCACGGCGGCCTGCCTGCGACGCGACGCCGTCGTCTACGTGCTGGCCATTTTTGCGTGCAGTGCAGGCACGCATGTGAGCGGGTGAGACGCAGTCACGCAGGTGCGCTTCGACAGACAAACCGACAAGGGCACAAGGCGACCGCGCCTAAACCCACCACACCAGCAAGCGTAAGCCGTCGTGGTCGATGGGTCCATGCATGCCAGGTGTATCGCATCGCGCTAGCTGACGCGCCGCGGCGCGTGGTACACTTGCCGTGAGTGAATTGAGGCGCACGCGCACCAGTAGTATATACTACGAACAAATTAGGCGTAAAATAGCTAAAGCGACGCGCGTCATTGTTGTTGGGAGATGGAAGAGGCCGGCGGTGGGAGCCCACGTCGAAACGGCCGGGCGCACGTCGCCGTCGACGATGGCGATGCCGATCAGCGTTGCGTCGCCGGGCGGCGCGCTTGGATCGTGAGGCCGGGAGCGCCCCGCCCCCCGCGGGCTCGTTGGTGGTACGTGGTGGCTGGGGTCCGTGCAGTGCAGACCGGCCGCGCGCCAGTCCAGAGCAGCGCGCGGACAAGAAACGCGAACTAAGCAATGACATCATTTCTGCTCCTTTATGAAAAAAAAAGCACATCGTTTGTGCTCCATCCGTCCTAGCCTAGGCTATCCGCATGCATCATTGTTCAGTAGTATTCACCATACATATATATACCTGCATATATCTAAGACTCTTTTTTTTTTAAAAAAATGTGGCTAGCTATTTGGTGAATCAGCTCGTGCTACATCTATGATAGGGGCTGGTAACGTCTCCTTCAAAAAGAGAGAGAGAGAATGGCGGCTGACGGCTGGTGCTGATTTGTTGTGAGAGAAAAGTATTGCTGGCTGGCTCTTGGCTGATGGCTGATGCTGATTTGTTGTGAAAAAAAAGTACTGCTGGCTGGTGGCTGATAAGCCAAACGAACAGGCTCTCGCCAGGGCTTTGTACTTCGAGAGTCGAGACGGATGCTAGCTCGTAAATTTCTCATCACCGCGCGGTGAAAACGGCAAGCCGCGCGCGTGCACGGATCCGTACATGCATGGAGGGCACGCGCGCGTGCCGCCGGGTGGCCGTGGTGGCTTGCATGTGCCCGCCGCTGCCCCTGGCCCCCTGCCCTGCATCTGCAGTTCTGCACGGTGCTCACAACGGGATCGCCTGCTTTCTTCCTCCCTGCCCACATTCTGGGGCTCATGCTCATCTCGGTTTCTACGCCGCAAAAGCGCCGCATCGGTGTGCTCTTTTTCATCCCTACCATTACCTGCTGTCCCAATTATTCAAACCCCCCTCCCCTTGTGCCCCCATGTGCTGTAAACTTTCCACAACCAGCCATGACGCGACGAATGGACTGGACCAGCTGCTGCTGCTGCTGCGAAGCGCACACGTCCACAAACAATTGAACCCAAGTACACAGGGAATGAGAAGGACGACACTTTAAGCTGCGGCATCACCATCTCGCATCAATTTTTTTAGCACCACCATCTCACCTAATCCCCCAAAGCTATTCATGTTGTCTGTCTGCTCCGGCGGTAAAGTTCTTAGCTCACCATTTTTTTTTTGATCCGACAGACGACTGAGGTGTGAGGATTTCGTGGTTCCTTCCTCTGCCGCTTGTGTTAGGTGACGATCTCGCCGAGACCAGCAGCATGTGCTCGGACCGGATTGGCTCGCGGCTCAATTTGTCCAGTCAGGTTTGTTTCATCCCCTGCCATCTACCTGCAAAGATTGCCTCAACACAAAAAATAATACTACTCAGTAGTAACTAACGTTGTCACTTTTATCAGAAACTAGTGCCTTTTTAGTTACTGTACTGTGGAAAAATATTACCCACGTCCAGATGGATCCGAAACGTCACCTCTTGGCGACGATGACCCCACCACGTGTCAAGTCAAGTCACGCATCCTCCACTAAAGTATGTGTATATTCAGGTGTGCTTCCGTGCCCAGCCTTTCCACCGTAAAAATGGATCTTTTGCTGTTTCGCGCGTGGACGCGATCGAAACAAATTAATCATCGGGGCAATGATGGCGAATATATCGATTGGCTTTCCCGTTTCCGGTGCAGTTCCTCCTGCCCCGACTTCGTTCCGTGGCTTGGCTTTCTTGTCCGTGTGGTGCAAGTCGTCTCACAACCGTGTGTGGCCATGGCCCGTGGCTACATGCCTACATGGGCAATTCTATTGCGTGAATTTGCTTGGACCCTTCTCATACTGTACAAGTATAGTACAAAACAACGGGTGATTTCGCAAGAATCTCGATCCACAGGTTGGATTGTATATATATACTACACACTGGCAAATCAATAGCAATAAACAAAGCTAATATTGTGCAAGTAAAGTTAGCAAAAGAAATCGTTTGCATTAATTTGCTGAACTGATCATGCACAAATGTGCAATCCAACTGAGAGAGTATAAAAGAAAATTCTTAGCACAAGTATAATACTACTGCCGAGCACGAGGCCAACGGATTGGGACACAGGCAGCGGTGTTTTTTCCACGGGCGGTGCCGGTGAAAACTGCGCAGTCGGGACCTCTGCGGGCTCGACAAAAGCGCAACAATCAGGGGTGTCATTTTCTTTGTCAGGCGTCTCCAGTCTCCACCTCTACTATATCACCGCCACCAGTACACCACCACCACCTCTCTCTCGGTCTCTCCCCCCTCCCTCCATTCTCCTCTCTTCTCCCTCGCTAAGACGATGGAGAGAGGGAGCCTGCACTTCCCAGTTCTCGCGAGGATCCTCAAGATGTTTATGCAGGGGGGCTTGCTCGACGATTCCTCAGGTAAGGCTTTCGTCCGCGATTAATCCCTGGTTCTGCATGCAGATTGCAGACAACGATAGGTTCATGCATACGTCTGCCGGTTCGCATCGACGCAATTACACTGCATACCGTTCTTCTTCACCCCGCCTTCCTTTTCCATTTTGCTTCCCTCGTCCTGCAATGTTTGCAAAGATCGACATCAGTGGAACAAAAACAAATGAAGCAGTAGGGTGCACATCTATAAACACTAAGCAGTAGTATCCAAGGAACAAAAAGTGGTCATTATTTTTTATATATATAGCTCGTGATTTACTGATCCATACTTATTTACCTATGTACCCACAAAGTCCAAAGTTCACTTTGGCCTTCATAATAAACTTTACTTTAACAGTTGTAAAAAAAATATTCTAAAGCATATCCTTTAAGGAAAACATAGGAAACTGGGGTGGCAGAGTCATGGCCTGTGTTTACCTTTCAATTCCGCATATACTCATCTGAATAGCGTCCAACTCTCTCCATGCATCCCTAGGATTTCAAGGACCTAACTTCTCTTCTGGTATCAGATAACATTACAAAATACCATAGCAGAAAAACGAAATACTGAACGAGTAAACATTAATAGTGCAAATGGAGAATGCTTCTGTCAGCTCATGAGCTCACTAGCCACATCAATATTTATCAGTTTGGCTGCAAGTTGACAAATATTAGTACTTCACTAATTTTGGTTGGTCCTTGCAGACCTTCAGGTAAAGACCAGTACAAAAGATCTTGGGCACTTGGGTTTCACATCACTACTTAATCAGGCATCTAATTGGCTTGAAGTAGCAAACAAACAAAATTTATAACATGGTATTTTTAGAACAACGAAATAGCATAGTTTTTACCACCTTCCATCACTAAAACTCCCCAAACATGAGAATAATGATCGACGTTAATCATTTTTTTCTAACAGTTTACATGCTACTGTCAATGTTAGCAGCTTATTTTTAGTTTTAAATAATGTTCGGAAGAACAAGTTCAAAATTCAGACCAAAAAGATCATGTCTGTCATAATTCAATGATGTATTCTTCAATTTGGTTTTGACATGAAATTTTGCCACGTTTTATTACAGATTCTACTGTATTGCCCTATATGCAAGAGTGGCAGGAGCTATATTCACCTTGCTTCTGGACAGGCACTTTTGCACTGATACAACTGATATTTGTCATGAGTATATTTTCTCAATTTCTTTTCAAGAAAATCAGATGGTGGAGACAAAGACTGAAGACCGCAAGTCCTGAAAGCGACAAACAGCATCAGGAACACAAGATTACAGAAATAAAGCTGGGTATCTCATATAAAGCATACAAAGCTTGTTGCCTGCTTATGTTAGCCATTCATGTTGTGAGGGCAGCATTTCCACAGTTACATGAAAGAATAAGCAATTGCAAGTATCCCCCCTTTATTCTTTGTGAAGGCTTACAGGTGCTATCATGGCTAATATTGTCACTATCAGTATTCAGTTTTCAGAAAACAAAATCTGCAAAACTTCCACTGATAATTCGGTCCTGGTTGATATTTAATTTTCTGCAATCAGTTACCATCGTGGTATTTGATCTCAGGTCAATTTTGACAGTTAATGAGAATATAGGATTTGAAGATGGGATCGATCTGTTCATGCTTGTTGTTTGCACCTTTCTGTTTGTAATTTCAGCCAGAGGGAAAACAGGAATCACATTTACAGATAGCAACATAACAGAGCCACTATTGAGTCCATCCGTGGGACAGCAGGCTGAAGCCAAAAGGCCATGTCCATATGGAAGAGCAAGTATTCTGGGGCTCGTCACATTCTCCTGGATGAACCCTGTGTTTGTTATTGGATACAAGAAACCTCTAGACAAAAATGATGTGCCAGATGTTGATGGCAAAGACTCTGCCGAGTTTCTGTCTGATTCATTCAAAAAGATCATATATGATGTTGAACGCAGGCATGGTTTAAGTACATCATCGATCTATAGAGCAATGTTTCTATTTCTGAGACGGAAAGCAATGATCAATGCAGGATTTGCAGTATTAAGTGCCAGTGCATCCTATGTCGGACCCTCACTGATTAATGACCTGGTGAGATTCCTTGGTGGAGAGAGGCAATATGGACTCAGAAGAGGTTACATTCTTGCTGTTGCTTTTCTAAGTGCCAAAGTTGTGGAGACCATAGCGCAGAGGCAGTGGATTTTTGGAGCGCGGCAGCTCGGGATGCGGCTGCGAGCTGCTTTGATATCCCACATCTATCAAAAGGGGCTCCGCTTATCTTGCAGTTCAAGACAGAAGCATACCAGTGGAGAGATCATAAACTACATGAGTGTAGATATACAAAGGATAACTGATGTTATATGGTATACAAACTACATATGGATGCTACCCGTTCAGCTTTCACTAGCTGTCTATGTTCTCCATCAAAACTTAGGGGTTGGGGCCTGGGCTGGTTTAGCAGCGACATTGGCAATAATGGCATGCAATATTCCACTGACCAGAATGCAAAAGAGGTTGCAAGGAAAGATCATGGTTGCCAAAGACAATAGAATGAAAGCAACGACGGAAGTTCTCAGAAGCATGAAAATACTGAAACTTCAAGCATGGGATATGAAGTACCTTCAGAAGCTAGAAGCTTTACGAGGTGAGGAGTACAACTGGCTATGGAGATCTGTGAGGTTGTCGGCTCTAACAACATTCATATTTTGGGGATCACCTGCATTCATTTCCTCCATAACATTCGGCTCATGTATATTGATGGGGATTCCTCTGACGGCTGGAACTGTTTTGTCAGCTCTTGCAACATTCCGTATGCTACAAGATCCAATTTTCACACTTCCTGACTTGCTTTCAGTGTTTGCTCAGGGAAAAGTTTCAGCTGATAGAGTGGCAAAATACCTCGAGGAAGAAGAATTGAAATGTGATGCAGTTATAGAAGTACCAAGAAATGACACAGACTATGATGTGGAGATTGATCATGGAATATTCAGCTGGGAACTGGAGACGACTTCTCCAACTCTAACAGATGTAGAGTTAAAAGTAAAGAGAGGGATGAAAGTGGCTATCTGTGGAATGGTTGGCTCTGGAAAATCCAGTCTATTATCATGCATACTTGGGGAGATGCCAAAGCTAGAGGGTACTGTCAGGGTCAGTGGGAGCAAAGCATATGTTCCTCAAACTGCCTGGATCCTGTCTGGGAACATCAGGGAAAACATTCTGTTTGGAAACCCATATGACAAGGAAAAATATGAAAGTATCATACAAGCCTGTGCACTGACAAAAGACCTTGAGTTATTTGCAAATGGTGATTTGACTGAGATTGGTGAAAGAGGAATTAACATGAGTGGTGGACAGAAACAGAGAATTCAGATTGCAAGGTCAGTATACGAGGATGCAGATATATACCTCTTTGATGATCCTTTTAGTGCAGTAGATGCCCACACTGGAAGCCAGCTTTTCAAGGTTCGTTTCGTAGTTCTGATAATGCACAAATATGTTAAACTGTGTACTAGTAATGTGATAATTTGACTGTTTGAGGCTCAGCATTGATTCAGAATTGTATAAAATAATTGGATCGTATCTAAGCAAATATTTTTTTTAATCCTGCAGGACTGTGTAATGGGAATTCTTAAAGACAAAACAGTATTGTATGTGACCCATCAAGTCGAATTCCTTCCAGCTGCAGACCTTATACTGGTAAGTGTCTAAAAATACTTCATTTTATCATTTAGTTTAACCGATGAATCATCATGTCCAAAGTTTAAAGTTGCCAAGTAACTAACCATGTGGATTCAAAATAATAGGTCATGCAAGATGGAAAAATCGTGCAGAAAGGGAAATTTGATGAACTCCTTCAACAGAACATAGGATTTGAAGCTATAGTAGGGGCCCATAGCCAGGCTCTTGAATCTGTCATGAATGCTGAGAGTTCCAGCAGAATACTGTCAAGGAACCGAAAATCAGCAGACAGTGAGGATGAGCTTGATACAGAAAATGAAATGGATGATCAACTTCAGGGCATAACAAAGCAAGAGTCCGCACATGATGTCTCACAAGACATCAGTGAGAAGGGGAGGTTGACACAAGAAGAAGAACGAGAAAAGGGAGGCATTGGAAAGAAGGTCTACTGGGCATACCTGAGGGCAGTTCATGGTGGAGCCTTAGTGCCAGTAACAATAGCCGCACAGTCATTCTTCCAAATATTTCAGGTCGCAAGCAACTATTGGATGGCATGGGCATCTCCTCCAACATCTGCAACCACTCCGATGGTTGGATTAGGCCTCCTCTTCTCTGTATATATAGCACTATCTATGGGAAGTGCCCTGTGTGTCTTGGCTCGGTCCTTGCTCGTGTCACTGATTGGTCTACTAACATCAGAAAAGTTCTTCAAGAGCATGCTCCACTGCATACTGCGTGCCCCAATGTCCTTTTTTGACTCCACACCTACGGGCAGAATTTTGAACAGGGTTAGTGCTGATTTAAGTTAATGACCATTTCATCCTTTGTCATATACTTACACAGCACCTAAACTAATTAATGTGCGTTTTTTTTGTGTGTGGAACAGGCCTCTAATGACCAAAGTGTACTAGATCTGGAAATAGCAAACAAGCTTGGTTGGTGTGTGTTTTCAATCATACAAATTCTGGGGACCATTGGTGTTATGTCCCAAGTTGCATGGCCAGTTTTTGCTATCTTTGTCCCGGTGACGGTGGTCTGTTTCCTGTGTCAAGTATGAACTCTTAAAAATGACCTTCTGTTTATAATTAGCATTTTCTTGTTAATTTTGTTGTGCCATGAATTCCAGGAAGATTGCCAACAAGCTTCCTTTTTATTGATGGCGCTCATTTCAAAAAATGCTGAACCTGTACACTTTCTGTATGTGTGCAGCGCTACTACATACCAACAGCAAGAGAGTTGGCTCGTCTATCACAAATCCAAAGGGCTCCTATCCTACATCATTTTGCAGAATCGCTGGCTGGAGCATCAAGTATTAGAGCATTTGGGCAGAAAGATCGTTTTAGAAAAGCAAACCTTGGTCTTGTTGACAACCACTCCAGGCCATGGTTTCATAACATCTCTTCAATGGAGTGGCTTTCTTTCAGGCTAAACATGCTATCGAACTTTGTCTTTGCCTTTTCTTTGACTCTGCTAGTGAGCCTTCCCGAAGGTTTTATAAACCCAAGTAAGCTCTTTATGCACATAAACTCATGCTGACCACAGAAGCCTCAAGCTATCTTAGGTTTCATTATTGTCAGACTAATTTGATTGTCCGTACAGGCATTGCTGGACTTGCGGTGACTTACGCATTGAACCTCAACTCACAGCTGGCATCCATAATTTGGAACATTTGCAACACAGAAAACAAAATGATATCGGTTGAAAGAATAATGCAATACTCAAGGATCCCTAGCGAGGCTCCTCTCGTAGTTGACCACTACCGCCCACCAAACAGCTGGCCAGAAGCTGGAACTATCAATATAAGATCCTTGGAGGTATGTGTGCTAAGGGTGTGAGTAATCAAGTGTGAATGTGTAAAGTCTTAGCAAACCCCCAAAAAAATCTTTCACAGATACAGATAGCCTGAAAAATTGATATTTAAACATTATGCCTGAAATTGAGCAATTATATACTCAACCAAATCTTAAACAACCTGCAGAAAATGCTGCAGAGCAGAACTTAATAACTTATCTCAGGAAAAGTGACGAGTTGATGATATTTTACCAAAGAGGATAATAGGCACATATTTTAAAATATGAGAGAAAAATGAAGATCATTTTTCTTATTTCTCATGCACCAAAAGGTAGCTATACGTTACATAAGCTAAAGGGAGTGCCACAGAATGTCAAGAATGAAGAAATACATAAGACAGGAGTGGCAGATATAGATGCCATATAGCATGCAGTTGTTAACTGTGTTTTACATATAATTAGACTGGAAGTGTTCTTTTGTTTTTCAGAAGGGATACTTGAATTTTATTTATCCTGATACATGCACATTCTCAATTGGAGTCACGTAATGTTGTTCTTTTCTGTTACAGGTTCGATATGCAGAGCATCTCCCATCTGTTTTGAGAAACATATCATGCACAATTCCAGGAAGGAAGAAGGTGGGGATTGTAGGACGTACTGGTAGTGGAAAGTCAACTTTTATCCAAGCACTTTTCAGGATTGTTGAACCAAGGGAAGGAACAATTGAAATCGACAATGTTGACATCTGCAAAATTGGGCTGCATGACTTACGTGGCAGACTTAGCATCATCCCACAGGATCCAACTATGTTTGAGGGAACAGTCAGAGGGAATCTGGATCCCCTGAACGAATACTCTGATCATCGAGTGTGGGAGGTAACTTAATTAACATTTAAAAACCACTGGCAATTTTGGTATTAATAAAATCATAATTTGATCGCAACTCAATCTGTAGATTAAAAAAACAGAATACCAAACATATTGAAAAATGTTCTGACCAGGGGAAAGATGCTCTTACTTCTTTGAGCATCTGATCTCAAATCTGTTGTTTTCCCTTCCTTTGGACAGATTTTGGACAAATGCCAGCTTGGTGATATAGTTCGGCAAAGCCCAAAGAAGCTGGACTCCACAGGTAATGCATTCTTAGTACAGTAACCAAATGTAAAAAAGAAAACCTAGGATACATGTATAAGAAATCCTAGTTGGTTGATGCTATAATCCGTTCAAAACAATATGTCCATTGGGATTGTCACATGAGATATTTCCTGCAGTTGTCGAGAATGGGGAAAACTGGAGTGTTGGACAGAGGCAGCTGTTTTGCCTTGGAAGGGTTCTGCTAAAGCGAAGCAACGTTCTTGTGCTCGATGAGGCAACTGCTTCAGTTGACTCCTCTACTGATGCAATTATCCAAGAAACAATCCGTGAGGAATTCGGGAATTGCACGGTCTTGACAATAGCTCACAGGATCCACACTGTAATTGATAGCGATCTCATTCTTGTTTTCAGTGAAGGTAAGTCACGTGATACGAAGCACCAGTCTCTACTTGTTATCAGATGAAGCTGCTGGATTACTAGCATATGTGCACTCTAATGAATTATCATGATGAGCAGGGAGAATTATAGAATATGACACACCATCAAAATTACTGGAGAATGAGAGCTCTGAATTCTCCAGACTCATAAAGGAGTACTCACGGCGATCCCATGGCTTCAGTGGAACGGTAAACAATTGAACGGCGACAAGAACAGCATAAAGCCAAGATTGTGAAGCTCGATAGGAAAGTCGACTGACTACCACACAATATCCCTATAAGACAAGTGCGCACGAAAATCAAGCAGGCGGGATCAAGGGATGGCGCTTCCATACTAGCTCTAGTTTAAGATGATTCAGAGAACTGGAGTGCTGTAATATAGTTTACTGCCGGTGCAAGGAAATGTTGAAACAGAAAACCATTGGCAGCTATTCTTTGTAAATTATGCACTGAAAAATCAAACCGTAGAATTGGATGAAAACACGCGGAACTGAACGAACAAGTATTAGCTTAGAGGATAACTTACATCCAGCGCACTGGGTCAGGCGTTCCATCGAGCATGTGGTGGGTCGTGCTCTATCGAGCCTGCCTGCAAGCGGAGCTCGGCCGGCGCTGCGAGCTTGCACACCGATCAGAGAGCAGGTGCTAGATGGCAGCGGGATGCGGTGACGGCGCGGCGCACCCACATCCACGTTCGCCGCTCGCCGTCCCAATCCGCGGCTCCCAACGCTCTCCTCCGCCAGTCCACCACAAATGTCGATGCGCGCACGACCCAGGAACGGACGCGCGCAGAGGTGAGGATTGGCTTCGGTCCACGGTCCTACACTTGCCTGAGCCCTGTGGAGCGCCGCCGCCTGAGCCCTTGCCGAAGCAGCGGCGGGCGCCCCCCGTAACCGAATTTACAAAATCAGTCCCTAATTTCAAATAACCCCCTGTTTCGTCTAATAGTCAGTCCCTAATTTCACATAGTCAGTCTTGTTTTCTTACCCCTCTCTCTTTCGCATCATCAAAAGTCCAACGTGAAACTGCATTAGGCAACTGTATAAGGCTGTCTCCAACAATCCTACCCAAACCCAAATATAAGTCCCCTACAGTGTTTTGCGTCCCAAAAACGAGCTCCAACAGACGACCCAAACGCGCGACCCATTCTGCGTCCCCATCGATCCGACACGCAAAAAAGCGTTCTGCGGACCAAGGACGCAAATGGCCGGCGCCGCTGTTGTGGGCCCGCGGCGAGGAGAAGACGAGCAAGCGCACCCGTCCTCCACGACCGCGCGGCGGCGGCGGCAGCGAGGAACCTCCGTGCGGCGGCGGCCGCGGCGAGGAGCCTCGCGAGGCGGCGGCACGTGCCGGCGTTCGGGGAGTGGAACTACTACTCCTCCTCGTCGTCCCCGGAGGAGCCGCGGCCGCCGCACTCCGGCGCCGCGGCGGGGGACGCCTGGTGGTACGCGGCGGCGGCGGAGCCGGAGGCCCGCAGCGACGCCTGGTTCAGGTACTCGCCGCCCCCGCGCAGGCCGTCGACGGAGCGAGGGCGAGGGCGTCCCACGCCGGAGCTGCGCGCGCGCCGGAGCTTCAGGCGGCGTCCTCGAGCTGGACTCCTCCATGGCTGGCGGGGTCGAGCTCCCCATGGCCGGGCCGGGCTCCTCAATCCGAGGTCGAGCTCCTCCATGGCCGGGGTCGAGCTCCGCTGTTTTGGGTTCGCTGTTGGAGACGCGAGTTTTGGGTGCGGATTGTTTTTTACTGTGCATGACCTATACGACGAGATGAGTCTCCTATTTAGGTATGCGTTGTTGGAGATAGCCTAACCGTAGCTGCATCTCTTCTCGCGCCGGTGGCCTGCCACCGGCCTTGGCGCTGTCAGCAGCTTGCCAACGCGACTCAAGGGCTCTGCGCCTGACCATGCACGCCGGAGTACCGCAGACGTAGGGAACTTCCGCGCGGCGCGTCGGATCAGACTTCAGACATTCCATGAGTCCATCGAACACGTTTCTCGTCCTGCCTGCGCCTGTTATCTCAGCTAAGTGTTTCGGCTTTGCTTTGCTCATATTACTCTCTGCCTCTTTGGTCTTCGAAAATGTCAGACAAATCATTAGCGCCATCACAAATGTAGGCCCTGTTTAGTTCACACACGTGCATAACGTTTTGCATAACACACGTTCCTCAATGCACTTTTTTCTCTCTGTAAATACTATGCATAACGCAAAAACACTATGCATAACGCTGCATCTAAACACCCCTGTAAGCACGGAAATGGAGCAGCTCTCCTGGTGGCACAACTGGAGGGACGCAACATGACATGACCAGAGCCAGCGCACGAGCTCAGACCTCAGAATTAGCGTTCATTCCCATTGCAGGGCATGTTCATGTTGCTGTTTATGTGCACCCAAAGCGCTCCTCAGGGTCACGGTGACAAATATTCTGATTACATACGATTAGGAGGAAGACCATGTATTAAATCAAAGCAACTACTGAACTGTACATGTCCTCATTGAACATTCACATTTTTTTTCCCTAAAGCTGGCAATAAAAGACGTCGAAGACCTATCATGCAGATAAGGGATTTCATCAGAACAGAAGGGCACGACTTGTTCGGAATTGATGGCCTTCCCAAGTGATAAAACAGGCAAATCCATTAGCAACAGGAACAACAGTCAGCAGCATGCTCCTCATGAAAAGGTCACAGAACCCTATAGCTCAAATTTTCACTTGTTTGACTCGTTTAGTAAGATCATCATCCACAACAAAGTCATGAAGGAACCTGCAACAAATGCGGGTCGTTAGCATCACAGACGAACTAACACTTGTAGCTCATCAGAATGGACTGGCAACTTCAACAGGCACTTACCATGTAATATCCGGCTTGTCATTCTTCATGTCCATTCCATGTCCACAATCACACATGGTTGATTTGTGTACAACGATCCTAGGTAGATGAACTCCCACACGTGCCAGATGAACAGCAACTCGATTAGTCACCTTTTCGACATGCCAAGCTATGTACTCTCTTTGAGCCCATCCAGGAGGGATGACAAACTCTGCAGATGCATGTTGTGAATCATCTTTGTCCTCTGAATCATCATCGTCTTCTTTGTCACTCAAGCCATCACCAACATTTTCATCTTTAGAATCATCATCCTCACCCATTTCCTTGTTGCACTCCCCAGGTTGCTCGCCAGGAGCCAGTGCCTCAGTTGGCCTCAAATCCATGTACCAGTAGCTACGTTGAAATTGCTAACTGCAGACAAGTTAGCAGCCTGGCAACGGCCCTGCAATCCGGTGTGCCCATTGTGCAACCAGAATCTGGAGACGGCTGAACATCTTTGCCTCACTTGCCCGATTGCAAAGGAAGTCTGGCAGCTCGTTGCAAACTGGACTGATGGTGCGGTGGGTATTCCTGTGGTAGTTCATGGCATGGAGCATTGGTGGTCAACACAGCTGCAGGGTCTACCGAAGAAACAGAGGCGTTTGAAGGCGGCAGTACTCATCTACACAGCCTGGAATTTGTGGAAGGAGAGGAATCGTCGTATTTTTGAAGAAAAAAGTCTACAGCCGTGGCAACTGGTGACTTTGATCAAGGAAGAAATGTACCTGCGCAAAACTGCATGTGGGCAGCCGGCGTTTTAGACCCTACTCATGTTAGAACTTCATATGAGCGTGTTTTCGAGTTTATTTGTATTATGTAATATCGACTTTGTAGCACTGAACTTTCTTCCCCTCCTTATATGACATAGCAGTGCTCCTGCTTTAATTTCAAAAAAAAAAGTAGCTACGTTGAAATGAATAGAAAGCTCTTTCAGGGGGGGCGAGAGATTCTGTTGCACCACCGTATCACAGTAAGATTGTCCCCCTCGATGATAAGCTTGAAAATAGGTTCATGGAGATCAATCATATTTTCGAGCCCCATCTGAAGTGCCTTGGCATTGGCCACAGTCTGATCCACATATCCTACTGGACTAGCATAGTAGGAGAGCACCTTGCCTTTGTCGTTGTGGAATATAACACCGATGCAGGCGGGACGACCTTTGGAACAGCCAATTCCATGGAAGTTGAGCTTGATCCAACCCTTGGGAGGAGGGGACCATCTCATCCGTTGCATAGACGGGAGACGATNCGAATGGAGTGTCATCATCTTTGCAATCACATTGATTTTCTCTGAATGGACGTGATATCCGCTCTTCTGATTGCATACGGAGGGAAGCCACATGACTGAAAAATTGGGAAGAACAATTAATGATGTTTCCGCTAAAATGATTAAGCTTCTTTGTCTAAGATTTTTATTAATGATGCAGTAACACAAAGCGAACAAATGTTAAATAGCTAGATATTGGCCTCAAGCCTTCAGAAATCTTACTCAAAAGCAAGGAATGATTCATATTCCAGCTCTAAATCGAAGTTAAGGTAAAATATTTCCTTGAGCGTCAGCCCTGTAAAGTCATATTAACCATTAAAGACAAACACTGAAATGAAATCAATTAGAAGTAGAAGTTTATGTTGAGTTATGTTCCAAATTCAGTTGCACAATAAAGGCCGACTTCTGACGGAGCGAAGCGGAGGCCTGTCGCCGGGAGGCTTGGGCCGGCCTATTGCTCATCGCAGATCAAAGGGGGTTGTGGACCTCGACCTCGTCTTATTGAAGAATGTAATATGATTTATTATGCTTTGAGTTGTGCTGAACAGGTGGAGAGCAGTTATGAGCCGGCAACATATACTGAAACTATTGACTGTGGTGATCGTGAGAAGTGGATCTCAGCTATGCAGGAGGAGATGCAGTCTCTTGAGAAGAACTGCACATGGGAGCTTGTGCCCTTGCCTAAGGGAAATAAGCATGTTCGCTGCAAATGGATCTACAAGAGAAAGGAGGGTTTGTCTCCTAGTGAGCCTCCAAAGTTCAAGTCAAGATTAGTAGCAAAAGGGTACAGTCAGATTTCTGGTGTTGATTACAATGATGTGTTCTCTCCAGTTGTGAAGCATAGCTCAATTCGCACATTTTTCAGTATTGTTGCCACACATAATCTTGAGCTTGAGCAGTTAGATGTGAAGACTGTGTTTTTGCATGGAGAGCTTGAGGAGGAGATATACATGGACCAGCCTGAAGGGTTCATAGTGCCTGGCAAGGAGAATTTTGTTTGCAAATTGAAAAGATCCTTGTATGGTTTGAAGCAATCCCCTCGTCAGTGGTATAAAAGGTTTGATTCATTTATGTTGTCACATGGCTTCAAAAGGTCCAAATATGATAGCTGTGTTTACATTAAGCTTGTTGATGGATCACCTATATACTTGCTGTTATATGTTGATGATATGCCGATTGCTGCCAAGAGCAGGAAAGAAATCACTACATTGAAAAAATTGTTGAGTAGTGAGTTCGACATGAAGGAGCTTGGTGCTGCTAAAAAAATTCTAGGTATAAAAATTACTAGAGACCGAAAATCTGGTTTGTTGTTTCTTAGTCAGCATGGTTAAATTAAAAAGGTTCTTCAGCGTTTCAACATGCATGATGCAAAGCCTGTTAGTGCTCCTATTGCACCGTATTTTAAATTATCAGCTGAGCAATGTGCTAGTACAGATGATGATGTTGAGTACATGTCAAAGGTTCCATATTCTAGTGCTGTTGGTTCTTTGATGTATGCTATGGTTTGCTCTCGCCCAGATTTACCATATGCTATGAGTTTGGTTAGCAGATACATGTCTAATCCTGGTAAAGAACACTGGAGGGCAGTTCAGTGGATTTTCAGGTATCTTCGGGGCACAGCAGATTCTTGTTTGAAGTTTGGCAGAACCGATAAGGGAGCTATGTGGAATCTGATTATGCTGGTGATTTGGATAGGCGACGGTCGCTCAGAGGTTATGTGTTCACTATTAGGAGTTGTGCTATGAGTTGGAAGGCTACATTGCAGCCTATTATTGCTCTGTCTACTACTGAAGCTGAGTACATGGCTATTGCTGAAGCATGCAAGGAGTTGATTTGGTTGAAAGGATTGTTTGCTGAGCTTTGTGGAGTTGATTCTTGCATTAACCTATTCTCTGATAGTCAAAGTGCAATATGTCTCACTAAAGATCAGATGTTTCATGAGAGGACAAAACACATTGAGATCAAGTACCATTATGTTCGTGATGAGATCGAACAGGGTAAGCTAAAGGTATGCAAGATAAGCACTCATGATAATCCTGCTGATATGTTGACAAAGCCAGTTCCTGTTGCTAAGGTTGAGCTATGCTCAAGCTTAGTTGGTATAATGGAATAGTCCTAGAGGCTATTTGGCGCCAGAAGTATTTTTCTCTGATGTGTTCAGGATGAACGTGTTGTTTTATGCTACAAGAAGGAATTTGTCTCAAGGTGGAGTTTGTTGAGTTATGTTCCAAATTCAGTTGCACAATAAAGATCGACTTCTGACGGAGCGAAGCGGAGGCCTGTCGCCGGGAGGCTTGGGCCGGAGCGAAGCGGTACGGAGCATATATACCCGATTAGGGTTTCTCCTTGATTAATTCATTATCTTCTTGTAAGCCGTCGAATGGCGTTGTAACCCGACTCTTGATAGTGAAGTGTTGCTGGCTGGCGCCCGTGGTTTTTCCCTTCCACATTGGGAAGGTTTTCCACGTTAAATCTCGTGTCCCCTGCGGTTGATTTGTTCTTCTTCATCGTTTATTCGTCCTCGTTATATAACAGTTCAGAAGCAGAACACATACTTGGCAGTTTTGAGTATATGTCCATAGCATCATCTACTTCAAGAAATTCCAACTTCAATTCAGAAACACCAACTAATTCCTCGTCAGATTGTTCGATACAAAGAACCTCATGAATGTAATCTTTGGTTGCCCACAGGAACCTGTCCCTTTCCAAAGCGAGGGAACCCCTGGCACTGGTACATCCACTGTTCCAGTTTTCAAGTGCACCAGAAATGCTTTCCCCACTGTCCCTGAACCCATTGGCAACCAGAACCATTTTATTTAACTGCTTAGGAGAGAAGTTTGATTCCATGAGATTCCCCACATATTTCAGTCTGGAACATAGAAAAGTGTTGGCTTCTCAACACTTCTTTGGCACTGCTCAGTAACTAGAAGAACTCTTACACCCAAGTCGAAGCAAGCCATGATATCAGCCGGAGAGAGTGTTGGGTCATAGATTTCAATGTCACCGACTGGAGAAGAGCGAAAGCAAAGCTGATACTGAGATTTCACGTCAAATTCAAAGCTCCCAAGGCCATAAATAACCATTTCCATGCATTCATGAGCTCCCAACATGCTTGATATGCGATCTCCAATGCTTGGATTTTCCTTAAGCTGATCAACAAATTTTGTGTACAGTGAAGAACTCCTAACATCCAGCATAGTTTCGCGCACTTCTTTGACTACGCATGCGGCTTCCTTTATGTCCTTGCCCTCAATGTATGCATCACTAGGATTTAAATGCCATCTAGTTCAATCAAAAAATAACAGCAGGAATTAGTAGGTGAGATTGTCAAGAACAAATAACAAATATAAACTGCAATATCACATAGGGCACATTTGCTTACAGCTGTGCTCTATGCTCTCTCTAGAAACAATATTCATATGCCTCAGATTTTACGCGCAAGTCAAAAAATAGTCAAATATCCTGTAGATTATTTTTCTCCTTTTCGGATCATTGCCCTAAGTACATCGTTAAAGAAATAAGACTTGCACTGCCACAATATTATGAATTTTTTGAAGCAAATCTTAACCAAAGTCCAATGACAAAAGAGAGTAAAAAAAGATCTAACCAAATCTACAGAGGCCGCAAACTGAACAAACACATATGACCAGAATCAGATCAGCGACTAGCACACAGATAGCACTTCCACTCCAGAAACCTGAAGTGTAGCAGATTCTTGACGTGTTGTCATTTTTTAACTTAAGTCATGGATTCAGGTGATGAAACAACAGAGGAAAGAAACTGATCCAAAGAATAGTTCAGTAGTTATGCAAATCACAAGAGAGAAATTGAATATCTTGTAGACTATTAGCACAGCAGCTAAACTACATTACCGAGGAAAATAAACTACATTATCTTTCAAAAAAAATACATTACTGAGGAAAATAAGAAGCTGCGCTGCAGAAATATCAAGATTGATGAAGCAAATAACACTCAAAGGTCAATAACAAATGATGATGCCAAGGAAATCAATAACTAAACATAGAGAAGCCAAAAACTGAACAAACATAGATGATACGAGCAGTGCAGGAACTAGTACACAAAGTGCGCATTTCTCTCAAGAAATCTAAAATGTACCAAATCATTGCAAATAGTATATTGTTTTAACTTCAATGGATTTCAGTGATCAAACAACATGTGGAAACCTAATTCAAAGAATACCAGCATTTATGTGATCTTACCTACTAACTGAGCATCATAATTCATCTGGACATTCACTGTGCTCCAGACCCTCAAAGTACAATTACCTGCACCAAAGAAAGAGGCACCTCTGATTCCAATAGTGATTTTACTTCTGCTTGAACATCAAATATTTGGACAACGTTTTTATAACTGAATGTAAGGCCATCCCCAGTGGGTGCCTGATACCCATTTGTTTTAACAAGAATGTCACAAAAGGTTTTTTTGATGATATGACACGAAATTTAAGAAAAAAATAATGAACCAGTTTTATTTAGATCACACCACCTTTACACACGTACCAACTCTTAATGAGTCATGAAATTAAATGTTGTGGAGAATTGAAACCACAAAATAAAACTATGTATTGAAGGGGTACTTTCAAACGCCGTTTCATTATCTTGTTGCTTACGTGGCTGTTTTAGAAACATTAATATGAAACCTCTTATTGAAATTGACTTAATAATTTTACCAATAAAAGTTAACTTGACGGAACTGAATAAAAAAATAAAGACTCATGAATGTGTACGGCTGGCCAAATTCTCTGTTGCCCAACTCAACTGTTGCTACACTATCGCACGTTGCCCCCCATCTTCTACTGACGACTGTGTATGATGGCTTTCTCGAACCATTAGGATGCGTTTTGTTTGAAAATGATGTAGAATGGGATAATTCCATCCCTGATTTCAAGATACAACGGTTCACGAAGGGCACATTTGATCCATGTACTAAGGTTGCTGTCATCCACCAGAAAAAAAATGCTACATTTGACTATACTTACGATGTGTTTGGATCATTGGGCTAAAGTTTAGTCTATGTCACATCGAATAAGGAGATGTTAATCAAGAGGACTAAATATAATCTAATTATAAAACTAATCACAGAAACTTGGGATAATTCGCAAGATGAATCTATTAAGCCTAATTAATCTATCATTAGCAAATGGTTACTGTAGCATCATGAAAGTGCATTTAGGCCTCCAATGAGTTTTGGTGATAGTGGCAACTACAATTTTGGGATTTGATGCTTGTAACGAGGTATATGCAGGAATAAAAGAAAAGGTGGTGTTAATCAAAAGATGGTCCCCAATTCTTTATGTATGGTGGATGAGTTCATTGAAGATTTATATTCATTTTTGGTTTGGATTTGAGTATAGAAAAACACCGTACTATCAAGGGGGACGTGCTTGATGGATCAAAAGTGCTTAAAGTGCTAATTGAGATGCTAACCACCCAAAAGAGTCACTAACTTGAAGCATCATCACCAGTCTTAGCTTGTTGTGCTCTGGCTGGCCGGAAGATACGACCATATGTCGGAAGTTCCGGCTGACCTTGGAAGGTCCGGTAGCCACTGGCTGAGGCCAAGCCGGAAGATCCGGCGGGGGGGTTCCTGGTTTTGTTTCTGTGCTCGTGTTCTTCATTTGTCGGAAGATCCGGTCCTATGCTGGAAGATTCGATACCGCTTCGCAGAATTCCTTTTTTAGAAACAAATTTTAGACTTCTAGTCTTAGTTGGAATGCATGATAGCATACAAATTTTTATGATCTATCTTATCCTCTGGAATCTTTGGGAAGATAATTACTATGTACTGGCTACTGCAAGTTTGAATGGTCATTTTCTATTTACAACACATATTTTGTGTATTGCAGAAAAAAAACAAGTATCTCATGGGTCCATAGGCACTGGTATGTATGTTAGCATTTCTGACTTGTCAATTTCATTCCTAGGCGTTGTCAAATAGTTGACATGTATTAACTGTTTTATAAATTCTCAGTTCGCAGATTTTGCTCTCTCAATTGTGACAAAAAGGATACAGGAGATGAACATGTAGCTTTTCTAACCAAGTCAGCCATTGAAATTGAAATTAAGTGCACATCTAAGCGTAATGAGAAGTTCCTCAAGGACCCAGATGGGTACATTAATTTGTTGGATCTGTTTGGTAATCACCATGACTTATGTTTCGACTATACTGACCCGGCTGACACTAAACATTCCTTTTCAAAATTTGCACTTGATATTTTCAGGTGAGCAGACGTGCAAGTTTGTTTTGAATTGCATTTCTTTTAATTTTTTTTTCAAAAAATGCATTTTGATTATTGTAAATTAATTTTTTGTTTTAAGGGAAATACTTATGATAATGGATAATAAGGGCCAAGATCCCGACTCACATTTTCACCTAGATCCGGCTCAAATATTGGTGAAATTTGATTCCAACACACTTAAACAAGTGTGTATACCTGTGTCACAGTTCCAAAAGGGTAAATAAAGCATCTTTTATTATGAATTCAAAGTTTAAATAGTTTTGTCATTTAAATGATATATTTTGTAATTCTCTCAGGAAAGTCAATATATATTGACAAAGTGGTGGGCCCTTTTACCATGATGGTATATTCACTTATTGAAGCTAAAATTGGTGGAAAATACAAAGAAATATTTGATCTTATGTCAATTTCCCAACAAAGAAGGTGAAATATTGAATTACAACTATTTCTGGTTTGTTTGCTTTTTACTTCTATTGTAACATAATGTGCATGCTATCAGGTTAACGCTTCAAGAGGTTTTCACCCATCCTTTTTTCTGGAACCCCGAAGAAAAATATGCTAGTATAATGGCATGCAGGATATTTTTAAGCACTGGTTTCACAAAGATAGCTAACCCATTGAGCTCAGGTCAAGGTATGGTGAAATTAATCTCAGCTGGAAGAACATCTTAAATTTTCAATGTACAGGCAGAACCCGCAATCTTACCAACTTTGCAACAGACCTTATCCATGATTTTTTTGAGATTGATTATGTTGTTTCGTCTGGCACAACTGGTGAGTGTATCGCTGTTCCTAATGCTGCTCCAGTTCGTGGTGCCCCGGCCGTTCGGGAGTGGAAAGATGTATTTGTTGGAATCAGCTTCCCCCACAACTATCGATCAAATCTCAAATACTCAGTATTTGGTCAAGGGGGTGATGAGAGACATGAGATGATGGTGATATTTGTTCGAGATATTTTGAGCCATTTCGGAGACACGAACATAGACGCTTACGCGGTATGTTACTTAGTATTATATACAGAAATTATTTGCTAGCTTCTTAAAAACCTACTTTGCATACTGCTAATAGATTTTGCTATTGCTATTGTTATTTGCAGCAAAGTCTGAAAAAAGGCACTATGAAATTAGCTGTCATTGACCTGGACAGAAAATTATCTATTTCTTTAACCATATATCACGCGTTACGCAGAAGAAATCTGTCCCCTGACGTAATGCCATTATCTGTGGAATTCTGACAGGTATGTGAATCCATCATCTATTTTATTTAAACTTGCATTTTAAGATAATAAATCTTCTGAATGAGTGGCCTGTAACTTTTCTCTGTAATTGAATACTTTTCTTGTGAAATGGATATTTGAAGTGCGCTAAATATTTGCTAACGGAAATTCTTTTCCTGTTTGTGATGGCCCAATTTAGGAACATTTTGCTGTATATATCTGCAAACCACTACTTTACTTTAGCAAATGCTAGTGCTTAATGCAATTTTCATTTAACTTGTTGGCCTTCTTTGTCCTTGACCTGCTAGCAGCTAGTGCTACAATATGTAGGAGCCATATTCCATGGCATACTACTGGCAACATGATCACTGTTACCTAGCTTTGTCCGAATGATAGTTGCATTTATTTTGAGCTAGGTAGATTAATGCAACTATCAAATTCTGTAGCATTGATCACTGTTACAAAGCTAGGTAAACTAATGCAATATCAAATTCTGTAACAGTGATCACTGTTCATATTAGAAAAACTTCTGGTAAACTAACACAAATATCAAAATCTAGAACGGTGATCAATACTCTGGTAAACCTCTGCACAATAAGCTATGAACTTTGAGTGGCATGATGAAACTATTCGTCATGTTTGCACATTTGTAGTCGCAGCATTTCCTTACTGTTGACATGATTTAGTGTTAATTTTATTGTGTATTTTTGTTGTGAAAATTTACCCCCCATGAATGTCTCGTGGCTGTTCTGTTGCCAATTAGAATACTTGTATATCCTACCTTACCAATACCATGAAGTATAATTACCTTACAAAATCCTGTAGATTGCTAGAGAGATATTTCAGTATCTTTGATAGTCTGATGGTACCTTATCTTGATAAATTCGTTGAGTGAATCTTCATGAAATGTCTTGTGAGTTGTTATAACCAGGCCAGCATATGCAGATTTTTATTAACTGATGATACATTATTGTTTTGACTTAGTTGTTATCCCTAACATGGATGCGGCTTCTCCCTCCCGCTAAAGGAATGGACCCGGTTGGCGGTTGCTGAAGGAGTGAATGCATGCCGTCCCTTAAGATATGCGTAGTATAGGATGTTGCATATCTAATGTAAGTCTGCATGACTCTTGTAACTAAGCGTTGAAGTCATGACTTCATGAGGGATCGAAAAGGGTTTTTGATGGGTTAGGCCAGGCCCAACGCGGTGGCCTCGGTAGTGGCCTGAGCAGCCAGCTTGGCTCGGTCTCCACGGTGGAGCGCATGCAGCTGCCCCGCAGGGTGTCAGAGGCGCCTGCAGAAGTCGCACTGCCTGAGGAGAGAGAGGGACAGGAGTGCTGCTTGGAAAGGAGAAAAAGTGACGTAAAGTGTGGGTGCTTGGGTTGGGTGGTAAAATTTTTTGCTAGTATCCTCACTACTTTTTGCTGACATGGACAATGAAGCCACTACTTGTGGGTGCTTGGGTTGGGCTTGCCCTTATTGAAGCTCTGACTAAAATGGATTAGAAATGGATCGGTCAACTGACAGAGAATGTGATGTCACATACTCCTTGACTTGGTTGCCGCTGATACAGCTGGAGCAGATCAGTAGATGTTTTTTTTTATGAAATGAAAATGGCATGTACGAGTAGTAGTTTTCCTTGTTTACTTTTGTATCGTAACATGCTATTTTTTTTAAAAAAAAATCAGTGTTGTGAGTTCCAAACACTGAAGGATTTGGTTGAGATTTCGCGGGAAAAAAGGTACATGGCGCGCGCCGCAGGGATCTATGATCTATCCACCTGATGAAACTCAATTGCCTATTTTATTTATGGAAAATTTGTTTGTAGCCTTGTAGGACACCGTCAAAATGCGTATTTGTGCAGCACACATCACAAAGGTTGAATTTGTCTGTCACACACTCCGAAAATGTTGTTTTGCTGGTATCACACTGTATCCATTAAAAAATCATTTCCGGCCAGGTGAGGAAAAAAAGACCCTTTTGCCCTTTGGTGGAGCCCGCCTGTCATCTTCTCTCCGTCCTCTCCTTGCCTCCGGTGATGTGCTAGTGCTGGTCTGCGGCCGCTGTGCTGCTGCTGGTCTGCCGGCACCGGCACTGTGATGCTGCTGCTCTGCTCGCACCGGCGCTCCATGCGGCAGCACTTGTGGTAAGCCGATAATCAGCGCCTCCTCCACGCTCGCCGGCGCCTCCTGGCGGTCGCGGCACACGCGCACGCCGGTAGGACCTCCTGCATGGGCCGTGGTGACGCCATCCCCATCACCGGCACTGAGGACCAGGTTATCTACAACTTTGTGGCGCTAGGCTTCGTCTTCGGCACCGGTGTGACCGTGTGAGCGTCTATGAGGCCCCTTGGTGTCCTCGGCCTCGCAAAGCCCTCCTAATGACATGCGGCGGCGAGCGCCCGATGGGGCTGCGCCGAGCTGGGCGGCGCGCTGGTGCGGGGCAGGGCCGCCTACATGCTCGCTGAGTCGCTGCCAGGGCAGGCTCGTAACCCACGAGCGCCGACTAGCCGTACCTCTTGTCCTCTTGGAAACGAGAATGGAACAGAGAAAGGAGAGGAAGAAGGTCACGTGGGGCCCAGCTTGCAAGGGCAAAAATGTCCTTTCACACCCATGCTCTCTCTCTCCTCTCAACATTATCTTAATCTGTTGCAAACAAAATAACGTTCTGGTGATGTCCTAGAGACAAATTGGGTTTTTGGGATGTGTGCTGCACAAAGACGCACTTTAACGGTGTGTTATACACAAATTTCTCTTTATTGATTTATTGCTGATAAAATCATATCATCAAAATGGTCGAAACATATGGTCATTCGTTACTATTACTAGTGGAGATGCACGTGCCCAGGCACGTGTTAAAAAAATAAAATATATAAACTACATTTTTACATTGTTAGACAAAGATAAGGTCAAAAGGATTAATTAGATACCAGGCACATGTTTTAAAAAAACTTAATACATAAAAATTTATATTCATAAAAATTAGTAAAGAGGGAGAGGTTGGCGCGTGCGTCGGCGGTGTTGCAGCGGAGCGGGCGGGCGTCGCAACATCGGATCAGACCCTCCCCGCTCCTCGTCTCGGGTCTACCGGTGCCTCCCTGCTCCTCCTCCGCCGCGCCCGATAGGGGCCTCTCTCCAGTGGCTCTCTCTCTCTGTGTCCGATGCTGTCGCCGCGCGTGGCGTGACAAGCCCGGCGCGAAGCGAGGCGGGGCGGGGCGCGGCGCAGACGACTGCTGCACCTCCCTGCCTCCCTTCCATTCCGAGCATGCGCGGCATCCACGGCCCCAGTTAGGCCGCGACGTCCGCGGCGTTCGTCCCTGCCGCACCACCGTCCGCCCATCTCCGAAAGCTACCTCCTCTTTTCTAGTACGCTGGCTGCAACCGCTCGCTGCGCCCCCACCGACGGCGCCTATCATGCCGTTGGGAGCAGCGAGAGCATCTTCTTATAGTTCACATGGTCGGTTGTGTCTTTGCTCGCATTCGAATTCGGAAGGGCATAAATGGATGATGAGATTTTAGGCGAGGAGTGCGGCAATTGTTGGCGAGATTTTGGGTGGGGAGGAGGGCGCCATTTATGCACAAACCAATTCCTCGCATTCGAATTCGGAAGGAAGGACATAAATTGATGGCGAGATTTTAGGCGAGAAGTGCGGCAATTGTTGGCAAGATTTTGGGCGGGGAGGAGGGCGCCATTTGTGCACATGGCAATTCCTCGCATTCGAATTGGTTACCAAATTAACATTTCTTTCCACTTTCATAATTTCCTTGTCCATAATTTCCTTCGTTGCTAATTTGGTTACCAAATTTGTGTGATATAAACTCAAGCCAATTAGCAGGGCCAATTATAAAATAATCAATGACCAGGAGCTTTCTTTTGGGCGCTGAAGGAGCGCAAAAATGACGTGTGTAAGGAGGAATTATTTTGATTGAATGATTGTGATAAAACTCATGTCAATTAAGGAAGCAATTTGGGGCTCCGAATTACATGCATGACTGATGATTTTGGTTATCAAATTAACATTTATTTCTTATTCCATGATTGTCGCGCCCACCGCGCCCTTGCCGGCGCCGGCACCAGCGGGATCCGCGCCCGTGTGATGATGCTGAACGGCCCCAACCAGCTGAGCACGGCATCGAAGAGGTCGGCGTGATTCTCCTTGGAGCACGTCACCATCTCCCCGGTTCCTGAACGAATTAATGGTGTATCCGATCGCGCATGCACGTACTACCATCGTCAATTTCGATCATGTCGTCCATGTTCCTGTGAGTTGTGACGTGGTGCTACTGCGCAAAACGACGGCGGCGTAGTACATACCGGTGACAACGTCGAGCTCGAGGACGTTGGATATCTGCGGGCCGTGGCAGAAGGCCTGGCCGCTGATGCCGGCATTGGAGAGCGTGCCGCCGACGGTGAGGTGGAGCTAGTCCGTCCACGAGCGCGGCGTGAGGCCATGCGCGAGGGCGACGTGCAACACGTCCACACACAGCTGCTCGCCGCCGGCGTCGATGTAGCGCCCGTGCGCCGAGACGGCGAGCCGCGCGGCGGCGGCGGCGTGGCGCCCCAGCGACGCCATGTCGACGACGACGTCCCTGGGGGCGGTAGCCTGGCCGCGGGTCGAGTGGCCGCACCCCCTCGCCGAGACCGGGAACGGGGAGGCGCTCATGCTGGACGCCCGCAGCAGCGCGACGATGTCGGCCTCGCACGACGGGTAGAACACGGCCACGGGGCGGTGGATCAGGAGCGGAGACAGGGGCAGTGAATCGGGATTCGGGAGGAAGAAAAGGAGAGTCTGCGTGATTGACGGGAGCGGTAGAGCCGGAATGCCGCCGGGAGGGAAGGCGGTCGGGTGAGGGTGGGCCTAGGTGGGTACAGAAGGGAATCGAGGTGAAAAAAATCGGATGAAGACCGCTGTTTTTAACGGGAAACCACGCCGAGATCGTTCTCCCCCCCCCTTTGGTCTTCGTCCTGCCTGACGGGTGGGCCCAAATGGGTGTTTAGTGAGGTGAGGGTAGGTTTGTGGCTGTGTAGGATTTGACATCAAATCTCTCCCTCTTTATAGTATAGATAATTGCAAGTATCCATCTCTTTGAAATTAGCAAAATGCGCTGTTCAGGATAAATAGCTAAGAAAATAAAAAAAAACGACAAATTAACGGAGCGGCTAGGCACGCACGATCAAGGAAATCAAAGAATGATGAAGAAACAGCTGATCAGCCGCCACCACCTAATAATTCAAAAATGAACAGCAAACTCATCCTCTAATCGCGCACCCGGCGATCCGTTTCATCTCACGCTGTCCCGCCAATCGCCGCCGGCGCGCGACTTCCGGCTCCGCAGCTCCTTGATTTTCCCGGGGATGAGCCTCCCCCACCCTCCAGGCTTCGGCGGCCCCGCCTTCGGCGCCGCCGCCGCCGACACCGACCTCGACCTCGCCAATGCCACCGCGTCGTCGTACTCCTCCTCCACGTCCTTGCATCCCGGGGTGGCGTTCTGCGGCGGCGGCTTCCGGAACGACACCCAGCCCCAGACTCCTGACGCCACCCGATCGGCAACGGCACCAACGCTGACGCCAGCGGCCCCGCGCGCGGCGACGGAGCGCGAGCGCGCGACCCGGCGGTCCCGCTCGATGAGGCTGTGGGCCCGGTCCACCGCGCAGGCGCCCGAGGCCGCGGAGGACGAGGAGGAGGACGGGGAGTAGGCGCAGGAGCAGGCGCAGGGCCGCGGGCACGCGCAGTCGGGGCAGAGGCGGAGGAGGCGGTCGTGGAGGCAGTGCGGGCACACGCCGCCGCCCGGCAGGGGCAGGTGCCGCCGGCATCGCCAGTCGTCCATCGCGCTCGCTCGATCCGCTCCGTGCGGGGTGTTGTGGAGAGGGAAAGGGCCGCCGGTAGTGCTGTCCGCTCGCGATCGGGATCGGCGAGCGAGGGGGTGTTTAATTTGAATCGGTGAAAAGTGGTGAAAAATTTTGTTGTCAGTGTGAAAGTTTTTTTGTGACTTTAGAATGTTGAGGGAATTAAACAGGGCGGGTGCGTTCGTGGTTTATCTACGGGAGAGAGGCATCATCCGGAAACGAGGGCTGCCGGCTGCCGCTGCATGCGCCGATCGTATGCCTATGATCAACTCAGGGGGTGTTTAGTTCGGTCCGCGTTCTGCAGAATGGACGCGTTCTGCAGAATGGAGATGTCTCAATCTGTGTGCACAGAGAGAAAAAAGTGCATTGGGAAACATATGTTTTGCAAAATGGATGGGAGAGAGGAAACTAAACAGCCCCTCAGCACGGTGTGTCCCACTGTTGGGGAGGAATAGCACAGCTTTGGTAGCGCGTGGGGGGCTCACTGATTCCATGTCCTTCGCCAAGTTCCTTTCAAGTCTAACTCTACAGTTCCCACCATTTGGAGTTGCCAAGTTCGACCCAAACCATTGCACAGTATTCTTCCAGAATGTTTGGGCCAGATATGACACGATCTAGAAAGACCTGAGAGGCTGGCCTGTTTAGATAGAAAAGAAAGTTTGCGAAATTTACTGTAGTAATTCTAAATTGAAGATTAGGAGGACTAGACATGATCTAATTATAAAACTAAATACACGGATGGACGGGAAATCGCGAGACGAATCTATTAAGCCTAATTAATCTGTCATTAGAGATTGTTTACTGTAGCACAACGTTGTCTAATCATGGCCAAATTAGGCTCATTAGATTCGTCTCGCAAAGTTACCGGGGGTTATGGAATGAGTTTTGTCATTAACGCACGTTTAATATTCCATGCATGTAAGATTTTCTTTGATGAATAGTAAAATTTGATGAATAGTGAAGTTTCGGGTTGAAACTAAACAGGCCCGAGATGGTCGAATTGACAGAGCTCATCTTTGCTACGACACGGCCGGCACGCACAGGATGCGTCGTCCTGGCATCACCAGTTGGTGGCCGGCGGCGCATCAGTTCACGGGGGCCCTGGCTGGTAGGTGCCGGCACATTTTTTTTTAAATGGAATTGCATTTCGGCCACTGCCGCACACAGCTTTCTGGTCTCTGTGTGACTGCACACAGCCTTATTTATTACAGACATCTAAGAAAATATCTTAAAAAACTTTAGTACATGAAAATCAGTACTAAAGACCGTTTAGTCCAAAATCTATTGAGGTCACCTGTAGCCATTATGAACGACGATCTCTTATCTCCGATCATCGTTGGGTAAAAAATGAGACATACAAATCTTGTCGTCGCTGCCGATACATGGTGACGGCACTGTATTCAAATGTTTAAGGCGCGTCGACGTCCAAGCCGTCGGCGTCGTATCGGCGGGAAACGATGTCCGGCGCGAACCTAATCCTGAGCCCATTCGTATCTTCGTGCGTAACGACAGTGACGAAGATCTGGCCACGTTGCTCCGCGAGGTCCGTGTGTTGAAGCCTCGGAGGTAGGGCGCTGCTGTGCTTATTTTGGTTGGGATTTGGTGCATGCTAGGGCACGTATAAAGGAGAGACAGCAGCTGTCTATTTGTGTCCACATCAGCGAAATTATCCTATGTGGTGCTCATTAAATGTCTATTTGTGTGCACATCAGCGAAATCGTCCTATGTGGTGCTCATTAAATGAAGAAAGAGAGGTTGCCGTCGCTTCGTTCGTCGACGGCACGGGCGTGTGCTCCCAGGCGAAGAGACGCTTCTTCCTCGCGTTGTACGAGCGTCAGCGACTCATCCATGGCCCGGCTGATCCGTTGCGCTCGCGCGCGCGATTCTGCCTTTTGGCGCGAAGAGAGCCCGCGCAGCTTGCCGTCCTCCCCGCAGCTTGTCGTAGATGCAGATGCGGCAGCGCAAATGCAGAATAGAGATGCGGCGACGACACAGCTGCGGAAGGAAGAAGATGCGCCGGCGACGCAGATGCAGAAGGGAGGTGCGACAGTGCTAGACAAAAGGGTCCTACCTTCTCGGCGTCCGTGCCAGACCTCAGCAGCGCGTCCCCTACGCGCGCACCGCGACTTGTGGTTCCGCGCCACGAGCCGGTGGCTCCGCGCGAGTCTGCCGCCTACACTCTGCTCCAGCCTGCCGCCGCTGCTTCTCTCGCTCCGCTGGTTGGGTAGGTGCCTCACGGGCTCACGCCCACGGGCCGGAGAGATGAGGAAGAGGAACAGAAGTTGGTGTGGTAGTGTGGATAAGCATGGGCAAGAAAGCCATTTCTCAAATTCTCATCATTCGATCAAAGCCGATTCACCTCATGACGTCCAGACAAGAGGCATAACTCAAAACAATGGCAATTACGTAATTATCTCTATATTATTATGTTTCTCTAAGTTAATAGTGATATTTATTTAAATATAATATGTATTCTTTTATACAAACATCAAAATGGCTACAAAGATCATTTTTTACTTGATCATCATGATTTATGTGTCTATTGATGAATTAAGTAGTTTGCAGACAGCTAAAAAGACGGCTCACTGTACAAGTTGTCTTTTTAGTCGTCTGTGTGTGACATGGCAAGTTCGGCTATATGCAACGGTCGGATATCAATATCCGACCCTCTCACCGACGGATGGGACCACGCAGTTTCAGGAAGAAGATGGGCATAAGAAAACCCGAAGAGCATCGGATTAAGGGAGGATCGATTTTCCCTTATCCGCCTCGGCCGACCCTCATCCGCCTCGGCCGACTCCCGTCCGCCTCGGCCGACCCGCGTCCGCCTCGGCCGACCCGCGTCCGCCTCGGCCGACCCTTATCCGCCTCGGCCGACCCGCGTCCGCCTCGGCCGACCCCGTCCGCCTCGGCCGACCCTCGTCCGCCTCGGCCGACCCACTCCTGTCGCTATCTCGCCCGACCTCTCCTCGTCTCGCTCGGGTCGGCGTGGACCCGAGACGAAGTGGAGTGACGAGGGTACGGATTAGGGGTACCCAATTGAACCCTTAATCCGGGGGCTTGCGATAATCCACCCCTCAAAAACCAAAGACCAAAAGCAAGGCAAACTCCCCATACCCCGACTACCTAGAACGCCCGAGTGGTTCTCCGATTCGCCCGACAGGTTCTCCGCCTCCGAGTGGTCTCCGACTCCTCGGGTGAAACTACCCGGCCATACCCCGACCCATCCAGCGCCGTACCCACTTGGTACCCGCCTCGTCAGAGCATGATGGGCGTCTGTCCTACGCCACGGCAGCCACAGTGGCGCCCGTCTCGTCCCAACAGGAGCGCTACAGTCTGGAGAGGAATGCATGCGCTACACCAGGCGGCCAAGTACGACCCCAGGCGTCCTCGGGCGACACCTGGAACCCGAGCAGGACACCTGGAGCGCCCGAGGACCTCGAGCAAGTCAACCACGACCCGGGAACCACCCGGGAGCTTACCCAGGAAGGCATCGACTCCAACCACTCGGGATGTACGGTTCCGGGTCCGGCGGGACGCCCACTCCGTCAACACCTGCCCCCTGTACGGCTCGGCGAGCGACGCAGCTGGAAGCTCTCGGGAGCAGTAACTCCCCTTGTAATTTTCCCCTTTTTACCCCCCGCTCCCTTCTCCCCTTGAGGCTATAAAAGGGGACAAGGGGACATCAGAGGAGGGGGGATTTTCGGACACTAGTTGAACACTCGGACACCGCACGCAACACCCTCACTCACACCGCTCAGGGACTTGGGATCTTCTCCCTCTCCCGACTAGTTTGTACACCCCTACTACAGACTTGGACGACGAAGAAGAACACACGACACACACACGCACCAGAACACTCACTCTCAGACGCACCAGAGACTTGGGAGCCCCTCCCTCTCTCGACCGCTTGTAACCCCTACTACGAGCAACGCGAGTAACACGAGCAGCCTCAAACTGGACGTAGGGCGTTCGTGCCCGAACCAGTATAATCCCTTGTGTCCTCTCGCGAACCATCCGGAGCCCAAACGCGCAATCCACTAATTTACTTGTTGGTTATTTCGCACACCGACAAGAAGC
>CM014276.1:57347345-57409401 GCA_004135705.1 Alloteropsis semialata
GACAAATTATCAGGATTAGAAAACATTTTCCTATTTTAGCATGAGCTCAGCCACTGTGTTGAATGGGACATCTTCTTGTCTTTTTTAATACTCTTGACGATTTCACAAAGTGAATGACATTAATTCAAACTGAAGAAATGACATTTCACAAAGAAAGTGAGACGGGGTGGATGGCGTCTCGGGGGCGGCGGGCGCCCCCGCGGCGCGGAGGGTATCGCGGCCGTGGTCGTGGGCGTGGAGGGGGATGGGGGCGCCCGGGCCGGCGGCGACGGGGAGGAGTTGGTGGACGGCGGCCACTGACGGAAGCAAGGGGGGAAAGCGACGGACTCAGGACCCAGGTAGGCCATTTAGTCGCGCCTCGCTTCATGGCGTGACTTATGCTTTAGTCGCGCCTCGCTTCATGGCGCGACTGATGCTGTAGTCGCGCCAATAAGGTGGCCGACTCAGGACCCAGGTAGGCCATTTAGGACCAAATGAGTCGCGCCACGTATCATGGCGCGACTGATGCGGTAGTCGCGCCTCGATCCATGGCGCGACTGAACTAATGCAGTAGCAGTGCTTCACTTCCATTCTCCATTCCACCACAGGATGTTGCGGTGGCCGGCCCTCTTCCATTACCGCAACAGTCGGTCACCAGGGCATAATTCAAAAAAGCTCTCTGGATTGACGGACTGTTGCGGTGGTTAATCACTTTTTCATCACCGCAACAATCCGTGGTTAGTTGGTCTTTTGTGAAATGCAGAGCACCTAAAGTTGCGGTCCTGACCCATGGCCATGACCGCAACAGTCGGTGGCCACGAGTATTTGGACTAATCTTTGTCGGCACAGTATTCTTAGTGACCACGGACTGTTGCGGTGGGTGTTTTACCCCAGCACTGCAACAGTCGGTGCCCACCAACCGCCACCCACCCACCGTCCTTCTCAACTGCTCCGGCCACGCGTTCGCCTCTCCGCGCTCCATTTGCGCCTGGTCAGCCTCCCCTGGCCCCACTGGCGCGCCACGAACCGCCCAGGTGGCCGGCCCGTCCCCTCACCTCCATGGCCGAGCGAGAAAACACCGGGGCCGAGCTCACTCTTCCTCACTCGGCCACTCCTCGATTCCCAGCGCCCACGGCTCTGCCTCAACGCCCTCTCTTCGCCCGAACCATCCGCAGCCACCTCTCCCTCTTCCTTCGCCTCCCCTGAGCCGGCCCACCACCTGCAGGCCGACTTATGAAAATATTTCAACTGTACCAAACTCGAATTATGGTGCCTATGTATTAGATCCTTAATCTATAATCCCTTGTAACCATTTTATATCTCAGAAAAACCATACATCGCAAGTATATCCACATGCCAAGTTTGCCCTCAGCAATTTAGTAATATCCACCATGCTTCACTTCCATCAAAAAGGTTTCCACATGACCCAAGTCCATCACATAACAAGTCCATCACATAACATAACAATTCCATCACAAAGGTTTTGACTTAACCCAAGTCCATCACATAACAAGTCCATCACTAAACATAAGTCCATCACAAAGGTTTTCACATGACCCAAGTCCATCACATAACGAGTCCATCACTAAACATATCCATCACATAATCTTACTTGAGTAACTCTACTTGCGGCGTGAGGGGTTCGGTGTGTAGGGCTTCTTCTTGCGACGCTGGCGTCCTGGATTGGTAGGCAACACATTAGGGGTCCCAACATCTGTGTGATCCCGTCGTGCCCGCCTCCTAGGCCTCTGACTGCCCTGTGATGGATCAAATGGCGCATCAGGCAACTGTGAGGAACCAATCTCTTCTTGACCATACGAAGGATCATCATCTTCTGAGTTCGAGCTATTTTCCTCCTCCTCCTCCTCCTCCTCCGGGTCAACATCCCTACTAGGGCCGGGAATGGTGAGAGTCCCTGCATGAACAAATATACATTTTGTATCAAAAACCAATGATGAAAACCAAAAATGCACAAACAGTACTAGTTTGAAACCAGGCCCGCACCTGTACGCGTGGAGGTGGCCCTAGTACCCCTAGTGGATGGAGCTGAACGTGTACCAGAACTTGAGGGACCACCAGCCGCTTCTTGTTCTTGTAGGGCCATGCAATTCAACTTGCGGGCCATTTTTCGACACCCACGATGGAATCTCTAAAATCACAATAAAGTTAAATTGGTAGGCTCTAAATCAGAGATAAAAGCACTTTACCATCTAACCTGTATGAAGGCCCGTAGCTTGCTCGCCTCTTCTGGATGCCCAATTGGCACACCCAATGCTACGAGAGACTCGTTAGCAAAACGACCAAGTTGTTGTCCCTATCATTGCCATGTGAAAATTCAACCATTTAATCACAATTCAACCAAACTTACAATGTAGCCAAAACCAAATTACATTAATGAAATAAGCAAACAATTCAACCAAACTTACAATGTAGTCTTCCACCGGTCCCCGCTGTGTCTGCGTGCCCTGCCTTGTCATCTCGTCATACTGGTCAAACACATCTTCTGGGTCTGAAGGTAGGTCCTCGACAGGACCGGCATCCATAGCCACCTTAAGTTTAAGCCTTGTGTTCGCTCTCAACCATTGCAAATAATTTTCAAAAGGGGGGTCACAGTGAAGTGGACCTCCTATGACAATGTTGGCTCCACGACTATCCCAAGCGTTAATGAATCCTTGGTGCTTCATGCCCCAATCCTTTCTACCCCTCTCGCGTCGACGGTCAATACTACATTCAAGACACATTCTTTATCAAATACAAGTATATAACATACCATGATTCCAAGAATATAAACTGAACAAACATACAACATACCGATGAAGCTCTTGATTAGTGTTTATGTACTCTGGAGGGTAAGGTTGAAGATAGCCAAACTGCCTCATCACTCTACTTGGAATATGGTACTCGACAATGTAGAAACAAATGAGGGGACAAACCGAGCGCCAATAATCTTGATTCATCATGCAATATGGACTAAGCTCCATGGCTTGCACCTCATCTCGATCATAAGGGCGCCAATTCACCTAGGTATCATGAATCAAATAAATTTCCAACAATGCCAAAACCATTACAATAGAACAGACAACGAAAATAAACCTCAATACCAAACAACGTGCTAAAGACAACTTACATGTGCAGGAGTGAGGCAGTCCAGAGCGTTGCTGTAGTCAGTGTAACGTCTCACCGGGTTTCCATGCACATTGAGAATATTGTGCCATAGATAACCGACAGTGGCCAAAGGCTCTTCACCATAAGTTGGTAATTGCTTCAACAAGACAAATATAATGTCAAATTAATAATATCTCATATCATATACTTAATGAAGCAAAAGATATTATCTTACCCCATGTGTATACCGCTCCGGCCGACCAACCGGAAGCCGCTCCCACATCCACAGTTGCAAAATATAAGCACAACCCCCCATGTTAGCACTAGCACCCTTGCGGCAGCAAGCATCACACATCTGACGATAGAGCCATGCAAGAACTGCACTACCCCAACTATAGGTGGCGATGTTCTCCCAAGCTTGCCCAATAATGTCTACCCATATCCAAGAAATGGTGTTCCCACTCGAGTCCGGAAATAAAAACCCAGCCACCAAGTGCCATAGCCATGCCCTAGCATATCGAGCAACAACACCAGCCGCAACATCAGCAGGAGGGGGCGTACCAAAGTGCTGCACCAACCAAGCCGAGCTGACTCCTGTAGTCTTCCTATCCTTTCGATCGTCCGGTGGATCTGCAGGACGAACACCAAACAAGACCTCCACCCGATCTCGCCAACCAGCAGGATCAATTGTCCCAGTGACCGCTTGACCGTCTATGCGAAGACCAAAAAGCATGGCAACATCTTGAAGTGTCACCGTCATCTCACCACAAGGGAGGTGGAATGTGTGTGTCTCAGGCCTCCATCGGTCCACTAGCGCGGTAAGAGCCGCATTGTCCATCTTCGGCAATCCACCCTTCACAAGTATCGCCAATGGAAGAAAGCCAGCTTGCCAAAGGTATGGGGCGTACCTATCATCCCACGCCAGAGGATTGTGGGTGCGGATACGTAGAGGATTCAACACCTGCAAACAAATCATCAAACCCCATGTTGGACTACATCCACCCACCAAATTCATTAACTCGATACAAAGTCACAAACTAACCTCAATACGCTCCTCAAGTATCCTCCCGCGGTGTCGCTCGTCGTACTCCATCTCAAGCAATGGATATTGTGCGTGCCGCGCCATTTTGACCTTCATCACATAAACGAAAATGAATTTCATGTGGTGAATAAGAATATTGATTCACATACAAACGCTACAAGATTTCACATTGCCATCTCACGTCATAAACATTGCCATCTCAACTCATAAAAGATTTCACATTGCCATCAAACAAAATTCACATATATACTTCACATAATTCACATTTCCTTATACACATAACCATGAACTTGAATATATACACATAACCATGAACTTCACATATATACTTCACATATTTCACATTTTCATATACACATTTGCCATATATCAAACAAAATTCACATATATACTTCACATATTTCGCATTTCCATATACACATAACCATGAACTTCAATATATACACATAAGCATGACATCAACTTCTATATTTCCATAGCAAGGTACATTAATAGAAAGTCCAAAAAACCAAATTAAACTAACTTAGTTCTTTACTAATATCATCCACATCTACACATGGTTATGTCAACGAAATCATCACATGCAAGAAAATCTATACGATAGACAGGCGTTACCAACAACCAAATCCACCACTTAGTACAACTAAACCATCTCAAATCCGTGCTCAATCCATCAAATCAAGTCAAACCCTAGCTAAACCTAACCTCATCGAAAACTAAGGAAATCAACCAAATCCGCAAAATGTACATGGTCAAAGTGGAGGAGTTACCTTCCAGGAGTCTTTTTCCCACTTTTCCCCCTAAAATCCGTGGTGGGAATGGCCGATCTAGGAGGTGGAGGCGGCGGCGGCCATGGAGGAGCTCGGGCTAGGGTTTGGGGAAGAAAGAAAGAAAGGGAGGAGGAAGAAGAAAGGGCTCGGGCGCCCGGCTGTATAGGCGAGTCGCGCCACGGCCTTTGGCGCGACTCCGTCGCGCCAAAGGATGTGGCGCGACTCGTCTGGCCACATCAGCAGCCGAGCTGGCCGCCCGCGGCCGGGACGGCCGACGTGGCAGCCCAGTCGCGCCACATGCTCTGGCGTGACTGCCTCTTCAGTCGCGCCACGGCTTGTGGCGCGACCAAAAGGGTTATTTCTTGAAAATACAGTTCGGGTGGGGTTTTTTTTAAAATTTCAGTTTAAAAATGATTAAAAAATAAAAAAATTCCTCACTGATTCCATGTCCTTCGCCAAGTTCCTTTCAAGTCTAACTCTACAGTTCCCACCATTTGGAGTTGCCAAGTTCGACCCAAACCATTGCACAGTATTCTTCCAGAATGTTTGGGCCAGATATGACACGATCTAGAAAGACCTGAGAGGCTGGCCTGTTTAGATAGAAAAGAAAGTTTGCGAAATTTACTGTAGTAATTCTAAATCAAAAATTAGGAGGACTAAACATGATCTAATTATAAAACTAAATACACGGATGGACGGGAAATCGCGAGACGAATCTATTAAGCCTAATTAATCTGTCATTAGAGGTTGTTTACTGTAGCACAACGTTGTCTAATCATGGCCAAATTAGGCTCATTAGATTCGTCTCGCAAAGTTACCGGGGGTTATGGAATGAGTTTTGTCATTAACACACGTTTAATACTCCATGCATGTAAGATTCTCTTTGATGAATAGTAAAATTTGATGAATAGTAAAGTTTCGGGTTGAACCCTGAGATGGTCGAATTGACAGAGCTCATCTTTGCTACGACACGGCCGGCACGCACAGGATGCGTCGTCCTGGCATCACCAGTTGGTGGCCGGCGGCGCATCAGTTCACGGGGGCCCTGGCTGGTAGGTGCCGGCACATTTTTTTTAAAATGGAATTGCATTTTGGCCACTGCTGCACACAGCTTTCTGGTCTCTGCGTGACTGCACACAGCCTTATTTATTACAGATATTTAAGAAAATATCTTAAAAAACTTTAGTACATGAAAATCAGTACTAAAGACCGTTTAGTCCAAAATCTATTGAGGTCACCTGTAGCCATTATGAACGACGATCTCTTATCTCCGATCATCGTTGAGTAAAAAATGAGACATATAAATCTTGTCGTCGCTGCCGATACATGGTGACGGCACTGTATTCAAATGTTTAAGGCGCGTCGACGTCCAAGCCGTCGGCGTCGTATCGGCGGGAAACGATGTCCGGCGCGAACCTAATCCTGAGCCCATTCGTATCTTCGTGCGTAACGACAGTGACGAAGATCTGGCCATGTTGCTCCGCGAGGTCCGTGTGTTGAAGCCTCGGAGGCAGGGCGCTGCTGTGCTTATTTTGGTTGGGATTTGGTGCATGTTAGGGCAGTATAAAGGAGAGACAGCAGCTGTCTTGTATCCACATCAGCGAAATCGTTCTATGTGATGCTCATTAAATGTCTATTTGTGTCCACATCAGCGAAATCGTCCTATGTGGTGCTCATTAAATGAAGAAAGAGAGGGTTGCCGTCGCTTCCTTCGTCGACGGCACGGGCGTGTGCTCCCAGGCGAAGAGACGCTTCTTCCTCGCGTTGTACGAGCGTCAGCGACTCATCCATGGCCCGGCTGATCCGTTGCGCTCGCGCGCGCGATTCTGCCTTTTGGCGCGAAGAGAGCCCGCGCAGCTTGCCGTCCTCCCCGCAGCTTGTCGTAGATGCAGATGCGGCAGCGCAAATGCAGAATAGAGATGCGGCGACGACGCAGCTGCGGAAGGAAGAAGATGCGCCGGCGACGCAGATGCAGAAGGGAGGTGCGACAGTGCTAGACAAAAGGGTCCTACCTTCTCGGCGTCCGTGCCGGACCTCAGCGGCGCGTCCCCTACGCGCGCACCGCGACTTGTGGTTCCGCGCCACGAGCCGGTGGCTCCGCGCGAGTCTGCCGCCTACACTCTGCTCCAACCTGCCGCCGCTGCTTCTCTCGCTCCGCTGGTTGGGTAGGTGCCTCACGGGCTCACGCCCACGGGCCGGAGAGATGAGGAAGAGGAACAGAAGTTGGTGTGGTCGTGTGGATAAGCATGGGCAAGAAAGCCATTTCTCAAATTCTCATCATTCGATCAAAGCCGATTCACCTCATGACGTCCAGACAAGAGGCATAACTCAAAACAATGGCAATTACGTAATTATCTCTATATTATTATGTTTCTCTAAGTTAATAGTGATATTTATTTAAATATAATATGTATTCTTTTATACAAACATCAAAATGGCTACAAAGATCATTTTTTACTTGATCATCATGATTTATGTGTCTATTGATGAATTAAGTAGTTTGCAGACAGCTAAAAAGACGGCTCACTGTACAAGTTGTCTTTTTAGTCGTCTGTGTGTGACATAGCAAGTTAGGCTATATGCAACGGTACCCTGTAAACCATCCTGAACCTTTAAAGTAGAGGATATTGAATCAAAATTGAGCCGCAACGGTGACCTCTAAACAACCCTCTAAATTACCGGGCGTCCCTTCCCTCCCCCAAATCTCCAGGCGCCCCTTCCCTCCCCCAAACGCATGCGCCGCAGCCTAGCGTCCCCGACCGCCAGTCCCCAGCAGAAACCAGAAGGAGGAGCAGCCGCCGGAGTGCCCGTCGCCGGTAGCCGCGACCCCGATTCTTTTTGGGCCCCCTCGGCTGCGGCCGCGCCTGGGGAAGCGGAGACGGCGGCGCCGGGGCACGTGAGCGGGAGGGCAGCTGGGGGACGGAAGCGGAAGGGGAGCCGGCCGAGCTCCGCCGCGCTTGCCGTCGGCGTGTTCACGAAGCCCCGCGCTCACGGCGGCTCGCGGTCACCTCCGGGTGTACTCCATCACCGACGGCAGGCTGGGCTCCCACGTCCTCCTCGGCGTGGCGAACGCCCTGAACCCCGCCGGCGGGGCGGCCGGACGACGTTCCCTCCGCTGCTTCTTCCCCTTGCCCCCCTTGCGCTTCTTCTTCCCCTTCTTCCTTGTCTTGTCCTTCCTCTCGGCCGGTTCATCCGTGCTCGGCTCCACGGCGAGGCCCTAGCGCACCAGCTTCCTGAAGCGGCACTCCGACCACCGCTCCCTGGCCACGAACTAATCCCTGGCGCTGCACGCCGGCATGGAGCTACCGCCACCAACCGCCGCTTCGAGCTCGTCTCGCTCCTCCTGATCCTCGGCGCCGCCGCTGTGGTCCTGGTCCTCCTTCGACGCATCCGTTTCCGTTGACGAGGTGGCCTCCTCGCTTCCCGTTGTGTCATCATCCCCCTCGACGGCCTCGTAGTCCTCGTCGGCGAAGGCGCCGATGGAGCTCTCCGGGATCTTCTGCTTGAGCTTGATGACGGTGGACCAGGGGATGAGCAGGAACTTCTGGCCGGGTGGTGGGTGGGATGTCAGATGTGTGGATAAGATGGGAGGGAAAAAATAAAAAAAATAAATGAGAGATGGGACCCATGAGTAGGGATGGAAATGGAGGACATTGCTGCAGCACATTGTTATTTGGAGGGTGAAAATTTTTAAAGGATCCTTGAAACATTGCTTTAGGGGGTGATATATAGAGGGTACCGTTGCAAATAGTCTTAAATAGACAGCAACTGTCTAAACAGTTATACATTCCCTTAGGTAACTAGCTGCTCCTCCCGGGACGTATGATACGATGTGAATAATGTATGGGGGGATAGGCGGGCCGGACTATTTCCTCTTCAACATTTTAGCAGAGCAGGAGAAGATGCTGATCGTTGCATGTTTTTTTTTTTGGGAGCACATCTGATCGATCGTTGCAGGTGGGACAAAGAAATGCTATGTGCTGGTGCGCTAGACGGGCTGAGGGGATCCTACGTGGGGCTCCTTCTAGCTTTCCATTAGTTAGACAAGGAATATAACCTACGGTCCATTCGGTTCATATCTTTTTTTTTCTCCTCTGTCTCCTCCCATTGCCTCCTCCATCGCCGCCCCGTCGCCCGCCCACCAACCACCACTGCCCGGCCACCCGTTCTTCCTAACGGCTGGACTTTGTCGCCCCAGCCGAGCGCCGCCTCGCCCTCCGCCCCCTCCCTTCCCTCCTCCTTTCTATGTCTGGAGGACATTGCAGCCGTTTCTCAACCCCGGCAACCTCAAACCATAACCCTAAGGCGGCACTCCGGCCTTGGTGTGCAGCGACGCGGACGCACGAGAAAGAAGGCAGCGAAGAGCTGGAGGAGGAAGAAAGAAGAGAATCTAATGACTGCTATTTTATGCATGAATCTTAAAATAGCTAACTAGTTATCCAGCTACCGGCATTACCCGTCCTACGTGCCTGGCCGGCCTTGGGCTACGATTTCCGAGACGGGCTCTGCGCGCTTCTGACATGCAAGCAGCAAGCAGCCCAGCCCATCATCGCAAGTCTGTTCGGCCGTACAGTAGTTATAAAAGGCCACCAATTATGGCGGTGGTGGATACGAAGAATTTGGCCCACCGATGCATATATCCTTGGGCGCTGTTTAATTTCACGAAACTTTGCTTTCTTTTCTCACCTCGAGAACCGTCGTCAGTTCACTTTTTTTTCTTTGTGCACGTGACCCAATACATAAATTTTTCATCACTTTTCACCGTATCACCCCAATTAAACAGGGTCTTGGTATAATTGATTTACTTTGCTAGAACAAGATTAGGCTACTTCCAATGGGTAGTTTCATGAGATTTCACTCATTAATTAGTATGCCATGTAGAATTTTATGATGACATGACATCATATTTAAAAAGAGAGAGAGGGAACCAGTTTCATCTAGATGAAACTCTCTGTGCACGAATACCAACTCCTCATGAGTCTTGAAATTAAATGCTACGTGAAGCATATGAAACCACACCATGAAATTGTGCATTGGAGAGGTAGTTTCATACACCATTTTATTTCACTTTTGCTTAGGTGGCCATCTTGAAAACATCAAAATAAAATCGCCCATTGGGATTAGCCTTATACTAATTCGGCAGCTGAATTTTGGCTGCAAATCTAACAGCTCGTGCGCATACTGAATCTGTCCGCGATGATGCTTTCTTCTTCCTCTCGCACTTTCCTAGTTTCCTGTGTGAAGCTGCATCGCCGCCAACATTAGCGATTTGCACTGCTCCCACCTCCCGACGACGCCTCTTGCTGCGATCCCAACACTGCTCCACCCTGATAGCCCGCGTGCGGAGCTTGCTTAGAATGGAGGCAACTTTTTTTTTTCTCATTGGACCTTTTATTTTGTTTTCTGACACATCTTCAATCTCTAGAACAAAATTTTTTTAGAACATTTTTATTTACTCTGCAACATTTCTACTTATTCTGAAGCACTTGCTTTTGTTAGATTGGCCCTATTTAGTTCCTCATATTTTTGCATAAAGTTTACACCTTGAGAACTGTGTCAGTTCATTTTTTCTCTCTGTGCACGCGACCCAATGCATAAAGTTTATGTATAATATATGAATTTAAACAGCCTGATTGATTTGTTCTAGAATATTTCCATCCGTTAGGTTACCGTTCTGTTTATTTATTTATTGCGCCAGTGGACTGAACAATTTGGTCACTGTTGGGTTGTGCTACATGTGCAGAAACACTCACTCTGCTCGCCTCTCATCTTTTTCTTCATGTTCAATGTAAGTTCATAGCCACGAAGGCACCCTAGGCTATTTTCTAAGGCTGTCCGCACTCGTCGTCCCCTAAATGCATCCTCTAAAAGAAATATCCTGTCCTGGTCATCGAGATTCCGTACTCTAAACCAACTTCTCCCGCACCCGTCATACTCCAAATCACACACTCTATCCCAACTCTACTATATTTTATTCATCCATCCCAACTACCATATCATCTCTCTCCTCACCTTTTTTTTCTTTTCTTTATGAATTTTATCAAAATATATCCATCTGAGATCTTGCTTTGAAGAATTTATTGCAACGAATTTAATGGTGCAATCGGAATTTAATTTGGTTTTTTGGTTTGTGAGTTATAACATTTTTTAGCTACAAGAAAACGTGGGGCCCGCCATCACTCTCTCCCCTCCCTCTCCCGCGCATGCTGCCTCTCGCGCGCCGTACCGCGCCAGGAGTAGCGCGCGCGCGTACGGGACGGAAGCGTTGCTCTTTGGGGTACCCGCTGCGGGCTTTTTTGCTACTGCAGTATGGCTTGCGTTTCCTTTAGGGTATCCAGTGCGGGTAGCCTAAGGCCAGTCTCAGTGGCAGTTTCATGGACACAGTTACCAAGTCTGCCACGTCAGCTTTTCGACATGATGAAATTGACACTCTCAATGCACAGTTTCATGGACACAGTTTCATAGGCATGTTCTAGTATTAAATCCATGCATGGTGCTGTGATCAAATGTATCATACAAAGTATATAACCTTTTGTGATTATATCTAAATTTAGTAACATATTTGAACATGGTGATGTTGGCAATATGAAAATAGGTCTCATATATTAGTACGATATTAAATAGAGTCTCATCTTGTGGACATTGAGAAGTGGCACAAAGAAGTTCTGAATAATATACGCCAAGCACAGGAGAATGAAATATACGACAAGCAAAAGAGATGCAACAGTACTTTCGAGCTACCTGTTGCCTTCCTGGAATCACAAAAGATCGAAATGTCAATGAACTGGCAACATACATCTGGCTATCAGACAGAGCTGCAAGTATGTATTCTGCAAACAAACAAGACCAGGGCGAGGAAGGCAAGGGGTGCGGCGGCGGGATCTAGAGAGCGACGGATTTGGAGGCTCGGCGATGGAATTTGGAGGATTTCAGAGCAAAGCAGCGAGGCGCGCGGGGCTCCGCGGGAGCGAAGCGCGCGAGCACGGGGAGCGCAGGAGCGAAGCGCGCCAGCGCGTGAGAGGGAGGAAGAGGGACGGGCGGAGACAGCGGGGATGGCGCGGCCGCGCACCGGATCCGGGGATGAAACGACGACGTCCTCAGTGCGGGTTTCAACTCGTTTCATCGGACTAGGTACTCGAGCCGAGGTAGTGTCGTGGTGATGAAACGCTATTTTCCTCTCTCCTCTTAATTATACTGCCATGTCATCAGATCTGCTGATGTGTCACTAGTTTTAATGCCCATGAAACCCGTATGAAACCTCCATTGAGACTGGCCTAACCAGCTCAACCCTACGCTTGGTCCATTCACCGTTTGCTTTCCCTCAATCTGATCGTCCCTCTCCGACAAAGATGCCACTCCATTCCCCTCGGCGTTCCATCAAACATCACAGCCCTTTCATTTCCACACCACACGGTGATGGAACGCGAGCACAGAGACCCCCGGACGGATAACGCTCGCTCTCGCCCCAACCCAACCAGCCGAACTGACCTGGACCAACAGACGAAACTGTTGCCCCTGGAGGCAACTGGCCGCCACGATTGGACGAACAGCGATTTCTTTCCTTCCCCCGCACTCCTCCCGCCGGTGCCTTGGTGCCGCGACAGTGGTGACAAAAACGCCGGTGCAGGAAACGGAAAGGCTTTGACCCCTACCAACAGCAGGACAGGCGTCGCTTCCCCAACCGGTCGCCTACAAAACTAACCACAGGCTCCTATACCCACCTTCGCCGACCCCGGCCCCCTCGATGCCGGGTCATCATCGCCGCTCGAGCTGCACGCCGGTAGATGCGACGGAGGCCACATGCTCACTCGCTTCACGTGCTTGCTTGCCGGTGGTGAGCATGGCGAGGGCACCGTTCTCTCGGTGTTTGTTCGGTGGAGAAAATCCAGAAAATAGCACCGGTATCGAATGGTGCTCAGGAAATTTCTCCTCTTTAGAGCCGATGGGCTCGACGGCCGGCGAGACCCTCCACGTTAGCCAAAATGTTTTGGTGCCTTCGATCGCCATCTGGTGGCCGTGGGCCTTGCGTCGCTGCGGATTCACCCCAGGGACACGCGTTGGCGCTCGGTTCGCTGGAAGTTTCGCGATGCGGACGCTCTCCGCCATGGGTGGATAAGGTTCGCCTCGTCTCTATCGTTTGCCTCTCTCTTTTGCCTGTCTTGGTCACCGACTGGGCTGGAGGTGGGTGCGCCGCGCCGCCCTCTTCCTCGTTGCCGTTGTTTTCGTTCCGTCGCTTTCTCGCGTCTTCCTGGTTTTATTGGATCGGTCGTTGCTGTGTGCCTTTGTTGTTGCCCTTTTCTTGGTTTGCCTTTTCCTGCCCTTTTTCCCCCACGCTGTCGTCTCCGATTTCGATGTTGGTCCGGGTGGCGCCGTCCTCTTCTCCTCCGCACTTTCCTTGCTGCGGGACGTCGTTTGCCTTTGCCTCCCTCTCCTGTCTCCTTTTCGCCCTGAGTTCCTTATGGCGGAGCTCTCGGTGTCGCACGTTTTCCTTCTGTTGGGTTCAATTTGGGCCCTCTGATTCCAGTCCTTTATTTTCCGCGTCGCCGTTGCTTCCCTCTTTGCTCTCGGTTAAAATGACAATGTAAGACTATTATCGTTATGAATTCCACTATAGAAAACATCAGCCAAATCCATATCTATGCTACGGCGCTCTTTCTACTCAGGCCAAAGTCGATGCTCGGACGTGCATCGATGAAAATAGACTCTGGTACATCATTCAGAATCAGTCTAAACTAAGAGTGGAGAATCTCCAGGGTATAGCTGATGCTGTCGGTCGTGGTTGCATTGATGGTAGTGAGATGGGCAAACTAACTGTCTTACCTGCGTCACATACTGGTGGCAGACGATACATGGTCCAGAATTACCATGATGCCATGGCTATCTGTAGAGTGTTTGGTCCCCCTGATTTCTTCACCACGTTTACCTGTAATTCTAAATGGCGTGAAATAGCCGAAGGTATCCTTGACCTTAGACAGAAATCTACTGATAGAGCTGACATTGTTGTCAGAGTATATAATATGAAGCTTGAGGAAATGCTGCAGGACATTAGGAACGACACTGCTTTTGGTCCAGTAGATGCAGGTGTGGACGTTTGCTACCTGCTAACTTCTTTCTTAGTGACTCCTGCCGTCCAAGATATTTATAGCCAGCTTTAGATGTGCATATGTTATGCACTGACCTTTTCTTCCTTTTTGACCAGTTCTGCACACTGTAGAGTTCCAGAAGCGTGGACTTCCTCACGCACATATTATTGTTTGGATCTCGCTTGACACCTCGCATCCTACGCCTAAACTCATTGATTCTTTTATAAGCGCTCAAATACCTGATCCAAACCTTGATCCTCTGGCATATGCTTTAGTTGCCGAGCATATGATGCATGGCCCTTGTGGTCCTACAAATCATAATTGTCCTTGCATGAAAAATGGCAAATGCTCTAAAGGATTTCCTAAAGCATACCAGGCTGAAACGGTTGTTGATGAGCATGGGTCCACGCTCTATAAGCGGCCTGATAATGGTAGGTATGTTGAAAAGGATGGTGTGAGGCTAGACAATCAGTGGGTTGTGCCATATAATATGTATTTACTAAAAAAATTCCAGGCACATATTAATGTGGAGTGGTGCAACAAGGGCGTGTTTATTAAGTATCTATTCAAATATGTCACCAAAGGCCCTGACTGTAGCAAAGTTTATGTTGAAAGAATCAGAAATGGACAGGAGGCGCCCCATGATGAACAAACCCAGACTAGGAATGAAGTTAAGGAATATCTAGACTGCCGTTATATATGTGAACAAGATGCATGCTAGCGAGTTTTTGGCTTTGACATCCATAGACATTTCCCAGCTGTTGAGAGGCTAACCGTTCATTTACCAAATGAAAACAACATTGTGTACCCAGAAAATGCTAACATGGCTGATGTAGTCACTCAAGAATTCCTTCGTAGAACAACGCTGACTCAATGGTTTGTTGCAAATCAAATATACCCAGATGCGAGATCGTTTACTTATTGTGAGTTTCCATCCAAATGGAGATGGGATGACTCATCGAGGAACTGGGAGTGTAGGAGACAGAGTGGGGGGAAAATTGGTCGACTTTACTATGTCCATCCTTCAGTAGGTGAACACTACTACCTTAGGATGCTACTGACGGTTGTTAAGGGAGCGTTGAGCTTTGAAGATGTTCGAACTTACAATGGTGTTCTCTTTGACACATTCAAGACAGCATGTAGTGCTCGAGGTTTGTTAGGAGACGATAGGGAATGGTACAATGCTTTTGATGAGGCTGCTTGTTGGGCCACCTCTCGCCAGCTTCGCCAACTCTTTGTCACCATGCTTCTTTATTGTGAAGTAAACGATGAACACGCTTTCTTTGAGAAGGTTTGGAGATTATTAACTGATGATATCCAACATCAGTTTAGGGATATTATAGGAAACCCTCGTTATGAGGTGCCTCAAAATGACCTCAGAGACTACCTTCTGGATGATCTTGGGGCTCTATTTTCTAGAAATGGAGCTAGAATTAGAGATCACAACCTCCCAGAGAGAACAAGCCCTGGTCAACCGATGGGAGGCAATCGGCTGATTGAAGAGGAGCTATCGTACAGCCTTGAGGACCTGCTATCGGACTCCGAAGAATATATCTCTAAACTAAACTCCCAACAACTACATGCTTTCAACTATATCACTGACACTGTGTTGAATGCAAAGCCAGGGTTCTTCTTTGTTTCTGGATATGGCGGCACGAGGAAAACTTACCTATGGAATGCTATAGTCACCTTTGTTCGGGCTCGCAAAAAAATTGTCTTGACGGTGGCATCTTCGGGAGTAGCATCTTTGTTGCTTCCTGAAGGTCGCACTGCTCATTCTAGGTTTAAGATACCCTGTGATATGGAAGATGGCGCGGTGTGTGACATTAAACGTGGCTCTATGCTAGCTGAGTTGATTGAATCAACATCTTTGGTTATTTGGGATGAAGCGTTGATGACTCATAGAAAAGCCTTTGAAACTCTTGATAGAACTTTTCGGGATTTACTGGCTGTTAGATTAGATGACGCCCGTGGTATGCCATTTGGTGGTAAAGTAGTTGTTTTGGGTGGTGATCTTAGGCAGATCTTGCTAGTGGTAGAAGGCGGTACTAGAGCGCAGATAGTGGATGCAGCTATTGTCAACTCGCCATTGTGGAACCACATCACCATACTGCATCTTACAATCAACATGAGACTTTTTTCGCCGCATCTAGATGTTCCTGCTCAGGAAGAGCTCGCTTCTTTTAGCAGATGGGTTCTGGATATTGGTGAGGGAAAAATCGAGTCTGTACCTGCCGATGGTGAGGTTGAATCTACGTGTATAAAAATACCGCATGACCTTTTGTTGATGACAGAAGATGATAAGATCGCATGCTTGGTTACAACTGTTTACCCAGATTTAGACACAAATTATCTGGATGCTTCTTATCTCCGGTCACGGGCTATATTGACACCCACCAATGAAACCACTGACTTTATAAACTCTTTTATTGTCACCTTGATCCCGGGTGAACAAAGACAGTATTTGAGCTATGACAAGGTTGCCAAGGCTCCTGGTACACATGAGTCCTATGACCTTTTGTACCCTGTTGAGTTTTTAAACTCTCTCAATGGAAACAATTTCCCACACCATGACCTGACGCTGAAAAAGGGTGTTCCTATTATGTTGCTTCGGAACCTGAATCAATCTAATGGATCGTGTAATTGCACCCATCTTATAGTGACTACTCTAGGAGAAATGATTATAGAGGTGAAAATAATGAGTGGATCGCATATTGGAAAATCAGTCCTTATACGTCGAATCAGCCTGACTTTAAAAAATGTTAAATGGCCATTTGTTCTGGAAAGGAGGCAGTTTCCGGTAAAGGTTTGCTATGCTATGACAATAAATAAAAGCCAGGGTCAGACATTGTCCAGTGTTGGTGTGTATTTAAAAACACCGATTTTCAGTCATGGCCAGTTTTATGTTGCTGTTTCGCGTGTTACCTCCAAAGATGGCTTAAAAATCTTGATAGAAGACGAGCATGGCAATTGCACTGACACAACCAAAAATATAGTTTACCACGAAGTCCTTTCCGCTATTGGACCTGTGCCTGTCGCATAATGAATAATGACTATCCGCTACAGCTATACAGCCACAGAGATACATATGTTTATAGCTTTACACATGTACATCGCAACAATATGCACCCAACAGTACATTTAAAGGCCTATATTCATCTCACCTGTATACTCTTATCACAGATACACCTATCATATGTTACCGCTGCTGTGTTTATAAAAATAAAAAAACAACAGCGAAAATGCCTTACATATATCTACTTGAAAGGACCTTGATGTCGCCTAGAGGGGGGGTGAATAGGCGAATCTGCAGTTTACAAAAACTAATTCCAACTGTCAGCACCAAAATCGGTATTACCAATTTACAAAACCGGAAAAACCGGTTCCTGCACAGAATGCACTAACAAGTATATTTCCCCTCTACGAATTCTAGCACAAACCACAAATGGTGTGAAGCTTCCAGGGATGTTTCCAAGTGTTCCAATGGAGCCCCTGCACACAGCTCAACACACCAAAGTAGATCGAAGCGGAAGCACAAGTAATATGCTAGAAATGACAATATGAGGAAAGAGCTCAAACCAAGAGGCAAAGAGATTTTTCTCCCGAAGTTCGGATTCACCGCTCGCACCAAGCAGCCACCAAGGCACGGTGAATCCTACTCTCCGTTGAGAAAGCTTATACGACCACACAAGGTCAAGCTATCTCCTCCTTCCACTAAGTGACCTCTTCCCTTGCAGAGACGAGGTGAAACCTTCACAAACGATCCCGTGGCTCACCACACACTTCGGTAGCTCACCGGGCAATGCCTAGCCGTCTAGGAGGAAGAACCTCCAAGAGTAACAAATGCTTCAACGATTGCTTGACGAAACCACAAGTGCTCAAGGATTAGGATTGCTCTCCAATGCTCACACACAAGTCACTCTCTCAACCCAACTCAAAGATTCAAGCTATGAGCACAAGTCTCACTTAGAGAGTTTGGGGAGAGCTCAGCTGGCCTCTAGAATATGTTGAACTCGAACTGAGCCAGCAGCTCCTCAAAGAGGAGCTCTTGGGTATAAATACCCACCACTCCAAAAACTAGCCGTTTTTCTGTCAGAGGAAAACCGGTTCCACCGGTTACAAAACCGGTTTTACCGGATTTCAAAGAAACTAGCCGTTAGACGCTCGAGGCCACCAAAACCGGTTTAACCGGTTCCCAAAACCGGTTTCACCGGTTGTGCCAGAGAACCCACACTAAGTTAGAAACTCTAATGGTTAGACTCACATGGGTTCACTGGAGATTGTCATTCAATCAATGTTGCATCCCTCTTGATAGTACGGCATACCTATACTCAAGATATAAGATGAATCATAAATCGACCACTTGAGCTTGTATGTCAAACAATCATGCCAATACTTGATCAATCACTTCTTTGAGGGCTTTCAACATTGTATCTTCAACTGAGCATATCCACCTTGAGCTAGTGACTTAGGATTTTCCATAACTTATATTTGAGTTCACTTTAATCCTTAGGCCACTCCCTTCATCAACCATAACATATATGCATTGCATTGCTTCTCTTGACAAGACTTGGATATGATACTTCGAAACCCCCCGGATACTAGATACTTCACCTTAGCAATTCACACATGGTCATAAGTCGTCACTTAACCAAAGCTTGCTTAGTCCCTTGCTCTAGTCATCTCGATTTGTTTCTTCACCACTTACCCTTACATCATCAAGTTAGCTTTGCTTTGCCATTGAATGAATTCCATTTGAAAGATTCTTCAAATGCTTGTTCTTGATTAATAAAGAATATCCCGCATAATGCAAGCTTCTAATTGTAGACCAATATGTAGCACATATGCTCATGTCATTTTATCTTACATACATGAAGTCTTGCAATATTCAATCTTATGCATTTTCCTTCTTTTCTTAGCTGATCCATAAATCTTTATCTTCATCATAGTGATATTATCTCATGTCTTGTTCAAAGAACATCCATGTCATGATACCAATAATAATCCAAACATACTTCATTGAAACTATCATCCCAATATTTCAATGACAGTCCTTCTTAAGCAATTAGAGACCATATATCAATCATAAAACCATGTCTCCATCATGAATACCAAAGACATGCCATCTTCAACAATCTAGAATCTTGGGATCATACTTGCTTGCTTTGATTAATAACCATGTATATATCATGAGCATGTTAACTGTAAATGAACTATAAGAATAGATCCCTGCTCATGCACTTAAACAAACAAGTTAGTTCTTTAATCGTTTTGTCACTCAATTCACCAAAATCCACTTGAGGGCCTAGATGCACTTTCAATCTCCCCCTTTTTGGTGATTGATGACAACCCGATTAAAGCTCACAAATAATATGAATAAACATTAATGAATTCTCAGATCAGTTACGAGCTCCCCCTTAATATGTGCTTTGAATGGAATTTCAAAAATTCGGCCTCACATGCCAAATGCACATATAAGAGAAAAACATGGGAGCTCCCCCTAAATCTAAGCATGCATAGATCCAACGAGATGAATAAAAAATAGCATTTAATAATACAATGACATGCATATCACTGAATTCAAAGAAGGTGTTTGTGCACTGTCCGAACCAAAACTGGTTTCACCGGTTTGCCAAACCGGTAAAACCGGTTCTACCCAGTCAGTACACAAACAAAACAATTCATCACTCAAACATGCATATCACACTAGCAAAGGATAACTTAATTGAAATACAGGTTCATTACACACATTATCATACAATCAAGTTTCTCAAGTCCACAAAGGTAAAGATTCGATAGATTAATATTACATTCATCCAAATTTTTGCAACACATGCAGAAACCGGTTTCACCGGTTTGCCAAACCGGTAAAACCGGATCTCTCAGAGACAGCACACTAAAACTAAAAGCTAAGCTTTAATCTTTGCTCTTTTCCCCCTTTGTCATCAAGCATCCAATAAGGGCCTGAAGAAGAGTAGTGCTGTCCAGACCTGTCCATCCATCACTGCCCATCGCCGTTGTGGCTTGGAGAATCTTCTTGCCAATGAGGAAGGCCTAAATTAATGAGTCACTTCAAGAATAGATGGAAGGACAGATTTAGAACAAGAAGATATAGATCATGACATACCATAAGCAGGAGATCCAGTGGGAGGTCCAAAGAGAGATGCAGCTGCCCTTGTGGCAATATCATCACCATGTGGAGGAGGAGATGGTGGTGCTGCAGACGATGATGCTCCAGGATAGTACATTCTGGACATGCCAGGTGCAGAAGGAGGTGGTGGAGGCTGATATGCACCATATCCAAAATGGTGCTGGAGTGGCTGAAAATAACCACTCGACTGATAGGTGGCCACTAATTCTTCAACAGAAGGAATCTCCTCTTCAACATGCTCTGGAGAGATTGGTGACCTTGGTGGCTGCAAATGCATAGCATTGTGTATCAATTTGATCGAATCCCTTTCTTTCTTGCCAGCCACTCTCACCCTCTGCTGCTCAACCAAGATGTCCCGTTGACTCTTACACATCCCAGTGAGAAAACTCAGAATGCGTCGAATAGGAGATGAAGGCTTCTCACTTGAGCGAGATGGAGTCGGTTGCTGCTGGTCAGCCTCAAACCGGTGAAACCGGTTTTTAGAACCGGTAAAACCGATTTCTGGCTGGGCAGTAGGCTCCTGCTGCTGCTGCTGCTGCTGCTGATCTGCTCCTCCTTCCCCATATCTGTTAGGAGATGGGACCCTGGTCTTCTTGGCAGGCTTTAACCTCAGTGCTTCATGTTTTGTGTCCTTTATGAACTGCCTCTTGGTGGTCTTCTCAACTAAGTACATCACATAAGGAGTAAAACCACAAAGTTTTTGGGGACTCTGAAATATTTCTGATCTCCTCCCACAAATACTCTCCAATGCTAAAGTTGACTCCAGGGGGTCTCATGGCAGCAAGCAAATCACGAGCATAGTTGGACACATCCGTTTGATTACCTCCTCTAGGTGTAAGGGTCACCCTAAACAAATTGTTCAAGACATGATAATAGGTATAGAGACCCTTTGCCTTCCCAAAGTCACCTTACTCGGTCCTTGGATACATAAACTTCATGTCCTTAGGGGCATAGAACCATCGGCTCTATGTAACTTGGGATAGGAGGCATCTTCTTCTCTCAGTCCAAAACTTCTGGAAAAAGCAGTAAAGGATATACTATATGGCTTCCCTTCTGTCATCCAGTGCATCCTCCTCACACTCACTCCCTCCTCAACATATAGAGTGGCATAGAACTGAGCAATTATTTCTTTATTCCAAGAACACTTGAAGTTTATGATCCTTTTGATTCTAGTGTTGGTAACCACCTCGATGATCTCATTAAAGATAGGATCATTAAATCTTGCCATGTAATCCCAGTCAATCCACTTTGACTCGGTCTCTATGTGACCCTTCTTCCCAATGATAGCACTAGAATAATAATCTTGATGGAATAAAGTATGAAACCTGTAGTCAATGGCTATCTTAGAAGTGCCAATATAATTTTCTCTCCTCTTTCTCCTTGCCACATCAGTCATCCCACCTAGAAGGAAAATTTCTCCTCTTCTTGGAGCAACCGGCTTTCTAATTTCTGGCATTGCCATCTCATCCTCTTCTTCTTCTTCTTCCTCTTTCCCACCAGCATCACCTTCTTCTTCTTCTTCTTCAACACCAGCACCTCCTTCATCTTCCTCTTCCTCTTCCTCTTCGCTGCTCTCAACAGCCCTTTCTTTACCTTGACGATGCTCAACTCGATAGTTCTCATCACTAACTTCATCATCATCACTTGATGTGTCCACAGCTTCTTCATGAACTTCTTCAATATCTCTAGAAGCTGCTCTCTTTTTTCTAGGCCTCAGATTGTGCCCACTGCGCCTAGGAGGATCATCATCAAAAAATCCTCCCGAACCAGAACCACCTTGTTCATCGGCCATTTCCTTTGATCTCCTTTTGTAAAATATAATCTCCTGGTCAAAAGGGTTGTGAACACATATATTAGGACACAGGAATGATTTGGAGATAAAAAAAATTACAAGATTGGAATTTAAGATCAGCTGACCATAGCTCTATCCGGAACCGGTTACACCGGGTTGCCAAACCGGTGAAACCGGTTTTGCACAGAGCACAAAGAGCAGGTCTAGGTCATGGGTAAAAGATGGATTTGAAAGATATGATCAACAGAACTTAAAATACATGTCCACAAGATATATTCCTTAACCAACAGACCTAGCACATGGTAGTTCACAGAATATTCTAGCCGAGCAAGATGAATGGCCAAAGGTGTAGGAACAGCAGATTATATCCATGAGAAAAAGTCCTACAAACTTGATAGAAGGTTACACGTTGAGAATGGATTACCTAGGGTCGGCCTGCCAAAACCGGTGAAACCGGTTTGATGAACCGGTGAAACCGGTTCCTGGGGGCAGAACCCTAAATCGCCCATGTTCAAAATGTAGCCCACCAAATCCAAAACCATTCAAGGGGTAGCTTCCTGGGCATACTAGGACATGATTCCTTAAAGGGTTTCAACAGATATGCAACGAGGAGATAGATCGGGCGATGGAAACATTTGGTACATCGGAATACCTAGGCCGCATGAGCTTTTGAATCAAAGCGGTACGCCTTCTCAAAACCAGAGGGGCCGAGCTTCTTCCCTTGGGAATCTTCAAATCGCAATGGAGGAACCTTGGTCGCCCAAGGAGCACGGGAGAGAGAGAGGAGTCGGGCCTGGGTGAGTTGTGGAGTGAATGAGGGGTGAAAGGGTAAGTTTTGCAGTGGTAAAGAGATAAGGTTGTGGGCCCGGCCAAAATCGGTAATACCGGTTTTCGCTGGGAAACCCAAAAAGTTGATTTTGATCTCCTAAACACTTGAATCCTGATCATATGAGATGGATAACTTAGGATTGAGTCGGGAACTAGATTTAGCATTGATAGATTTGAGATTTTCCAATATACTTCAAACCTCCTTGATTCTTCCAAGAGGGTCGGGAAAGATAAAGAATTTCATGGACTTGAGGAAAATCTCACCATTTGTGACTAGCCATCAAACAATCAAGGGCAATAATAGTCACAAATAGATCGATAAGGTCACAAAGACCAAGAACCAAATATTTTTCAAAAACACACAAGTCCTATTATGTTAGTTGGATTTTTCAAACTCTATCCTATATCACACAAGCATGCAACTCATCAAGTCAAATACCATATTGCAATGTTTAGTATATTCCTTTCACCATTTTTATGGTACGAATGACACCTAGTCAATTATAAAAAGGAGTTTACTAAACATCTAATAGGTACAAGGAACGGGACTTGAGAGAGTTACAAGCGAGAATGCACACACTAGCATGGAAATGAGGCCTAGATGCTCAATGTAAAAACATGAGTCTAGAAAACATACCTTGGCCTCTAGCTAGTCCTCTCTTCACATTGGTGAAGATTCATATCACAAGGTTTGTGCATTGTCAATATAATCCAAATGCCTTTTCTCTTTATATTTTTCCCTTTTTATGCATCATAGAAGAGAAATGCATTAAATAGCACAAGACCTATTTTCATCATTTAGTGACCTTTGAATTGGAGAGGCATAATGGATCACTAAAAGATGAAACTCCACAATATAGGTTAAATTCCTTTTTCTTGATGCACATGTATATATGGATGGAAAGGCAAGCTCATATGCATCAATCTTGTCACAAAGCCAAGCAAAGGGATTTAATCTATATTATGGCAAGCAGCTATTTATTGAGAAGAATTCATTGCCCAAGTAAGAAATAGATACAATTTTACCATTTTTGGACAAAAGGCATAGCTTGCTCCAAAGAGAGACAAACTCTGACAAATGAGACTACAAGATCACTAAAAGAAATTGTTAGTCTCAAAGACACAAATTGTAAAATGAACTCCCCCTCAATAGGTGCATCAAGTGTTTGAATCACTTGTCACATGCACTTGTTTAATTTAATGAATTTGAGGAGTTTATTTCACAATTTGGTTCCGGCGCATAAATAAATTGCATTTATTGAAATGGTGCCAAGAAAACTTACTACCACAAAGATAGCTTATGAATTTGTATGCCATTGAAGTGCTAAGAGAATTTATTATAATATTCCACTTTAGATGAAGCCTTACAGTTAAACTCATGCCGAAAATTCTGGCACGATTTACCGGAACTTCTGATACGAGCCAGAGGCTACCGGACATTCATGTCGGAAAATCTGGAGTTGATCGGAACTTAGGTGAACCTCACTGGACCAAACCGGTTAAACCGGTTTGCCAAACCGATAAAACCGGTTTGTCTAGGCAGCTTCCATATCAGTGGAAATATAGCTTTATAAGATCCAAGAAATTCCTTTTACATTGATTTGTTCTGTTCCTGCACTTCAAAGTAATTTGCTCCACAAGAGAGCCATTAAAAGCATCTTATGGCATACGGGGAATAAATGATAGATATAAGTGGCTTAGACATATTCAAGCACCCATAACAAGGTATGGAGAACTTGCATTCACAAAGAAGAATTTGAATAAGTCAACCAATCAGAACATGTTACCGAGATGTCATTAGAAATGATATAGCCGATTTAGTGAAGCCTTGGCAATTTGATGAAGTTCATATATATCAATTTATTTGCCAAAGTCCCAATGCATCTCTATTCCCCTGTAGGTCTAGTAAGTGCTTTTAGGTACCCAAGCCATGTTGGGTCCTTTAAGGTTAGTGACAAGAAACTTGGGAACCCAAATAGCTCTTATGCTAGTTTGAGATGAACTGATCACTCTAGTAGCATAAGTACCAGATTTGTCTTTCCCAAGCTTAGCAAAATCATAATGGATAAGATCAGATGTTGGAATGTTACCATTTGGACAATCCTTACCCATATGTCCCTTTGAACGACAATTGTAGCAAATCCGGCTTTTGGTCTTGCTTGGTGATTTGCTCTTCTTTTTGCACTTGTACCTTGCTATCCTTTCTGCTTGAGGATGTAGCTTGATCACCCTTCTTGAAGGATTGGTGCACTGCCTCAGTTAGAACTGGTTTTACCAGTTTCTGTAACCGGTTAAACCGGTTTTGCACAGGTAGCTCCACCTTCTTCAAAGGACATGCATCAATCAAGTGTCCAACTTCCTTACATTTGTAGCATGCCCTTTTCTTGGATCCTCTCTGCTTCTTTCCCTTGCTCTTAAGCTTGATAGGGCACATGGATGCGTAATGCCCCATGTTTGAGCATTCGAAGCATTGTATGTGATCAAGTCCCTTTTTCCTCATTTCTTGAGTCTTGTTCTTGTTGACTTGCTTGTCATGCTTAGGGACTAAGCCAGTGACCATTAATCCCTTCTCAAGCTTATTCACTATATGTTCACGGTTATCTTGGGGAGGTTACACTTGGCCCTTTCCCTTAAGCTTGACCAAGTCATTCTTGATCTTTTCTCTCTCTTGCTTCATGTCTTCCAATTCTTCAGCAAGGAGATCATCACAAGACTCTACAAAAATATGCTCACCACAAGATTTGGTTGCTTGGGAGCAACACGGTTTTTCACACAATAAAGTAGAATTGATATGAGAGCATGTGCATGTGTATGTATGAGGTTCAAGATACTTTACCGATGTAATCATGACCTCATGAGATGTTTCTAGCAAAGCATATGAATCAACAAGCATCTCATGGGAATATTCAAGTTCCTTGTGAGTGCCTTGCAATTTCATATGCTCACTAGTGAGCTTCTCGAGTTGAGCACTAAGCATTTGTTTTTCTTGTTCTAAGGATGCTACACAAGTAGATAAATCAGTAGCACAAGCATAATCCTTTAACAAGATTTCATACTTACTGACCAAGGAGGCATGAGATGATTTGAGAGCCTCTAGTTCTTTGGTCAAAGAACTTAGTCTCTCATCAATTTGATCATTGCCCTTCTTGGTTTTCTTCTGCTTCTTCTTCTTGGCCATCAAGCACATTAAGTTTTCATCACTGGAAGATGAACATGTTGACGTGGAGGCTTTGCTTGAGTCGTCACTTGTGCCTTGAGCAGAGCTGCACATGGGCTCTCTGGCAGAACCGGTAAAACCGGGGTTGCAAACCGGTAAAACCGGTTCCTGCACAGGAACCAAGTTTTGCACTTTGTTGCTCTCTTGCTCCAAAGATGAGGTCACCTGAGGCTCACAAGATATTATTGATGTAGATGAGCATTTCTCAGATGACTCCATGACTTCTTGCTCTTCATCATCACTTTCCGGATTTTCAAATATATCCTTGATGAGAATCTAAATGAAATGTACATCTCTTTGGATTCCTTCCTCGGTAGAGATGATATCCCATAAATCTTTACAAACAGAACTTCGCAAAAAGTCAGTAATACAAGCATTGAATTGCGTGCAAGCTAGCTCCTTGAGTGAGGTTTGACAAACCAATGTTGTCATAATCAAAGTTAGTAGGTAGAATGCTAGCAACAAAAATATGTTCAATTACAGGATCTATATTTCTAAGAGCATTATGAACATTACCAAACCAAGAAGCATAGTTTGAGCCATCAAGCTCAAGTGGCTCAAAATGTACCTCAATCGACATCTTTTCTTCATGGCGGTTAAGCTTTTATGTGAAGCCAAGCTCTTATACCAATTGAAAGGACCTTGATGTCGCCTAGAGGGGGGGTGAATAGGCGAATCTGCAGTTTACAAAAACTAATTCCAACTGTCAGCACCAAAACCGATATTACCGGTTTACAAAACCGGTTCCTGCACAGAATGCACTAACAAGTATATTTCCCCTCTACGAATTTTAGCACAAACCACAAATGGTGTGAAGCTTCCAGGGATGTTTTCAAGTGTTCCAATGGAGCCCCTGCACACAGCTCAACACACCAAAGTAGATCGAAGCAGAAGCCCAAGTGATATGCTAGAAATGACAATATGAGAAAAGAGCTCAAACCAAGAGGCAAAGAGATTTTTCTCCCGAAGTTCGGATTCACCGCTCGCACCAAGCAGCCACCAAGGCACGGTGAATCCTACTCTCCGTTGAGGAAGCTTATACGACCACACAAGGTCAAGCTATCTCCTCCTTCCACTAAGTGACCTCTTCCCTTGCGGAGGCGAGATGAAACCTTCACAAACGATCCCGTGGCTCACCACACACTTCGGTAGCTCACCGGACAACGCCTAGCCGTCTAGGAGGAAGAACCTCCAAGAGTAACAAATGCTTCAACGATTACTTGACGAAACCACAAGTGCTCAAGGATTAGAATTGCTCTACAATGCTCACACACAAGTCACTCTCTCAACCCAACTCAAAGATTCAAGTTATGAGCACAAGTCTCACTTAGAGAGGTTGGGGAGAGCTCAGCTGGCCTCTAGAATATGTTGAACTCAAACTGAGCCAGCAGCTCCTCAAAGAGGAGCTCTTGGGTATAAATACCCACCACTCCAAAAACTAGCCGTTTTTCTGTCAGAGGAAAACCGGTTCCACCGGTTACAAAACCGGTTTTACCGGATTTCAAAGAAACTAGCCGTTAGACGCTCGAGGCCACCAAAACCGGTTTAACTGGCTCCCAAAACTGGTTTTGCCAGAGAACCCACACTAAATTAGAAACTCTCATGGTTAGACTCACATGGGTTCACTTGAGCACTTTTGGAGATTGTCATTCAATCAATGTTGCATCCCTCTTGATAGTACGGCATACCTATACTCAAGACATAAGATGAATCATAAATCGACCACTTGAGCTTGTATGTCAAATAATAATGCCAATACTTGATCAATCACTTCTTTGAGGGCTTTCAACATTGTATCTTCAACTGAGCATATCCACCTTGAGCTAGTGACTTAGGATTTTCCATAACTTATATTTGAGTTCACTTTAATCCTTAGGCCACTCCCTTCATCAACCATAACATATATGCATTGCATTGCTTCTCTTGACAAGACTTGGATATGATACTTCGAAACCCCCCGGATACTAGATACTTCACCTTAGCAATTCGCACATGGTCATAAGTCATCACTTAACCAAAGCTTGCTTAGTCCCTCGCTCTAGTCATCTCGATTTGTTTCTTCACCACTTACCCTTGCATCATCAAGTTAGCTTTGCTTTACCATTGAATGAATTCCATTTGAAAGATTCTTCAAATGCTTGTTCTTGATTAATAAAAAATATACTGCATAATGCAAGCTTCCAATTGTCGACCAATATGTAGCACATATGCTCATGTCATTTTATCTTACATACATGAAGTCTTGCAATATCCAATCTTATGCATTTTCCTTCTTTTCTTAGCTGATCCATAAATCCTTATCTTTATCATAGTGATATTGTCTCATGTCTTGTTCAAAGAACATCCATGTCATGAGACCAATAATGATCCAAAGATACTTCATTGAAACTATCATCCCAATATTTCAATGACAGTCCTTCTTAAGCAATTAGAGACCATATATCAATCATAAAACCATGTCTCCATCATGAATACCAAAGACATGCCATCTTCAACAATCTAGAATCTTGGGATCATACTTGCTTGATTTGATTAATAACCATGTATATATCATGAGCATGTTAACTGTAAATGAACTATAAGAATAGATCCCTGCTTATGCACTTAAACAAACAAGTTAGTCCTTTAATCATTTTGTCACTCAATTCACCAAAATCCACTTGAGGGCCTAGATGCACTTTCACTACTGTGTGTTACATACCATACTGCTGGTTCGTTCAAATTGCCTTGCCAGTATTTTCGGTTCCTTTTCCTTAAGAATCAGTGTGTGTACACAGACTGCCATTTTATTGTCCCTTTTCATCCCTTTTTTTCTCAAATTGTGCAGGAATGCAAGATGACATTCACTCCGTTGGTAGCTGAAAGGACCTAGATGTCGCCTAAAGGGGGGGTGAATAGGCGAGATGGCCGATTAAAACCACCAATAGCAATTTTCAGCCTGCTGTCAGGACCAACCTGGTCTAACCGGTATTGGAACCCGATTAAATCGGTTCTGGACAGTGAGGCTGCACAAGTGTTTCTCATCCCCTTCTTGTTCTTCTTGCACCAAATAAGCTTGGGGCACTGCTTGTACAACTGTATTTCAGCAGGTTCACAATGTCCCTGCACGCAGATAGAGCACACCTAAGTAGATCGAAGCGGAAGCAAATATAAAGCTAGAATTAAACAAATGAGGCAAACCAAAGAGAAGACACGAGGATTTGTTTTCCGAAGTTCAGACCCACTGCATGTCCACCATGACAAGCTCAGTGGTTCCTAATCTCCGTTGAGGAAGCTTATGCGACCACCACCTAGGTCAAACTATCTCCTCGGCTCCACTAAGTCGATCTTTTCTCACGAAGGAGGCAAGACCAGCCCATACAAACTTCCAGCCGCTCACCACACAAATGGGAGCTCGCCGGCGACGCCTAGCCGTCTACGAGGCGAACCTCCAAGGGTAACAAATGCACATGGACTTTCTTGACGCCAACCACAAGTGCTCAAGCTAGTAAATGCTCTCAGATGCTCACTGATCTCACAAAGCTTACAATGCTCACACACAAAGGCTTCTCTCAACCCAACTCAAAGATTTTCACACAAATCAAGCAAACTCACAAAGAGGTGTTGGGGAGAGCTTCTCTGCTGTTGGAAACGTGTGTAGGAGACTTAGGATTCACCCAGAACCAGCAGCCCTCAAAGGAGAGGGCTAAGGGGTATAAATACCCCGGCCATCAAAAACTAGCCGTTAGAAACCTGCCAATAGCGGTTAGACCGCTATGCATACCGGTTAGACCGATATTTCAAACTTACTAGCCGTTACCCTTTAGAGGGTCAATAGAGGTTAAACCGGTCCTTAGACCCGGTTAAACCGCTATTGCCCTGTTAGCACTTTTCACTCATCTCAAGGGTTAACTCTCAAGGCTATCTCACATAGGTCAACTATTTGAGCACTTTACTGGTGTTTTGTCATCCAGCCAATGTAACATCCCTCTTGATAGTACGGCATACCTATACTCAAGAATAAATATAAAAACCAATTTATCCACTTGAGCTTGTGTCTTCAATCATGCCATACATGAATACATCTTCACATAAGGAATGTCCACATTGTTCTTGCTGAGCAAAACCAACTTGAGCTAGTGATTTGAACCTTTGTCTTGGAATGAAATCCACTTCTAGTTCAATTCACCCTTTCACAATATTATTCTAGAAAGATTGATACTTGCCAATATGAACACCATATGTAACCAAAATTCTTCAAGTTGAAATCCAAAGAAAGTTTTGTCACCCTAGCAAAGATACATGACTCAAGTCCACCACTTGATCACACATTGCTTAGTACCTTGAAACACTATCCCGAATTCCACCTCTTCATCCTTGCATCACATATATCTCCATATAGGTTTGTATCACATTTATATTCAACAATGAAAACCAATTCTTGATATGCAATACTCAACATTTTTATCCACCATGATCTTAGATATCCCATATATATCTTCAACAAGCCTTCATCAAGTTAGAGACCAATATATCACACATATCAACATGTCTCTTTCTTTGTTTCACCATAGCTTGCCATTCATCACATTCATGCATAATGGGATCACACACTTGTTTATATGTGTCACTATGAGTCATACACTTGCATTCAACCCATGAATAATAGTGTATCATAAAATATATATTTTAATCCCTGCTCATAATCTGTAACAAACACGTTAGTCCTTTAATCCTTTTGTCATTCAATTCACCAAAACCCACCTAGGGGCCTAGATGCACTTTCAGTAGCACTCAATCCACATGAGCCATACTCCACAGTCTGTGTCTGTGTTGTAAGGAAATGGGAGTACAGAGGGCCTGCCGATGACGGTCCAATTCAGCATGTCGATCTTGTTCTTGCCGATCAGGAGGTACGTACGGCCTACAAAAGTCCATTCATGCTACAGAGGATTTAAAAAAAATAGCTGTTGTCTCTCTGCTCCTGCCATCATCGTCCACTGATACATTGCCCTTTTGCAGGCCAATGTGATCTATGTTGAAGTACCCCATCAAGTCGTCGACAACTTTAACATGCGCATTCAAGAAGCTGAAATCTATGTGATCAGCAGGTTCAAGGTGACAGGTGCTAAGACCTACTACAGACCTGTTGCTGGCCGATACATGATCGAGTTCACATACCATACAAGAATCTCGGTTGCAAAAGACTCTCCTCATGGTTTCCCACGGTACATCTATAACCTGATGGCTTTTGATGAATTGCCATTGTTAGTTGGCAGTTTTAGAAAATTCATTGGTGAGTCCCTCTTGTACCAATTCTATTGGCCAAGTCTCTGTTGCTTTATTAAACAACGATTACAGACCTCATATGTTCTTGTTTCCGCTCTTTTTTCTTGTCACGCAGATGTCCTTGCAGTTGTCGTTGAGGTTGGCTCTCCGGAAATGATGTTTATGTCTAATAGCCAACAACCTACCCCTATCAGAAATTTAATACACTACCGGAGAAGGAGCCATCGGTACCGGTTCCAAACCCCCTTTGGTACCGGGTTTTGGAACCGGTACCGAGCATCCGTGACTAAAGGGTCGCCCCTTTGGTACCGGGTATTTACCCGGTACCAAAGGGCCTTTGGTACCGGTTGGTAACACCAACCGGTACCAAAGGTTTTTATGCGCAAAAAAAAATAATTTAAATCCCGGGGAGGCTCCCACACACGCGCACGTCGCAAGCCACAAGTCACACGATTTTTCACGCGAAAATACGCGTGTGCGGCGCGTGGGGTTCGAACCCACGACCTGTGGCTTCGCGCGTTGCTTCCTTACCATCTCACCTACACACCACAGCTGACCAAGTCCCAGATACTTTCCTTTTGAATTAACCCGTGGAGGGGCCTTTGGTACTGGGTCGTAACACCACCCGGTACCAAAGACCCCCCTTTGGTACCGGGTCGTGTTACCAACCGGTACCAAAGGGTCCAGACCCTTTGGTACCGGGTCGTAACACCACCCGGTACCAAAGGGGGGTCTTTGGTACCGGGTGGTGTTACGACCCGGTACCAAAGGGTCCTCGGGGCCTACCAAATTTAGACCCGGTACCAATGACCCCTTTGGTACCGGGTCATAAGTAACGGGTACTAAAGGGGGGTGACCGATAGGCCATTTTCTGGTAGTGATAATTCGAAATGCTAGGTTTGTTTACATGAATATCATGGTCATTGGACATTTGCTTATATTTGAAGCAACCCTTCTTCATTATCTTTGCTTCGCGTGTTCTTTCAGCGACATCGAAATGATGACATTATGGGGTCGGCGAGCTACAGAATTCAGTGTTGACGGCGTTTATGATGCTGCTGAAGCTAAGCCTCTTCTTGTTCTTTTTTGTGGCTGCCTCATGAAGAACTATCTGGGTGTGTTCCTTTTTTTTAGACTCCATCCATTTGTTCAGCAACCAACAGCGTCAAACTTTATTTCTTTAAGTTGTTGTGCCCTGAACATAGTCTCCCCCACCACTCCCAGGATGCCCTCCATGTTTATGTTCTCATTTAACGGTTCTGTTTTCCCGCTATTGAATAGGCCGGGATTACTTGAGTGGCGGTTCGGCCTGCAGATGGTATTTCAATCCAGATATTCCAGAGGCACAGGAATTCCATGCCAGGTTATGTCTCGGGTTACTTTAGGTTCCATGTGTCTCCATCCTCGAGTGATTACAGTGAAGCCACTTCATGCTCACATTTTTTTCCCTTCTGCTGTTTGCCTTACTTTTGTAGATTCTGCAACAAACGAATTGAAATTAGGCACGTTGACGTGGCTCCGCGGGAGCCCACACCAGCACAGCCTGCAGGCCATCAGGAACCCAGATACCTACGTGAGCTAGAGGCCATTGACCCATATGAATTCCCAGTAAGTATATGCGGTGCTTACCACGTCCAGCGTATACACCAACAGGGAAAAAAAACCTTGCCAATACATTAAAAAAAGGAAAAGGATAGCCTTCTCAGCAATTTATATTTCTCATGTGTTATTTCTTGATCACAAATGGCATCGCCTCACACTCATGTTCCAATGCAGCAATTTGGGTTCCACTGCACTGTCACTGTGGCCAAGTTGGTACCTGGTGTGTCTTGGTGGTTTCCCTCCTGCTGCAGGTGCCGCAAGGCATGTAATCCAGATGGAGCTGCTTACAGGTGTCCTGATTGCGGCTGCAAAAACTACAGACACAAGTAGGTGTATAGTGCCTCCCTTATTTATCCATATCCACATTTTTTTCATGCCTGACCATTACATTACACTATGGACCTATATTATTTTATTGTAGATACAAGCTTCTTTTCGTGGCGACAGATGCCACTGCAGAGGCGGAGATGATTTGCTTTGGTTAGGTTGCGCAACGTATGGTTGGCAAATCGGTTGAAGCTGTTATGAGGACAGTTAGGCGAGATCAGGACTTCCCTCCTGATATCACAGGAATTGTTTCGCAGAAATACACATTTGCAATCACAATGGCGACTCAGAGTTTATATGCACGAAACAAATCATATGTGGTCAACTCGATTGTCACTTCCTATGGCAGGCAGCGTGCAATACCCCTTCTTACAGCCACTTCAGGCAGTCTTGACATTGTCTCACAGAAGCAACTAATCTCCGTGCCATCTTCCAAAGACGGCCATGAACGCAACTCGCCAGCCTCGACATCGCTCCTCCTTCCTATATCCCATGTAAGCATACCCTTCGTAGTGTCCCATTAGACACAGTTTTTGGACACATACTACTTATGTCTCTTGATCCGTCAATAAGCCGCCATAGTCTTTTCATGTTGCTCAGGCTTCTGCATCAACTCCCTGCGATACACAGTCTCCAGGCAGCAACACACCCCCGCCGTAAACTCCTGCATTGTTCGGTTTATGTTTACAGTTCTATCATTCGTGCTTATTTTGCTCTTGCTTTGTCGCCAGGCAAACAAATGACACTCCACAACCTCATGACCAGGAAAAATCTAAGAGTCAGCATTCCAGGTCAGACAAAACTCCAACCATCAGTACTGTCACTTTGTGCCTACATATGTGTTGCCTGGTTCTGAAATCCAAACAAAAAAATACGTGTTCATGCATCTATAGCAGTACCTATGCTCATCTTTTACTGTCATTACCCCATACACAGGGATATAGATAGACCACAGCCATCCAAGGCCCAAAAAAGGCAAGATTATGATGACCATGAACCAGAAGAGGTGAATCATTTCTTACAATTGCCGCCTGTTAGAACCAAAAAAAAAAAGGCTCTTTTGTTCGGATCTCTAATATGTGTTCCTCCAGTTTCACTTTGGTTTTCCTTTATGCCAGCATTTGGACTATAGCCTCCAGAAAAAAGCAAGACCAGCTGAGACTGAAACAGCTACTGACGAAGATGACTCGCGCACACTTGCTGAATCATCATCGGACAGGTTACTCGCCGCATGCCATTCCCCCAATTACTTATGCCTCCAAAACCGCGAGCTACCTTATGTAACATGCCTTGCTTTTCCCCCAACTACTATGTGCAGAAGTTCACCATCAAATCTATCGGGGCAGTAGAGGATGCAGTTCCCCCGCCCCCTCTCCCCTCGCCTCCGCGTCGACGCCATCGCCGCCACCACATCCAAGATCACCGGCGATCATGCCTTCCCCCTTCCCTGCTGAGGCGGTGACGGCTGGACCATGGGATCCTCCTCGGATCTTGTGGACGGACTGGACTTTGACGTCGGTCTAGTCTTCCAGGAAGAAGTTCGTCTACGCTTTCGTGCACCGGTACACTACCCCTCCCCCTCTCCGGATGGATCCTTTTTCCTGCTTGTCACTTTTCGGAGATTTCTTTTTCGCCTCACGGAGGAATCAGTCTCTCTGGCTTTACAATCCTGTTTGGGTGGCCGGGCAGAAAATTTTCATGTGCGTTTCTTGAGCAATAACCATTTTCGCATCTCGGTTTTCTCCAAAGATGTGGGCTTTTACATTTACAAACTTCGTCGTGTGATCTCCACGAAGTTTGATCTCTACTTTCATCTTTGGAACAACGGTACTCCTCATTGGGAAAGAGAAAAAAGAGCTTGAGAAATAGAACAGGAAAAAGAGTGGACTAAAGTAATCTCTAAGCAAGAGAAACGTGCTCTGAAAAAACATAGAATGCTTCCAAGCGTGTGCGTTTTGCGGAGAAAGTTGTCCAATCTACTCCTGTGAAATCCAAGCCAGTTAGTTTCTCCTTTGGATCTTTCAACACTACTGTGTTTCTGGATGATTTCACTGGCCAGCCCCTCAAGAACAGAAAGTTCTATTCCGCAAAGGGCGATCAAGGGAACCGTGTTCTTCGCGATCCGGAGTTTTCGGCGCGTTCTCAGGAGCGGGACAACGTCGCTAAGGTTTTTTCAAATTCAAACAGCACTCCTCGGACCGTTGTCTGCTCTATTTGCTTGGGCTCTAGTCATGAAAGCTGGGCCTGTGCTTCCAGGATCCAATGTTATCGATGCTCTCTCTTTGGTCACAATGGCAATCTTTGCCAGACCTCTGCCCCGGCCTGGAAATGGTTCCCCAAATTCTCCACCACTAAGTGCAAGCCCAAAATCATCTGGAGGCCCAAGAAACAGCCGGCGGCGGACCATCATGACGAACCAAAACTCAAAACCATCTGGAGGCCCAAGAAATCGTCGGCGGTGGATGAACCTAAAGAAAGAAATTATGAACCACAAACAAAATCCCGAGATTTTAGAGAGCCCTGCCTCAAACCCCGAGCCACCATAGCGGACTCCCCGCCTTTCACTGCTCGGCAACAGGACTCTCCGTATTCCAACTCAAGTCCGCCGGCCTCCTCCCCAGCAAACCAAGAAAACCCCAATCCGCCGGAGTGCTCGGCGGCGGACTCCGATCAAGAACCAATGGCCAACTTTCCCGTCAACCCGCAAGCTTTCCTTGCCGCCGGCCTCCAAGTTGATCATGGTTGGAACCGGCCCTCCAGGGCGCGCGTGGCTCTCGGAGGGGAACCAACAAGGGAACATGAGGATTACGCCATCGTCTCCATCAACCCCATGCCGCAAGAGGTCAACGAACTCCGGCCAACCCTCAACGTAGCTTGTGACTTCCTCGAGCATGATCAGAGGGTACGCATTATCTCCTCCACCCTCTCTCCGCTTGGCCTGGGCCTGATTAGATTAAGATCAGTTGCTCAGCGAGATCGGCTTGTCAGAAACTCACCCTTCCATCTGGGCCAGAATCATGTTGTTACTGTGGTCAAACACGATGAAGGAATCAATGCCAGATCATGTACCTACACCAGAGTCATTTGGATCATGTTCTTAGCTTTTCCCCTTGATTTCCAGAAAGACCTGTTTATCAGAGCTGCTGTCGCTCCATATGGCCGCCTGCTTGAATGGTACAGAGATGAGAACAAATCGCGAATCCTAGTCCAGGCATTGGTTCTCAGTCCGGATAGAGTTCCCCGCAGCCTTATAGTCTCCAGGGGGACTTTGATTGGAGGCATGGGTCGTTCTTGGGCAGTACCCGTCTTCATCCTCAACGGAAACTTCCCTGATGCATTTCCAGCTGACGAAGATCCTGTGCCATTGGATGGGGAACCACATCCGGAGCATCCACCAATTGTGATGGGCCCAAACCCGATGGAACCAAACTGGCAAAATGAGCAAAATGGTGCAGCTGAAAATCAAGGAATCTTTGGAGGTATCCCTCACTTTCATGTCCCAGAGCATGATCCTGAAGAACATGCAGAGCCTGAACCTGTAGAACACGCTGATGACAACCTGGAACAGGGGAATGCAGACCTTCAACAGGGGGAGCAATTGCCTGATGGGAACAACAATGAGCTTCCTGAGGTTATGGAACTGGACATGTCGGGCTCTTCCATGAATTTTCTGAGAGCAACTGGCCCCGATATTGCATTAGAAGATGTCTTTAATGGTCAAGATAGCTCCTCTTCATCAGATGAAGTCAGTTCAGTGTTAAGTGAAGACATGCTCAGGTTCATCATCGCTCAGAATCAGTGTGCCACAATCACACTATTTCACAGGAGAGGAATCCCAAGTGAGAGCAGCTCCAAGAAGTCACTTTCTTTCAGGCCAATCCTGTTAGACAGTGAAATGTTTCAAGCTCACGAAAATCATCAGAACTCAGCTGAGGCTGCGCTTGCAATTGTCCCATGGATGCCCTGCATCGCCTCCCGCAACTCTGGCCTGATGTGGTGACCGCGTGGCGGCAGAAGAAATCCACTCCTGACATACAGATCACCCAGTCTGAAAGCTTAAGCCAAGCCCAAGAGGCTTCTAGCCCAGGAAATTTTGAATTTCAAACATCCCAGATTCAGCCCGGCCCATCAAAGCCAAAGGGCCGAATGAGAAGAAAAGGCACAGCCAGCACGCTATCTCTTCCAAGAACCATCTCTAATCCCTTAGCCCTATGGCAGAAAGCAGTGTCAGAAGAAGCTCTAGATTGAACAAGACTGAGGGGTTTTGTGCGGTCCGCCTAGAGCGTGAGCCTGCAAAGAAAAGGAAGATCAGTATTATCCAGATTGATGAGCAGACTGGAAGATCTGGGCCTGTTCCCCTCGCTGTTCTGCAGGAATGGGGCGTTAAATGTGGAGTAGCTCCTGGTGAACTCTCCAACGAGGCACTGATGCAAGACCCAACAGTGAACTCCGATAAAGATCATCCACATGAAGATACAACACTGCAAAGCTGAAGCCCCAGCCACATGGTGGCCAAAACTCTTTCTTTATCTGTCTTTATTCTTCTTTAAAATCTCGCTGTGTAGTTATCATCCTCGAAGCGTGACACCCTGTTCTTGGCATACTCTCCTGCTGATGCTGGACTCAGCAGCTTTTGGTTTCTTATCTTTTCTGTTCCCCCATGAATAATCGTAATTGGAACATCCTGTGTTGGAACATTCGAGGTATGAATGCCTCTGATAAGTGGGACGCAGTTAGAAACAAAATTGAGGAGAGCGCCTGCTCTGTGATTTGCATTCAGGAGACGAAACGAGAGCACATTGACACTTCCTTTATCAGGAATTTCGCTCCAAGACGCTACGATTGTTTTGATTTCATTCCTTCTTTGGGCGCCTCGGGTGGGCTTCTCGTGGTTTGGTGTAGCTCGGTTTTCAAAGGGACAGTGATACATAAAGAATCCTTTGGCCTAACTGTCAGTTTCCAATCGGTTCACAATGGCGACCCCTGGATGCTAACCAACATCTATGGCCCTTGCGATGAGCCGGAGAGAACAGAATTCATCAACTGGTTTAGGAATCGCGACATTGCTGACAGCGATAACTGGATTTTCCTGGGAGATTTCAACTTTTACCGTTCTTTGGCAAACCGCAATAGACCAGGTGGAAATCTGTCAGATACTCTAATTTTCAATGATGCGATCGGCCACTTGGGCCTAATTGAACTCCCACTGAAAGGGAGGGCTTTCACATGGAGCAACATGCAAAACGATCCGCTGCTAGAGCAGCTAGACTGGTTCTTCACATCTGTGAATTGGACAGTGAATTTCCCAAATACAGAAGTTCTTCCGATGGCAAGGATCACTTCTGACCATATACCGTGTAAGATCTCTATTAGCACAAAGATACCACGATCCAACATCTTCAGATTCGAGAATTTCTGGGTTGAGATAGAAGGTTTTCATCAGATAGTAAGCACAAGTTGGCAAGGCAACAATTCAAACAATTCAGTCAGAACAATCTCCTCCAAATTTAAGAAGCTGAGATCAGATCTGAAGAAATGGAGCAAGGAGCTGTCCAATTTAAGCCTTCTTATTGATAATTGTAACACGGTCATCGGGCATATTGACTTGCTAGAAGATGCAAGACAACTCTACAACACAGAAAGCAATTTAAGGAAAATAGTCAAAAGACACCTAAAAGATCTTCTGCATTACAAAAATGAGTACTGGAAGAAAAGGCACACGGTGAATAGGATCAAATTTGGTGATGAATGCACTAAATTCTTCCATGCTATGGCCACCATTTCATACAGAAGAAATTCTATCTCACAGATCATCAATGAAAAAGGAGCATGGATCCAGGATCATGAAGGAAAAGTAAACCTTCTCTGGACATCGTTTAGAAACAGACTAGGCACAAGTTTGGGCATCAACATGCAGTTCAATCTTCAGGAACTCTTACATCACAGGGAATGTTTACAAGGTATAGATGCTCCCTTTCAGACTGAAGAGATCGACAAAGTTGTGAAGGGCATGCCTATTGATAAAGCACCAGGTCCTGATGGCTTCAATGGTCTTTTCATGAAAAAGTGTTGGCAGATTGTGAAATATGATTTCTATGCCTTATGCAATGATTTTTATTGGAACACAGTTAAGCTGGATGGAATCAACTCCTCCTTTATCACCCTGATACCAAAGACACTAAACCCCAAATCGGTGAATGATTATAGGCCAATCTCCCTGATGAATGTCAGCCCTAAACTTATCTCTAAGCTACTTGCAGATAGGCTACAGAAAGAAATTCTTCAGCTAGTACACAAAAACCATTAAGACAAGAACAATACAAGATTGTTTAGCCTGGAGCTTTGAATATATTCACCAATGTCACCAGTCAAGAAGAGAATGCATCATTCTAAAGCTAGACTTTGAGAAAGCGTTTGACATTGTTGAGCATCAGGCAATCCTTGAAATTATGAAACATATGGGATTCCCTGACAGGTGGCTTGACTGGATAACTAACATCTTCAGCTCAGGATCATCTGCGGTGCTACTAAATGGAGTACCAGGAAAGGTTTTCAAATGCAAAAGAGGAGTCAGACAAGGGGACCCCCTCTCACCCCTACTCTTTGTCATTGCTGCAGAACTCCTTCAAGTCCTAATCAACAAAGCATCCAACCTGGGCCTGTTAGTGCCACCAATCCCACAGCCAAGTGAAGACTTCCCAATCATTCAATATGCTGATGACACCCTGATTATCATGCAAGCAGATGCTCGGCAGTTACTCTTTCTGAAATGCCTGCTAAAATCCTTTGATGAATCAACAGGACTGAAGGTAAACTACAGAAAATCCCAAATACTCCCAATCAATGTCTCAGCTGAGAAGATGGAGTGTCTGGCTCAAACCTTTGGCTGCACAATTGGCACGCTACCCTTCACATATCTGGGACTGCCAATGGGAACAACCAAACCCCGTATGAGTGACCTAACACCAATCATGGATAGAGTGGAGAGAAGCCTCTCAGGATGTGCAACATGGTTATCCTACTCAGGCAGACTACAAATGGTAAACTCAGCAATCACACCAATTGTTACCTATTCCATGTGCACAATAAAGCTACCAGCTGGGGTTATAGAGAATATAGACAGAGCAAGGAAGCAATGCCTATGGAGGGGAAACACAGAAAAGAAAAGAGGGGGAAACTTGGTAGCATGGGAGACAACACAACAACCAAAAGAAAAAGGTGGCTTAGGGGTAATTAATCTCAAATTGCAAAATGATGCTCTTCTAATGAAACACCTACACAAATTCTACAATAAGGAGGATGTCCCATGGGTGCAGCTAGTCTGGTTCAAGTACTATCAACAGAGAGTTCCCCACGCAACAAGAGAAATTGGATCCTTCTGGTGGAAGGATATTATGAGGTTAAACAGCATCTATCGATCGGTCACCAAATGTCAAGTGGGAAATGGTTCAACCGTTTGTTTTTGGGAAGACCACTGGAGCTCTGGCATTCTAGCCATCGACTTCCCACACTTAGCATCCTTTGCAAAATCAAGATTCATCTCAGTCCAAGATATCATGTATGCACCAGACCTTGACTCCCTGTTTTTCCTTCCTCTATCGGCCCAAGCACTGGATGAAATGCAAGATCTACAGGACAGACTGGAAACAATTGCATTCGATGAAAATACTAAGGATATTTGGAAACCTATATGGGGTAACAATTACAGTTCTAAAGCTTTTTATGAACACATCTTCAGCTATGTTCAGGCTCATCCAGTCTTCAAACTAATCTGGAAATCCAGATGTACGCCGAGAATCAAGTTCTTCATTTGGCTGATCCTGGTGGACAGGTTAAATACCAAAACGATGCTCACACGACGGCATATCGGTAACCGGGATGATGATCACTGTGTTATGTGCGATACAGGGGAGGATGAGACTATTGAGCATCTTTTCTTTGACTGCCCGTTCGCGAGACAGTGCTGGACAGCTATACACTTTGATTGGGATCTTACGATACCCTTACATGAAAGGTTCATACAAGCAAGGCTCACCAATGGCCAGCAATTCTTCACGGAGGCTTCAATGATAGCTGCTTGGGAGCTATGGAAACTTCGCAACGATAGGATTTTTGAAAGGCACGAGCCCTCTTTTGCGAGATGGTTTAGTAACTTTAAATCTCAATGTAATATTCAGTTAGTTAGATTCAAGGCAGACCTGCGGTCAGCCTTTAGCGTTTGGTTAGATGCTTTCAGCTGATTCCCTTCTGTAAGTTTCACTAAACTCCTGTTTAATTTCTATAAAAGTTTTTGATGCTGTGGGGATCTCCCCCACAGTTTGCGTTCAAAAAAAAACTACTATGTGCAGCTTCCTTTCGGATCGTGCAAAAGAACGTAGCCACTTCTAAGGCTTCTGGTCAGAAGAACAAATAGACAGGTTGGTTGCTATTTCATTCCCTTTTTTATACTCCCTGGCTATCCAGTGAGAAAATTTAGAAAAACTAAAATAAAAAACTCATTGCTCATGCAGAAAAGAAATGGGGAGCACTGATGGTTTACTTTTGGGACAAAACCAGGTTGCTACCATCGTCGATCCAGTCGCGCTCTGCCTCTTTTGCCAGCTACTCTTTTGCCTGCTAAAGTAGTGCATCCAAACTTAAGGTGCTTATCCTTCCAGTGTAGATACCACCTTGCTGTCTGCCTTGACCTCCTTCATGAGGGGAAAACTTGTGGTGTCAACATCTGCTCCTGTCACAGCTTTCGTACTGTTGCTTCTCTGTGTATATAAGTACTTTACCTTAACCAAGGTGAGCACTGTTATATTATCCCATCCTATTCTACATACCTTACATACACTCTCACTTATGGTCTACACTTATCTGCCAGATAGTTCCAGTGCCATTGTTAGTTTAAATTTGAAATCCTATAGAGGTACTGCCCTTGTTCCATATCTTATGCCTTTTGAGCGCGATTTGACGTACTGCATCCAAACAATATGAACCCATGTGCTCGCATTGCCGCGTCGTACCCATCATCTTAGTTCTCTATGTTCGAACTCATCCCTAACACTATCCTCGAATTTGTTCCTTTCTGCTTCATGCAGGACAAAACCGCCATTAGTATCTCATTCCCTACGATAGATCATATCCTGCCGTGATAGGTCGTACGCGATTTCTGTTCCCATGGATTCGCCTGGCCTTATAAATATAGACCTTTTTTACCTCTGCTAAATGAGAAAGCTCCCAAAAAAAATAGGAGGGGCGCACTGTTATTGGACACCTACATAAAACAATGATGAGAATTTGTGTGGCCATGCCTGCTAACGGTGTTGTTGTCTCCTCCTTGCATTTGTCTCTTCCCTTTTTCTTGTGGCTCACATATCTGCACGTGTACTCCTCCAGAGGTTTCCACCGTACCACTGCTACTCTATCAAGGTATGGCCACCACTAGAAACTTCTGCGCCTGCTACCCACGCTCCAATTTAATCCAACACGATAAATATAACCTCATGTCCTCTTCTTCTTCCCTTTTGGAGCGCCAGCAAGTCACTGCCTCCTTCGTCGCTGTGGCTTCTCCGATCGAAGGGAAATAATGGCTCCAGAAGACAGCAACACCGTTGGCTCTTTATTTCGGAAAGAGGTAATTCTTCGCCCTTACCTCTCTCTATCTATTCATGCAGATCAAGCATTGCTCTATGTACCTATTTGTCTGTTATCCACCTCCTTTTTTTTTCTGTTAAGGTCTTTCATGGACCGCTTTCTCCCCCCTAAACCTGCCATCCCATCTATTTGTTTGCCCCCTTTTGTGCATCCCTACGATCAGCATAGCATTGATAAAAAAAAGAGGCACATCCACACACAGCCGCATAATTTTTCTCTCCTCTTTGCCCAGGATCCTCCAACTGTGCACATCAGCAGAAAACACATCTTTGCTGCCGCTGCGCAAGAGCTGGGCCTAGCTGTTAAAGAAGAATTGCCACTCCAGATTCGTGATAACGATTACGCAGGCAAGATCATAGTCACCGGCTTTAAAATTACTGAGACACAGCCCATGGACACCAAGGAATTCCTGGGTTCTTTCTTCCCGGCTGCTGATGAAGCACTTGATGATGCCTACAACGAGGCTCTTAAATTCTTGGTTGAAAAGGAAATAGTTACCATAGATGATTTCAACGATCCAGCTCTGCAAAAGACTATAGGCAAGCTTACACTATGCAACACCTATCTGATGTTTGTTGAGGAGGGTGAAGGACATTTAGAGAATGAGATCAATTTCAAGGTGCAAGGCTACAAAAAATTGGCCTCAACCCTTATCACAGCTTGCGAAGAAAGCTCTCAGGTTTTGCCAGTGTTGGTGAACCGATCAAAATCGCCCTGGGACAACACAGAAGAAACCAAAGTCACCTACACTGGGGAAAACTCGGTGACAGATGCTGCAAGCAAGTTAGCACGGGCCTTGGCTGAGATGCATGCTGACATCAGCTTCCACGGACAAGAACTTCCTCCACCAAGTGAAGACTGCATGAAGACCTACAGAGAATGGTCGCGGGCAATGGGTGAAATCTAGATCACCGCTCCCTCTTACTAATGCTAATCCGAACCTAAGGTGGCTTAGGTAGTTGTGTGTGCCTATGTATAATTATGTGTGCTCCGTCTTGTATGATACATATGTGTATATTGCACTTTCCCTCCACTATCTATGTTATCTGACGTTGCCTTGACCATTCTATGCACTCTATATATAAGTTATATTGGATGATTCCTCTGTGACACCTACTGAATCGTGCCTCTAATCTAAATCAACCAATTAAAATCATACAAACGCACACAGATGCAACTCGCGTTCTCCAACCACCCAAAACATTGGTGCGTACCAAGAAAAAAAGACACGAAACAGCCGGCTCTGTCCAATTTCCTTCCTGAAAAAATAAAAACACGCCGGCCTCTTGGGCCTGGCCCCTTACAAAACCTGCCAACGAGATCAAAAAAAAATAAAGAGAGGCGGCCTCAGCCGTTCAAGCAACATCAACGGCGACGCACGCTTCTACCACTATAAAATCCTTGGCCGCAGCTCCAAACCCTAGCCACACCGCCTACATCATCCAGTCTCTTCCTCGCATAGCAAGCTCCGCCTCCCAAGTCTCTCAGCAACCGGCATCACATCCCGAGCACCCGACGACCCAGGTCAATGTTTTTCTTCTCTCTGATAGCAAGGTTCCGGTCCAAGCATGTCCCCTCGTACGCTCTCTGTCCTTGCATCCATAAAGATTAGATGACAGATTTTGCGCTTGCCCTTCACCTTCAGCGGATCCTTAGAGTACATACACCAGATCTCCCTTGTTCTTTGCACCTCTTATCTACGCTTTAGCTTAGATTCACTTCTGTATGCATGTGCACACCCACCGTGTAAAAAAAACCCCAACAAACAATATGATCCTACAACGTATACCTTTCTGCGTATACACACACTGCTCTGCAAAACAAAGTACCATCCGTCCACATTTAGCTTTATTTTCGCTCTGCAGCCTGACGGTCAGATCAGTAGATCTCTGAATCTTGTTATTTTTTTCCCTCCAAATGCTCTCAGATTAATTAGGCTCCATTCATATGAACGAAGAAAAAAATGAACCTTCCTCGCTTTGCATACACCTCAAATGTACCGAGCAGCTTCGATGACCAGCAAAAAAAAAAGCTTCTCTAACAATTCTTTTTATTCCCCTTTCTTTCTGCAGCAGGACAGCATGGGAGACCCAGACCTCTGCTTCATGGAAGCAACGGATGCTATCATGTTCCGAGAAAAAGAGCTGGCCAATGCACTTGTTGCCACCCCACTCTGCCACCTCCCCACTAAACCTCACATACACGACTGGCCATCAAAACCAAGTGTGGACAGAATGCACAGCCCACTGATGTATCGGCTTTTCCACCGGATTTCATCCTTGTGTTTGGCAACCCAGAAATCCGAGATGTCGTCCTCGCCTACAAAACCATAGAGGGCCCTGGCTTCTCTTTCGAACTACTGCCATGGTCCAGTGACTACAGATCCACCAAGGTCCCGTGGAACACGAAAGTCACACCACCCCATGCTTTCCATAGGGATTGCCTGCAGCCTCTCCTTCAGCCATACTGCGATATTCAAACCTACGCTTTCAATCAGCACACCGGAGTATGCTCTATCAACGGGTACGCACAAAGCATCAAAACCATCCCTGCTACGCGCACTCTGGGTCTATGTTACAAATCTGGCACACCGTTGCAGACATTTCCCATAAACCTCCATGCACAGCCATATCTGCCGCCCCAAGACACCAATGATGATTACTGGGTACTAGATCCTTCCAAAGACATTGATCAGTCGAACCCAGCAGAACACTTCAATCCAGGTAAAAAATGTCTGGTTTCATTCAGTCAATTAGCCACGATACAATTACATGCTGATTTTTTTTTGGGTTGCACCAACTTCACCCGGCTTAAAAAATACAGAGCTCCTTGAGGATCCTGAGGTCGTTGCAGAAGCTTTCGCAGAGCAAGTTCGATGTATACAATTTCCTATCCTCTTCTAAGTATCTCCATAAATTGAATAGCTACATGTTTACAACCCACCCTCTATCATTGCAGTGGAGAAGCTAAATGAAGCGATGATGGCCGGCCTTTCTGCTACCTACAGCGGCTACACTGACTACAGCTCCGATAGCACCTACGATCCAGGCGACTACGACTACGGGGCCATTGGTATGACATCGAACTATTTATTACATGCTCTGTTTCCTCCAACTTTAGTGTTCTTATCCAAATGTTTCATAATTCTCTAAATACCAGATTCTGATCGAGAGCCAGCAGATTGGAAGGGCAAATGGTAAACTGTCACGAAGAACGTCTGTCCTGCTAAGTCTGTCACCCACGGTGTAAACCACCCTGCTTACTCCCTGGAGCAACCTATATTTCACTATGTTCCACTACTGCCGTGTTTATTAACCAGCTCTTATTGTAATATATATATATATATATATATATATATACACACGTGCGATTCCCACCAAATTTTCGCCCGTTTTTTTCTTCATCGGCTCGACCGTTCCGGTTCGCTATGGCACATATATCAGCCGTGTTAACCCCGACTGGCACACGATCTCATAGCCAGTTTCTCATCCAAAATCCCCATCCGATCTCCCGCTGCAACTTCAGCTCCTCCGCCCACTCTAACCCTCGCCGCCGTCGAACCCTCCCCCTCGCCGCCTCCGCTCCCCTCGCCGCCAGGGCTCGAGTCCACCGCATCCTTGTGGAGCGTCCCCTCGGTAGCTGATTGGAGGAAGGAGCCTCGTGCATCTGGGCGGGCGGAACCTGGCCGAATGGATCTTGGAGATGGGTATGCATCTTCTGATTCCACGTCGATCAACTCGTTTGCCCCTTTAAATCCCTCACCAACTGGATGTTTTTGATCCGCTGCCTTTTTAATATCTGAGCCTCCAATCCCTCATCTATTGGATGAGATTTTATCCTGTTTGCTGTTGTTTCCATCCCTGATGTGGTGAGCTTGTGTTTCAGCAGTGATAGGATGGCGGGATTGATCCTGCTATGATGCTCATCCCAGATCGACGAGATGGTGGCGATGAGCAGATGCACGATAATGTGGCAGCCCCTGATTTCACGTGCCTTGTCCCTGTGTTCATTGTTCTACTATCGATTAGCATCTTATTCTTTAATGTGAAACTCTACTCGTGCATGTGTTCGGGTGGGGATTATTTTTTTGGCTGATTAATTCCTGATTTCAACATTAGTGTATATCTGTAGATCACTATCACGACATCCTCTTGCCAGAGTTATCAATACCGATTAGCTAGCAAATCATTAGTCAGATTTTGCGAAATATGTTGATTGATAATTCAATTTACTTTAAGCAGATAATTGGCAAATTATTACCACTTCAGTGTGCTTGCAAGCTGACTGCCACTGCTTGTGGTTTGGCTGCTGCATTCAGCACAGGTCTACTGACCAAGGCAATGTGTGATATACTTTTAAATTATTTAATGTTTCATGGATTGTGAATTTGTGGTTTTTGGATTGGTCATATGATTTGTACAAAGTATTCGCTTATTTAATTTACTATAACTAATCGATGTAATAGCCTGGATATGAAAGAACTGTTTTGTCACCAGGCCGCACCTCGCTCTAGACCCACACCCTGTGCATTTGCCTATTTTTTCCGTTACTTCGTTGTTGGATCTTGGCGACTAATGGTACAATTGGCTATATGTTTTGGTGGAATAATCCGTTGCATAATTTATCTAGAAGCTTGAGCTTTCGTCAGTTACATAACAGAGATGTAACATTACCTAGCAATTGCTGTTTTTGTTCACTCAAAATTACTTATTCAGTGCCCACCCCACATTTGGCCTAGATTTGTTCGGATTAGTGAGCTCTTATTCTCCCCAACGTAAGGTGCCATCTATTACTCTCCTGTACTGACTTCTGTTGATTCTGATTGATTTTCCACCTATAGTAGCGATGATCTATGCAGTTAGTACAGAGCACTGTTGCCGTAGCATGTAGATTGTGCCCATTTGATTTCTTGACACCTAATTTTTTCATATTCAATTCGATCTCCAGGATGTTTTCTGGTCAGAGGTTGGTTCATTATGAATACGATGCCTATCCACCAAGGCGATGCAGATGGTCTCTCCACTGAAATATCTCAGTCCCTAGTTAGTTCTTGCTCACCCCTTCAAATCTCTTGCCGATTGAATTTATTGCACTCGGTTGTTGTTTGAGTCCATGATCTGATTATTTGTTTTCTCTGTAGAGACGGGATCGATACGGCTGCTGGCAGCCTCGCACACATCCTCAACCATCTTGGAGATTATTCCTCACACAGCCTCGCACACAAGGTTATATTCAGTTTTGAGATCTTTCATGACATTGGATATTATTACTGAACACTGCACTTGTCATTTTTTCTAGCAAAAACTGATGCAGTGGTGAGCTTAATTGCCTATTAAAGCTAGTCTATGTTTATAACACTAAAATCTATATACAAGTGATACTGATTTCCCAGAGCTATACAGCATGTGAAAGTATTATCAACTCGTCCTTAGCTGATGCTCTATATCAATGCCATAACTGTTGTTTGTTGAATGTTGGGCCATGGGGCCATGAGTGGTCAGCTGCCCAGAGTGTCCACTTGGCACGTTAGCGGTCACAGGCGCAGCTGCTGAAGGACTGCCTCGTGCAGGATTTCTGCAGCGCATGCTTCATCGACAAGTGGTGACCAAGTAAAGTAATTCACCAGAACTGAGATGCGGGCCACCATGCAAGTTCTATTTCCTTATGTTCACCTCAGAGTGCAGGATAATGTCACTGAATCCAAAATTTGGTATATATTCATATGGTATGCTGCATGTTAATTTGAATATGGTTTTTCTAACTTCTTCTACGACATCATAAATGATGTTTTCTATAAATTATTATCTTTTGTCAGCTTGATGTGATATCCTCAATCAATTTCACTTTCATGCTGGACTGAGGACATGGACAAGCACGAGGTTCTTATTTTCATATCCCTGTTCTTATTTTTCATATTCCATAATTTGATGTTGCGAGCAATTATTTAGTACCAGGTTCTAATTTCCCTTGGTCATGCAGATCGGTGGTGATTAATGTGCATCTCGTAGATATTTAGGACTGCCAATCATTAAAGTGATTAGTTGGTTCCTGCCCCTAAACTTTACATATGTGTTATGCGAACTGCTGCCTTCTTGGGGTTTTTTTATTCATTACTAGGTCAAGGTTTGCAGTAAAGTGTGGATCAGCGTCTCGATCGTTAGATAATTGAACTGTCCTTTGGTTACTTCTCTGAAATCCTGTCTGTATATGAGCTGCTAGCTACCTGCTACTGCTTCCTTGTGTGTTTCTGATGACTGCATTCACTGGAGCTGCAGATTTATTCAGTTTCTTCACGGATGTCCTCCGGTGAGTCAGGTGCCCACTCTTTTCTCACTGTCACTGGATTCCCCTTGTTATTGCTTGATTAGCTGTGTTGGCGACCACGATTTATGATAATGCTTAGAGGTTGAATAATTAAATCGAGTAGGGGATACACAGCTGCCGGTGTTTTCAGTGAATTATCATTAGATTCTCATGCCTGTGCTCGATTGCCCGTGTGGATCTGCTATGCAACATCCCAAATAGTGGCTGCAGTTGTCTAGACCTCTCCATTGTGGAGCTGCGGAGGTCAGCAACAAGAGCAAGAACGAGATGCATATGTACTCAAGTATGAGTTCATATTCCTGAATTTCTCTGATGCTCCATTGGACATGCTTCAGTCCTCTATGATGTGTTGTGAAACCCTCAAAATCTCCACTAGCTCTGATTTGATCACAGCCTGTTGAGCACCTTTCTTGTGGTGCTCGTCGCCTGACCATCATTCCTGCAAAACATTTAGACGGTTTCCAGATTCCAGCCTGCTAGTTCATTTTGGGGCCCCATTGTCGTCAGTCTGTTCTTCATGTCCCATTCATTTTGTTTTGGCTCTTGTGTTCTACAAACTGTTGTATTCTTGGGATATTTTTTTTATCAATTAGTAGTTTAACTTTTGCACCCCAACCTAGATCAGTGTCAATTCCATTATTTCCTAATAACTGAAATAGCCTTTGGTTAGTTTGCTGAAGTCTTGTCAGTATCTCCCATTCATTAATTGTGTATATTGAACTTTAGGCATAGATTCTATTTTTCATTGGATATGTGGAACTAATAATTCAGGATAGTTATATTCATTGATTGCTAAATCAGGTGCACAATTGATCTAATGGATTCATCTTCCAGTGATACAGAGGTATAACAATTTCCTTTCATTGGATGTTCTAGTTCAGGTGTCCTGATTCTGGACTAGGCTCTGCAGTTCAAAATTCTCAGTTCCATGGTTTCTTCACAATCGACGAGCTGGGGTGATGAGCAGATGTGCGACAATGTGTTGTTAAGCCCCTGACAGCGGCAGGCTCCAACTCAAACATTTCCTGCAGAGTACCTTCAGTTCAGGTGACGATCACAGGACCATCTTTTCACTAAATGTCTTGTAGTGCATGAACTTAATTAATTGCTGGTTCAGCCTTGTTTCAGCTCCCACACATTTTGTTTTGGCTCTTGCATGAGATGGGTCTTACAATCTAGTCTAGTTTTTTATTGCTAGTTCAAGCTGACCACTAAGTGCTAGATCAAGGTATGGTGGCGATGTCCTAAGTCACCTAACTACGTACTGTGGTTTCTTTGCAAATGAAATTTCTAGAATGCTATGATGGTGATGTCCATTATTGCCGTTGTTTGCGCTTTTTCAGACCTTCATGGGGACATATTTGGTTGTTCGCAATTGTGCTGATTCGCAGCGGAGGAGGAGGTGTTGATTTGATGATGGTGATGCATTATCTTACTTTACACACTGAAAACAGGGTCAAGTTGTGACGAGCTTCTTCAGTTTCATCTTGAAGGGGTTCCCTCTCTCGTATAAATATTCGACCACAACTGCAGTGGTTTTAGCTAGATTTTGTTTGCCAGTGTCTGACGTTCCCTTGTAAATACATGTTCGGCTTATTGATCATGTTATCTTGTTAAACAAATTAGCTGAAAATGCACTCTACTGTATCGGACGTGGTCCTACTGCTGAGCAGTGACATCTTTTCCCTTATATCTTTGCCTCATCCATATTTTCAATACTCATTTGCAAACTATATTGAAGTTTTGGTGAGCGCTATGTTTATTGGGACCATTGCTTGTTCCTACAAAACTTATTGCAATTACCAAAGCATAACCACTTATGTTTTGGAACACAAATCATTCAGCCAGGTGTATGAATTAAAAAAAAGCTATGTTCAAAATGTAAAGACTTAATTTTCAGTGGTAGAAAAAAAACCAGACAGAAAAAAAACCAGGGCAGAAACAAAAAATGAACCAGAAAAAAACAGCGGGAAAAAAGTCCACGGAAGGGAAAAAATCCACGGAAGAAGAAAACCAGCGCAACGCGGAAGAAAAAAACCAGTGTCAAAAAAAATCCATGGAAGAAAAATAAAAACCCACGCAAAAAAAATTCACGGACCGCACGGAGGGGCAGGAGGGGGCGCGGGTGGGTGGTGGGAGGGGGCACTGAATAACTATTTATATATATATATATATATATATGTGTGTGTGTGTGTGTATGTATGTGTGTGTGTGAATGCCTATCCAGGTATGTAAAATACACAAGGTACACTACTACCTAACAATCTATGCTTGCATATATATGTGCACGTCAACGTGCTTGCTTGTCTGCTGTACATCAACAATTGCAATGTATACGGCTGTCTTCGTGACTTCTTTCCCGTTGCTTGCTACACGGACATTATTTATTGGTGCCTTCTTTTCGCAGCTGCGGCGCAAATGTTCTGCGACCCCGGTGCTACAACCCAGTGTGCAAGAAGCGCGCCTGGGCGCGCGCACATCACTAGTAGCATCTCAATCCGACTGGATTCAGAAAACAGCACCGCATCAATACACAGAGTCACGAGATAGCACTCATTCTTATTTTGTTCTATCCAATTTGTTTCAATTAGTTTTCTCCAAAAATCAGAAGATGAAGTTGCCTTTTGCCCTTCACATTTGTACTAATTAGGGTTTAGAGTTTGAGTTTTAGGATTTTGGGTTGACGAGGCTACACCGTTAGTGTATACTCCGTCCCATAAAATTTAGTATCTATGCATGATTTCCCCTGCCATACATGGTTGTATCGATTAGGGCTGACCATATTGCCTCGCCATACTCGGTTGTACTGATTAGGGCCGACCATATTGCTCTGCCATACTCGGTTGTACTGATTAGTGCCGACCATGTTGTCCTACCATAGACTGTTAACTGATTAGGATTGAGGATATGGGTTTTATGGTTTTGGGTTGTCGGGGTTACACTGCTACTGTATACTCCGTCTCATGAGATTTAGTATCTATGCATGGTTTCCCTACCATACACAGCTGAACTGATTAGGGCCGACCATATTGCCCTGCCCTACTCAGTTGTACTGATTAAGGCCAACCATGTTGTACTGTCATACTCGATTATACTGATTAGGGTCAATTATGTTGTTCGGCCATATTCGGTAGTACTGGTTAGGGTCAACCATTTTACCCTTAATACACGGTTTTATTGATTAGGGTTTATGCTTTGAACTTTAGGGTTTTGGGTTGTCGGGGGTACATCTTTACTATATGGTTAGTTATGTGACTTCTATGTTCAAAGCGGATGGAAGGAGGTAGAAATGGAGGGCACCATACTTGAAATGCAACAGGGGCAATTTGGTCCATTTGTAAGTGAAGAAAATATTAGAATAAAATAAAAGAGTAGGAAAATTTGATGAAGTGCTATTCAGATATTCATTTGCCAAAACTAGTGTTGTTCTCTGAAATTGAGTTTTAGCAGTGCTATTTCCCGAATAACAAAAAAACTAGTGCTATTCTTTGAATTGTTCGACGTTGTTCGGCGTGGACTAGGAACAGGACAAGAGGCGCACGGCTTTGTTCACCTAGCACCCAGCATCGAATTTTCTTTGCTTTTTTTCCTGGAATCAGTGTGATCCCCGGAACCCATTTGTTCTTCGAAATGTCGTCCATAAACAAGTGCAAAAGGAGAGAAAAAGATAAAGCACAGTTTGACAACCTTTCTTTTTACCAAATATTTTGACAACTCTTAAAGTCACATTTTTTCATCGCTACAGTAAATTCGAATATTTGGATACTAATTAGAAGTATTAAATGTGGATAACTGACAAAACCCATTTCATAACCCCTGGGTGAAATTGTGAGACGAATCCATTAAGTCTAATTATGCCATGATTAGACAATGTCGTGCTACAGTAAACAATTTCTAATGACGGATTAATTAGGTTTAATAGATTCGTTTCGTGATTTTTCGTCCATCCATATAATTAGTTTTATATTTAGATCATATTTAGTTCTCTAATCTTTGGTTTAAAATTGCTGCAGTAAATTTCACAAAGTTTCTCACGAATTTAAACAGACCCTAAAGTGTTGGTCTAGTAGTGTACCGTTACAAGTTTTTTTTTTATTTTACAGTTAAACCTACCAAGGCCGCGTGGAACCGATGCTTCCAGGGCACTGATGAAGTGATGATGATAACTACCTGCGGCTTTCGCGACAAGCACTCTAGGAGTCTACCCTAGGCCAGCTTGACCATAGAAAATCCGACGGGATCCTTAAGGCCATTTCCAACCCTTCTAGTAGGATGGTTTTCATAGCATTAATGAGGGTGCCACGTAAGCAATTTGGTAATGTGGCATGTGAGTTAATGAGGTGAGTGAAGAAAATAGTTTCTCATTCAAGAAACCATGTCTACACAAAAAACAAGAAATGAAGGAAGAGGATAGGGTGAAAAAAGAGAGAAGAGAGGAGATTGGATAATAATTTATTTTGAAGAAACTATGTATTGGGAGAGTAGTTTCCATGGTAGTGTCTATGTGACATGGCAGCTATGAAAACTATATGGTAGTGTACTTTGGTTGAGGATGGCCTAAAAGAAAGTTTGAACGCACGGAAGGTCGCCGTTTAGGCAAGCCGTAAGGACCACGGTCAGGGACGGTCCTGAGATTTCGGGGGCCTGGGGCGAAATAAAAAACAGGGCCCTTTTAAATACAACAATATCTTTTTTAAAAAATAATATAAATATTTTGTACATGTTAGCTAGAAGTTTCCTCTAACATTCATAGATACAAAGTTATTGATGGTATTAATATCAACGTCCTTTAATAACTTCTTCATGGTGCATAATGTTGCTACAAATGTTTTATATCAACCTCGTAGAAATATTATATATCCCTCATCAAAGTCCAATTAACCAATTATCAATGGACTATTGCAATGAACACGATTTAGGAGTCATTTATAAATTAATCAAACATGAGATATCAATTCATCTGATCAGTTTACTTTAGAAGTTTTCTTGGCAATGCAATCGGACTAGGGGTAGTCCCTGAAAATCTAAAAAAAACAATCGAATCTCATCTTTATCCGGTGATCATTAGGCGCTAAGGTCAAAAATCCCTACCTCCATCAGTTGCTACCCTGCTAGCTGACCGGTGATTGCCTGCACAGTCCGCTGGTGGCCTTCTGCTAGTCGATTTGCTGGAGCCTGGACAAGTCCGCGGGACAGAGCGTCATGGACATATCAGTATCACTTATGGCGAGTCATGGACACGCACCAGCGCGGAGCAGCAAATTCTTCTCACGCGAGCACCGGGCGCGGAGCAACGGCGGCTCGACCGCATGTTTGTGCGGAGCTGACCTTGCCGCGGTGACGCCATCGGCCGTCGGCGCCGTCACGCAGGCCATTTGCCTGCGCCGCCGCCGCCTCTGATCTCCATCAATCGCGCCGAGAAAAGAGAAGAGGAGCAGACGCTACCAAGTACCAACGGACGGGATTACGCAGACGCGAGAAGACGCGCGACGCTTCCGCATCTTTTGTATTTTGGAAAGAATTTCACATGTAGACCCATTTTGAAACTATTTCCAAATATGGACCCTGGGGTGCCATCGCGCCTCGGATGCGTTGGCGGCGCTCACCGCGACTTCCTTCCGTCGCTCCATCCCATTCGCCGACGCCCGTCCACACCGCCCGTCACTCCATCCCATTCGCCGACGCCCGTCCACGCCGCCCGTCGCGAGCCGCCNCGCTGCGGCCGACGCGAGGAGCCGGCGGGCGGCCGGCTGCCCTCCCCTACACCGGCGAGGTGCCGTGGCCGCCTCTTCTTTTTTTTATTTAGTTAGAGATTTAATACGAGTTTAAGCTAGATAGTTAGCTTGACTAGTTAGTCAATATGGTTAAATAATGAGCTACTATAGCTAGCAAATTTATTTAGTTAGTGAATATGGTCAATTATCGTACTAACTTTGCTGTCGTGCATACCAAACTAGATGGCCACTTTAGTGACCTTGTTTCATGGCGGAAGTGTCGAGGAAGATGATTTTGGATGCAATGTCAAACTTGTCGGAATGTTGAAGGTCCCTTTGATGTTTGCCGAGCGGCCGATGTTTAGCGAGTTGATTCGTAGAGCTCGTGATGAGCTACATTGCAATTCAAATGATGATGCCATCTCAATTGAAGGGGTAGTTCACTATGCTAAATCAGGGTCAATTTTGAGGCAGCTAGTACCAATTGCGTCTGAAGGTGGGTGGAAGACAAATGTCAATTTGGTAAGGGACAATGATTTCCCATGTATGGACTTGGTTGTACGGAAGTTGTCTGTTGTTCCCACCCTTCAAGTGCATCCACCACCTCGTGGGTTCTCGCCAGAAAGGGGTACTCTGGTAGCCTCTCCACCTCCGTTACCCAATGTTGAGGTTGATATGGAAGATGTGGTTGGGGTCCCCGATGCTCAATCCGGACCGAACCAGGTTGGGATTTGCCTTGATGTTCCTACGGTCCCTCAGGAGATTCCTTTGACCCAGGAGCATCCAAGTAAGGGTCGTAGTTAAACTTTCTTCATTTCCTTTTCGACTTCACGCTTGATTCCATTCCTTGGTACCAATGCCTTTTGTATTTGTGGCTGAAATGCAGGAGATGTCCCTGATAATATTGGTGTTGCTGAAGTGCCTCCATCAGCCACTACTGTGCGAGCCTCTAATAGTCCTGATGTCTTGATTGGTGATGATGGGGATTGCTTGTGTGCTGATGATGAGAGCTTCATTACTGCAGTTGATGAGTCTGATGAGAATGTAAGAGACTTAGATTCGGATGAGGACCGTCCTGTACTTCCATTGAGCGAATCAGATATAGAGCTCATCAGACAGTTCTGTCCTTATCGTGATCCACTAGTTCCTGAATTCAGCGATGCCAGGAATCTTGTCAATGCTTATGCAGAAGGAAGAGAACATGAGCTGCTAGTTTGCCGTGAGCACGGGGATGGGGAAGTTGCTGAAATTAAGAAGGGACTTGTGTTCACTGACTTGCCTACATTGAGGAGGTGGTTGCAGGAGTACTCTGTGAAACGGAAAAGGCCTTTCAAGGTTTTGCATTCTTGTGCGGACCGGCGTTACACAGTGGTATGCGACAAGGAAGGTTGCAATTGGCGTGTGTGTTCTCGGAAACAGAGGGACACATGAAGGTTCAAGATCACAAAGGTTGTAGGACCACACACTTGTGCCGAGGAAGAGCTAGAGCAGAGGCATCGACAGTTGTCATCTACTCTCATTGCCTCAAGGTTGTATGCAATACTGAAGGAGCAACCCAATATTAAGGTTAGGACAACAATTGAGATGACAGAGAAGATATATTATTACAGGATCAAGTATGGAAAAGCATGGCGGGCTAAGCAAAGGGCCTGGAAGATGATATATGGTGATTGGGAGGAGGGTTATGAGAAGCTGCCAGCACTGTTTAATGCAATCAAAGTAGCAAATCCAGGCATGCATTACGAGTACATCCCAAAGCCCAATGCTTGGATGAACGGGAGATAGATTTTCGGTCGTGCTTTCTGGTGCTTTCCCCAGTCCGTGGAGGCCTTCCGTCATTGTCGTCCTGTGTTTTCTATTGATGGTACTTTTCTCCTTGGCAAGTACATGGGCACACAGTTGATAGCCATCTCATGTGATGCAAACAATTCCTTGGTTCCTTTGGCGTTTGCTTTGGTTGAGAAGGAGACCAAGGACAGCTGGGGATGGTTCTTGCGCCTTGTTCGGATACATGTGGTTGGCCCTGGCAGGGAGGTTTGTGTCATTTCAGATAGGCACCAGGGTATTCTTAGTGTTGTACAGGAGCAGATCTCGGGCTATGCACCGTTGCACCACCGTTGGTGCACTCGGCACCTTGCCAAGAATTTGTTCAAGAAAGATGGTGTGAAGGACAATTTTCCTCTATTCGAGGAAGTCGCTCGGCAGCTTGAGGTGCAGTTCTTTCAGGAGAAGTTGGAGCAGCTCAAAACGGCCACAAACGATCAAGGCAGATAGTGGCTGACAGGATTGCTGAGGCAAAAGGAGAAATGGACAACGGCTTACGATGTGCATGGCTGGAGGTATTCATTTCAGACTAGCAACATGGCCGAGTCTTTTAACAGTGTGCTTAAGGGTATACGTGGCATGCCGGTCAATGCCATCGTAGAGTTCACCTTCACCAAATTGGTATCAATGTTCAACGATAGACATGAAAAAGCAATGGCACTTCAGAGCAAGGGTCAGTTATTGGCACCAAAACCTACACGCCATCTTAATGATGCAAAGGGATGGGCTTGCACACACGAAGTCCGATTGTTTGATTTGGCCACGGGAAAATATGAGGTCACGGAAAGGGGTGGTACAATGTCCGATGGTGAGGTGTGGCCTTCAAGGAGTTATGTTGTGGTACTAATTAGCTTCTCGTGCACTTGTGGGAGGCCAAGACAGTACCACTTTCCTTGTTCTCATTACATTGCAGCGGCTCGGCATCGTAACTTGAACTTCATGTCTAGAATACCGCCAGAGTTTACCGTTGACAGACTTGTGCAGACATGGTCTGCGCGGTTCGAGCCTTTCCTCGACGAGGGATAGTGGGCAGCGTACACGGTTCCGGTATACATTGCCGATCGGGAACAGCGTTGGGAAAAGCGTGGAAGCAGAAAGAGGTCGAGACATGGCATGGCCATGGACCAGGTTTCCGGCAGGACTAGGAGGGGCAGAGCAAGGCCCTATGTGGAACAGGCGGAGCAAAACCAGTGTGGCCGTTGTGGCAGGCTTGGCCACAATTCACGCTCATGCCATTGGACGCTTAGTCAGGTCGTAATAGTTGTTGTATATAAAATTTGTACTATTCTTGACTTGTAAACTATGCACTAACCATGTATTTCATTTTTGTAGGATGGAGCTACCCCACCTGCTGGAGCACTGCTGCGAGGAGAAACATCGGGGACGACGGATCGCGGCTGGTCAGGTAATTGGTTTAATGTTTTTTCACTTCTATTCAATTGTTGCACTAAACTTTCTTTACTAATGTTTATTTTCCATGTTTGCAGGAACTGTCCCTCCTTCGTCCTCGAACCCATGACAACTTCGAGGACATGCGGTACGACAACAGGTACACCCCTCTCCTGGAGAGGGCTGGCCTGAACATCGTATCGTACCAGGTTCGCCGTGGGTTGCCTCAGATTAACCCCGCGGTGATCACAGCTTTGGTTGACAGGTTAGATCGCTAAGAACTGATGTACTATTTGTTCAATTTAAAACTCGATGTTGTAAGTAACCATAAACCATGCTCTTGTTTCTGTAGGTGGAGACCGGAAACTCATACTTTCCACCTACCTTGTGGTGAGATGACAGTGACTTTTCAGGACGCCCAGAAGTTTCTGGGTCTGCGCATTCATGGGCGCCCAGTTTGTGGCAGTGTTGTGTCACAAGGCTGGAGGCAGAGAATGGAGGAGTTTCTCGGGAGAGCTCTGCCGGACCCTAGGTCCAAGATGTCGGGAGTACATATCTCTTGGCTGCGAGAGAACTTTGGTACCTGTCCGGAGGATGCTAACGCCAACACAGTCGCCTTCTACTGCAGAGCGTGGATCCTGCACTTGTTTGGCTGTGTTCCCTTCCCGGACGGCACTAGTAAGAACGGTTCCTCCATTGCATTCATTACCATAGGTGATCGGCTTCAAATACTTACACGTTTTATTTGTGGTTTCGTCCCACAGGTGACATCGCTTCTTGGATGTACCTCCCTTGCCTCACCGACTGGGACGTCGCCGGCACGTACAGCTGGGCGTCGGAAGTTCTGGCTTTCTTGTACCGCCAGCTCTGCGAGGCGTGTCGTCGCACTTCAACCAACCCGGGCATTGGTGGTTGTGTGTACCTCCTCCAGCTTTGGATGTGGAGTCGGTTACCGGTTGGCCGGCCAGAGCGACTTGCTCCGCGCCCCTGGTTCGACGTGGTCGGCGATCGGCTTCGACCGACCTTTGCTTACTTGTGGGACCAGGTCCAAGCTCATTGGGCCAGGCCTAAACGGGCATACATTGAGTACACCAATGAGCTGGACGCACTGGCGCCCTCGATGTTAGTAACTTGCATTCCATTGACGCTGTCGTTTCATTTTGAAATCCTTTCTTTTATGTTCACAATGAATCATTTGCAGGTCATTTGGGAGCAGTTCACACCAGCGAGCATCGGCGACCTTCGGTTGAGCCAGATGTGCGAGGCGGATGAGGAACTCTACAGGATGTCACGCAGCCCATTGATTTGCTTCTACGCTGTGGAGTTCTACTTCCCCCACCGGGTCGCACGCCAGTTTGGGTTGCGACAGGAGTGGCCCGTACGTTCTTTCTCGATGTCTGTGGAGTTGCATAAGTAAGTGGTTACTGCGAGTTAATTATGCGCATCTTTCATTATTTACACGTACTTGGAGCTTAAGTGTTTACATTGCAGGATCAATCGTCAGAAGCAGAAGAAGGAAAACGATTTCCTGCTCTTCCACGACGAGTACATCAACATGTGGGACCAGCAGCAAGACCTTGTGGAGGAGGAGCACCAACCGCACAGCAACGAGGCCTTCCGCCAGTACCTGGCATGGTACTCCAGGGCGACACGCATAAGGCTGAGGCCGCAGTGGACAACAGCGGACTACGCGGACATTGAGTCTTCGGATGACGAAGACACCTCGTACGACCTTTTGACCCGTGCGGGTGGAGTTGTGGAGACTGCACCGATGTTGGATCGTGTGGTATGTTCACTTCAAATTACTTTTTTCGCTACATGACAATCATGATCATAATTGGATTACGTATGAAGACTAACTGTTTGCATTGGTTTTATTGCAGGGCAACACGCTAAGGCAAACCGTGGACGAGATCGAGGCGTTTCCACGGCGAGACGTTGACGAGACCACACTGAACATCTTCCTTGGAGTAAGTTCGCAACGTATCACATTATTACCTAGTGCTTATACATGATATGTGGCCACTTACAAATTGTTCAAATACAGAGAATTGCAAAGAGGCTACGTCGTGCTGTTGGACGTCTTGGCTGCAGGTCTTCAGCCCACGCAGACATGCACGGCCATGCCCACGCCCACACCACTACAGGCATCGGTCCTTCTACGGCTTCGCCCACACCGCTGCCCACACCACTCCAGGCAGGACTGAGCTCGTCCGTTCGCACACCGCTTCCTTCCCAGGATGTTGAGGCCTAGGAGATTGGACCGTCTCAGCTGCCGGATGCTCCTTCCACACAGCCTACGCAGGCCGAGGCACACAGGGACCGGTGTCCTACTCGTCGGTTCACTCCAGGCACTGACTCTCTTGGCAAGGGCAAGGGCAAAGCTAAGAGTAGGAGGCAGTGAGGGAGAGGCAGAGAGTGAGGTTGCCTTGTACATATGGACTTTATGGACTGTTTCGACTATTTGGACGTCGTTTATGTTTGTGGATGTGAACTTGATATGTTTGTGGATGTGCACTTGTTATGTTTGTGGATGTGCACTTGTTATGTATGCTGTTATGTTTGTGTTATGTTTGTGGGCGCCATAATGTTCGTAAAACAAGGGAAGTTCTTGCGATTTTTTTTCATGAGCTAAAGAATCAAAAAGTAAAAGTAATGGTGTTTAGTACTTATTGACTGCTTCGAGTTTGACGCCGCAGATCTTGGCGTTGAGCTCCTCCGCCTATATATGCAACAACCGCTTTAGATGCAACTTCACAACCACAAACGCAGCCATGTCTGGAGGGTCGTCTAGTGGAAAGGGTGTAGGTCGTGGGAGAGGAAAGGGGGGAAGAAAAGGGCCGCCCATTGTGTGGGAAGGGAGTCTTGGTCCTGATTACTTTGGGGAACCTGTTTATGAGTTTCCAGTTGAGAGCAAGGATGAGTTTAGCAATGAGAAGCCACTTAGAGGTTACGATAGTCGCAAAGAGGAGTGGCCAAAATGCATTCATGGTGAAGACTGCGTAGTGCAGATGATGGCTGCAGGGACGGATGGAGGTCGTCGTTTCTTCAAATGCCTGCGAGCATGGGTACTTCCTATCACTCTTCGTTTACAAATCATTGCCCACTTCTTTTTTACTCTTTAAATGGTTTTTTTTTTGTTTTAGTCTTCCGAGCCTCCAGAATATTGCGGGTTCGCTAGGTGGGTCGATCCTCCTCCGATTCATCCGCATCAGGACTACATCAACTACCTGCAGGATCGTATCTTCGATCTAGAACGGGAAGTGAGCGCCGGCAACGTCGAAGACGATGACAACAGCAATGGTGGCGACTCACAGGATCCACTCTGCACCGATCCTTGTTGCGACTGCCCATATCACAAGAAGAAGGGTCCCCCTAGTCCTCCTCCTCCTCCTCCTCCCCCGCCGGCACCTACCATGGGAGGATACTATGGAGAAGGTGCAACTCAGTTTGCTATGTGGGGACACTACTAAGTCCATTGTCATTTCATGTATTGTTAGCTCGTTCGGAGTCATTTAAATTTCCTAAGGCATGTTAGGTTTAGTTACGGCACATGTGCCATTACATGCCACTTCAAAAGTTGTGTCATGACATGGTAATATTAGCTCGTTGCATCTTCTGTTCAATATTTAAATAAATATTCTAAACGACATGATGAAATCAGGAACACAATAATGCACTACAATAGGGAATAAACGACAACTAACAAATCCAGTTCATGACTAGAGGATAGAGCTAGCACCCGAACGACATAATCATTGTTCCAATACATAAAAACACACAATATCTAGATTATAGAGTCTGGGTGGGTTAGGGTAGAGAGAAAAACCGAGAGGAAGAAAGGGAAAGATGAAAGAAAGAAATGAGCTCGGGGAGGGAGAAGAGCTCAGCGCCACATATCCTGGCGCTGAACTCAGCGCCAAGCTCTGCGGCGCTGAGACCTGCCACGTCAGCCGCCAGCGCATCCCAGCCGCGGGCGCTGGCGTGGCACCTCAGCGCCAC
>CM014276.1:57410401-57431352 GCA_004135705.1 Alloteropsis semialata
GATGTGAGCGAAGGGCAGCGATAGAGATATCAGAGAGGGGCAGCGGTAAGGGGAGCCGGGGAGGGGATACGCCTCGTAAAGGGACGAGAGGGTGCGGCGGTGCGCGGGCGCCGTCTGAAGACGTAGATGTATATTTACGTTTCCCTAAAAATCAATGCAAACACCATCTTTCGCGACCATGCCTTGGCACGTTTTTCATTAAGAGGAGGAGAAATAAAACAACAACCACCAGTCCGCGAGGTCATCGGAGGTGATGACACGCGCAGGGTAAGCACCCTGAAAAAGGAAAACACAAACAACTACTAATTACACAGGACCAATCTCGCGACCCACAGAAAGCCCTAACGCTACAGCAACTGGTGCGATCGTCGTGAACCCTGCCTCGGCCCAATTTCTAATCTCATCTCTGATGGCCTGAACCAGCCTCAAAACCGTTCTATCCAGCCTGCTGAAAGTGCGATTGTTCCTCTCGATCCAAAGCGTCCAGGAGATCAGAACAACCAGCGAATCGAAGCACCGTCGCTTTGCTCGTTGTAATCTTTTTCGCGCCAACGACCACCAGTTCGGCATCGACTGTTCATCTTGGGCTGGCATTAGGTGTTGCCACCCAACGGGCGACAACAGCGAGAACCATATCTCTCTGCTGTACACACAAGTACAGAGGAGATGTGTGATTGTTTCCGGCGCCTGATCACAGAAGATGCAATTGTCATCTGCAAGTTGTGTCTCTTCCTGCGACTTGCCGTCCAGCAACGGTCATGGATAACCAACCAAAGGAAAAATTTGCATTTCCCTGGTGCTCTGGTCTTGCAAAGGATCCGCGCCCCCGGCATGGCATACTGTCCAACAAAGAACGCCACTATATGCCGAGGCCGTGGTGAAGGAGCCATCCGCGGTCCACCTCCAGCAAGGACGGTCAGGGGTGGCGGGGTCAAGAGTGACACCACGGAGGAGTTCCCAGATGTCCATGTAATCCAGCAGTACCTGCACAGTGAGGGCGCCAGTGATGTCTTTTATCCAACGACGATTCTCTAGCGCCCCAGCCACTGTCCTGGAGTGCTGGACGCGAGGGCCAACCGCCTGAAGAAGGCATGGAGCAAGCTCGGAAATGGAATGACCGTTTAACCATTTGTCGGTCCAGAACAAGGTTCTTTTGCCATCCCCCATGATCATGGTTATGGACTGATGAAAAAGAGCTTGCAACGACCAAGGCCTGTCCTCCCCTACTTTCTTAATCCACAGCCAGCGCATCCTCAATGCATAACCGAAGATCTTGAGATCAATGAAACCCAGACCACCCAGGTCAGTCGGTCGGCATACGCGCGGCCAAGCCAACATACATTGTCCCCCTGAGACCGTTTCAGCGCCCCTCCATAAGAAAGCCCTCCGTCTTTTGTCGATGTTGGCGATCGCCCAAGGGGAGATCGCAACCGCAATGGCTGTATGGATAGAAACCGCTTACATCTTGACCCTTACCAGCACAGCCCGGCCGGCCTTGCTCATCAACCTTGCTTGCCAGGTCGGTAAACCTTGAGAGACACGATCCACCAACGGCTGTAGGTCATTCTTCTTTAATTTCTTGATCCCCAGCGGGATCCCAAGATACCTGCAAGGGAATGATTCCAAATGTCCTGGGAAGAAACGAAGTAAAGTGGCAGTCTCCTCCAAATCACACTGAATAGGTGATATGGCACATTTGTGTGGATTAGTGTGTAGTCCAGCGGCCTGCCCAAAGATGTCCAAAATGGCCGTAGCTGCGACCAAGTCCTGCTGCACCGGTGATAGGAACAGGACAACATCATCTGCGTAGAAAAATGCTCGTTCCTTGATCTGCCGCGGCCCCAAATTCCTCAACAGACCAACCTGATCAGCCTTTTTTAGCATTGCATTGAGGGCTTCCATAGCAAGAACAAACAATAGCGGGGAAAGAGGGTCCCCCTGACGAAGACCACGCGCATGGCAAATTCGCCGGCCTGGGGAGCCGTTGACCACGATTTTTGTGCTCGCTGAAGATAACAAAGCGCTGATCCAGTTGGTGCAACGGCGAGAAAAACCCATGTGGCGTAGCACAGCCAGGAGGAAAGGCCAGCTCACTGTATCGAATGCCTTAGCGATGTCCACTTTCACCAGGGCGCTCGGTGTCTTCGTTCTGTGTAGTAGCTTCGCCGAAAGCTGAACCGCCTTGAAGTTTTCATGAATCATCCTGCCTTTAACAAACGCGCTCTGGTTGTGTCGCACTAGCTTTTGGAGGTGTGGAGCTAGCCGCGTAGCAATCACCTTGGTGAAAAGCTTAGCGAAACTGTGAATCAAGCTTATCGGCCGATAGTCCGAGACGCATGACGCCTCTGGTTTCTTGCGAAGGAGGATCATGTATGCTTGGTTGAGCAAGTAGAGGCTTCTACTGTCTAGCGACCACAGAGCGTGAAAGGCCCTCATAACGTCTTCCTTGATGATGGGCCAAGCAGTGCGGTAGAAAAATCCTGTGAAGCCGTCCGGTCCTGGGGCCTTGTCAAGCGGGATGTCTTGTATGGTCCGCCAAACCTCTTCCTCCGTGAAACATAAATCCAAGGATGATAGATCCAGAGTCGGCAGGCCCAGCCTTTCAAAATCCAGGGATATTGGGTTGACCTCGCCTTTGCCAAGAATAGCATCAAAGTGTTGGAAGATTGCATCTGCTTTAGCATCGTCATCAACCACAACCATGTCACCGACCTTGAGGCTAGCAATGTGATTTTTACGGCTACGGTGACACGCCTGCAAGTGAAAAAATTTGGTGTTTGCATCCCCCTCAGCCAGGTAAGTGACACGGGATCGTTGCCTCATGATGGAACGTAAGAGGGATGCAAGACCAAGGCAACGATGTTTCATCTTGTTTCTTAGCTCTCGCTCGTGGGGTGCCAGCTGCCTGTGTTCCTGTGCTTGATCAAATCTGAACACTAGCTCTTTTGCAATTGCAAGCTGTAGCCTGACATTCCCAACATGTTTTGCACTCCAGCTTTGCAAGGCGACCGCAACGTTTCGCAATTTATAATCAAGCACCCTGAAAGCATCAGCCTCCGGCCAAGGGCAGTGCCAAGCCACCGCAACGGTGTCCAGATATCCCTCGTACCGTGGCCAAACGTTTTCAAATTTGAAGCGTCTAAAGGACTGGATGGCGCAGCTTGTACGTAGTAGGAGGGGGCATGATCCGAGCCTTCTGACGAGAGGGCTGACAAATTGTGGTCGGGGTAGAGGGAGGCCCAGTCGTCAGTAACAAACGCCCGATCGATACGTTCAAAAGTAGGGTTCTCCCGTTCATTACTCCATGTAAACAGACGGCCATGCAAATGAGCTCCATGAGCTCGGAGTCCTCCAAAAACCGTCGAAAATGGTTCATCATCCGACGGTTGAGCCGTGCGTTGCTTTTGTCCTCAGCCTTGTAAATCAGGTTAAAATCGCCACACAGCATCCACATGCCAGAGCGTGCTGCGCGCAAGGAACGCAGCTCATCCAGGAACCGAAGTTTGTCCGGGTCACCCTGAGGACCATACACGCACGTCATCCACCATTCCTCATCACTCTCTTTTCTGGACACCTTAGCCGTCAAGGAAAAATCTCCTATGGCCGGGCAAGAAATCGACCAGGTATCACGTTTCCAGGCTAGTATGACACCGCCGCACGTGTTGGTTGCTGGTAAGGCCAGGAAATCAAAGCCCACGCCCACGATCTCAACCAGCATCGCGTCATCACAGGCATTAAGCTTGGTTTCCTGTAGAGTAATAAGCGTAATTCTTTCTTGAGCGACCACTTCTCTAACCATGCAACGTTTAGCTCTAGCATTCAAACCCCGGACATTCCATATTAGGATGTTTTCACAATTCATGGGGAAACACACTTGCGACAAACAGAACGACCAGGGAAGACAAGCGAGCTCACGGCTCAACCTCCGACCCCGCTACCACCGCCATCGTGAATGTTGGCCTGCCCGCCGGCCAGATGGCGTCCAGTGCTTCACACTGCGAGGGAGTCATTGTTGCGGTGAAGACCTCGAGGAACCTTTGGAAGGCAGCAGCATCCAATGGTCCTTTGTTTGAGGAGAAGCCTAGCCTTTTCATCAGCACGTTTTGCGCCTGTAGCGCCGGCTTCGTGACCCGCTGCCGGGACTTCTGTGCCAGCCTTTCGCTCCGTCGTATGCGCGGTGTTGACACGACCGGCGGTGACCGCGCCCTGCGCCTCGGCGGCGTCGTCACCAGAACGCCTGGGGTGACCGGCCTACAAAAAGTGGAAGCGAAACGAGCTACATCAGCCTTCACCGGCGTGGAAGCATCATCTGGCAAATGGAGAGGTAGAGCAAGCCCCGAGCCTCTTGTCACTGTGACAAAGGTGTTATGCTCAGGTGAAGCAGGCAGAGCGACCCGGGTAGCGTCAGGGAAATATACCGCTTCGAGCGAGGCGTCACCCTGATGAGCAGGCAGCGCGCGCGGTCCGTTCGTTTGAACGCCGGGCGATCCTGGACGAGATGGGGGTGATTCCGGCCCAACCACCACTGGCACGGGCAGGCTTCCCTGGGCCGGAGCGACCCCAACAGGCCCGACGGCCCATGACATGGGGACCTCCACCAGAGGTGCCGGGGCTGTCTCTCCCCGGCCCCCCCCGGACAGCGCGCAGCTCCCCGAAAGTCGACAGCGTGACCTGTCGCCTAGGGTCCGGCGCATCAACAGTACAGAAAGCTGTTGTAGACGGCGAGGGGGACATGTCGCCCATACCCGGGCATGAAGGGGGAGTGTCGCGTAGTGTTTGTCTGGAATGCAAACACCATCGCGACCGCCGAAATCGAATAGGTTTCTGTGCCGCTGGAGCAGCTGCCCCCCTGCCTTAGCAGACGTTCTATTATTTTAAAATTCTTGAAAATCATCTTTAACATAAATAGCTCACATGAAAATTTAAATATAATTTTTTCAAAATATTTTTAAATTAAAAATATAAATTTTGTCATGCCAAATCAAAGCCAAATGGTCACTTTTTACTTATAGTATTTGCTACAAAGTTTGAAGATTTTTGAAAACTATCTCGAGTGTAAATAGCTCACTTGACAATTTAAATATAGGTTTTAGAGTAATTTTTAATTTATATTATAAATTTACAATCATGTCAGATCAAAACAAAATGAGTCAACTTTGATTTATAGTATTTGTTTATAAAACTTCACAATGTTTGAAAACCATTGTAAGTGTAAACAGCTCATGTGATAATTTAAATATAGTTTTCCAAAATAATTTTTATTTTAAAATATAAATTTACTATCATGCCGGATCAAAGCAAATGTGTCATTATTGATTTATAGCATCTACTAAAAATTTTCAATTTTTTTAATTTTATATGTATTTATTTTATCTTGATTGAATTATTTGAAGGCAGTGTGGCTCAAACTCGAGGTGACGGAGGCGAGGGAGGGGGCGGATGAAAGCATCTAGGTCCTAAGTTGTGTTTTGGTAATTAATGACAGCTATTATGGACTAACGGTTTCATTTGAGATATGAAAATAGGGTTAGTCCCGAAATTGTGGTTTGTGGTGGTTAATATCATGATGATATGGAAGTCATTTGGTGAAGTGGAATCTCAAAGCAAAGGTATAAGATAGGGTTTTCTATTTTGCCGGTCAAAGAGGTGATTAGAGAAGAAACATTGACCGGGTTGATAGGCTAGATAGTCGTACTATCAAGAGTGGTAAATGTCATTTGCTTGATGATTCTATAGTGCCACCTTGCTCAAATATTGCATTGCATGCATATGGATTAGTGACATATATCATGAGAGTTGGGACGACGCGGTTTTCATGTAAATCGGCTAACTGGTTTGAGTGGCGGACAGCCTCCCTTGTATGGGGCGGACCGTGTTTTGACTTAGCTGTTTTTCAGAGTCATTTGGGCTGTTTAACAGAGCAAGGACGGACGGTCTTCGCAGGCAATGTTATATGATCGTATGATCGAACCTAGTCGCCATGGTACCGATAAGTTGATTAGTCATGATTAGTCGTCGATCAGATCGATTAGTCGAGCCTAGTCGGTCCTAGATCGTCTGATCGAACCTAGTCGCCATGGCACCGATAAGTTGATTAGTCGTGATTAGTCGTCGATCAGATCGATTAGTCGAGCCTAGTCGGTCCTAGTCATCTGTCTAGTCGTCCTATATATACAGGACCAATATGTATGTATTCTATACAATGCTCAGTATATAACAAGCATACTGCCGTGCTTTTGTGCAAGCGACGGTGCATTTTGGCGTGTTTTGGCGAGACAGGCAGTCGGCTCCAGCAGCACCTGTGTCTATATAGCAAAACTCAATGGGTCTAATTCGCAACCCACCCATTAGCTAAAGCTCAATAGTCAAACATGCCTGAAATCAACTTCAAACTGATCGTTTTTCAGTCTAATTAGCCGACTAATCATGATTAGGTGACGACTAATTGGATAACTAATTTCCTGATCGCTCAAACCTACTCGGTGGCCCTTATCGATGGCCAAGGACCGATAAGATCGACTAATGGTGACTAATCATGATTAGTCAGATGATCAGATAACACTATTCGCAGGGACGCGGACAGCACGCCCATCAAAAAGAAATCGTGGGCAGAAACTTCATGTTTTTGGTGGGCCGAGCTTTTTGACCGGTGGACAGTCCGCCCACTGGACGCAGACGGTCCGCCGGCCACTTACCCCGCGCCACCAGAACCAAGAGCAGTTCTATCGGGTTTTTGTTGTTGATAGGCGGACGGTCCGCCCCTATTTTCCACGCGCCAACAGAACCATGGTTGGTTCTGTGTGGTTTTTCTAACTTGAGCAGCGGATGGTCCGCCAGAGTTTTCTTCGCGCTGGATAGGGGAGTCGAGTTTCTGATCGGGGATTCAAAGTGAACTGCGGACGGTCCGCGCTCTATGAGGCGGACGGTCGGCCCCTAACATAACGGTAAGTTTTGACAACATTTATTGTTGTTCTAGTTGTTGGTTTCGAACAACGGACCGTCCCAGTTGTTGGTTTCGAACAGCGGACCGTCCGGGTTTTGTGACGGGGACGGTCCGCGAATACTCGCATTTCATGGTTTACAAAGAGTAACGGCTATTTTTTGAAAGAGGCTCTATATATACCTCATGCCCGGCCGTGGGTGAGGCCCCTTTGGTACTTTGAAAAGCTTACTTGACATTCTTGAGCCCTTCTTCTCCACTCTCTCATTCACTTTGCTTTGAGATTGCATTCTTGTGAGATTGAGAGCATCCTAGTGCATTGCATCAAGAGTTTGAGCATTGTGGCACTAGGGAGTCTTCAAGCAAGCGTCATCGACTTGTTACTCTTGGAGGTTGCCGCCTCCTAGATGGCTTGAAGAAAGTGGAAACCGTTGAGCCCTTCAAGAAGATAGTGAAGAAGCCCTGGTTGTTTTTGTGAGAGGTTCCTGTGCTTACCTCGCCGGAGTGGTGAAGAGCAACTCTAGTGGAATCGAGGTGTGGAGCGGTTCTTGGTCCAACTCGGCTCATACATCAAGCGATGTCTTGATCGAGGAGCAATGGGAACATAGAATTCACCTCAACGTGGATTAGGGGTGACCGGTAAGTCATCGACACCACGGGAAAAAAAATCCGTCTCTTATCATCGGTTATCTCTATTGCTCAATTACATTCTTGCAATTTAGTTTGAGCAATTTACTTTTGTAGAGATTGAATTGTATCTGTCACCCTAGGTTGCAAACCCTCACATAGACTAAAAAGAGTAGAAATAGTTTTATCCTTTTGTGTTACTAATTAATTTTTAAGTGTTGTGATTTTAGTTCAAATCGCCTATTCACCTCCCTCTAGTCGGTATCCTAGATCCTATGGCGGACGGACGAAGGGAGCGCAAAGGGAGGGTTGGACCGAAGAAAGGAGGCGGGTGGAAAAAAAACTATGAAGTTTGTTCTTTTTTTAAGTAGAGATTCGTACAGAATATACAATCTCACTCAAGTTCAATCTCGATCACAAGTTATAACATAGTTGGAGTGAATTTTATCAAAGAGAAGCCCCATCACGGCTGCTGCTTTGATCCTTCAGTCGAACCTTTTTTTTAAGCTACCAGGACTCTTTTTTTTAAGCTCTTTTGAGCGGGTCTGACGGATTTACGAACGTGGATATTATTTTTTCATGCCCCTGAGAAAATATCCACAGGGTCCAGGTCATGCCCGTACCTGTGCCCACAGGTACAAACCTAGACCTATATGTTTGTCCATCGGGTTTACGCGGACATGCAGATATGATATTTTTTGCCCATTGCCGTCTCTGTATCAACCCTGTCTCCGCCGCCTCTCCTGGGCGCCGTGTATGTGGGGTTAGCGGCTGCCGACAATGATGCCGATGCCTTCTCAGCCTCCTGAATAACACCCTTCTGTTGCACCTCACCTCGGGTTGCCAGCGACAATCTGGGCATAGGGAGACGGATACAGGATACTATATATATATAGAAAGTGATCCATTTTGTTTTAACGTGGCATGATAGTAAATTTAGATTTTAAATTAAATAATACTTTAAAAAATAATATTTAAATTATCGGGTGAGTTGTTTAAACTCAAGAAGGTTTCAAAAACCTTAAAATTTTGTAATGATGCCATAAATCAATAGAGATTTATTTTACTTTGATCTGACATCGTCACTATTGTAGATTTTAAATAAAAATTATTTAAATTTTAACTAAAATATTGTTGATTGAACTGATGGCTTGATATACTAATTGCTTGCCAATAAGAATAAAGTGTGGAATTTTTTTAACTTTTTTGTGCTTTAGCTGTGAGATAATAAGTTTTTATTCTTACAATAAGTACACAGCTGCAAAAACATTGATGCAAATACAACTGTTATCAGCCGCTCAATGAAACAACAAAGGTCAGTGAAAGCAAGCAACGTTAATCAAGTAGATTGTTAATTTTTTTCCAGTAAAAAGCAGATACAATAAATTTTATTTCATTGAACAAATCAGTTTAGCAATGGGCCTATCCTGACATCGTCAGTATCACTGATCAAGTCCGCAACCCTGGGCCTGTTCAATTGGGCAAAAAACGCTTCCCAATGCAAAATTTTTTCACACTGACAACCGTGCCCCCTCTCACAGAACACGCTTCTCAATGCAAAATTTTTCACCAAAATTTCTACTTTTTGCCCAATTAAACACCCCCCCTGTTGTCTAGCCACAATTCACGCCATAAATGCGCAAGAGAAGGCAGTAGCAACTTCAAGCTTCAGACATATATCAACGAATAAAGCTTCCTGAAAATCAGCAGTTACAGTCTCAAGGATACATAAAGAAGATAATCAAGATTAAGGCACCAAATCCATTTCAAACTGCACTTTTTTTTTGAGTTGCTAACTGCTGTTCTACCTGGAGGAAACAAGTTGGTGCTACACTGTTAGAAATTATTCACCTGGCTTGCTCTGATGGAGAAAAGAAACGAAACAGACATAATGTCTGGGTGTTGGCTCTATTCAACAATTATATGGCATGCTATAATAGGTACAGAATTATGCCAGTAAACAATACAGAAACAACTTTTAAGGCAGAAGTTAACTACAATGGTTGGCGGTTCCTCTCCTAAATAATTAATTTAATTAATTTCAGGTGCGGAAGGGTACTAAGGTAATTTCGTCATCCCCCTCCACCCCCAAACCCCACGCCCCCGCCACAGGCCCCCCCCAAACCGCACGGCCTGGCCTATCCGCCCGCGGAAGCGCGCTGCCTCGCCCCCTCCGGATCGCCGCGAGGTCGTCCCCCGCCGCCGCCCCGCCGCCGCACCCCTACTCCGCCCGCCGCCGCCGCCCTGCACTCGGCCCCGCCCTCGCTCTTTTGCGTCTAACCGCCCTGCCCTCGCCCCGCCGCCAAAGGCCGTCGCCCTACTCCGCGCGCTCGGTACGGTTTCAACGCCGCGTAGGTTTCTCCTGCGACCACGTCGCGACGTTGCCGCCTGCGCCTGCTTCGTTCCTCGCCAGCTGCACCGTGTTTGGTCATCTAGCCACAGGTACTTGGACGCCGCCTCCTCTTGTTGTGTGCCTTGTTTCATGATCAGATGGTAACTTGCTCAAGATAGTATTCGATGATTGCAGCGAAATGTTTTGTTTGTAGTCTGGGTTCTCAAGTGACAAATGGTTTGAATTTGTTATGTGGATATTTAATTTGTTTAATGTTGTTGATGGATGCAGGAGAAAATGGCAGATCTAGAGTCTTTGCTGGAGTACAATGAAATTGTTAGCAAGATGTTCGCTAACGAAGATGAAGGATTTCAGTTTTATAACGCATACACTCTTGATAAAGGGTTTAGTGTGAGGAAAAGCTATGTTGAGTGGAACAGTGGCCACACTGAGATCACCCTTCGGAGGTATGTTTGCAGTCGTCAAGGCTACCATGAAGCGAAGTACATGAAGAAGGAGAATAAGCAGCGGAGGCCACGGGATATAACTCGTGTTGGATGCCCTGCAAAATTGGTGATTACACTAGATTAGAACACCGGACAGTGGTATGTGAAGGATTTCATCGATGAACACAACCATCCGCTGGCGTCGGCTGACCTTGGTTGTCTGCTGCGTTCACATCGAAAAATCAGCGATATATAGTAGGTCAACACTTCAGATAGTTTACAGCACACATATATAGTAGGTCAGGTGTTCACTTTGTAGTCAAACTAGTAACTTGATGTTGCACCAGATATCCCCAAAAGACTGTCACTAACTCAACATAATCAGGTCTTCAATTCTTCCTAGCAACATAGTCAGGTCTTCACTTCTTCCTGCCAAATATAACACCAAATAGCAAAGCCAGCATCAGACCAATCATGGAACTGTATCTACAAAAAACCTTGCATATAGCTGATATATATAGTCATGTCATCAACTATGATAGGCGAATGGTACTCAACTCTGACGGCCGCGGTACCGGAGTCGGTGTCTGGGCTGCTGCCTGTCTGATCTGTGGCCTGACCTGCAAGCTCTAAGGGCTGCTGCTCGGCTGGCTGATCTGTCAGGATCTCCTCACCCCCGGTCTCCTCTGAGCTGCTGCCTGCCTGAGCTGTCTCCTGACCTGCCAGCCCTGAGGGCTGATGCTCGTCTCTCTGCTCGGCTGAGCTGCTGCCTTCCTGAGCTGTGTCCTGACCGGAAGGAGGAGAAGAAGTTGGCCCCTCTTGGGCAGGGTTGACCTGTTCGGTTGCTAGAGTGCCTTGTGAAGGTGGGATGAGAGGCTCCATCGTGTCACCTTGCTCGGTCGCAAAACACTCTGGAGATGCTGATGGCTCCTGCACAGGGGCTTCACCAGCACAAGCCGTGGAGAAGTACAAGGAATCAACATCAATCAAGCTGCTGGCATGTAATTCTGGTAACTCATGATCTGATACTGGAGGTGAAACTGGAGTACTGAAAACTGGCAGAGTCACCGGCTCAGCTGGAAGTGTAGCAGAAGTAACTGGCTGCAGAGGCAACTGTCCAGGCAGAACTTGTAAGTGAGCTGAGGGCACTGAGATAGCCAATGGAGGCTGTACTGGAAGTGGCTCAATGCCGATACGCTCATACAGGCGTTCGATCATGAGTCTCGTAGACTCTCTGGCACTCGCCATTGCCTTTGTCATCTCTATCTGCTGCTGCTGGAGAGAAAAAAAAACCTGGCTGAGTTGCCCTCTTCCCTTGCTGCTGCCTCCTCCTGCATCTTCATCATCTTTTCGTTAAACTGCATCTGCATCGTGAGCATCATCTGCATCAGTTCGGTAGTCTGAGTCGGTGCTGCAGGTGGAAATGGAGCTTGAGCTGGTGCTGGATCTATCTGAGCTGAACTGGACCCACTCGCCTCTGCATCGTGAGCTCTAGGAGGTGGAGCTGGAACTCTGTAGTCTGGGTCAGACGAGTCAGAGCCATAGTCGTCGTCCCAGAACCCCTGAACGGCATCCAAATCCTCAATAGCATCATCCTCCTGTATAGCTGCTTCTCGCTCCTCTTGAGTCAGCTCACTCTGAGCAGCTACTAGGGCTCTCGGGCCACGGCGAGGATCCCTGGAAGACGGCGGGTTGTAGACCTTGTAACAAGAAGGGCTGTCTGCAAGCGGGTGACGAACCGGGGTCCGCGAATGCTGAGCAATGGCCCTGTCCAACAGATAACTGATAATATATGCATAGGGCTGCTGTCTTCCTGCCTTCAATCCATCCGCAATAATGTCCTCAATCTCACACAGAAGCAAGTCTACAATATCAAATGGTGTATGGGACAGGATGTGAAGGAGGAGCCACTGCTCACAGCCTCTCTATTTCCCATCCTAGGAAGAAGTGAACGTCGCAGGGCCTTGTGCACGACCTGAGCCTCGGTAGTAAGTCTGTCAGGTGCACGGGAGGACTCAGGACGGAATGGCTGGCAGTAGCAGATAGATACCCTCTCAAAAGGTGGAAAGAACACCGCCAACACGTGCACGTCTGGGAGGATGGGCACCTTGTAGAGAGCAGTAGATTTCTGTGATTTCCCTTTGACTCGATCTACCATCTTCTGTTGGATTTTGGAAAGTAGACCTTCGTGTGCGTGATCTCTGGCGCCGGCGTCCAATCCTTGTCGCCGCAATCTCCTTGGACGTCCTCCAGGTGGTTGCGGGAGCGGGAGCGGGAGCGGGAGCGAGAGCAAGAGCGGGAGCGATCCATCGGGTCACACTACGGCTTTGCTTGTGAGAGAGAGGCTTTCATACGTGAGGGCTGGCGGAGTTGTATTCCATGAGTGGAGGAGAGCCCTATAAATGGCGAGCGACACGAGAACGCCCTCAGGAATCCCAAAGGACGCGTCGGTTACTGAACCGGCACCCGCGCACGCTCCCATTCCTCCCCGGGCCTTGGAATTCCAACCGACGCTCCGCGATGTCTGGCCCATCTGGAATCCCAAAGAACGTGTCATGTTTGTGTTTGCTTATCTCAATTCGATCCTGCTGCAAGCTTAATATCTTAACGGACCTAGCATGAGCAAGGTTAATGTTTGCTCCAACTTGTGAAAGAGTTTTGAGTACTCAAAGGTAGATATTCATGTAACTGCGAGCCTACCGATTCAAATACTGCCCCTCCTACTCTACGTGGGCTTGGTCCGGCGCCAGCTCCATCCGGCCCATCTGCCTCGCCGCCTTTTTCGGTTGCTTCACATGTTTCTCTTTTTATTGCACTCACCCGTCAGACCGTTGCTATCACCGGACATGTCCTCCCACCAATTGGACCGGTGATCATTGTTCCATGTTACCGGTTAGTATTTTAGAATGAGCCACACATCGTGGGACGCAGCATCGGTTGGATCGGTGCTCCCGTCAAAGGTGTCCGGTGAATGCTGTCCAGCTTTTGTTGCACTAAAGTTCATTTGAAAAAGAATGAATCAACTTTTTTGCATTTGGATGAACCGGACTTTGTACCTTGAATTGACTACCTCAAAACACTTAAGAGTTCCTCCATCTCTAATTGTGAGTCAACTTGGCGTTTCACACCCATTTTGCCATTACAAGTTCATGCCATTCAGTCATTAGAACTGCAAACACATATTTTGCCATTCAGTCATTGAAGATGTAATGTCAATGTGATACAGTAACAGCACAAAAAGACAGATGATAATTCCATTCAGTCGTTAGTACAGACTTACAACTGACCCTTGCCACATCATTGTCACTAACAATACGAACTCAACACCGGTGCTCACAGTCCTTAATCACTGGTCAGTATTTCAAGTAACTGCGAGCCTACCGATTCAAATATTGCCCCTCCTACTCTTTGTGGGCTTGGCCCAGCGCCCGCTGCCATCCGGCCCATTTGCCTCGCGGCTTTTTTTGGTTGCTTCACGTGTTTCTCTTTTTATTGCACTCACCCGTCAGACCGTTGCTATCACCGGACATGTCCTCTCTCCAATTGGACCGGTGCTCATTGTTCCATATTACCGGTTAGTATTTTAGAATGAGCCCCACATCGTGGGACGCAGCACGGGTCGGACCGATAGTCCCGTCAAAGGTGTCCGGTGAATGCTGTCCAGCTTTTGTTGCACTAAAGTTTATTTAAAAAAGAATGAATAAACTTTTTTGCATTTGGATGAACCGGACTTTGTACGTTGAATTGACTACCTCAAAACACTTAAGAGTTCCTCTGTCTCTAATTGTGAGTCAACTTGGCGTTTCACACCCATTTTGCCATTACAAGTTCATGCCATTCAGTCATTAGAGTTGCAAACACATCTTTTGCCATTCGGTCATTGAAGATGTAATGTCAATGTCACACTGTAACAACACAAAAAGACAGATGGTAATTCCATTCAGTCATTAGTACGGACTTACAATTGACTCTTGCCACATCATTGTAACTAACAATACGAACTCAACACATACAGTTACAACTACTAGAACCGCAGATCTTGTCTTTTCGTTCACCGGACGTTGGGGACCAGCCGGCGACTTAATCCCGTTCGTTTCACCGGTCCCTCCAGTGGTATCGGACTAAAGACATGACTCGAGAGGACGGCTTCACCTCCAGAGATGCATTAACTTAGTCCACATCTGGAACAGAAATTGCAGGCCATTTTCGTGAGCTCCAACAGAAATTGTGGGCAACATGTCTTGATCTATTAGCATGACACCATCAATTCTGTTAATGCAACTATAAGCACAACAGCAGATGCAAAGTAAAAGAAGCATCAGTAGGAAGGGTCAGTCAAAGTTCTTTACTTATAGTTCCACACCATTTCTTGATGAAAGTAGTTGCAAAGAAAATGACCATGTCGTCCCAACCATTGTAAAAGAACTCAGTTTTACACAAGCATAAGTGCACAAATCAGTCATCTTAGTCTTCAGAAGTAGCTTATGATTATCCAATTTAAAAGAGCTAATCAAAAGGGTCATCAGATGAAACCATCAACTACGTCCGATTGCAAACAACATACCAGCTTGGGCAGACCTACATTCATCGTTGGCCCTGTCCACACATTAATGCTGCTACATTCGTTAACAACCACAAACAAATGTAGCAATGACCATAAGCTGACAACTACCACTTATTCTCAGAACAAATTTAGCAGACTCTCTGAATTAATTCCACCGGCGTCTATTTTGAACACATTTAGCAGTGACTCAACGAATTAATTTCATTGCAAGAACATACCGGCGTCTCATTCGTTGAATCCTGATGACTGGAGCTGCCGCTCCGCCCTTCCACTGCCAGGGACATCGTGCGCGTCGGCGCCACTGGAAGCGTCCCAACGAGGAACTGGACGTCGTCCATTTCTCCGTCGAAGCTGCCGCCGCGAGTCGCCTGGGCCATCCTATCTCCGCCGTATCAGCATCGCGGCCACCTAGATCACGGAGACACGGATCGCCGCTGAGCGCCTGAACCGCCACTTCTCCGCTAGAGATCAACATCGCCGCCACCTAGGGTTCCTGGATCACGGATCGCGGCGCCTAGTGTTCATCCAAATCGGCACCTAGGGTTCCATTGGATCACGAACCGCGGCCGCCTAGGTTCATCCAAATCGCCGCCGGTCTAACTCCTATAAGGCTCAAACTATACTTGATCAGCAATTCAATTCAAAACTATAGTACTCTAAATGTTATCCCCACAATTATCAATTTACTATTGTACCCTTGACCGAATAAAAAAAATTGGAAAGACATTTTTCCCACCTCAACTTCCCCGGTGCGGGTCTCACCAATTGAGTATGCACCCGGTGCATATGGCCCACCATTTGGTAGGCACCGGGTGCATACCTGGTTCCTCCCATTTTGGTTCCTGCTGGTTCCTACACCTTCTTAGCCGTCGGATCGTGCGACGTGAGCCCTTGAATTTTTCCACAACCATTCTAAAAAAGTTGTACAAAATTTGTCAAAATTATAGAAGAAGAAATGAGAAAAACATTAATACTTTTTAGAGCGAGCCAAAAGTTTTACAATCATCAGAAGAACAGTCTTTTTATATGTGTACCATATACATCAAAGTAGCTCACATTTGCTACCATGTGCATGACAAGACAGGCAGCAATCAATGGAAAATATATCATTAGCTTGAAATTTTGTTATCTAGTGATAATCTGAGCGTCACAATAAAACTATGTACCAATGAACTTCCGGATAGTTCCTTTTTTATTTGTGCAAGATCATCAACAGCAAATGAAGTCTCCAGCAACGCAAACTGTCTACAAATAATAGAGATAATCCAGATGTGATACTACAACAAAGTTGATAATGACCAGTCCATGACATCCAATGTTACCTTTCCTTCTGGATAATCGGTTGCTAACTATCTGAAGCCTTTAAATGTATAAATATTGGATATGCTCTATCTGAAACCATGACTGATGGTGTTAATGTTAACTACTTGACAATATTTTCATTATTTGACCTCTTTAATCTATATTGACGCATAGGACGTCTCTGGCCTCAACATGAAACAGTGCCAGCACACCCACAGTGCAAACAGGTAGCAGGGTAAGTAAGATAATAGTAAATGAAAAAAATAAGTACAGTTAGGATAATTACCTTTTTCCTCCATTTCTCAGATGCTGAAAGGGCACTACTCGTACTTGTATTTACATTACCCAACATTTTACCAACTTTTGTTGCCGTCCTGAAGAAGAACAAAATTGTCAGTGCATCTAGAATACATAGGAACAAAGCAATAATCAGCAAACAATAAATGCATACTTTGCTGATTGAGCACGGGCTTTTAGGGTATCATTTTTCTGCTTGGCCTCTACTATCTTGCTCTCAAGAAGCTGCATCATACTCCACAGGTCAGTAAAGATTAGCTACTGGTTAAAAACTGTGAAATATGCACCTTTGACTTGCTGAAATTTGGAAGGGCAGTTATGCTCAACAGCTCAAGTGAGGCGCCCCTACAGTTTAGGTTGGATCAATTTGGAAAGGAGGTGTTAATTTGGATATCTTATTTTGTTTACTGGAAGTGCTATCTAACTGTTCACAGTTTATGAATTGCCAGCAAATGATGGGGCAACTAACGTATGGTCTTTTGTTGATTCAGCTTGACATGTTCTTTAACGGTGCGTAGATTAATGCAACTGATGTATTCTTGATACTGAACCATCATTTTTTCTTTATTTTCAGGGTAACAGGGTCCGGAACGATAAAAATCACTAGATCATAGTGCCCCTTCTGGCCTCCCATTCGGCCATTCCCCTGCTCCTGGCAGGCGCCTGCGCTTCACTCCTGGCCGACAGCCTTCACTCCCCACCCCTCTTGGTATGGCAGCAGGCCCCTGCGCGTACTACCACCCAGGAAAACAAGCATGCCTAACGCTATCCGCACTCGTCGTACTCTAAATTCATCTTCTAAAAGAAATATTTCTACCTGGTCATCGAGATTCTTTTCTCTATATCAACTTCTCCCGCACCCGTCGTACTCTAAATCTCATCCTCTATCCCAACTACCGGTCGTGGGACCTAGGCGTCAGTTTTTTTAATCAACTTTTTACCCCTCTCGAGGCCGCCGCCCCTCCCGACCCCTCCCTCTCCCTCTCCCTCTCCTACTCCGCCGCCCCTGCCTCTCCCACTCCGCCGCCTCTCCCTCTCCTCGTGGCGTCCACGACGGGCTCCCGGAGGTGGCGTGACCCCTCTCCCCTCCTGCCGCGCTGCCCCTCCCTTCTTCCCTCCGGCCGCGCACCCTTCCTCTCTCTCTCGCTTGGCGGCCCTCCCTCTTTCTCAAGGAGGCACTAGAGCTCCCTCCTCCCTCAGCCGCGGGGATGGCGAGGAGGGCCCTCCCCGGAGCTGCTCATTGACGTGCGCCGCGAGGGCCACCGCGCTCCTCGCAGCGGTGGCCGGATCCCTCTGCGTCGCAGGGATGCTGTGCCAGCTGCAGCTGCACGTACGCCGCTGAGGAGGATGGGCGGCGGAAGAGAAGGTGCGGTGGAGGAGAGGCGCGGCGGGTGGTTGCGGATGGCGCGCAGAGGCCATGGGCGCGCGGGCCTCATGCCACGTGTGTGGGATAGCGCGTCCGCTCCCTCCGCTATCTGTAGCGTGTCTCGGCTCATACGCTTGCGTAGCGTAGCTTTTACCGTTCCCCGGTGCAGCTCCTCATCCTCTATATCGGTACTGCAGGGAGGGATAGAGTATCCCACTGCGGACAGCCTTATCTACTCACCGGCCCCCCACCCACCACCAGTCCTTTCCACCTCCCCCACTTCTCTCTCTTCAAATTCCAGGAGATTCCTCTGCCGGCACTCCACTTCTTTGTCTCCGATCTCTCCACACAAATCCTCTCTGATTTCTCTAGAGCCATTGCCCGTCATGTCATACGCGGGTGTGAGGGCAGCTCGGGCCAGATCCGTCGCTGCCGGTTCAGCTCGGGCCAGATCCGCCGCTGGGCGGTCAGATCGGGCGGTGTGGCGTCCGGATCCAGCGCACGCAGGGGGCGCGGTCACCGGCGCGTAGATCCAGACGTGAGCAGGGGCAAAAGCGGCGGCCAGTGTCGCGGGCGTGCAAGGCCAGAACATCGGCCAGCTTGCGGCCACATGAGCTCGCGAAACGGCAGAACGGAGCAGGCGGTCGTAACCACGGCAGCCCTGCGGGGCCAGCGGCGCAGCGCGGCGTGCTGAGGCGCCGATGCTGTTCGCGGCTCTAGCAGGGCGTTTGTTGCGGCGGGGCCTGCGGCCAAGGTGGTGAAGCGCCCCTGCCTAAGCAGAGACTAAATGTGATACAAATTATCAGTCCCAGGAGGCTGATACACATTTATTCAACAGATGATACAGAAACTTACAACCCACGAGGAAGCGGGCACCTAATACAAACTAGGACAGCTAAAAGATAAACTACGGCGGTAAGCCAAAGGATGAACCAGACCGGTTCAACCAAGGGATCAGAGTTCTGCGACAGCGAAGCCATCTTGGGCGGGACCAAACTCCACAGGCAAGCTGGGTGCGGAAGCGACCACCTATTCAGCGTCCTCAACAAAGTCCGGGTCTTCTTCTGGATTAACAACAACAAGGGTGAGTACAAAAGTACTCAACAAGCCCAATCACACCCACGGAGGGGTTAACACAGAATTATGCACAAGGAATATCAAGGGTAAGGCTAGGTTTTATTTTTGCCAAAAAGCTAGTTTTAACACATGCACGGGTTTATCAAGGTATATTTTTTTTTAGCAAAGCAAGCTTAGTAACAAGTCATTAAGTGGGGGTTGATCCACAAAGGATCCATCTTTTAAATGCTACCGGATTTCCCATCCGCCGTAGCTTTTGGCACAAAGCCGAACTCATTCCAAAACCAACACACTCCAAACCCAACCCAAAACCTTAGCATTGTGACCAAGCCATAACTCGCCCATAACCGTGGGCACGGCTATTCGAATAGATTAGGAAACTCTGCAGAGGTGTACACTTTCACCACACAAGGGTACCGCAACACGATCACCTTAGTGTCAGTGCGGATCCTATCGAAGCCATTACCCACCATAGTCAAAGCTGCCTAGCCATCACGAGAAAACACCAAGGGATTTATGTCACTAAGACGGCAACCATGTCACTAAGACGGCACTTGGTTTTCCCGCTGCACACCTGCCTCCAGACAACTAACAGCACGGCTAGTGGGATTTAGACTAAGCCCTTGCACCATACAAGAGTCGAGTGGTTGTACGAGAAAAGTGGGTTAGGCAAGATGACACATCACTTCGGTTTAAAACCGGACAAAATGGATATCTCCCAACTTGCTTAACCACAAAGGTACAAGCCTCCTTTTTGGCATTTCACAAAGTCATGCCCATCCATTTTATCCACACAGTTTCACTCTTTTCAAACCCAAAACCCAAAACCCAACTCACACATTTAATCTTTGATAAAACCAGTGTATAGTCATGATTGAGTAAGGAGTAACAAATCCTAAGCATTCTAGAGTTGGTTATCGTCTAAACAGAGCATATCATATTTAGTGATAACTGGGTTGTCAAGGAATATCATATCAATCAAGGAGTGGCTAACCAACCGGGTTTTGAACTAAAACAATGCAATTATCAAAGGCTTAATAGGTTGTGTTTATAAAACTGGGATAAACATGCATCAAAGGATGGGATTGGACTTGCCGTCAACAAAAGCTTCTGGGAGATCCTGCTCGCGGTACGGGTCCTCGGGGTCTGGCTCGCGGTACTCTCCTGCGTAGTCCTGCTCGCGGTACTGCTCCTCCTCGTTCACTCCGTCGTCTAGGGCACGATCAAACAAACACTCAATAAGAAAACACAATCCTTTACCGATGAGTTGGAAACAGGAAATAACAAAATAAAATAGGAAACGGAGTTATATTGGGATGTTTTGTATAAAGCTTAGCCGGAATGGATGGAAGATAGGCATGGTTGAGTTTGGTGGGAATCCGGAGAGATTTGGCGCATGAAATGACGAGTTTAGGGAGGTTTAGGGCCTAAACGGGGGGTTTAGGACCTATTTGTGAAGGTTAAAAGAATCAAGGGCCTTTCTGTAAGGGTTTTTATATGGTGGAAGGACCTGGTTATGATATTTGGAAAGTGTTTGGGATTTTGGTAAACAGCCAGGGGCTCATTTGGAAATATTTGGAAAGGACAGGGGGTTTTCTTTGGAAACTGGCTAAAGGGGGAAGGACTCTTTATGGAATCTGGGATTCGGCAGGGGGTTATCGGCAAAAACGGCGGCCTTTCTCCTTTTCCTCTTCGGCCCGAACAGAAAGAGGGGAAGGGGGGTCGCCGGGTGGGGTTTCGCTCGGATCTGGCGGTGGGGGGTCCATAGCAGGGGGCTGGACGCTGGCGCCGGGCGGAGAGCCGGCGGCGGCAGCGGGGGAAGGTGGGGTGGGGGCCGGGGGGCAGGTTCAGGAGGCCCACCGGCGGTGATTTGGTGGACGCCGGGGCCGGGGTGGCCACCGGCGGTGGGGCGGGCTCTCAGCTAGAGAGAGAAGCTAGAGAGAGAAGCTATGTCGGTCTATGCTCGTCTGCTTCGTCCTCTTCAAACTCTGAGAATGTAT
>CM014276.1:57451522-57469285 GCA_004135705.1 Alloteropsis semialata
CAAATTTTAAAATGAAAGTTTACTTTGCCTTAAAGAAATCCAATTCACTACATCATGAAGGAAAAGTTTCATACTTTCATATTCTTCCTTGCATTCAAAATGGTTTCGAAGACTTAGTGTTTGTGCTGACTAAAAGGAAAAATGGTTTCAGACCCACACATACATGTCTCAGTGACCACACAGTGGCACAACTATGGTATGTTGATTCAGATATACATTTGTTTTCAATTGGGTGTACAACTGGATTTATTGGCATCTTGGTTACTGTCTGAAAGACTCAGTATGACAACTCCTGCGTGGTATATGTAAACTTTGAATGCAAAATCATAGCCTTATCAAATGGATTGCATAGACGTTGTTCAAATTTTGTCGTCCCTGATGATTTGTGATGTTTTCCATGTCTCACACAATGGCCAAACTGCTTGCTGTAAAAGGAATGATGCCTTGCCAACAGAGAAACATGATCATATGATACTAAACACAATATATGGTTGTACATATTATTTGTTCAATACATGTGTACATGAAACTATACATGTGAAATAATTTGATATTGATTTGTGTATCCATCTACTTACTTATGTGGTTTTAGCTGTTACCTCAGTGAGGAAGAAGACTAGAACACCATAGAACACACACACACAGAGGCAGTCCCTGGTAATATATATGTACAGCAGTGTAGTGGCCATATGGGCTGAGAGGAATATGGGCCATGGGCCTAATATAGACATGTGCTTAACACCCCCTGTCAAACTCAAGGCGGAGGTGGAGGATCCGAAGCATTGAGTTTGAGCATATGTAACCAATGTTGCTCTCGAGTTTGTGCTTTAGTGAAGAAGTCTGCCACTTGCAGTTCTGAGGGCACATACTGAAGAGCAATCGTATTTTGATGACAATGAGACCGAGTGAAGGAAGCATCGACACCAATGTGCTTTGTAAGTTCATGCTTCACAGGGTCTTTGGCAATTTGTATGGCTCCAGTATTATCACAAAGAAGAGGTGTGGGAGCATCACAAGAAACGCCAAAATCAGCTAAGAGCCATCGAAGCCATATAATCTCAGAAGTGGTAGTAGCAAGTGCCCGAAGTTCTGCCTCAGTACTAGACCGTGAGACGGCTGACTGCTTCTTGGACTTCCAGGCAAGAGGAGAAGATCCAAGAAAAATACAATACCCAGTGACAGAACGGCGATCAGCTGGATCACTTGCCCAAGTGGCGTCGGAATAGGCATGAAGACAAAGCGGGCTATTGTGAGCATAAAATAAACACTGAGATGATGTACCCCGCAGATATCTTAGCACACGAAGCAAATGTCCAAAGTGAACTGAAGTTGGAGCACTCACAAATTGGCTTAAGATGTGTACAGCATGAGCAATGTCAGGTCTGGTGACAGTGAGATAAACAAGACTGCCCACAATACGCCGATATCGAGAGGGATCCTCCAGAGGGATACCATCTGTAGGACGAAGCTGCAAGTGAAGGTCCATGGGTGTGGCAGCCGTCCGACTATCAGTAATACCAGAGCGTGCAATAAGATCACGTATGTACTTGGATTGGGAAAGATAATACCCCTTGGAAGAATGTAAGACCTCAATCCCTAAGAAATAACTGAGAGGACCCAAATCAGACATCTGAAATTTCACTCCAAGTTGTTGCTTGACATGATTAATGTGATCAACATCATCCCCAGTAATTAGCATATCATCAACATATAGAAGCAGCAAAGTGCGTCCACGTGGAGAGAGATGAACAAATAAGGCAGGATCATGATCACTTTGTGAGAAACCAGCAGCACATATCACCGACACAAAGCGTTCAAACCAAGCACGTGGAGCTTGTTTAAGACCATATAAGGCACGACGAAGACGACAAACATATCCTGGAGGTACATTAACACCTGGTGGTGGCTGCATATAAACTGCCTCATGTAAATCGCCATGAAGAAAGGCATTTTTAACATCCATCTGAGAGATATTCCAGGATTTAGAAGCAGCCACAGCAATCAAAGTACGAACTGTGGTCATGTGAGCAACAGGAGCAAATGTCTCATCATAATCACAACCCTGAGTCTGCTGAAAACCTCTGGCAACCAGACGAGCTTTATATCGCTCAATAGACCCATCAGATTTGGTTTTAACTTTGAAACCCATTTACATGTGATAGGTACTGTATGAGATGGTAATGGAACAATATCCCAAGTACCTGTGCGCTCAAGTGCAGCGAGCTCCTCAGATATAGCAGCCTGCCATTCTGGAATGAGAGAAGCCTCATGATAAGTGGATGGCTCATCAAAAATAGCACTGGTCCGTGGAAATCCCAATTTATCAGGTGGCTGAATAGTAGTGCGATCACGTAGATTGTAGCTCCGTACAATCTGTGACTCATCAGGAGCATTAGAATCAACCAAAACAGGACTGTCAGGACTGGCCGAAGAAAAAGGACTAGATGGAGGCTCTGGATTATTGGCAGAATGACGAGTGTAAACACGTGTAATGGGTGGTTTGTGTGGTGGAAGACCAGGTGGAGGAGACAAAGAAGGAGACGATGGAGAGGAAGGTGCATCATCACTAGATAAAATAGGAGGAAGATAGAGAAAAGACGTGGACTCTGGAGAAGAAGAGGATGAATGAGTGGAAGAGTTATAAAAGAAAGGACGATCCTCAACAAATGTCACATCACGAGAGATGCGCATGCGGCGAGTGGAAGGATCATAACAACGATAACCCTTATACTAAGGACTATACCCCAGAAAAACACATTCAACTGACTGAGCTGTCAACTTAGTTCGCTCACGAGGTGGAAGCAAAACATAACAGGTACATCCAAAAACTCGCAGATGGTCATAGCGAGGAGGAGTGCCAAAAAGAATTTCACCAGGACACTTACCAGATAGTTTGGATGACGGTTGTCTGTTCATAAGATAAACAGATGTTGAGACTGCTTCCCCCCAGAAGTGAGAAGGAACAAAAGAGGCAATTAGAAGAGTCCGAGCAGTCTCAATGATATGGCGGTGTTTGCGTTCAGCTACACCATTTTGAGGATGGGCACCAGGACATGAGAGCTGAGGAAGAGTACCTTCAGAGATCAAAAACTGACGAAAAAGATCAGACAAATATTCTCCACCAGAATCAGACCGAAAGGTTTTGATAGAGGTGGAAAATTGAGTATGAACCATGCAAGTAAAAGATTTATAAATGGAACACAACTGGGACCGGTGTTTCATAAAGTAAAGCCAAGTGTATCGAGAATGATCATCAACAAAGATAACATAATATTTATGGCCACCTTTAGTAGCAAAAGGAGCAGGGCCCCATACATCTGAGTGAATAAGATCAAAAGGTTTAGCGGAGTGAGAGGCACTAGAAGGATACGGAAGCTGAATCTGCTTTCCAAGCTTACAACCCTTACAATGAAAATTAGACTCGACAGATGTATGACCTAAATAGCCCTGACGTAGTAATGTGGATAAGCGAGATCCACATAGGTGCCCAAGACGATGATGCCACTTCGCGAAGGATGAGGAAGATGATGATGAGACGGATGACACACGAGCGGCTGAAGAAGGAAGACGCAAGGTGTCCAAAATGTAGAGGCTAGGAGCATCTCTACGGCGATGGCCAGTACCAATCACAGTCCTGCTTTGACGATCCTGAATAAAACAAGATGAGTCATCAAAGCCAATGAAGCAATTATGATCAACAATTTGGCCCACAGAAAGAAGATTCATGGACAACTGAGGTACAAATGAAACATCAGGTACAGAAAAATTATTATTACAAAGAGAACCCCGATGAGTAATATAACAGTGTGTACCATCAGCTGTCTGAACAGAGGCACCATCAGTGATTGGCTTGCAAGTAACCAACTGAGACGGATCTGATGTCACATGAAAGGAGGCTCCAGAATCAAGAACCCAAGCTGGCTAAGAAACATCAATAGATGAAGCAGCGGCAATAGATACAGAACCAGCTCGAGCAGTGGTAGAGGTACCACGACCACGGGCAGCACGAGAAGCTCGGCGGGCACGATATTCAGGTAACTTCTCTGGATATTCAGAAAAACAATTTGCAGATATATGATTAGTCTTGCCACAATGTTTACATGGCTCTGAAGAAGAACCTCTAGGTACAGTAACCCGCTGAGAGGCTGCCGGCACACTATGAGGCGCTGTCACAGAAGAAAAAGAAGACATAGACTGCAAGCGGGTCTCTTCAGCAAGTAATTCAGCCAATGCTTGGTCCATGGTTATAGTAGCTGAATTATGAAGTAGCCGAGTACGAATAGAATCAAATTCTGGTTTCACCCCCATGACAAAACGATATGTCAGAAATCTTTCAAGAAATTTGTGGGCTGGGCAATCAACCGCTGTGCACTCAGCCACCATAGATGTCAATGAACCCATCAAACGATCATAAGCAGAATAATAATCATCAATAGATGCTGCATAAAATTATGGAGAAGAGCACCACTGTCCTGAACATAGCGCTGCTTTAGAGCAGACCAGATTGCCTTGGCAGTTTTAAACTTTCTGAGACTCATAATCATAGACTGTTTAGTACTATTAATCATGGCAGCCATCACCTTTCCATCATTAATTTGCCATGTGGTGACAGCACTAGCATTACTGCCATCAGATTTGAGCTCAGGAGGATCATCAGTTAAGTGGGAATAAAGACCTTGACCCCTCAAAGCAGTTTCAACATAAAAAGACCATTCCGGATAATTTGAACCATCAAGAGTGATATTAATGACAATGGGACTGATCTGAGCCATGGTGAAGATGACAAGAACTGGACTGACAGCAGAAAATAGCAGCACAGAGCAGCACAGCAGAGCAGCAGCACACAGTCGCAGCACCAGCAAAACAGAGCACCAGGCAGAGCAGTACCACCAGAGCAGCAGAGGCGGTACCCCCCTTGAGCCTCAACGACGGGCGAACGGCCGGACGGCCAGCAGCTCCGTGAAGGGCCAGCGGACGGGACAGGCGGACGGACAGCGGNTGGAGCCAGTTTCTCAACAACTCTCTCTTCTCTCCGACGATTCGTGCTTGTCCAACTCTGGTGGGCAGTGGTAGACGGCCAGCGACGAGGTAGGTCCTGCTCCTCATACCTCTCTCGGATTGAGCCATGGTGGTAGCTAGTGTTTCTGGTTTGGATGGCGAGGTGAGGCGGCGTGGGCGCAATGGTACAGCAGTGTAGTGGCCATATGGGCTGAGAGGAATATGGGCCATGGGCCTAATATAGACATGTGCTTAACATTAGCTATCGCTGGATCTCACAACTCTTGACAGTTCAAGCTTATTGCTGCTTTTTTGAAAGATGTCATTGGGAGCATGACTTCTGCTTCCCAGTTTTGTGTTGTTCACATGAACAATTTTTATTTTTTTTGGTGTTTCAGGCTTTCAGATACCCCGCCTTCTACATTCCACTGGGATATTATGCGAACAACAGACATCCTCGTGATGTGAAACAAATTATTATAGTCTCGCAGGTTGCAACATGCGTGATTCTGTTTTCACCATGTACACTTCAAATGAACCACTTTACTTTGTAGTGGTGCTAAAGCATTAAGCTATTGTTTCCATCAGCTTTTTTTTAATCTTAGATTTAGAAGATTTCATCTGAGAATGTAATGTACTAGGTCTTCAATTGGTAATGTAATTTTCTGAGAATGTAATGTACTAGGTCTTCAATTGGTAATGTAATTTTCTAGAAATTTGCTAAAATAGAATTCAAGTGCATCAAAACAATAAATAATCTATCTAATTAGGTTATTCGCCCGTAGCTGTTGCAGTACGTTTACCAGCCTAACATCCAAACCAACCTTGCGAATAATCATGCCTGCAACAGCTACGGGCACGGCGCAGCGCGCCATTCTTCCATTCTTCCTAGTTCTGTACATTATTTATCTGAACCTCTAATTTTGTTTTACTGCAAGATAAAAAAGGTTGGCGAAGAGGGAGGTAGTGGTGATGCATAAGTGGCACATGATACTGTTTCAAGGGACAATCTTAGCTTCACTCAAATGTTGACGGTAACTTCTATTTAATCTAGAGATGATACAGATTACAGGTTTGCATATGATTTTTTATAAGAAATCTTGTTTTAAAATTTTCAGGAACCACTCATAGATGTTGTTTTTACTCAGTTCTGGTGAAATACTTCAGTTTTTGGGTCAGTCGAAGTACTTGCATTTTGTGAAAGACATTTTGCAAGCAGACATTTTGGAACCACTGAATCTGATGCTGGAGTTGGTGGTTCCGCAATATATATTTTGTCATTTTGCAACCTGACCATTTTGGAACCACTGAATCTGATGCTGGAGTTGGTGGTTCAGCATGCATACACTCGTGGAGTAAAGGCACTATGGCTCCAAATATAAATGAGTGTTTACAAATTACAACGTTGCGTGCCTACTATTTTAAAGATTTCCAAACATTTATTTTATCCGAGAATCTCGTGTTTGGATATGATGATACTTCTTCAATAGATATGCTATCTCTATTTTGTGATATTTGTCTCATCCACATGCCCAATAAACAGTAAAGTGAAGACAGTTTATTACTAAATTGAACTAGACAGTTTATTACTAAATTGAACTAGATATACTACTCCCCACAAATGCCCACAAATCCATGAACTAGATATGCTCCTCCACCAGGCCTGCATACAACATGATAACGATCAATAGTTTGATCCTTGAGGATCGTGAACACGTACGTGCTGCTAGCTCAGCCATATGCCACTATCCCCGCCACCGAGCAAGCGTGGTGTGCCGGGTGGGTCCGTGGAGTATCGGCGCGGAGCCGTGGATGCTGTGTAGGTGTGCTCGTTCACCGGATGCTGGCACTTCAGGCAAAGCGCTCGAGAGCAACGATTCTGGAGTCCGCCATGCTGATATTCCATCCAAGGCAAGCACGCTCGGCTCCTGTCAGTTGGGCCCCAATTCCAGAGCCCGTGCTCCAACGCTCACGGACTCTCCGCCCCGTTGCACTCATTTTTAGAACTTGATTTGGCATTTCTAACAGTAGCCAATTTTTTAGCATGGTCAGATACTGAAATAGAAAACAACTGTCAGTACTTGATTCTGAAAATTGGAGTCATCAGGGCTCCTAGGCCCCATCGAAGTGGCTAAAAAAATAAAGAAAATATTTGGACATGTAGGTACCGATAGTGCTCATTTAATTTTTTTAATCAAATTATCCCACCATTTAACATATTTTTTGTTCATGCATACCTAGGCGGCCTAGTAATAGAATGATATATGGTACCATAATTTTATCAAACTTGTCCTCGCTATTAGACCAATTATCACAACAATTATCTAATAAGAAAAAAGAGTATCCAAATAAGTAATAAATTGTCTTCACTTTAGTATCTCTTGGGCATGTGGATGAGACAAATATCACGAAATAGAGATATCATATCTATTGAAAAAGATTCATCATATCCAAACACGCGAGTCTCGGAGAAAATAAATGTTTAGAAATCATAGTAGGCACACAACATTGTAAACACTCATTTATATTTGAAGCCATAGCGTTCTCATTCTGCTACTATTGGATTGAACTCAGAGTCATATCTATAAAGAAGAATGTATTTTTAGGACTGATAGCATTGCATTGAAACCTGAGTCTAAAAGAACAAATGCCCACATATCTTAAACTAGATATACTACTCCATCAGGCATACAACATGATAACGCTCATTAGTTCGATCCTCGACGGTCGTGAACATGTACGTGCTGCTAGCTCGGCCATATGCCACTACCCCCGCCATCGAGTGAGCGCGGGGTGCTAGGTGGGGCCGTGGAGCATCAATGGGACCGAAGCCATGGACGCTGCTGGTGTGCTCGTCCACTGGGTGCTGTCATGCAGCGCTTCGGGCATAGTGCTCGAGAGCGACGATGGACGATTCCGGAGCCCGTCGCGCCAAGGCAAGCAGGGCTCGGCGGCTCGCCTCCTGTCGGCCGGGCCCCAATTTCAGAGCCCGCGGCTCCAACGCTCAGAGACTCGCACCGAGGACAGCCAGCGGCAATGCGGCTCGGTGGGCCGAGGGGGGCCGTACGCAGACTCGCGTCAGCGAGGCTAGTCGGCGCGCGGTGGCCCATGGACAGCGCAGATAGGCATCGAATGTTCGAATGTTTGGATGAAGCACAAAAGTCCATCTCGTACGGAGGAATCACCGACGCCGCCCAAGCTCGCCGGCTCAGGCTGGCAAATGGGCCTCCTGCTCCATAGTGTAGCCGGAGCTGCTCCAGAGCCCAGCGGTCCAGCCTGCACCAAAGTCCGCTCGTGGTTCCTACTGCTGGCCCATTTGTGGGTGAAAACTAAACGTCTTGGAGAGAGGTAGGGTCAAAGCTTTGTTGGCCCATTTGTTGGTGATATTCTTTTCTTAAGAAATTGATAAAAATGCATTTTGATATTTTAAACCACAAATACAACGCCGGTTTTCCTTTAGAAAATGAGACATTGTCACTCTATTAGTTGAACTGAGGCAACGGGATTATACACTCCATAAGATCCCTATTCGTGTGAATTTCCTATATCCATTCAAACACCTACCTAACCTTTAGGGCTGTCAAAATAGCTCGAGGCTGGTGAGCTATTCGAACTCGGCTCGTTATAGGCTTGGTTCGAGATCGGCTCGGTCAAGAAACGAGCCGAGCTCGAGCCTGCTCAAAGGCTCGCGAGCTTTGGCGAGCCGAGCTCGAGCCTTCGACGAGCTTTAATTCTACGGCTCTACCGCTCGTTCCGAGCCTCTACGCTGCTGTTATTCTCATGTCACACTCTCTGTCCCAGGTGCTGTATCGTTGTCGCAAGCACAGCAGCCCCCAGAATACCAAGCGCACAAGTACATGAGTATCAGACGGCGCGCCACTGGCCATTCCGATCCCATCTTATTTCTGTATCTTCATCTCATCGTTCTCCAGCACAAGACAGGCCAAAACAGGCTAGTTCTAGGCCTCGATGTGAGTACTCTGTACACGGACATGGGCAGAAGGCAAAGGCATGCATGCACTTTGGATTTTGGAGTTCGCATTGCTTGGTGCTTGGACAGGACGAAGTGCTGTCAACCTCACGGATCTTCTTCGCGGGCTTACTCGAGTCGAGCTCGAGCCTTCGCGAGCTTCGGTCGAGCCAATTTCGAGCCTGATTGTAAGCTCGGCTGGATTTCAGGCTCGGCTCGATTCCTATCAAGCTCGAGCTTGAGACTACAGGCTCGCTCGAGCTCGGCTCGTTGACAGCCCTACTAACCTTAGACAACTTTGTCTCCGAAAGATTGAACCGGCTGTTTCAATATTGATATTTTTATATTTTTTAATCCTTTATTTTTGTGGTTCCTACCAAATTCCAATGTTTTTCTATTTCTGAGTCTTTTGCAATCCAGTGTTTAAAAAAAGTCTTAATTTTGAACTTTTTGATCCATGTAAAGAAGGCTGCATGTGACATGCAGTGGACATTTCTCTTCTTGTCATTCGAGGCGCCCTCGGCGGCCAGGCAGAAGATCCACGTAGGTAAAAAAAACATCACCATAGGATTCTTAATTGACGGTGGTATTGGCTGAGCCTTGGTTGGTTCAGGTTAAAAAAAAGTCCACGTGCCAACTCTTCATTAGTCAACCGAAAAAAATATCTGGGTTTGGTCCCAGAAGCCTCATCTCCTGTCCCGTACGTGGCTCCTAGCCTCACGACGCGCGGCCAGGTCGCTTCTTTCCGCTCTCTTTTTCTCTGTTCCCTGCCTGCTATGTTCAGAACTCGAATGCCAAGAAGAAATTGATTATTGCCGTATCGATTTGTCTTCTGAAGAAATTTATTTGGGGTCAATAAACAAATGTCATTCCAAATCTCATATTTTTTTGTTCCTCCACTATGGTTGTTGGTTTGCTAGAACAATAGACAGTGTCCTGCTGAGGTAAATCCGTGTTCATACAATTCATTATTATTTTTAGTTATGGTCCTTTATTTCAATTAGTTAGTGCATGCTTATATATTTTTTTAACTATTGTAAATTATCTATTTGTATGAATCTGCTTACATCTTATCTCATCATCATATTGTTATTTCATGGAATACATAATATAATTAACATTTTGCGCGCATGGGCGCACGTCAATCACTAGTAAAAGCAAATCGATCACTCAGAGTCCCTTGTACTTTATTTCTCCTCTTATCACTTACTCCCTCCGTCCTGAAAATGTTATTAACTTTTAATAAAAATATATTTAACGATAAATCTATCTATATATTATTTGATATCATAAATTATTTTTATTTATATACATATTTGATCAAAGTTGATTTTTTGGAAAGTGAGAATTACATTTTTTAGGACGGAGGGAGTATATATTCGGTTTTTCTTCCCTTTTACAACTGTTTAGATGCCCATCACTTTTTTTCTTCGCTTGTCGTTCCTATGTCACCCTCCGCGGACCGCCAGGATGCAGCCAAAACTCAATCGAGCTTCTCTGCATGGCAAGCTGAAAGGCACGGCGGAGGGCCAGGAGCAGCTGGATCCGGAGCAGGTACGATACGACGGACCACGGTGCCTTGCTGGCCCCCGCTGCCAAGCGTAGAAAAATTAAATACCCCATGCCGTACCCGTACAGATACAGCCTCCAGCAACGTATCCACTTGACACGTCGGACGGTCGGAGAGCGACGGTTCTGGAGTCCGCCAGAATGCTGTCCAAATCCAAGGCCAGCCCGCCTCCAGTCGGCACGGCCAGCCAAATCCCAGAAACCCCAGCTCCAACTGTCACTGACGTGCGGACCCCGCCTCGTCATGTGCCAGATGACGCGGACTCGCGTGTGTACCACCCGCCGTTCCTTTATCTCCAGCTCTTGTTCAAGTCGGGCGATCTGGCGCCCGGACCTGATCCACAGGCGGAGCCGATCGCAGACCGTCCGCGCGGCAACGGACGGCCTGACGCCGCCGCGGCCCACAGTCCACCGGATACACCGCGCTGGCCTCGTCGGGATAAACGTTAGCTATAGGAATTTGGGCCACCCCGCCCGGGTCTCTCCTCCCTATCGTTTCTGTCGCCGCAAAGCGGAAGGCTCCCTCGGTTTTCTCCAGCTTCGTCTCCGGTAAGCGCTCTCAGCCCCAGCTTTGTCTCTGTTCTTGCACTGGATTAGGGCTGTGTTGACGCCGTGGCTTGGGCACATCTCCGTGTGCTATTGGTTTGTGTTGTCTTTTGCTTGGCTAATCTCTTGGATCTACGGTTCGTGGCTGGACCGTACTGCTCTGTTCTTACCTACCACCCCGAGAGGCTATTCTAGGATCCGTGCTTTAAAGAATCTGAGATTCTCGCTGGCTCTTCTGAACTGAAACTGTGCGGTTTTGAAGGTCACCGACTTTGGTTCAGTTCAGTCTGTTCAGAAATTGGTGGTTTGGCTTGCTGCTTGCGCGGTTTAGCGAGATGTATGAAAGAGAAAACTAGACTTCGTCCTTGCGTCCTGCAAGCGCATGTGTTTTTGCGGTTAAACATGGTGTTAAGGTCTTGATTCACCCAAGCTGTTTCTGAAGTTCAGCTCATACTGCTTTGACTTCCGCATCTGATATGCTTTTGGATTAATTTGGTGTGTTCCATTCCAACCGCTAATGGATTATTTACTTAACTGTAGCAGACTATTAGTGAGGCTGTGAAACTGCATGGCACTTGGTATCAGTTACATCAGGTAGTAACTCTCAGTCTATGCATGACTGAATTTCGCAGTTCTTATTAGTATACAGAGTATCTTTTCAAAAAAAAATAGTAGTATACAGAGGATGTACAAAAGAAAAGGTTTCTTTGAATGATCTGTGTTAAACTTGAACTTCCTTTTGTTTCATGAGTGTTGAAGCCAGCTAGGCCTGTTAGGCTGTTAGGATGGAAATTGTCGGATCTTTTAGTCTTTTTTTATACGAAATTGTCTGCCCATCATCAGGTTTCGAGCCAAGGACATGCTTCTTGTTCTAAGTGGGGTACAGGGGCATTTTCCTCCTAAGTTTCACCGGTTCCAAATTACCGTGCATTTTGCCATCATGCGACAGAAAAGTTAGCATCGATTTTATGGTAGCATTTTTTGTGAGCAAGAAGTCACTGCCAGAAGGTCAGGTGATAGTGACCGATGTTATCCTAGCCTTTTTGTCCTTCACTTCCACTCTGGATGATTGATCTTTATATGGAGGGGAAAAATGCCTTGTTTTGCCCCTGAAGTTGTACAGCACATATGATCCTCTCAAATTGAACTACAATTCTGCCATTCTCCTCCACTCAAAACTGAACTGCAATTCTGCTCCACTCAAACTGAACTAGAATTGTGCTCCACTCAAACTGAATTTTGTCTGCTATACTCAAATTGAAATGCAATGATTTATGTAAATGTACTTAGTAAGAAGTTTCATTGGTACATCAATAGTTGAAACATGAAGCTTTGCTTTTTACATTACATATGATAGGTCACATGTTCATTTCATCACTAGAAATTGTATTGCTGCAAAAGGAAAAGAAGGCAATTCCCCTGTACCTGTCTCTGTAGTCTGTACTTAATCAAGCCCATACGCTTGACAGTGGATCCGCACACATTTCCATTTGCCTTTTCTTCCTATTCAAAGTATTCAGAGCTGTAATGCACCATGTTTACCATGACTCTGACCTAGCTTCCTCTTTGAACATGAACATCAGCACTTGGTTGATGGCCTCACCCGCAGCAGCGCCGGCAGAGTTCACGCAGCTGGAAGCCGCGCGCCAGTCCCTCATCGCGATCTCGCAGTCGGTCCCGGAGATCGGGGCTTCCGTCGTCAGGCCGCTGAACGGCGGCATGGAGAGCGGCCACGGCGGCGACGGGGCAGAGCAGAGGTACAGGGAGAAACTCATCTCCATCTCCAACCAGTCGCCCGACGCCCGGCCTTCGCCGTGCCCTGCTCCCAAGAACGCCGCCGCCTGATAGCCGTGTAACGCTGCCGAATATAGGTGTGTGTACCAGTGGTGGTGTGTGTTGCAGTTGCTAATCTAGTGGCCCGGGACACTTGGCCTCAATAATCGGCTTGAACTGCCAAATGGAATACTTGTATTGTATATGCAAACTGTGGAGTTGCCTCGATCTTTGCCTAGACGTTGAGAAACAAGGCTGTAATGGCCTGGAGGTTCGCAACTGCCATGATCGCCGATGATCGGTGCGACGGTGCATCCATCCCCACCCCACCCGCTGTGCGCCGTGGCCCGTGCTGTGGTTGTCCCCGCGTTGTCGCCTCTGTCCGTCTCAATGGCTGCCCAGTGCCCACTGCTGCCTCGCCACTTCTTCCTCGTTGTCGCATATTTGTTTCCACAGGAAACAAAAAAAACTATAGATCAATCTAGAACGCAGAAACTAGCCAGGCGGAAAAACAATCTACCATAGACCTAGCATGCTAGTTTTGTACGGAAAAGATCTAGATTGAAAAACTGAAACCGATCTGCCAAGAGATGGATCCAGTAGAGATCAAGAACAGCATACCGTCGTTGACGAGTAGTGGTAGAGCGTGCTGATGACGTGTTGAGTAACGGCGCTGTTGCGGATCCCTGATCCGGTTCCCTTCCCTCCCGGCAGCAGATGAGACGTGAAGAAGATGTAGAAGATCGCCCGTATCCCTTTCCAATGGCACACGAGAATAGCACACAAGAGACAAATGTAGATGGAACTTGTTCTCTCTTATTCATAATAGATGGGTACACGTTCCTTTATATAGTCCTGACCCTTCAGGGGCATATTTGGTATGAGCCCACAATTATCCGTTAGGTTTAGGGATTTCTCAACACTCCCCCTTGGGCGAATACCGCGGTCACCTCATACCTCATTAAAACTCCTAAAAACCCAATGGGAAAAATATTGAGAAAGAGTGCATGGTACCGCTATATGTATTACACGAGTTGCCTCATTAAAAACCATTTATGAGAAACTTCTGGAAAACTCATTTATGGGAAAAAAAGAGTACAACAACTGTCTTCTGGACATTTTATAATCTTCAAGATTATAATACTAGGATCTTCTGGATCTAGAAATTTGGGCAAATATTCAAGGATCATCTCCCCCTGAACTGTGCAAATCTCTCAATTGTCTCATGCCAATACCATGAATACATTTTCTGAATGTAGATGCTGGTAAAGACTTAGTGAACAAATCAGCTAGATTGTCACACGACTGGACTTGCAAAATATTCACCTCACCCTGCTTCTGGAGTTCATGAGTATAGAAAAATTTAGGAGATATATGCTTAGTCATATTACTTTTAATATAGCCCGTTTGCATCTGTGTAACACATGCTGCATTATCCTCATAGATAATGGTGGGGGTATCAACATTAGTAAGACCACATGACTTCTGGATATGGTTTGTCATTCGTCGTAGCCAAGCACATTCACGTGCGGCTTCATATAGCGCAATAATCTCTGAGTGGTTCGTAGATGTTGCTACCAAAGTTTGTTTGCACGATCGCCAGGATACGGCAGTACCTCCACAGAGAAACACGAAACCCGTTTGAGATCTCGCATTGTGTGGATCAGACAGATATCCAGCATCTGCATATCCTATTAAACTTAGGTTCGTATTCTTCGGAAAAAACAGACCTAGATCTTGGGTGCCCTTCAGGTATCTAAGTATTGTCTTAACACCCACCCAATGTCTTCTGGTTGGATTTGCACTATGACGAGCTAGCAAGTTCACCGCGAATGCAATATCAGGCCTGGTGCAATTCGCAAGGTACATTAATGCTCCAATGGCACTTAAATAGGGAACTTCAGGTCCTAAAGATTCCTCGCCATCATCTTTTGGTCTAAATGGGTCTTTATCCTTCTCGAGAGATCTGACGACCATCGGGGTCTTCAAAGGATGAGCCTTTGACATATTCGAGAGATCTGACGACCATCGGGGTCTTCAAAGGATGAGCCTTTGACATATTAAATCTCTCTAAGACCTTTTTTGTGTACGTCGACTGGTGTATAAAAATTCCTTCAGGGAGATGCTCGATCTGCAAGCCCAAGCAGAACTTGGTTTTACCCAAGTCTTTCATTTCAAACTCCGCCTTGAGGTAGGCGCTCGCCTCCTCAATGTCCTCTGTGCAGCCTATGATGTTTAAGTCGTCAACATAGACTGAGATGATACAAAAACCCTTCAGGGATTGTCTAATAAATACGCAGGGAGAATCAGTATCATTAACATATCCCTTCTTCAGGAGGAAGTCACTCAACCGGTTGTACCACATCCGGCCAGACTGTTTAAGCCCATACAGCGCCCTCTGCAACTTAACGCTGTACATGTTGCGATTTGTTTTAGAATCCGGAATTTTCAGTCCATCTGGGACTTTCATGTATATATCCGAATCCAGCGACCCATACAGGTATGCGGTCACTACATCCATCATCTGCATTTTTAAATTTAAACCTGCTGCCATAGATATTAAATATCGGAACGTTATGCCACTCATAACTGGAGAATATGTTTCATCATAATCGATGCCGGGTCTCTGCGTGAACCCTTGTGCTACTAGCCTCGCTTTGTATCTCACCACCACATTGTTTTCATCCCTCTTTCGGACAAATACCCATTTGTATCCTACAGGGAATACTTTGGGGGGCGTGGGGGCAACTGGCCCGAATACTTGCCTCTTAGAAAGCGAGCGCAATTCTGTCTCTATTGCTTCTTTCCATTTGACCCAGTCTGAGCGCTTCCGACACTCTGCCATGGACTTTGGTTCAAGATCCTCATCAATCGCGTCTACGATCTTAGAGACAAAATTAATATCGATATTTGTAGTCTTTCTGTTATATAGTTCTCCAGATTCAGCATAGTTTGTGGCAATTTCTTCAATCGAATCATCTGGCTCATCATGATTTTCCAAATTATTCTAGCCTTGTCCCGTTGTCCTTGTGCTATCATTTATGTTTGTGCGCACATTTGCACTAGGACTTTCACCTTCGGGGTGTGTCGCTGCGGGGACTACTGAATGGGAGTGTAATGCATTCTCTCTAGTAACTTGCCTTTGCGGGCGTCCCCGCTTGGCTAGTACTAAGTCATCCGGATCTCTCCCCCTTTTCCTAGGATTGGGAACATGGTTAGAGTTTATGCCCTCCAGGGGTATTTCCACTCTCTCCGGTGCATTAGCCGCAGGTATATGCGATTTTGACACTCCTCTTATATCAGTAAACGCGTCTGGCAAATTATTCGCTAATTGTTGCAGGTGTATTATTCTCTGAACTTCTAGTTCAGTATCTTTAGTGCGTGGATCAAGTGATTGAATGCTACTAGCACTCCATTCTATTTCTCGGCATTCTTTATTATTAAGGTACAATCCTCCCCCTAATGCCGGGAAATGCTCTTCGTCGAAGATACTATCAGCGTACCGAGCCGTAAATAGGTCCCCAGTTTTAGGCTCTAAATATTTGATTATGGACGGAGAGTCATAACCTACGTAAATCCCCAACTTCCGGTGAGGTCCCATAGTTGTACGCTGGGGTGGTGATATCGGTACATATACAGCACAACCGAATTTTCGCAGATGGGAAATCATTGGTTGTTGTCCACGCGCTAACTGATGTGGGGAAGCAGAGTGATATGCAGATGGCCTATATTGGATTAAGGCAGTAGCGTGCAGCACTGCGTGTCCCCAACAACTGGTGGGAAGTCTGCTATCTTGCAGAAGTGGTCTGGCAATTAATTTTATTCTTTTTATTAAGGATTCAGCAAGCCCATTTTGTGTGTGCACATGGGGCACAGAATGTTCTACCTTAATGCCCAGAGCAAGACAATAATCATTAAATGCTTTTGAGGTGAACTCTCCGGCATTATCCATTCTGATTGCGTTTATGCGATTCTCCGGGAAGCTAGCACGCAATCGGATGATCTGGGCAATAAGTTTTGCAAAAGCGTGGTTCCGCGTAGACAATAGGCATACATGGCTCCACCTAGTAGAAGCATCTATAAGAACCATAAAGTATCGAAACGGCCCCGATAGGGGGTGAATAGGGCCACAAATGTCACCTTGGATTCTCTCCAGGAAACCCAGGGACTCCGTCTTTATCTTCAGGTAAGCAGGCTTGGTTATCAATTTTCCTTTAGCACAAGATACGCACAGAAAATCTTTTGGAATTTGTGTTGTTTTAATGCCATGACCAGCAGAGCTATTTATGATGTTTCGCATCATCCTTAATCCAGGGTGTCCGAGTCTTTCATGCCATATGGTAAATGACTCGGGTGTCGGTGTGCGAAATAACCAACGAGTAAATTAGTGTATTGCGCGTTTGGGCTCCGGATGGTTCGCGAGAGGACACAAGGGATTATACTGGTTCGGGCACGAACGCCCTACGTCCAGTTCGAGGCTGCTCGTGTTACTCGCGTTGCTCGCAGTAGGGGTTACAAGCGGTCGAGAGAGGGAGGGGCTCCCAAGTCTCTGAGTGGTGTGAGTGAGTGTGTTGCGTGTAGTGTCTGAGTGTTCAACCAGTGTTCGAATTCCCCCCCACTGATGTCCCCTGGTCCCCTTTTATAGCCTCAAGGGGAGAAGGGAGCGGGGGGGGGGGTAAGAAAGGGAAAATTACAAGGGGAGTTACTGCCCCCGAGAGCTTCAACCAGCGCCGCTCGCCGAGCCGTACAGGGAGCAGGTGTTGACGAAGTGGGCGTCCCGCCGGACCCGGAGTCGTACGTCCCAAGTGGTTGACGCCGATGCCTTCTCGGGTAAGCTCCCGGGTAGTTCCGGGTCGTGGTTGACTTGCCCGAGGTCCTTGGGTGCTCCAGGTGTCCTGCTCGGGTTC
>CM014276.1:57471500-57522783 GCA_004135705.1 Alloteropsis semialata
GATCCCTGGTCGGTGAACCGCCTCGAGGGCGTCCCCCTGGGTACCCCAAAGACGCATTTCTCGGGGTTGAGCTTAACACTGTTCGCCCTAAGCTTGGCGAACGTGCTTTCCAGGTCGGCCACGAGTCGGTCGGCCTGTCGGGACTTGACAACGATGTCGTCCACGTACGCCTCAACGGTCGGTCCGATGAGTTCGTCGAAACACNACCTTTGGTAGGTGGCGCCGGCGTTTTTGAGCCCGAACGGCATCGTCACGTAACAGTACGATCCGAACGGGGTGATGAAGGAGGTTGCGAGCTGGTCGGACTCCTTCATCGCGATTTGGTGGTATCCGGAATACGCATCAAGGAAGCACAGGGTTTCGCACCCTGAGGTCGAGTCGACTATCTGATCTATGCGTGGCAATGGAAAGGAATCCTTTGGGCACGCTTTGTTAAGGGCAGTATAATCGACACACATTCTCCATTTCCCGTTCTTTTTTCGTACAAGGACGGGGTTAGCTAACCACTCGGGATGATACACTTCCTTGATGAAGCCAGCCACCAGGAGCTTGGCGATTTCCTCGCCGATTGCCTTGCGCTTCTCGTCATCAAAGCGCCGCAGGCGCTGCTTTACGGGTCGGGACCCGGCTCGGATGTCCAGGGAGTGCTCGGCGACTTCCCTCGGGATGCCCGGCATGTCCGAGGGCTTCCACGCAAACACGTCAGCGTTCGCGCGGAGGAAGTCGACGAGCGCGCCTTCCTATTTCGGGGACAGCTTGGTCCCGATCCGCGCCACCTTTGCGCTCGAGTGGTCGGGGTCCAGTTGGACCTCCTTGGTGCCCTCAAGCGGCTCGAACGACGCCAGGCCTTGGGTGAAGTCTGGCGCCTCTTCGACGAGGCGCGCCTTGATCGGATCCAACTCCTCTGTCGATGCGATGATGGCCGATGCCAGCTCGCAGCTCTCCACCTCGCACTGATGGGCCCGTTGGAATGACGACCCCACCGTGATCACCCCCTTCGGCCCCGGCATCTTGAGCTTGAGGTAAGTGTAGTTGGGAACGGCCATGAACTTCGCGTAGCATGGGCGGCCCAAAATGGCGTGATAGGCGCCGTGAAACCCTACCACCTCGAATGTGAGGGTCTCCGTCCGAAAGTTGGTCGGGGACCCAAACGTGACGGGCAGATCGATCTGCCCAAGGGGGACGGCCTGTTTACCGGGGACTACCCCGTGGAAGGGCGCCCCGGTCGGGCGAACGCGCCCTCGGTCGATCCCCATGGAGTCGAGCGTGTCGGCGTAGAGGATGTTTAACCCGCTCCCGCCGTCCATCAGCACCTTGGTGAGGCGCTTCCGACCTATGACCGGATCAACCACGAGGGGGTATTTGCCCGGCCTCGGGACGAACTGCGGATGGTCGGTTCGATCGAAGGTGATGGGCGCCTCCGACCACTTGAGGAAGGCCGGAGTGGCCGGCTCGGCGGCGTACACCTCTCGGCGCTCCGCCTTGGCTCGCCCTTTGCTTACGGACGCCTCCGTGCCGCCGAAGATCATCAGGCAGCCGTCCGGCTCCGGATAGGGGTCGGCGTCCATGTTCTGGTCCGCCCCCGGCTCCTGCAGGGCCGGATCGGGCCTCTTCGACCGAGGCGCCGGCTTGCGGGAGCCCTCTGCCATGAATTTCTTCATGAGGGAGCAGTCCTTGTACAGGTGCTTGACGGGGTACCCGTGATTCGGGCAGGGCCCGTTCCACTTCTTCTCGAAGTGGTCGGGGACCTCCCCAGTCGGAGGTTTGAAGGTCGGCTTCGGGTCGGCGGCGGCCACCATGGCGGCCTCGTCGTCGTGCCGCCTGCCCTTGCCTTTCCTCTTTTTCTTGGCGGGGGGCCCCGATGGGCCTCCTTCCGCCTCCTCAGTCTGCTTTCCCTTGGGGTGGGCGGACTGATGGAAGATGGCCCCCACTGCTTCCTCGCCGGCCGCGTGGCTCGTAGCGATGTCAAGCAGCTCCTTCGCGGTACGGGGACTCTTCCGCCCAAGCTTGTGGACGAGGGATTTACACGTCGTCCCGGTGACGAACGCCCCGATGACGTCGGCGTCAGCGAGGTTGGGGAGTTCGTTGCACTGCCGGGAGAAAGCGCCTGATGTACTCCCGTAGCGTCTCCCCCTGCTTCTGCCTGCAGCTCCTGAGATCCCATGGATTTCCAGGGCGGTTATAGGTCGCCTGGAAGTTACCCACAAAGACCTCCCTCAGGTCGGACCAGCTGCCGATTTGTCCGGCGGGGACATGCTGGAGCCAGGCCCGCGCCGAGTCGGCCAGATGGAGCGGCAAGTTGTGGATGATGAAGTCATCATCGTCAGCTCCTCCGGCTCTGCAGGCGAGTCGGTAATCCTCGAGCCAGAGCTCGGGGTCGGTTTCCCCGTCGTACCTCGGGAAGTTCGACGGGGCTCTAAAGTTGGCGGGACGAGGAGCCACACGGATCCGCGGGCTGAAAGCCCGCGGTCCCGGCGCCTCCGGACTCGGCGTCCTCTCGTCCTCGTCGTCGTCGTCATACCGGCCGCCTCGTCGGGGAACGCGTCCTCGCGGTCGCTCGGGTTCGCCCGCGGGAGGTCGCCGCCGGCGTGCGTCCAGTATGCTCCGAGCGTCCTGGATCGGGCCGACACGTTGTCGGACCGGAAGCGCGTCCCCGGGAGGACGGGGCTGGTGCACCGAGACACCTTGTTGGGCGTGTCCGCCGCGCCCGGCGGCCGGCTGCCTCGAGGCTCCGCGGTGGGCCCCCTGCGACGCTCGTCGTCGCGACTGCGAACTCTCGGCCTGCTGCGCCGCGGCTCGCTCCAGCAGCTCGCCGAGTTCTCGCTGCGCCTTGCGGGCCTCCGGGGTCACCGGCGGGGGGAGCCCTCTTACGAGCATGGCAGCCGCGGCTATGTTCTGCCCGGCGTGGGCGAAACACGGGGGCGGGACGCCGTCATCGTCGACGATTTGGCGCTGCACGTCCCGAGCGCGTTCCCGCGCCGGAGCCGCGTCTCTGTCCTGCAGGAGCTCGCGCTCGATGCGCTCCCGCTCTTGCTCGATCCGCACCCGCTCCTGCTCCAACCGGCGGCGAGCCTGTTGGAGCTCCTCCCGGCGCTGCCGGACGTCGTCGGCTTGGGAGCGTCGTGGCGGTGTAGCCGCTCGTGGCGGGGCTGGCTGTCCTGCCGCTGCCGCGGCTTGGGCTGCAACCGGAGCGGGAGCAACGGGCGCGTCGGCCACCGGGTGACCGTCGTCAGGGCCCGCTGGCCCCGAGCCGCTCTCACTCGCTTCTCCCCCTTCCCCGTCGGGAGGGTCCGCCATGAAGCATTCCCGGGAGGGGTGGTGGCTTTCTCCGACGAGCTGCGTATCGGACGTCTCCGAAACGGGATCGTCCAGCAGGTCGAAAACCGATTCGGAGACATGATCGATCACCCCGACGAACTCGCTGTCCGCCGGGGTGGGGCTCAGGAGGCGTGTCGCCAGGCGGGACACGACTTCAGCCGCGTTGCGCAGACCGTATGGGACCGCATACGGTGGGATGTAGTTCAGCATCTCCGGGGGGAGAGGGGCTCCTCCCAGAAGCTGAGTAGCGACGTTCGCCAGGGTGAACCTGGTACAGCGCACGTCTTCCTGCGTGGGTCGTGGCCCCCGGAAGATCTCGTGCTGCTCCCACGGTGGGGCCTCGTTGGCCCTCGAGCGGGGGTTGCCGGCTTCGTCGCCAGGGGCGTTGATGCCGATGTCCGCGAGGGCCTCGGTGGCGGTCGCGATGTCAGCATCACAGTGTTGACCGGGGGGGTGAGAGCGACTCTCTCCAAGTCCCCGGCGTCGGTGATGACGAAATCCAAACTCCCAAGACGCAGCTGCGTCCCAGGAGTCCAGCTCGATCCGTGGGTGGCCATCCAAAGCCTGGTGATCGCCGAAACACGCAAAGGCCCCTACCTGGCGCGCCAACTGTCGGTGTGCGAAATAACCAACGAGTAAATTAGTGTATTGCGCGTTTGGGCTCCGGATGGTTCGCGAGAGGACACAAGGGATTATACTGGTTCGGGCACGAACGCCCTACGTCCAGTTCGAGGCTGCTCGTGTTACTCGCGTTGCTCGCAGTAGGGGTTACAAGCGGTCGAGAGAGGGAGGGGCTCCCAAGTCTCTGAGTGGTGTGAGTGAGTGTGTTGCGTGTAGTGTCTGAGTGTTCAACCAGTGTTCGAATTCCCCCCCACTGATGTCCCCTGGTCCCCTTTTATAGCCTCAAGGGGAGAAGGGAGCGGGGGGGGTAAGAAAGGGAAAATTACAAGGGGAGTTACTGCCCCCGAGAGCTTCAACCAGCGCCGCTCGCCGAGCCGTACAGGGAGCAGGTGTTGACGAAGTGGGCGTCCCGCCGGACCCGGAGTCGTACGTCCCAAGTGGTTGACGCCGATGCCTTCTCGGGTAAGCTCCCGGGTAGTTCCGGGTCGTGGTTGACTTGCCCGAGGTCCTCGGGTGCTCCAGGTGTCCTGCTCGGGTTCCAGATGTCGTCCGGGGGCGCCTGGAGTGGTACTGGAGTGCCTGGTGTAGCGCATGCATCCTTCTCCGGACTGTAGCGCTCCTGTTGGGACGAGACGGGCGCCACTGTGGCTGCCGTGGCGTAGGGCAGACGCCCATGATGTTCTGACGCGGCAGGTACCAAGTGGGTACGGCGCCGGACGGGACGGGGCGTGGCCGGGTAGTTTTACCCGAGGAGCTGGAGACCACTCGGGAGCGGAGAACCCCTCGGGCGAACCGGAGACTCGTCGGGCGGCCTCCGATGGGAAATGGCTTGGGCGTATGGTGACACATCCTTACGCCGGGTCTTCCGGACGCTCCACTTCGTCTCGGGCCCACGCCGACTCGGGCGAGACGAAAAGAGGTCGGGCGAGATAGTGACAGGAGTGGTTCGGCCGAGGCGGACGGGGGTCGGCCGAGGCGGACGGGAGTCGGCCGAGGCGGACGGGAGTCGGCCGAGGCGGACGAGGGTCGGCCGAGGCGGACGGGAGTCGGCCGAGGCGGACGGGAGTCGGCCGAGGCGGACGAGGGCTGAGTCAGGGGAAACCCGATCCTCCCTTAATCCGATGCTCTTCGGGTTTTCTTATGCCCATCTTCTTCCTAAAATTGCGTGGTCCCACCCGTCGGTGAGAGGGTCGGATATTGATATCCGACATCGGGATTTTTAAATATAGTTGACATCGCAATGTATTCTTGTGGTGGCTTAATTTGTGTGTAGTACAATCCAGAGGAGGTGCCCCGCGCTTTTTCTACCACTTTTGTTTCGCATTCATCCAATGTTGTGATATATAGGTATTCAGCACCATTTTCACAAGCGGTCGTAATGTGGTAGCCACTACGACGAATATCTTTGAATGTGAGGAGAGTACGAACAGCTCCCGGATATAAAAATGCTTCTTCAATGAAGATGTTTGTATTATTAGGGAGTACCACTACGGCTCTACCGGAGCCTACTATGTGGCCGTTGCTACCGGCAATTGTAGTAATATTTTCAGTCTTTTTCTGCAGTGTCTGAAAGTATTTTGTCTCTCGCAGTATCGAATTTGTGGCAGCGCTATCGACAAGACAATATTCTTCACCAGCCTCCATCGTGGAAAGTCCAGTTCTTATTCTATTAAAGATAGCTTAATTTAATTCATCATGGTAATGAATAAAACAAGTATGTAACAGAACAAGAGACAAGCTAATTAAATAATAATCTCAACCAAACATTGATACGAAAGAGTTCAGCCTAATAAAATAATGAAGTTGCTCAACGGGAGCAATTATTACATCACGACCTTAATGTTCTGCTGGAAATAAACCACACCGGCTAACAAATAGTAATTAAAGCAAATGGCTCATAACTGAATGATCTACTGCCCATCGAGGAGATCATCGCCCTCGAGGTCGTAGTCATCATCACCCATGTAGTCATCTTCCCCTCCAGTAGTGGCATTACTGGTGGCAGCAGGATCAACGTCCATAGCTGCTAGCTCAGGCTCCTTTGTAGACAGCTCCGGAAGGTGAACTCCAGTTTCTACATCTACCGATGCCTGGATGAAATGTGCCTCCGGATTTTGGCGCTTTTTCCACTCCTGATATAGCTCAATCAAATGTGGCTCGGCAGTACAAGTGCGAGACCAATGCTTATGGGATCCACAACGAAAACAACCCACATTTGAGTGCTTCCCCCCATTTGCATCGCCCTTGGAGCCTTTCAGAGGCTTGCCTTTGCCTTTGCCATTGCCGTTGCCATTAGGCTTCTGGCCTCCATTCATGTGCTTCTTAAACTTTCCTCCTTTTGGCCCCTGGTGGCCATGATACTTTTGGCCCTTATTTCTGAAAGGACCCCCCTTACCCTTGCTGTTGTGGAAACTGGCATGTGCTTCAGGTTGTGCCTGTGTCCCAGCAGGGCGCATGTTGAAATTCTTCATCAAGAGTTCATTCTGAGCCTCAGCGGCAAGCAACACATTGATGAGGTCACAGTACTTCACGTACTTGTTATTACGGTACTGCTGCTGGAGTACCATGTTAGTGGGGTGGAAAGTCTCGAGAGTCTTCTCAATCATCTCAAGTTCAGTGACATTCTGGCCACAAAAGCGAAGCTGAGCCACGATGCGATGAATCGCGGTGTTGTATGCCTCCACCGTCTTGAAGTCGAGGAAACGGAGTTGAGCCCAATCACGTCTAGCTTGTGGAAGGAGCACTGTCTTCTGCTTGCCAAAGCGTTCCTGAAGCTTCAACCACAACACTAGAGGGTCTTTCACCTCCAGATACTCCATCTTCAGGTCGGGATGGATATGGTGCCTCAGAAAGATGCAAGCTTTTGCCTTCTCGTGGAGTGGCGGAGCAGGGACACCGGCAGCAAGCCTGGTGATCGTGGAAGTCAGTTGCATTGCCTCCAGGTGGAACTCGCAATCAAGTGCCCAGGTCTGGTAGTTCTTGCCGTTCAGCTCAAGAACCTTAAACTCGGTCTTGTTGATCGCAGCCATCACCTATTAGTACATGCAAATTAACTTCCGGTAAATAAGCATGTAATAGCCGCGCATAATGGTCGTATGAACATGTAGTATGTCTTATTTTTCTGCTAATAATTAAGTGCAATGGAATAAAATTCGACGCATAAAAAAATAAATAAGATGCATAGACAAAGACTAAAGTATATATATATGCATCGCGTGTAGTGGCAGCTCTGCGGCCGGCAAAACTGCATCTTGCGATGGTGGCGGCATGGTGCCATCGCCCATCAGGGCCACCATGGCGTCGCGAGGTGGTCGGTTGGGCCACGGCGCGGCGGCGCATATGCATATACATGATTGCTTAAGGTGCGACTTCAGGCAGCACTGCGCATGGAAAATTGTTGGCTTACGCGTTAAACGCGTTGGGGTGACCGGCAGTGCGCAAGATCATATGAATATGTGCAAGTAAACCAAGTCGTACATGGACGGCTAGCGACAAAAAAAATACACTGCCGTATAGCGACATGACCGATGCGTTGGCGTGCATGTAAGCATGCTGGGGTGGCCACGACGTCTAGTAGGATGCGCGCGGCGTACATGCATAGCATGCTGGGGTGGCCGGCGTCTACCAGATCAACAGATAATAAAAAAACACACCGGTCATGAAAGTGATCCAATCTATTACTTTACTAGCTATAAGAAAAACAATATACCAGGTTCTTTGCTGCTAGCATACAAGAAAGATAAAGGTTTGATCAAGATTGAATCTCCTACTCAGAGGGAAACAAAAAAAATCTAGAACGCATCTAGATTAGCAAAGGTCTATCGTAACCAATCTAGGACCACACATAATCTAGATGTTAATAAAAACCAATCTATTAATCTAACTTAATTACTGGTGCATGAACTCATCAGGAGCACAGACCAGGGACGCACAGCAGAGGCTGCGGCCCATGCGGCGCCGGCTCTTGCAACCTGCGCGGTGCCGCAGCTACTCGTGCGAGGCATCAATTATCATTACAGCAATAACGTGATGCACTATCGCATATTTGTTTCCACAGGAAACAAAAAAACTATAGATCAATCTAGAACGCAGAAACTAGCCAGGCGGAAAAACAATCTACCATAGACCTAGCATGCTAGTTTTGTACGAAAAAGATCTAGATTGAAAAACTGAAACCGATCTGCCAAGAGATGGATCCAGTAGAGATCAAGAACAGCATACCGTCGTTGACGAGTAGTGGTAGAGCGTGCTGATGACGTGTTGAGTAACGGCGCTGTTGCGGATCCCTGATCCGGTTCCCTTCCCTCCCGGCAGCAGATGAGACGTGAAGAAGATGTAGAAGATCGCCCGTATCCCTTCCCAATGGCACACGAGAATAGCACACAGAGACAAATGTAGATGGAACTTGTTCTCTCTTATTCATAATAGATGGGTACACGTTCCTTTATATAATCCTGACCCTTCAGGGGTATATTTGGTATGAGCCCACAATTATCCCTTAGGTTTAGGGATTTCTCAACACCCAGTACCCCACTCCCCTCTCCCCATTGCCCCTGGTAGGCCGTAAGGCTCGCCCAACAACATTACTGGCTCTTTTTTTTTTTTGCAGAAACAATAACCTTACTGGCTAGGCTTGTGCCCTTATAGGCCCAACAAAAGGACATGGGCGCCCGATGTAGCCCATCACAAAAGGAGGCCCATTATCTGGTGAAGGAAAATTTGGATCTATGCCCTAATATCCTTGGGCCGGGCTCTTCTTCTTTTCTCTCGTCCTCAACGATAGCGCGAGGACGGAGATGGCGGCGGCGGGAGGAGGTGCCGGCGGCTCGTCGCCGTCGGGGACGAAGACAAAAAAGCTTAAAGTTGCCGTCATCCATCCGGATCTAGGGATCGGTAAGCTCCCCATCGCCCCTTCTCTCCCCCGGTCGATCCAGCTTATCCTTGTTTCCTCCTCTCGTTGTCGAGTTCGAGGCTAGGATCGCGCGTTAGACAAAGGTATTATGTAGATCTGGCCGGCTTCCAGGAAGGAAAAGTTTTGACTAGCACTTGAAGAGAGCAAACCCCGTTTAAAGATATTGGTGTGATTCTCAATTTTGCGCAAGATCAAGGATTATAGTGGCTCAGGTGGTTCCTGTGATGATCGAAAATTGAAATTTTGCTTCATAAGTAGTGCTGCTATAGTGAAGTGCCGACGCAATTCAATTAGCTTGACGCAGGAAGCAATTTTGCTAATTTGAAGTGTGGGCGCAAGCACACAGTTGAAAATTTGCTGAACAATTTCACTTCTCATAGCAGTAGTTGCAGTATGACCAAAATTGCATCATCTTAACTATTTCGGTTTTCTTTTTCTTTTTGCGAAGGGGGTGCTGAGAGATTGATTGTTGATGCGGCTTGTGAGCTTGCTGCCCATGGACATGATGTTCATGTTTTCACATCACATCATGATAAAACCCGTTGCTTTGAGGAGACTGTTTCTGGTAAGCCTCTAAATTTCTCCTACTTGTATTTTGCAGATGCCCCTTTCCTGTAGTTTTTTATATTCCCATTAGCTACCTGTTTTGCTTGTGTTTTAAAAATTGTGGACTTCATAATCTGTGCATTCTGATGTACAACTCTACAAGTCTGAAGTCATTACCTTGTGAACTCAATTCTGACAAATATTACAGAATTATGCGTATTGTACCTCATGCAATATAATTTTTACATGGTTTTCGTCTGATTGTATTCCAGGTCCTTTTCCAGTTACTGTATATGGAGATTTCTTGCCCCGCCATGTGTTTTACCGCTTTCATGCTGTCTGTGCTTATCTTCGCTGCATTTTCGTTGCACTTTGTGTGCTACTCTGGTGGCCTTCCTTTGACATCATATTGGTAGACCAAGTTTCTGTTGTGGTTCCACTACTCAAACTAAAGGCATCATCCAAGGTAGCAATCTCTTGTTTGGAGTGATTTAGTGCTCTCTAATTTCTCCTATCATGTTAACACTTTGTTTGTTCCATATCCACCAGATAATATTTTATTGTCATTTCCCTGATCTTTTGCTTGCACAACATACTACCATGCTTCGGAGGTTATACCGCAAGCCAATTGACATGATTGAAGAGGCCACTACTGGTAGTCTTCCGCATCTAGAATTGTATCTGCTATATTTTTCCCCCCTTTCCCTTTGCTTAACTATACATCTTCACATCCAGCAGCTTTCTAATTGTAGTGGTTATTCCTTCTACATATATCAGGTATGGCAGATTTGATTTTGGTCAACAGCAAATTCACTGCAGCAACCTTTGCGAGGACCTTTCGTGGCTTACATGCTAGAGGAATTCAGCCTGGTGTTCTATATCCAGCTGTCTCTGTTGAGCAGTTTAGGGAACCTCATTCTTATAAGTAACTTCATGCTTGTATATCTCTTTATAACTGAGTTAGGTTTCACTTATTCAATTTTTAGCATACCGAAGCAAATGTTCTTAACTTTGTCATGTTCAGGTGTAGCTAAAATACACTACCATCTTTATGTACAGGTTTAATTTCCTATCAATTAACCGTTTTGAGAGGAAAAAGAATCTTGATCTAGCCATTTCAGCATTTGCTTTGCTCCATTCTGTTGCTTCTACACTACCTGGTGATGCTCTGCAAGATGCAACTTTAACTGTAGCAGGTGATTTCTGTGTATGTATTCCTTTTGTTTTAGCTGCAGGCTCAGTGTTACTACATCTTGGGTTAACAATAGCAGATTATCAACTATGCTGATTTCTTCCATGCTCATTTTTAGGTGGCTATGATAAGCGTCTCAAGGAAAATGTTGAATACCTTGAGGAGCTCAAAAGATTGGCAGTGACGGAAGGGGTGTCTGGGCAGGTTAAATTTGTAACATCGTGCTCAACGTCTGAAAGAAATGAGCTTCTCTCCAACTGCCTTTGTGTTTTGTACACTCCAAAGGTAAGTGTCTAGCTGTGCTGGGACTAAGCTAAGTGTTTCTTTTTTTTATTTTTACTTTAACAAGCCTGTGTCTGATACTTATCCAGGATGAACATTTCGGCATTGTCCCTCTTGAAGCCATGGCGGCCCATAAGCCTGTCATTGCATGCAACAGTGGTGGCCCAGTGGAAACAGTTGTGAATGAAGTTACCGGATTTCTTTGTGATCCCTCCTCCACAGAATTCTCAAAGGCCATGCTGAAACTTGTGAGTGACCGTGATCTTGCGGTCAGGATGGGTAAACGAGCACGGGATCATGTGGTGCAAAAATTCTCCACGAAGACATTTGGTGACCTCCTCAACAGCTATGTCCTGAACGTCTACCATGAGAGGATGGAGTGATCTGTAATACCTAATACCGTGTCAGCAATGCCATATGGAAACAGTTTGAACAATACAACATAGGTCTTTGCATTTCTACAGCTCGTCTGACTTTGATGTACACATGATGGCAATGACATTAAGCCCTTTGGCAAACTAGAGTGACTTGCTGATCTGTTTACTGTGTTTAATTAATGAACCAATTTCAGCTAAGTCCATCCTGTACTCGACCTCTGGAGTCTGGAATGGAGCTGGAGCTTGTTATAGTTGTCTTATTTCTTCCCCTAAAGAAATTAGGTATACAATTTCTTGAAACATCAATGATTTGACCGGTCAAATCTAAACTGTCAGGATCAGCCCACATCTGCAGGGCGATATGCTAAGGCTGTTGTTTGAAAGGAATCTGTAGGTCCAGATAGCTGTGCCAATTTGTAGAAACCTATTTGTTAATCTGGTGAACCGTCATGAATCATCAGGTCAGAGTTCTTCTACTATCTAACTGACGCCTTTGGGAAATGTTGGGCACAAACATTCTGAGTTGGATGGAAATTCAAGCAATGTGCCAAATCAAAGGTAAACTCTGAAGGATACCTAAAAGGGGACTCTGTCTGAAGTCTCAATAGGTACGTATGGTTTTGTCAGCAGTGGAATCGTTGCTTCCGTTCACAGGAAACTGAGTTCAGGGTGAAAACCTGTTGTGGAAAAATAAAGTACCAGTAGCTGAAACTCGCGCTGGACGATTCCAAATCCCAGAGAATTTTATAACCCGATTAGTCGGTGGCAGTTGTGATCAGGACGCATCTTTTAAAATTTTTAGTCAACGGATTTCGAAGTTCCTTGAAGATCATGTGCCGCGCTGATTGCTGCATTTGTTTTCAAAAATAAAAATAGCGCGACAGCCAAATCGATCAGGGAGCGTTTGTTCGACGGGACGCCTAATTTTGTCAAACTATGTGGCTTGGCAAACGCTTAAAGTCGTTGAGCGACGTGTGGCACGCCAGTTTGGCAAGTGGATAGATTCAAATATATACAACTATATGCTATATTTACAACTAGTGAGTATTTGCAAGAATCCGTAAACATAAATTTCGTGCAAGTTTAATGTTTCTTGTGTTGCTTAAAATGAGCACCCTGTTTTGCTAAATGGTGGTGCACTAACTGACAGTTTGAGACCAGCCAATCTTGCTTGCGTTAGCAGAACTGAAAATCTGAAATAATAATGCAACTCAATCAGGCAATGCTTTTCATTTCATCCATGAACCATGATGCATATCCTGAATATATTAAGCTTGGTCTCTCCGGTTCTAACCACATTATAATTAATAAGAAAAAATGATTCCTTGGCGAATTGAGGCAAATAAATGGAACTGGCTGGTCAGCTACTCTACTTGGTTGTGCATGAAAGGCATCCGCCGTGACGAACTGAATCTCCGTGTACGAGCGAGCGAGTAATCATGTGTCAGCAAGTGTTTTAGTTGAGACCGACTGTCACTGTGCTCGTCCTGTTCGGATGGGATTGTTTCCAATCGTTTTAACTTTCAAGAGAGTGCGAACAGTCCATGACAAGGAAAGATGCCAAAATGATGTATCATACACTTACCTAAACCACGATGAACGTACGACAATTCATGCTGTTGACTTGTACTATTCCTGCACACGTATTCTCCAGTTCTTCATCCCATCCGGGAACAAGTTGTCAAGATAGGTTCGCTTGATCACCAGTGGTGACAGATAAAGCGTTTACCGTTTACAGTGGCAAGGGTACTTTATATGTAAACACAAATGACGTTACTAGTTACTTCCAAGAATTAGCATTTGGTTTCGAAGAAAAGGATAAGAATTCGGCTGGAATTTGGAATAGGAAAATACAACCTGGTGATACGGTCAAAGGAAACGCTCAACCGCCCACAACTAAGACATAAGAAAACAGGAACAAAAACGACGAAGAAATGGGGCCGGATTAACAATTCCAATCCACCGTCATCCCGGGCCACCTCCTCTCGCTACACCATTTAACTACTCCAAGACGCATTTGACGTCTCAAGATTGAACCTCTCCTCTTCACCTTCTGTTTCTGACGGGTTGCTAACATCTGCATCACGCCGTATTCTCATAAATTTTTTTTGGCATTACAATCTGTCTTCCAAATTCCATTTGCAAAGTCAGAGGGGATGCCTGCAAATCCAGTTGCGAGCAGACACGCTCTGATCGAGCAACCGACGCCGCCCACCAGATTGCTTTGGTTGCTCAAGTCGACGCCCACCAGATTGCTTCTTTGCTCAGGTCGACGCCCATCGGATCCATGTAACCCAAGTCACGGTACCTTCGTCAAAACACAAAATTTTGCACAGACACGAGAGACAAAGTCCAGGGTTCACAGATCACGGCCAATCGATGTCGGCCTGCCTTTATTTTAGTTGCCAACCTTGCACTGAATATGTAAGCATCGCTTACTTTTGTGTCCAACTGACCTCTGACCCCAGCTTGCTGCACTATTTTTGCGGCCCATAGAAATCAAAGAGCAACGATACTGATACTGCAAGCTGTGCTTTTCAAATTGTTCTTGTAGCGTCTTCTGGTAGACCTCTGAGAAAAATCATGGCTTCTTGTTTCGAAGACCGAAGAATAAGATTTTGTTTACAGTATAACCACAGCATTTGCACGATATACTGTTTCTACTGCAACATTGCGCTAACCACTGTCCTAAAAATTTTCTGGCCCCACTATAGTTTACTGTCCATTTGTTAATTTATCCCCTTTTCAGTCTGAGTTCTTTGACGGGGTAGTATGACATCTGCAGTACACCAAAATGCAGATATAAAAACCATACCCCTGGCCTGGCCATGATCCTCCAGCGTCCCTCTCAGACATGCTACATTGTTTTCTGTGCAAACCGGAAGCCAAGAAACCTGCTTGAGTCTTGATTGGTTGCCAGTTTGCAGCTGCTTGGATTTGCCTCAGGTTGAGATCAATTTTAGGCGATGGCCATGGAGGAGCCTCCCCAACTGTTCCTGTGCCCCATCTCCATGGAGCTGATGGAGGACCCCGTCACGGTGTCCACCGGCGTCACTTACGACCGCCGCAGCATCGAACGGTGGTTCTTCAAGTACGGCAAGACGACGTGCCCGGCCACCATGCAGCGGCTTTCTTCCTTCGACCTCACGCCCAACCACACTCTCAAGAGCGTCATCTCCTCCTGGCTCGACCGCGCCTCCACCTCCTCGTCGTCGAGCACGCCTCGGTGTAAGAAGCTGGGGCGGGAGAAGTTGCCGTCTGTGCTCGCCAGCATTGAGGACACGCCATTCAAGGTGACCGCGCTCAAGAACCTCAGGTCCTGCGTGGAGGGAGACGTGGCGGCGCAGGAGGACTTCGTCGCCTGCGGCGGCATTCAGGTGCTCGGCCGCGTCATGGCGCAGGCACTGGCGGAGAGCAGCGCCGGCGGTGATTTCTCGGCGTTCCAGACGTGCGAGGAGGCCGGTTCCGTCCTCGCCGCGCTCCCTCTCTCCGATGACGCGTCCGTGGAGCTCGTGCTCAAGCCGGAGTGCATGAGGCCCGTGGTCGCGCTGGTGCAGCGCGGCAGCGCCGAGGCGAGGCTGCACGCGATGTCCATCGTCGCAAAGATCTCCGGGGCCAGCGGCGCCGACCGCGACTGGACCACTGGCGTAGACGTCGACGACCTGGTCAAGTCCCTCCTCGAGGTTCTGTCCGACGGCACCTCGCCGAAGCTGAGCTCGCGCGCGCTCGACGTGCTGCTCGACGTCACGGCGCGCTCCCGCGGCGCGCGGCGCGCCAAGGCCGTGGAGGTGGGAGCGGTCTGCGTGCTTGTGGAGCTCCTCCCCGACGCCGACCGCCGTGTCGCCGAGCGCGCGCTTCTCCTCCTCAAGCGCCTGTGCAAGTGCCCCGAGGGCCGGCTCGCGTTCGCGGAGCACTCGCTGGCGGTGCCCGCCGTGGCGCGGACGATGCTGCGCGTGTCGGGTCTCGCCAGCAGTCTGGCCGTGAGCGTGCTGTGGCTGGTGGCGTGCGCGGTGACGCCGACGGAGAGGGTGCTCGACGACATGCTAATGAGCAGCGGCGTGGCGAAGCTGCTGGCGCTGCTGCAGGTGGAGAGCTCGGCGACGACCAAGGAGAAGGCGGCGAAGCTGCTGAGGGTGCACGGCGCGTTCTGGAGGCAGTACCCGTGCTTCCCCACCGACCTCAGGGACTACCTGAAATTTCTCAACTGATCGTTCCTCTGCATTTTGGATTGCAAAATTGCAGAGAGATTCCGAATGCGCTGAGCATGAGTATGTGCATTACTTGTACAGTTCAGATGATAGATTGCTTGGATTTTGATCCATCCATGATTTGTAAATTTGGGCGCAGCTTTATGTATAGAAATACAGAATTGACATCATTTCATGAGGCTCAAAAGGAAATTGGAGCGTGTATTTCGTTTGTTTTCTGTCAGATATTTATCTATTTTCTAAATAGTAAGGATATTAATCTCGATGAATGGTGAAGGGCCGGTGATAAGTGATAACACTCTGATTTGATGAGTTCTTTTACGGTACTCCATACTACTCTATACTAATGTCTAAGAAAGACTAGTATAAAAAGATCGTACGGTTCAGATTAATTGTATACTACTAGAAACTTTAACGGTAATATAGTAGTATACAGTGAGTAGTATAGTAGTATATGGGTATTTTGGGAAAAAATTAATGGTAATTGATTTTAAAAAATCACTTTGATCCTTGATATATATTTTTGCATTTTCAATCTCTAATTTCATTTTCATCTAAGTGAAATTACTGAACTACCCCTTACTTATGGGGATCTATACTATATACCACTCGTCGGTAGCACGGAGGAGTATGGAGCTCGATTTGATCGGGGAAGCATTGATGTCTTTGCATAATTCAGAGAACGGGTGAGCGCATGGGGCCAATTTACTTACTGGGGCAAACGGCGCAGCCCAAAGAAACTACAAAAATGGAGCCCAACGATCCGGCCCGGTCCATTCTTGGCATGTCGCGGCGCCCCGGCTTACGGGTAATGCGAAACGAAATGTTCGTTGGCGGGCACTCTCTCCTCCATTCCCGGGCACTTCGAATTCAGATTTTGGAGAACCCAAACCGGCTCGTCGGCGTTCAAATCTCCCCTACCGCGTCTGGCGTCTCGCCGCCGCTCCGCTATGGACGACAGCGCCGGCGAAGCCGCCGGACAAAGCCAGGTACGCTGAATCGTTGGGCCTCCCTCTCCTCTGCTCCTCGACCCCTGTCGCGTCGTCGCCATTCGGTCCTAGTACGGCGCTCGCCGGAGAAATCTCCCATCCGTCCAAGCCACTCGCTCACCCGCGTTCTGTCTTCTTGCAGGTGCACGGGTGGAGTTCGCACCCCCTTTCGTTCCCTTCCCGTGCGTTCCCCTCTGTCCCTCGACCCTCGCGGATCTTAGCGTTTTCGTGGTGCGTCAAGTTTTGGATCTTTGACTGTGCTGACGCCTGTTTCGTGGTTCTGTTTCTTCGTCAGAGCCGCCGGACATCAAGAACTGGTTCTCGAGCTATGAGTATGAGTCACCGGAGGTTCCGGAGCTGGTTGCTGATCCTGCCGTCGACAACGGCAGCGAGACCCAAGACCCATTCGAGGTAATTTTTTTTCTTGCTGAATTCTTTTAAACAGGTCATGAACGCGTTACATATCTTGATTCATATCCCCATCTTTCTACAAATTGACTCAATTAACTGTATACTCTAGGTCCCCATACCCTGTGCCCAGCATTCGTTATCCAAACATTCTTTCCGGGACGGTGGTGTTGCTTTGAGGGAAAATTGTTTGGGAGACCAATCTGAGCCTCAGATTTTTGCTGGAAAATATTTGGTTCCAGTTGATAAGGGTGCGACAAAGCCCGCACCCAAAAGGAAGCAAAGCCTGCGAGCACTGTTTGGAGCGGGTTTTCTTGATGAGGATGAGGAAGCTACTGAAACTGAAAGTCATAGCTTGTTGCCTGTACAGAAAAATGCATTGGAGCCTCTGTCAGATTGCATAACAAACTTACCTGATACTAAACAAAGCCAGGAAGGGTCAACTCAACACAGTAAAGTGCTGGTGGATTGTGATGGTATTAGTTCAGTTGACACTCAAGAAAGCATCCCTTCAGATGAGGAGGTTGAGTATAAGAAACAGTCTGTTGATTGTGATGATGCACGTTTGGCTAATATTGATGTTGGAGAAGGCTTCAGAGAAAATATCATCCAGCAAATTGAATTGCCACTCAATTTCAACGGTTCCAATCAAGTTGGCACTGAGAAAAATATCCAAGATGGTTTGGAGCACAGCATATGTCCTGTTAGTCATAACAATCTAAGTTTAGCTGACACTGGAGAGAATTCTCGGGTACAGAAAACTCGGTGCCGCAAGCTTGCTCCGGACAGTAAAAGGACACAAGAAATAGTTTCATCAGATGGTTTTATAGCTGTCAAGAGAAAGGAAAATCGACCTGAGGAATGCAAAATCAACAAAATTCCTAGGCATCCCATGGGGAGAGAGAAGGGAGAAGGAAAATTTCAAGAGAACAATGGCATTTCGGAGCAGAAGGTTTTGGTCCAAGAGCAAACTAGACGACCCCTGGCAGATAGAACTAATTTTTCAGAAGTAGCAGCAGCTCCGGCGCAAGAGGTAAGTAAGAAATGGAAGTGCCCTCGCAAAGGCAAGCCCTCTGTTGGTCGTCCAATGAAGCAGCTCTGCTTGGAACAGTGGGTACGCCGAATGGATTGACACTTCGACAATTCCAGCTTGGTCAGGAGGGCATGCATGATCAGAGTTTTTTTGAAAAAAAATATCATCAGAGGTTTTGGTTTAGCAGTTTGGACCATGTTTAAACTCTACCAGCCTTTTGATGTGCAGGCCACACAGTAGATCATTTACACCTGTGAAATCCTTGTACTACTCAATTTTACATGTTTCTAGCACCATGTGTATCTGAAGAGTAGAGGACTGAATTAAGAACGGACATGCGTCATTCTGTGAATCATTTTTTTAGATGGGATTCTGTGAATCTGTTTATGCTTTGCTAGTGGGGAAAAATGGGCTTCTGTAACTGCAATGAATTAGTTGTTCATCATCCATTGCATTGTCCCATGAGTTATGTTACTGATGAATGAAGGCTTTAGAAGAAAAGAAAAGGAAATACACAGGTGACTGAAGAAGTTTGTTTTCTTTTTCCCTTTGGAGAGGAACAGAGAGAGAGGAGTGAAAGCCGTAGCACTGTAGCAGGACCGACTGGGCCGTCAGCCCATATCTTCATGTAAGACTGACGAGAGCCCATCTCTAAACTACGAAAGCTGGGTCATTCCGCGGGCAGACCCGATATCCACGTCGCCTGCAAACCCGCTAACCGATGGATCCGGCGAACAAGCGACGTGAACCATCCGATCAGGACCATCGCGGGTCTCGCGCCCGTTAATCCGCCAAACCGCGCTCGAATGCTCCGGAACCCGCGTGTCGTCTCTGCCTCTCCGCGCTCCGCCTGCGCATCTTCCTCCTCTCGTTGGCCGCTAGCCTGGGCCGTGCCCTCCGGCGCTCGGCGGGCAGCGCCGGCCCCGCCGGCCCGCCCCACCCTGCCGCAGAGGCCAGACGCTTCTCCCTCGCGCCCCGCTGTCTGGGCTGGCCGCGCCACCACCGCTTGGCAGCTCCCCTCCGCCAGTCAGGCCACGAGCGCCGCGTTGTCCCCACCTCATGCAGCCGTGGGCTGGGCGTTGCTGCTAGCCACCTCCCTTTCCTTTCCCCTCAAATCCCCCTCTCTACTTCAACATGGGTAGTACTAGAGCCATGTCCAATGCAGGATTCCAGGAATTGGACTCCAGGCCTCCTCTGTCGGCCTGCTCACCGTGGACTTGCAAAGCTCCAGAAGTGCAGTGACACGACTCAAATCTTACCAATTCTATGTCCATATATTCTTATTGTGAATTTTTATGAACAATTTATGATAGAAAAATTGTCACATGCTTAGAGACACTGGTGCTTGGACACTCCAAGGAGAGGCATGGCTGTTCCTCTCGTTCCTCTATCATTGGGATGCAGACCATGTGTTTAATAGCTTTCCTCTAAGGATACAGTTCCACATTAAGGTGTTATGATGATATGTTTCTCTTGCTTTTCCTCAACTGTGTGATTGTGTCATCTAGTGACAAGATCATGAAGATTTCATCAGATTTTTAGTACGCCTTAACACAGTTTGGCTCCTCAAATCAATCATTTACCAATATGCTGGATATAATAATCCATTAACAGAATTATAGTTTTGCCATGAAAACAGCTAAACTTGTGATTATCTTGGACATAGGCACTAATTGCAATCTCAACAAGATTATTAGAAAGTTCGTTGTCTCATATGACCATAATGATTTTGTGGAGCAGAGGGTATAATGACAGCACAACAGTGTTTTTTCCCGTGCTGTCATGCTGAGTAGCAATAAAAGAAATCATATGTTTTGCTTCCATCTTAGTTTCCTATTCATTATAAATCCTATGCTAGAAAATTATCTCAACAAGCCATTTGCTAGATTACACATTACCTTGTCACTTAGATAAAATGATTGTATGTTACTATGACAGGTTATCTTGTCACTCAAGAAGCTGAAATAAATTGGTTCCCCGATATGCTTTCCTGGGGAGATTGGTAACTGAACAAAAGATGTGGAACTGGAAAAAAAATATTGATGGGACATGAATGGACATCCCTTCAGTAGACCGATGAGGGCATTTGATTGGAGCATCATTTAACAGAGAGAAAGCTACACTGTGATCTGCTACTAGGGACAGATGGTGCAAAAGCATAGTGCGCGAATTGACTGGTATATCTATGGAGGGTGAAAGGGACTTGTAGAAACTGGTCATTGTGCATTTTTTAGCAGACATATAGGCAAATATTTATCCAATCATAGGCTTGGATGCTGTTCTCCATTTTTAACCAAGGCGCAATTGGTGTACTGGTTGCACATGATCTGGAGAATGGGGAATTTGTAGTGCAGGTATGTTGACCTTTACTAGGTTCGGAGCATCACCTTAGCAGTTGTGAAATTTGAAATTGTATACTCTCATATCTGAAAATACCACTTTCTATTTTATTTTTGGATTCCATTTTATCCTCTTTAGTAGATGTTTGAAGCTTCTTAGTGGTACTTTAACTGGAGAAGAATGATCCCTTTTTTCTGAATCTAAACAGTAACATTCATATATTGATGTATAACTGAAATAATAAACAGAAAGGTTTATCTAAAACATTTCTTATATATTCAGATTCTCACCTTAGGTGATAAGATTAATGTTCATTTGAGCATTCTCTGAAAACTATAAGTTACTCTTAATCGTTGAACTCCTGCATTGGAGCATCACCCTTAGTATTTCTCTCTCCCGATTCACCTGATTGTTGTTCGAGATCAAGTGCTCAACTCAAGATGACATGAGTTTTCTATGAAAGTAGGAACCAGTTCAACACTTGGAAACTTGGAAACATATAACATGGTTCCTTGTCTGCAGTCACTGGATGCTTTGTTGAAGACATACAAGCTTGTTGCAGATTTGTGCAGTAAAAGGAAAGAAGGTAATATGGCATAAACCAATGGTAGGCAGTGTTTGTGTTCCACGAGATTCAGTGGCATATGTACATATCAACTACACCAATCCTCTGACATTCTACGAACAATGCAGGCCAGAGATTCAGTTGACCCTCAAACAAACTGACTCCAAGTGACTAGGTTTTAGATCCTGATCTGGATGTATATTTACAAGCAATTGGGCCAACACTACATGGCTACATTGCTCTTATGATAAGATCTTACTGTTATTTTATTTTGTTGTCCTAATAGGGTTTTACCATTCCCCCTTACAATACCCATCAATTTCCGTCCTACCGAAGTAGCAAATGGTAGTATATGATTAGTTTAAAACTTTAAGTCGAACGACCCTTAGACACTGCATCTTTTGGGACAAGGATTAAATTGACCACTCTAGAAAGAAATCAAGCCATCTCTTCCATCTTCCGGTTATTCCCTCCATGGCGGACTCCAAGGTGGCGCGGCAATGCCGCGCCCAGTGCTTTCTAGTTCCACTACGAATGAAAGAACTGCTTTTCCTATGAAAGAAAAATACTCAGTACACGCGTACTAGGGTGAAAGTTGTTCGAATTTTTTGAAAGCGTGCTGCAGAGAGGAGAACACGATTTTCAATCCATTACTTTTGATTGAATTGCAGAAAATTGCGAACCCATTCTAGTACGAATGAAAGAACTGCTTTTCCTATGAAAGAAAAATACTCAGTACACGCGTACTAGAATGAAAGTTGTTCGAATTTCCTGAAAGCATACTGGAGAACACGTTTTTCAATCCGTTACTTTTTTGATTGAACTCAATCAAGGCCCTAGTACGATGACACTGATCCGGTTGGTGCACATTCTACGAGGCGATGTCTGTCGTGGCACGTTACGATTTGCGCAAGCACTCGACCTACCTCTGCCAAACAGGGCACGCGGCGCTCCTTGTAGCCCGCGTGACCGTCGAGACTGCCACCTCACGGTATGACGTGCAGCTCCGGCTGCTTCTTTTTTTCAAATAATCAGCTCCGGCAGCTTCCCGATCACTGCATGCTCGCCACCTCATGTTCCACTAGAGGCAAGGTCAAGCACCACACCGCCGCTTCAGAGCTCAGCTTATTTATACGCCAGGCACGGGTCGAGACCAGCACACGACGCACAGTATCAGCAGATATCCAATCCGTTCAGTCCAAGTAGTAATATCAGTATATCACGCACTAGGAGAAGATAGCCACACACCGGCTTCGGCAGGATGCAGACGGCGAAGGTGAAGGCGAAGGACATGGTGAGCTCGGCCAAGGAGAAGGTGAAGGAAGGGTCGGCCAAGATGCAGGGCAAGACGGGGGAGGCGACGGCGGCCACGCACGGCGAGAAGGAGATGGCCAAGGAAGCGGCCCGCGCCAAGAAGGACCAGGCCAGCGCCGACAAGCACCAGGAGATGGCCGAACACCGCGCCGACGCCACCACCGGCCGCCACGGCACGGGCGTGCCCCTCACCGGGCCGCACGGCCACCGCGGCGCCGCCGTCGACCCCGCGTACCCGTCCGCCGGCACCACGTACCAGGCGTCGACGGGCAACAAGCACATCTAGAGCTAGGCGAATCTAGCTACCGTGGCTCTGCTGGGATCGATCGTGCATGGTCGCACTTGCGTTTTTCGTGTCGCGACCAACTGGTGATGTAGCAGCGCAGTCCTTTTAGTTGTTTAGCGAGTGCATGTATGCTGTGTGCACGTGCACGTACGCGTGTCCTGGAATAATTGAAGTCTTTTTAGTAGTTGTGTTGTTACATGTAGTGTGTGGTGCGGTTTTATGAATTGCTACTTTCTGTTCGAGTTTTGAAATTTAATCTTTTTTGACAGTCAAACCAATCTGACTACTTATAGAACAAATATCAATGTTTACTATATCAAAAAATAAGTACTATTAAATTGTTCTTAAATATATCTTTTTAGTATATCTATTTGGTGTCAAAAATATTTTAAGTATATCTTTAGGATATCTATTTGGTGCCGTACATCTTCATAATCTTCAGACGCCGTGTTGTTCAGATGGATCAGATGGAAGAGATAAAAAAAATGTTTTTAAAGAATTTTATATGTATGGAGTACTAAATGAAATCTATTTATAATTTTTTTTCAGATAAGTGCAATTTTGCGCGACAAATCTAACGAGCCTAATTAATCTATGATTTGTTACAGTAATGCTACAGTAATCATCCTTCATGATTTGCTACAGTATGCTACAGCAATCATTTTTTAATTATGCGGTCATGCGGTTAAAGGTCTCATTAGATTGAAATTTGATAGGGGTTATGGAGGTAGTTTTGTAAACTGACTTTATTTAATACCTCTAATTAGTGGTCAAAGTAGGGTGAAAAAATTTGACCCCCAACACGGCCAGAGTATTTTCGTAAAAAAAAAATCTTCAGAGTACGTCCACTCGCACCCACAGGCGCCTGCAGCACACTGCTTGGAGATCGAGTCCTTCCAAAGGTTGAAGATTGCATACTTCCAAAGGTCGATGAACAACAGACATCTATATATATCCTGCCATTCCAGGCCATTCCAGTGAGAGATTATAGGGAACAGTCTAAATTATTTTTCAATTTGATCAAAAGTTTTAGTTATTTAAATTATATTTTGGTTCAATTTAATCTCATAATTTTGCCAATTTATACAATTAATTGATACAATTTAATTTATCTCAGTAGATTTATTTTTTTCTTTCAAATTTTTTGTGAGATGATAAAGAACATCCTGTATTATGTTAAAAAATATCATATAATCTTTTTACTTAATTTTTATATAGCTTATGATTAATTTATAATTAAATATATTAGCCTATTAAAATATAACGAAAAAATCATATATATTTTTTTAGCAAAAGTTATGATGTCACTCACATAAAATTTAATTTAAAACTTTATTTATATGTGAAGATAAAAAACAAATTCAATTAAGCGGTAAGTTGAACGAATTAACATAATTTAGAGGGTTATTTCAAAAAGATAGTTCAGAAGATTATCTAGACTTTGTTATAATTGAAGAGTAATTTAGATTTTTTTCAAAATTTTATATATGCGTCCTAATTCGATACGTCAGGTGTCCAAGATCATGCCATTCCACGAGTCCCAAAAAATACTGAGAACGGCGTCCATCTGTTAGGTAGCGAGGGAGAGACGAACGGGTACGTTTTGCTTCTTTCATTTTTTTCTTCAAGCTGCACTAAGATATTCCGTGTCTGTGGCGACACAAGAATATCAGAATTAAATGTATCTTACTTAAGTATATTGGAGGCATATCATTTCAAGGAATTCTAAATATTTATTTTGTTTTGTGGCTTGTATTTAGGTACAATATTGTTAGTTTGTTTAATTTAAGGATATGTGAATATATTTATATTATCTTTATTAGTAGATTTACATAATATCCCTTTGAGGATTCGTTGATATATATTAATATAATCCATAGTAGGTTTTTTTCACATGCTATATATACAAATAGAAGTGGGTGGTGCAAGCATGTGTACACATCAATATTCGACAGAGTAAAAACCCGCGCACATACTTGGTCGGTTGTCCTAGTACCATCAACATCATCCTAGCCTACGATGGATGTAAAAGCATTCCTTCAGTACCTCGTATTTGCTTTAGTTTTTACCATGTTTGCCCTGCCCTACATCAAGTTGGGGGTGAGCAGGAGTGTCAAGCGGAGAAAGCAAGGGTCATCCTCAAATGCATGATAACCATTGCAAAAAGTAACCCCTATTATGTCCCTCCTGAAGGCTCTTGCCGAATTGCTTGTGCCGAATCAGACATGGATTGCGTCTGCCGTAGCATGACCCACGATGATGAGAAAACGATAAGCATGCACAAGCTTATTTTTCTCTCTGGAGATTCTGCAAATCCGGTCACAGTGGGAAAGCAATGTGGAAGTAAGTATATATATTCTTATACTATTTATTTTCTATGAGTAATACAGCATGTTACGCCCTTACTCCTTATTACCAAGTATTAATTTCGTTGGTTTTAATCGGACATGTCAATCAGACAAATACGCCCATAGTGACTTGGATGAATATCTCGGCTCTGAAAACATGCAGTTTTCTCGTCAATGGACCCCAAACAACTCACTTTTTGCGTCAATGGACCCCAAACAACTCACTTTTTGCCCATGAACTATTTGTCAATGGATTGGTTTGATAAAAAAACTTGAGATAAGAGGTATGTGCAAAGAAAAAGATAACACAAGTAGTTATTAATAAAATCAAAGTTGGAGTTACCAAAGTTTGTGGAGTCGGTTTCGATCGATGTATGAATACTCTAGTTTTATGAATCGCATGTTGTAAACGGCCAAGAGCTCGTCCGAATTGATCTTGTAACTGATCTGCAACAAATATATTTATTTTTCAAGTGATGGTTTGCTTTTGTTTTACTCTAGGTCAAATTTGTCTTCATAGAGGTGAACGTGCATGTGTGTGAGCATCTGTATCTATACTGGTATTTCAAAAATTGTCTATTTTTAACTAATTTGTATAAAAAGTATAATAATATCTGTCAGATCAAATAAATGCACCACCAAACCATATATTTTAATATACGGCGAATTCGATCAAAACAATTTAATATTGCAGATGTTGTTTTTCTATTGAATTTAGTTAAAATTAAATGAGTTGTACTTAGAACAAAATTAAGAGAAACTATATAATTTGGTACAGATAGAATACGTGCTAGAAAAATGCATAAAATATGTTCTTCCTCGTCCTTATACCGAGGTAATGTGGCTAATTATGTGACAGAGTATGGTATATGAACCTTTATATTTCAGGTATGACTATTCCACCAAGGCCATGGTCTGTTGTACTTGCACCACCAGCGACGCATCCATGAGTCGTCTCGTCCCCGAAGCAAGCGAAACAAGGAAATGGACCATGGAAGGACAAATCTATCTCAGCCCTCCGGTATCATGTTTCTTGTCATGGCAACTTCTATCTCAGCCCTCCGGTACCATGTCTCTTGTCATGGCAACTACTATCAATCATAGCTACTTGTTCAGAATAATAATGACATATGTTAATTGTCATTGTGTCGCAATATAGGCTCGTTCTGTACCATCGGTCTCTACTCGTTTGCGCTTGGAGCTCTGCACATATGTTATAAAGGTCCTTTTATGAAGTTTATGCTGGCTTTAGCTTCACCTTTTATGCGGCATTATAGCGTGAATTTATTTCGCAAACCGAGGTAAAATTGAACTGGAATGAACTTATTTCAGCTTCACCTTTTTGGCTTCACAGGTGAAGCCGTTTCAAAAAAAAAAAACTGTTAAACGTGGCCCAATTTGCCGAGAAGTTGTGGTTGATGATGGGTGATGGCTGGAGAACAGCCACTAGTTATCGTATGCTTGTAGGGGTGGCTGCTCACATAGTCACAGGGCACCGTGGAGGCTAGGTTGTGCTTGTGGCGCAGTCAAGTTTTGGCGGTGGCTTGACGTAGGGCGGCATTGCACACCTTGCAAGGGCGTCGTCTGCCAGGAAGCTCAACAAGCAATGGAAAATTGCGGATTCTCTATCTCTGTTGTGCTCCTGCATGAGAGAAGAAGCAGAGCTATATGAGGATTGTGCTTGTTTACTACTCCCTCCGTTCTAAAATACTATTTGTTTTGGCTTTTCTAGATTCATTGATTGCAACATAATAAGAAGGATATGACTCACAAAAGAATACTCTCTCCGTTTCAAAATACTATTCATTCTGATTTTTCTATATTCATTAATTTTGCTACGTATATAGACATTACCCACATCGGCACTAAACACAGCTGTGCCCAACCAAACGGTGATACATAAAACGGGTGCAGTCCAGTGGAGGCCACTTATATAAATTCCCGTCTGAAAGTATGTGAAAACCAGCTTCACTTAAAGGTGGGCTTTATAATTTTTTAATAATCTGAAGTAATATTATTAGATTGAAATAATATATTACTTCAATATTGTCAGCTACGACATTATAGTGCAACAATGTCTTGTGTCTTAGGACAGGAGTACGACTATGAATAAATGGTACAAAGCAATGAAAAGGGAAATATCAATCCATGGATAAGAGAAACGTATCACTACACTGATAAGAATAGAAACCGGGAAGGCAGGCCGCATAAACGCGTGACAGTGAAACAATACAGATACAAACTACTAGCTACTGCATAACAAGGCAAAAGGCATGCAATGGTGCTACTTATTACTCGTGATCTACATCTACTCATTCCTCGAGGCTTTATTATCCGACGCTCCTGCTGGTGGAACCGGTGCAGGAAGGCCTGAGCACTACTCAACTAGGTCAACTGCTAACAAGGACGCTGTGAGGCAGTCATCAGTCGGTCATCATCTTCAGGTCGGGATCGTAGCGGCCTTGGTTCCCGGATAGCGACCAGCCAACTGGAGCAAATGTGGAATGCATGGGATGCCCCGTGTTGGCAAACGTGCTGCCATTAGGTCCCATGGGGCTCCCTGGATCATCAGAGTGCTCGCTTGATGTTCCATCAGATGGGGGGCTGCCAGTGGAGGCTGCCCCAAAGCCAGGTGCGTGCAGCGGCACAGAAGTCAGCTCGCGTTTTGGTTGCTGCTCTTCCTTTGGCTTTTTACCTTCAGCGATGAAGCTGCCAACCACAACCTGAAAGAAAAGGGTAAGCAATTGTAACAAGGCCTGGGAGTTCCAGTTTGGGTCTTGTGAAATGGAAATGAAGGGTAGATAGCCAGATATGAACAGAGAGAACCTGTACGGGTGTCGCTGCCATCAGCATTCCAGCAACACAACCTCCAACTATGCGCCCATCACTTCCAGCCAGTGCCACACTCAAACCACCTGTTCTGCTGCGAGTGTCACCATCCTCTGCGAGCAGGAATGAGCCCGACAGAGAGAGTATATCGAAGTGGCCCTGTGACAAATCACCACAAAGGAACCCGTATGATTCCATTGGTAAGATTTGTAATAACATTCTGTATTGTGGATTATTCTGTCCTCATGGATGCACTAATGAACTGTTCCATCATGTTTACTTATTTTGCGGTGAATTGGAGAGCAAAAGAATATTCCGATCTGCTGTTTCACTTTTGGGCCCTTCACTTTTTTGTGTGTTACTACGCCACTGTGGTGGAAAGTGGAAACTTAAAACTACATGTAGTGGAAATATGGAAGTTAGATGAGTGTGTATGGTTTCCTGCTGCATGTCTTCGTGCTATAAGCCCGGCCAGCTGCAGGTGCGGCGAACAAAACCGGCGCCGCACTTATGGCGACTTTGGGTGCTAAAATGCACTATGCGGACACACAGCAGGTACGGCATGCCGCAAGTCTGGAAGCCAGAAAAACAGTTGTCTATCGTTCGGCACAGCGTGCATAAAGTTTCTACATAACAATGAAAACGCCGTGGCTTGGTTTTGCAGTCAGTGCTCAGAGGCACCAATGGACTTTCACAGAGAGTAAAGTGCAGATTAAATATGTGCTCCCAGTTTCCTTGTTTTATCCTGCCTTGATAAGATGGGAACTTAAAACTACATATCAGCCATTTTTCTTTTGTTGAAAACCAAGTCGATAAAAACCGCAGGAAAAATGTAATGGAAAAAGGAAAAGAGTGGGAATGTTCAAGTTAAGTGGTATGTTTGTGACTTACTACTTAATAACAAGGCTACTAGAGGACAACGCAACTGTAAAGATATTGCTGATAGTTGCAAGGCCTATCAATGGTAAATTGCAGAGATGTTTACTTGAATGATTTATAACGCTGCAAGTTATATACTAACAAAAAAAAATAGTCATGCTGTCTGGCCAAATGTAAGAAAACAGACATAAATCAAACTTCGGTTTTAAACTTGTGAGCTACTACTTCACAGAAAGATCCAGCAGTAAAACAAAGCATCCGTGGACCGTGGTGCTCTGAGTCTGAGAGCATGAATATACCTCATATGTCACTATACCACCAGAGGTTGCTGGTTGACGGAGTGTTGCTGTGCACAAAGCACCATTTGCTGAAATTATACACGTAGTGCGTGGGCCTTGTTGTGAAAATGCCATTATTTTTGACGCAACATCCTGAATAAAAAAATGATTTTGGTGCATAAAAGCCCATTAGATAGCAGGCTAAAGAAACTTCAAACCATGTAGATATATGATTAATGCAATGACAAAGCAAGCCAAGATAGATTCAACAAATTCAAATTCAAGTGAACATATATTCTCCTCTGAGCATTATGATATATATCCTACACTCAATTGGTTCAGCAATATGTTCAATTTAAGTATACTAAATATGGAATGATGGCACAAAGACCATGCCAAGGCTGACAACAGTTCACAGGAAGACAAAGGACAAAGGTATAACAGAGTTTCAAATGCTGGGAAGAGGAAGCAACATAATGTTTTGAGCTTGCTCTTGAAGGAAAATTCCACAAGACTCTTCTTAGCTCTCACATCAATATGATTATTGTAATTATTTGGCAACATGTCATCTAAATATAAGGCCAGAAGAATGGCCATAATTTGCAAACCACAAGCACATGGGCAGATTGACACATCTCAATGATCAGCATGTTCACAAACAGTAATCTACTAGATCCTAATTCCTAAATAGAGAAATATGCCCTGAATGTAAGTTTGGCACAATAAGACAATGGTAATGTAAACATGATGGATGTAAGTGTGAAGACACCAGAAGGGGAGCATGTTTCAACTTACCTCATTAGGCTTCACAGTTATTATGTGGGGAGTAAATGATGTCCCTGATGATCCTGAGAAGCACAAACAAGTGAGTACATCAAAAACAGTTACTCAAGGATATTTTTACAACTTTATAGATTTGGGTTCCATGATCCACTAAATCAATATAATTAATTTCAACTCTGGTAGAAAGGAAATAAATAACCTAAGAACACCAGTTAAATGATATTACCACTAACATTGTTACTATCAAAAATATTTACAGCCCTTATCTGTTGGCAACGGGTAAATCACTAGCAAAGTAGAGATTGTCACAAGTTGAGGCATGACAGAAAGGTGCAAGGAAAAAAATATCCTTCTTTGGTCCGTATGTGCACACATGTGTATTCTTATTAGAAAAGAAAAGGAACACAAGCAATATTCAAAGACCAGGCTCATGTTTGAATAGATGCTACTTTTCCTGTTTATACTGTGCGTAATAATAATAATAAAGACAATGCTTGTACTTCCCCCAAATTATTAAAATGTCTGCACCATCCCGTTCTGTATTTAATTTCTTTCCTTCAGAATGTGGGGGAATCTTTTTAGAAAATGAATTCTTGCGCCGAGTCCTTTAGTTAAATGTACAACAGAAAAAAAAAGGCACACAAACTTATTCCAGAAATTAGGCCATGTACATCCACGCCCAAATTTTTTAGAGGCTACAACTACGGGCCAAGCTACGGTGCGCACGCTTTTGAGAGTTGAGACACAAAGGCAGAGCAGAGAGCTGGTGCAGGCTATATTACCCAATGCATCAAGTTGTTTCTTTTTGCCGGATCCAGGGGGTCGCCCTCTGCGCTTGCCGTCGGGGTTGGAGTTGGAGCCGCCTCCGCCGGACTGCGCGCCCGCCTCGGCGCCCGTCGCAGCCGCGGGCTTCATCCCCAGGCCCATGGTCCCGTCCGGGCCGTACTTCCTCGGCCTCCCCCTCTTCTTCTTCACGAGCTCCCCGCCGCTGCCGCCGGCGACGACGATGGCGCCGGCACCGGGGTGCTGCTGCTGCATGGCCGGCGCCCCGGAATCGGGGCGGTACATGGCCCCCGGCGGCACGTCCGCGGGCTTCATGGGCGACGAGGCTGCCGGCGACGCCATGGGGTTGAAGGCGAGCGGCATCCCGTGCATAACGTTGGCGGTGGCCGGCTGCATCCCGGGCGTGGCCGGGGACCCGAACGCCGCGGTGTGCTGCATCATGACGCCGCCGCCGCCGCCGCCATGCAGCGGCGGGGACGCTACGCGCGGCGCCGCCTGCGCCTGAGCCTGCTGCTGCTGCTGCTGATTCTGGTGCTGGTGCTGGTCCCGGCCGTCCATCTCGCGGCGGGCCGGCGAAACCCTAGCCCCGACCCGAATCCGACGCCACTCCTCCTCCCGCCCCGGCGCACCGCACCTGCGCGCCTCGCCGGGCACAACAGTTCACATGCGCGGCCCGCGGCGGTTGGACGTGACCTCTCCGCACCGCACCCGAAAACCAACCTCGAAATCGAATAAAATAGGGTAAATACGGCGGAAATGGGGAAAGCGGAGGAAAAGAAAAGATAAATTGGGAGAGAAATGGAGAGACGGGAAGAGGGGAGGTGGCGAGGTGGGAGTGGGAGGGAGGGGATCAGATCTGTAACTGTAACTGGCGAGAAAACGCGACATCTCGGCTCGGGTAATAATAACTCGCTTCCTCCTCCTCCTGTTACGGTCCGATTTTCTTTTTGACAGAAATAGCCCCGGGTTCTTAACCCAGCTGGGTTAGCTTTTTAACCCTGAGTGCGAGGAAATGGTTCGAGTTTCCAGTTGAACAGTTTTGGACGAAACGATTTGGCTTTGGTGTTTTCACTATCGGAATCGGCTTCATGATTAGCACAGTTGAGAAAACATTTCGTAGTTCGCTTGAGGCCCTGTTCAGTCCCGCACCAAACTTCACTATTCATCAAAGGAAATCTTACATAGTATTAAACGTGAGTTAGTGACAAAACCCATTCCATAACTCTCTGGTAACTTTGCGAGACGAATCTAATGAGCCTAATTTGGCCATGATTAGACAACGTCGTGCTACAGTAAACAATCTCTAATGACGGATTAATTAGGCTTAATAGATTCGTCTCGCGATTTCCCGTCCATCCGTGTATTTAGTTTTATAATTAGATCATGTTTAATCCTCTTAATCTTCGATTTAGAATTGCTACAGTAAAGTTATAGCAACTAAAACCGGCCCTGACAAGTGGAGAGATCGCGGGCTACGAAGTTGTGTGCGCGTGCGGAGCCGCTCGCAGGTGCTGGGGCCCAACTGCCCATCCCCTGGTTTTTGTGTCGTGGACGTACTCGAGCGAACGAGCGACCGACCGAGCCGTGCGTGCGTGACACGACGCAACAAATTGAAAGGAACGGGGGACCCATCAGCGTCGTGCACGGGAGTACGGTAGGGACGTGAGGAAACAGCGCCGCACCATTGGGCGCCGCGCGGCCCAACCCAACGGCTCTCCACGGCCAGACAGGACGGTCCCGCACGGACTCGGAGCGCGGGCGGGTGAGCAGGCCGGCAAATCACAATCCCCGCCGTATCGCACCCGACGACGCGACTGCGGCGGCCTGCCGGGCCTGGCCCGTGCCGTGCGTTTTGTCGCGGAGCCGGCCCGGCCGGCCGCGCGGCGGCACGGACACGGAGCGGGCAGCGGGGGCGGGGGGCCGGGCCCTGCCCCCTGCCTGCCGTGGCGCCGGGCCTGGCACTGGTTCGCAGCTCGTGGCCTGCCAACAACGTGGGGCGCGGCGGTGAGGGGTATTTAGATGCAGCGTTATGGGATACCTCAAAACAAAAAAATACAGTGTTATGTATTGTATTTTTATGTTATATATAATATTTACAGAGAAAAAATACATTGAAAAATATGCGTTATGCAAAACGTTACGCATAGTGCGTGAACGAGCAAGGCAGCCAGGGATCGCACCACGTTATGTGACCAGCTAGCTCTCTGTGGCCTTGTTTAGTTCGTGCAATTTGGGTTGCAACTTTACTGTAGCAATTATAAACCTAAGATTAGGAGGACTAAACATGATCTAATTATAAAACTAATTACACGGATGGACGGAAAATCGCGAGACGAATCTATTAAGCCTAATTAATCCGTCATTAGAGATTGTTTACTGTAGCACGATATTGTCTAATCATGATCAAATTAGGCTCATTAGATTCGTCTCGCAAAGTTAGAGGGGTTATGGAATGGGTGTTATCATTAACTCACGTTTAATACTTCATACATGTAAGATTCCTTTTTATAAATAGTGAAGTTAGATGAAGAGTGAAGTTTGTCGTGAGAACTAAACAAGCCCTGTGCCTCTGGCGACTGGCGGTCTGGCCTACTCTGGCGCGGTCCCTCCCTGCTTTCCACGCGCGCCGCGATCGATGCGTCTCCGTGTTTCTTGGCGGACCGCGCGCGGCGGCAGGCTGGGCCGGCGGGCCTTACTCCTCTCTCTGTAATGATGGTCTGCTTCGCGGGACGTTTGACATGGGCTCAAACTTTAGCCTGTTTCTTTATGGGCCTAACCTGGAAACGATCCGGGCTCGGCCTGGAACTTCTTTCATGCGCGATCGGCCGCGGCCTCTTGAGCATTCCACTCGGCGGTCCTTTTTGTTTCTTCGGACCTACTCCATATGGCCTTTCATTCAGTCCTGCACGAAACTGACATGGAATTCCTTTTGCTTCCCAGCGCAATCCACCGTTGAAAGACTTCTCTGCTCCCAGAGTGGACTTGGGAACCGTCAAATTCTTCCGTTTTGAATACAAGCTGCGGAATTGGCACACCAAGTACACAACGCAGATTAATCTATTTTACACGGGGTGCATTGACCGACCGGTCAATTGCAACAACCCAACCACTTCCGGAGCTAACCCCTGATGCATTGGGTTTGGATTGACCAACTGAACTTCCAACTGACAAACACTTGCCAAGTAGCTCTGAGCGTCACTGCTTTTCTCAACCATCTCCTGGATCCGTGAACCACCTCCAACAAATCTCCAGCAAACCTCCTGAAAGCTTCCTGCTCACGCCGCGGCCCGGCCGGGCAGGCCCCTGCATTAACCCCTCCTTGCCGTCCCCTTGCACATCAGTTTGCAACGAGCACGCGTAGCACAGGCCGGTCGGCATGGGAGGAGAGGAGAAGAAGAAGGTGGAGGTGAAGACGGCGGTGTACAAGGTGCACGTACACTGCGGGCAATGTGCGCGCGACATCGAGACGCAGTTCACCGAGTTCCAAGGTGCGTGCTCCTGTCTGGTACTAGTAGAGTAGCATATACTCCTCTGCAGTCTGCACTGGTGCTTGCCATCGATGCCGAATATGCCGTGCAGTGCAGACACGAGCGCGTGCGTGACCTTCAGTTCCTGCGAACTTATGCGATCTCTGAATATTGGCAGGGGTTGAGGAGGTGAAGTTGGACGCTGGGGCAGGGAAGGTGACGGTGAAGGGCTTCGACTTCGACGTCGAGAAGCTCAGGGTGAAAGTCGAGAAGGGTTGCCGGAAGAGGGTCGAGCTCATCGTTCCTCCCAAGAAGGAGGACGTCGTAATTGAGGTCAAGAAGAAGGAGGTGGTAAGTGAAATCGATCTCTGATAATGCAACATATGTATACCTCTGCCGCACAAGTTCGCGTTATCCGAAGTTTCCTTCCCATAGACTACTTATGTTTGAGTTTCTGTGACATCTCCAACATTTCTTTTGCTTAATCATGCAGGAGTTGAAGGTCATAACAGTAAAAGTTCCCTTGCATTGCCCCGATTGTGCAGTCAGGGTCAAAGAGATTCTGCTGGAGCACAAGAGTAATCTCTCCCGGCCCTCTCTCTGATAGTTCTTCTATATATATCAGTCCAAGTTACTCCCATAATTCCATTACTGACATGTTCGCTGTAATATACTGAAGGTGTCTACGAGGCCAAGACGGACCTCGGCAAGAACACGTGCACCGTCGAGGGCGTCATCGACGAGAAGAAGCTCGTCCAGTACATCTACCAGAGAACGCGCAAGCAGGGCATCGTCGAGAAGATCGAGAAGAAGGTGATCGTCAAGGAGGAGAAGATCGAGGTGAAGAAAGAAGAGAAGAAGAAGGAGGTGGTGAAGGTGGTCGAGGCCGTCAAGGAGAAGGTCACGGAGGTCGTCGCCCCCTACTTCATCCCCTGCACGCACCCGCGGTTCGTCGACTACTCGCACCCGTGCCACCGCCGCGGCGGCTACGGCAGCGACTACTGTTCGCCGTGCGGCGGGGGCTACGACGGCTACGGCTACGGCGGCGGCGGCGGAGGCTGCGGGTACCCACCGTACGGCGTCAGCTACACGCACTCCGAGCTCACAGGATACCATGACACGGCGTTCTTGCACTGCACACACCCCAATGAGTTCATCAGCGAGGAGAACCCGTATGCGTGCTCTGTGATGTAGAATTTTTTTGCAGGTGGATCCATGGCGACAATAATGTTAGCATTAAGAACAATACCGACATCTCAAATTTTGATTCAGCTCAGATTGGTTACTATTACCTTGCGCAGTATTAAGTATATGTATGCAGCGTATCTGAACTCTACTGTCCAATTAATTGGTTAACCTTAACCAGTTCTTCCAGGTCATCTTTCAGGATGAAATTTTAATTCAGTGACATAAGAAAGTGTTAATTGACCGATGCCCATGAATCAGTAAGCGTGACATCTTGAAATCAGGAAATTGTGACACCTTAACCCCTCAATGAGAAATGCTTGGGCATTAAACCTGATTCAATCTCTTCAGAATTTGGCCCTGTCTATTCAGTTCATTGCAGCATTTGATGATAACAATTGTGTAGATGCATGTAATATTAGTTTGGTAGTAACAAACAAATAACTTGATTTGTCTAGCTACTGTACAGTAGCTATAGATAAATTCTGGTATAACCAATGCATATCATTAGGTTAGGTTGTGATTATTTTTCTAACAACTTGGAACCGTCACCTATTAGAATCGTCATCAATCATAAGCCCTTGGATCAAATCCAACCACCTAAATTAATAAGTACGTAGTTGGGTGTTGATTCTAACTGAAAATTAAAGTTAGTTGGTTTCAAGCACTTGAAAAATGGCAAAACTGTTAAGGACTAGATCTGATGACTATTTATTGCAGTGATGAGAGTTCAAATAATAGTTTCTGCTACCGTAGAGTTTTGAAAAAACATTTTTATATTCAATTCATACACATGTGCACAACAAAAGGTTTTCAAGTAGTTCGATATATTGGATTAAATTAAATAAGAAATGGTTTCATCAGTAGATATATGTTCAGAGAATCATGGGAACAAACTTGAGAACAAGACCGATTATCGGCACATAAGCACATAAAAAATATCATTGGACAGTATAGTATACCCACAAACAAAACTGCACTTGGCAGATAAGTAAAAGACTGAAAACAGTACTATTGGAGTTAATTAGCAGAATTTAGATCTTCTTTACAGGAAAAAGATGATCATCAGTGGTAAGCTATCAATTTTATTCAGTGGTTTCATATTTTTCATGCAATAGAAGGCCGCATATATAACAGCATAGAGACTGAATTACCGAAATAGGTAAGATAGTGTGCTACATATCATTTCAATCAAATTATATATCTTCACTGATTCTTCAGACAAAATTTTTAGAGCAAAATCTAAAACTTGGTAAGAATTTGTCAGACAAAATATTCTTCAGACAAATTAATCGTTTGTTCAAGTCAAATGATTCTCAACAAATATAGCTAGTATGCATAGGAATTTCACGTTGTTTGGCTTCTGGTTTTCATTTGTTCCTAAAGACCTAAACTTGGTAACAAGCTGTAAATTCAGCACAAGGACCATAATAATCGGATACAGTTTTAAGAACTCGGCAGAATTAAGGAACGAAAAAACACAGTCAATAATTCAGCGAGCATGGAAGAAAAGAAATGTGACTACATGTTTCAATCTGCTTAGCACACATGACATGAGCATGTTATTTCAAGACAAGCTGAAGGTTGCAGAGGTGCACACACCATCAAATTCTAGAGAAATGAGATGTAAAGTAGGAGTTAAGCTAGTCATGTAGCACTAAGCTCTGAACAGCGCTATGCAACAACACAATCCGAATAGGCCATGGTAAACACTAGATACCATATCGTCGATGAAAACCTAAGGAATCTTTCAAGATGTCCAAGTCCCAAGAGCTTGGGGAAACTAGCAATCTAGTTTCCTTTGTTTCGACAAGCATCTTGCAATCTACGCATACGAGACAACAAAGAACAAGAGTACCATAGACTGCAGTTGGTGACTTGTGAGGTTTATTGCTTTGCGAGATCGATGCAATTTACTTGCTATACTACTTGAACTGAGTACTACTAGCTTTGTGATGTTTAAACAAAGGCAAAGCGTGCACACGTGTGAGCTGAAAATTGTGTGGTAACTTGTGACGAAGCAGTTCCCAGACTCGCCCAAATAAATTTAGAAGAGAACCAGAAGAAACTGATTGATGATACGATCAATAGTATACTATACACGCATCACTAATAGCTGTTGCACAGTGCAGCACACGCAGGCAGGTGTAACACCTTTGTATAACTCAAAAAACAATTCCATAAAAGCATGCACAACACATCTAGCTCTGCTACATGATGATAAAGTAAGAACTGACAGCTTAAGCCACTAGAATACGCTAACTTTTCTTAACACAATTTGGTCGAAGCGAATCTCTCATCCAAAGGAACAAGAACAACAAGAATAATGAAGAACCCCATGCGGAAACATCGATTATTAACACACATGCATCCTGCTGGAGAGCAGATTAAATAAAAGGCTACTTATTAAAAGCCAGACTGAAAATTAAGACAAGGTTACACCACAAATTGAGTTTCAAGAGACATGAGAGAACGAAGAAAGGGAAAAGAAGGAAGAACAAGAACAAGGAGAGCACATAATCAAAGAGACCGAGCAAACACTACGAAATTGTACAGAAATCGAGATAGAAATAGTACATATCCTTGCAAGCAAGCATGCGTGCGCTAACCTTCTGCAAGCTGCGCCTTCAACCCTTGTGCCGTTCATTGCTTTCTTCTTGCCACCTCCTCCTGTTCTCACACACGAATTACACCCCCCATGCATGGACTTGTCAGAACGGCGGCCGTGCACCGGCCCACCCATGGCCATCGGCACCAGGGGGGAGCTGCGATCCGCCACCGGCCATGTTGTTGAGCGGCAGGTTGAAGAACGGCAGCCCGCCGGCAGCCGACGGGTCGGGAGGGAACGGGCCACCGCCCATGCCTCCTGCGCCATCGGCGCCGCCGGGCGGCTGCATCTGGAGGCCTGGTGGCGCTGCCTGGGCCTCCTCCTCCTCCAGTGGAAGGCGCTCGTAGGCGACGTTGGCGAAGGACGCGGCGATGACGATGACGGGTCCCGCGGCGTAGAGAGCGCCGACGACGTTCCCGCCGACCACCTGCCCCTGGCCCCCGGCGAGGAAGATGGTGAGGCTGGTGGCGCCAGGGGGAGCAGGCGGCGGGAGGAAGGAGCCCGAGAGCGACAGGATCTCGAACCTCCCGTGCAGCGTCACGACGGCGCCCGTCGGCGCCGACGGCTGCCGCAGCGTCACGTTGGTGACCACGCCGCTGCCGCTCAGCACGCAGACGCCGCGCTGCCGCCGGCGCGCGTACGTGGAGACGGACTCGAACACGTCGCAGCCGCTCCCCACCTCCAGGATGTGGGCGCGCAGCGTGTTGGCGCTCTCCCGCGTGATGATCACCGGGGGCTTGGGCTTGTTCTTCGAGCCCGGCGGGCGCCCGCGGGGCCGGCGGGCTACCATCTCCCCGTTCCCGCCGCCGCCGCTGCCGGGGGCATCACCACCTGGGCCGGATGAGGACGACCCGCCGTCGTGCTCACCGTACGGGCCCCCGTTGTTGCTGTTGCCGCCGCCGCCATTGGGGTCGTCGTCGATGGGCTCCGGCTGCTTGGCGTAGTTGTGCTGCAGCTGGAGGTCGGGGTGGAGGTGGTGGAGCTGGTGGACGTAGCGCGTCGCGGCGGTGCCGAGGTCGAGGCCGGCCATGCTTCTCTGCTAGCTCATGTACTGATGTAGCTAGCAAGCAAAAATTTAAAAACTAGAAAAGCAGGGAAAAAAAGAGAGAAAAATACTCAAATTGCAACAGAGTGGTGTTTTGTTTTTAGGTTAAAAGGAAGTGTTGGAAAAGGAAGCAATGATTTTTAAAGAGGGGGATTGTTTATGATGCTGCCTGTTTTAAAAGTTTTTGGATGCAGAAAGAAGCAAACATGGAAGAAATTAAAAAACCAAACAAGTGAGTGCTTGCATGGATGAGAGAACGAACACCAGCAAGCAGCAGAGCTGTGTTCTATGAGCAGGGTAGGGGGAGGGGGAGGAGGAGGAGAGAAAGGGAAGCTATGAAGGAGAAGGTGAGGCACAGGAAGGGAGATGGGAAAGAGAAGGGTTTGAGAGGTTCTTCCAACCAGTGGTAGGAGGTGCGCCACATAAAATAATGTGAGGGAGGAGGAGAGAGAGAGTTGGGAGAACAAATTCTGGTGCATCCTTTGCAGCTACGGACAAAGAGATAGGGCTATGACACTAACAAGTGGGCCACCGTGTTCCTTGGCCCACACGTCAGTTTCGCAGGTGTCATACGTGATAGTGACAGGGGAGGTTTCGGAGAAAGAGAGAAGGAGCGGGAGGAACTATGATGCAAAAATGTGATGCATGGTGATAGCGATGGCTTAGCGTGTTCGTCGCAAGATTATGCTAATTAACCAGGGTTAAGTGCCCTAACCCGTGGTTTAGGACCACTAACCCGCTTGGTTAATGCGAATTGGTGTTGGAGTTGGAGGCTGTTCATGACCGCACTCCGGTGGGGCCTGCCAGCTCGTGCTGTGCTCTCGGATCAATTGCACTACAGTTAGCTCTAGCCCCTTCATGAGGCATGCATGCAGAGATACAGAGAGTGTGCAGTTCAAACTGCATTAGTTCTCAAAGAGTCAATATCAGTGTTAAAATTTTAGCCTTAGCTTGAAACATTGCATATCAGGCCGGCTCAAAGTGGGAGCTCACTGTAATTTAAGTTCTCACACGGTAATATATATAGGAGTATGTGAGATGTACCCTCATGACCGAATTGTTCTACTGGTAGAACATTAGGTTACTTTAATTAGTTTCCACTTGCCCTTCCTAATCTGCCTTGTTAACACGAGTTCAAACTACAAGCACAAGAAAATCAAACAAAATTCTATAGTTTTACCAAAATCAGAGGCTTCATTTGTGAGTAGAGATAATTGCATGGTTGCTTCCCACTTTGAGCCTAAACTATGAGTTTGCCCTTTTTTTCAAAATTACCCCTACTGATTTCTCAGAATGTTTTGTGGCCCATGAGCAATACTGCTAAGATTTACAAAACAGTAGGAGCAGTCTTGCAAAGTGAAAAGACAAAAGGGGAGCAAACCCATAATTAGGCCACAAAGTAGGGGAAACCATGCAACTGCTCCGTATGAGTATTTGGCTCCGTATGTTAGATAGTCCCCTTCTAGTTATATAAAAGTAGGGGAAACCATGCAACTGCTCCGTATGAGTATTTGGCTCCGTATGTTAGATAGTCCCCTTCTAGTTATATATTATATATACCATATACGTCTGCCACTGTGGCATTTACATGTACTGATGTATTTATCTAGCTATCTAGTTGAGATCTACCATTAGCATCTTGATTTAGCATAATTAGGCATACCAAATTCTTAGGGAGAAAACACAACGGTACATGTGTATGGCATATGTACAAGCATATACACTATACGAGATCTCTACTACGCCAATGCCTCGAACATAATTTTTTTATTTTACGAATTGATTGATGCATTTTTTATGTCCAGTTGTCCTTTCTAGCATAATTTTAGATAAGAACATTTAAAACTTGATTGTATGTAGTTTACTAGTAGTAAACTATGTCAGGTCAAATGGATGACCCACATCATCCTCACTCTTAACTTATTTTTATATGCATACCTTATCAAATCGTATAACTGTAACCAGCATGCCGGTACACACTTTCACTAATCACCACGTATGATGACCTGAAAACTTTGGAAGCTAGACTGCTTTTTACCATCTTTTCATGACACCAATTAACATGAGCAACCTCACCCGGTTTGCCCAAAGTTGCACCACTTTTTTAATGCTTCCCTTTGTTCTTTCGGAGAGATCTGTTCTACTAGACAAATCAACACGGTAGTTTTCAACTTCACAGTGAGACATAGAATGTACATATGTTGAACTTTTCATTAAACAAAAATAGGCTATTATAGAGGAAGAGCATGCAGGAATAGTTTATGTGCTCTGTCAAGTTGTGTTAGTTTCATTATTGTTTATCTAACTAAAATATACAAAGCAATCATGTAACTTTATGACAATGAGGACAGATCGTGCAGCCATGCATGCATATGCATGGTTGGTGGTTATATATATGATATAAGCTGTAACCCTGTTCTCTAACATATATATGCACTTACAAACTATCTAAATAACATATTGGAAGTTACTACAAACGTAACATACTAATAATAGTATCTCAATATTATATGATTCCACGATCTAGATTATACAATTTTTGCGATATAGATCGATGTGCATGTCTCTCCTTCTGAATTATATTCTACAGCTTTTTTACATAACAACTTTCATTAATTTAATTGCATAGAGGGCTAGCTAGATCACAGAATCTGCACCACGACACAGTACATAATTTAACACGTGTCTTAAATTAACTTGGTATTTCATATATGTAGTTTTTATAAATTTCCTTCAGGGTCCATGTTCTCTAGATTCCTATTTAACTTAGTACAAACAGATCCTTTTCTGCCACAAAAAGAAAATATCTGCATACCTTATTTTTGCCAAGTAAGAAGTACATCGATCATATTGTATACATTTGGTTATATCTAGATCTTTTTTTAATTAGCTGAAACAAAAAAAATATGTTAACTCAAACTTTGACCATCCTCATTTATTTCAACCATCGTCATGTAGAGTTGCAGACTGCTTCATCATGTTGAAAGTTTCATCCTTTAATTAAGTTGATAGTCAACTCTCAAAAAACTGATTATGTCCACAAAACCATAACGGGGTTACGTTACCTAGCTAGACGCTTGACAAAATTCACTAGTACCATATTTGATTCAGATTATTGCTTACTAAGGCCTTATTTAGTTGCACAAACTTTTCAAACTTTTCACTGTTCACCCGTCACATTAAATGTTAGGACACTAATTAAGGGTATTAAATGTGGATTAATGACAAAACCCATTCCATAACCCCCGGGTAACTTCACGAGACGAATCTAATGAGTCTAATTAGACCATGATTAGACAACGTCGTGCTGCAGTAAACAATCTCTAATGACATATTAATTAGGCTTAATAGATTTGTCTCGCGATTTTCCGTCCATCCGTGTAATTAGTTTTATAATTAGATCATGTTTAGTCCTCCTAATCTTCAGTTTAAAATTGCTACAGTAAATTTCGTAAACTTTCTCCACCAAACAAACAAGCCCTAACTTGGAAAAAACAAAGGGTGCGTTGTTAATTTGTTTCATCAGGTGTTGGGGCGACTAGTTGTTCTCTCTTTGGTCGTAGAACTTGTTAGCTGATGCGTGGTACTAACTTGTTAACATTTCGTCACAGACAAAACCAATATACTCCAGCCTACATTTTTTGTAGAAAAAAATTAGATGTTAGAATTACTATTTTTCCCGCTTTCTGCAGAAGCCGGCTTTTAAGCATGCTCCTTTTACCACTCCAACATCAACACAGGGAGCTGTGCCCGGCTAATCAGCTCTCGACAAGTGCCCCATCCTGGAGCCGAGCCAGCGACCCGCGCTTCTAAATCGAGCCGGTGCAGCCGAGCCAGACTTCGGCTCGTCCCACGTGCCCTATCACGTGCGTCAAGTGCGGCCAGCCCCAGGCGGTAACTCGGCGTGGCTGTCGGCCATGGCCGGGCACGTCAGGAGCTCGCCTTTCTCGGGAACGGGCCCCGCTGTGCCCGCCGAGACCCACGCGCGTCCCGCTGCAAGTGGGCCCCCTCCACGCAGCCCCACTCTCTGTTGTCATGCAGGCTGCAGGTCGCCATGGGAAAAAATTGAAGGAAACCCTAACCCTAGGGATGCTCCAAAAGTTAAGAGTGATGAGAATACGCCATTGCTGATTATGCATCTTCCTTTACTTTTCCTAATTATGCACCTTGCACTTGTTCATCTGGATCTCTCTCTTCTTGTATAGGAGTACTACCATTTTTTTCCAGGATTAGCAGCTGATAAGATACCTGATCTGTTGCTATCACAAAGTCTGAATATATAAGGGGTGAGGAGATCTGTAACAGTGCCTCATACTCTAACAGTCTAACTCACTAACATTGTGGATACAAAACAATTGCATGATTCATTGTTTTTTTAATAAGCAAGTAAGCAAAAAAATTTTTGGGATAAGAGAAGCTAGTATAAAAAGAAGCCATGCATTTGGATAAGACGTACGTAAGTACATGACCCTGTTTTTGTTTCTTTTTTTGCTTCGTCTTCTCACTGCTTTCTGGTATCTTAGGTTTTGTAACCACCACTTTTTTTAGGGCGCAATTAAAATATAGAGCCCGTCAATCACAGGTGCGTTGTAGATTAAAAACTTGCATTTGCAGGTTTCATGCTGTCTTGGGCGAAGGTGATGAATGCATAAATTAATCAATCATTAATCATATGTCTACCTTTATTCACCAATAAGGAGTAGTATATGTAACACCTCATAGCTTTGGATACCTTAGATCCCAGAAGGGAAAAAAAACTTTGGATTCCATATAGTAGTTAGACGTGTGGTAGCTAATCCTGTGTAACAGTGGAGTTTCATACTTAATTCCCAAACTAATCATCTATATCAAGTAAGTTGGTCGCCACCAATTATAACGGTTTGGACCTCGAGTGAACCACTTAACAAATTTAATTAAGTTTCTGGATTTACAAATTAATACTAGTTTGGAAGCCTAGTACTAGATAACACGTCTGAAGAAGTTTTAGGAACCATTGGTGGTGCACTTCGTTTTTACCACATGCAGTTTCTTGCGTGCCCGATAGATCAGACCTCCAGGGGATGCATATATATGGGCAATCTATCTTATTAGGCCATTCTCTTGTGTTTCATAGAGCGTTTCATGAGCATTAAATTCAATGCCACATAGGTGTTTTGCTGACTTGGCCAGAAGAGAGAATGAGAGAGTGTTTCATCAGTTGACAGAGAAGTTTCATCCTCATGAAACCCAGCAGACAGGTTACCTAGTTTTCAGTTAATTGTGCAATGAAACCATGCACTGGGACTGACCTTAGCGCTGAATCTAGCTATATGCGTATTGACTTCTCTTCTTGTGCAATCAAGTCAGGTCTTTATTTTAGTTTCTTAATTAGCCGTCTGCGCTCGTGGTTTGACCTTAAATTTCAAAAACTCTTCTAGAATATTGCATGTGTTGGAATCTATCTGCACTAGTTTCCCATGTTCACACTGAATTTCATAGTTGATTGACATGTACATAAATATTCACAAATACGACTACACATCAAGCGATGGATGGATCAACGGGTGCGCGAATTCCATACCAGCCAGAGGATCCGGCAGCTAGCTAGGTCGTCATCGATCGATCTGCGCCGCATGGGCGCACGCACCGCACCAGCCGCCGCCGCTCGTGATCTCCGGCCGGCGAGCTAATGAGGTTTCGTTCTTTTCGCCGTCTTTTGACCGGTCGCGCGCGTCGTGGTGGATCGCTGGATCGATCGGTCATCGGTGGAGATGCCCTAGATCTTGGGCAGCTAGCTAGCTGCTGCGTGCGACCAGTGGTGGTTCCAAGGACGGTGACTCGTACCCAGTGGCACTATTTTTAATCCGCGTGACAACTTTACTTGCTTTAAGAAAGCTTAGCGAGAGCGCGATCGAGCGCTAGGTAAGCAAGGCCCAGGCTAGACGGCATTTGGTTAATCGCTAATTGTGCGCGTCATGGTCCCTAATCCCGACAAGCACGTCGCCTTTTGGCCAATGGCGTGAGGATAAGCCCGAGACCGAGGGCTACTAATGGCGTGATTAAACCTAGCCTAATCCCTCGTCGAGTCCGCGACCGCGAGACCAAAGCAAAGCAGCTGTTTGCGAAGCACTACATACACTCCATATGCAGGCAGGAGCGAGGAAGAAGAAGAGAGACGCCGCCGCCCCCACCAGGAGACGAGAGGCCAATTTGGCAAAGCTCTCTCTCTCTCTCTCTCTCTCATCTCGGCGAGGCGAGCGTTCATATGCATCAGCGGCTATAGCAGCGATAAATTCTCCTGATTCACACGTAAAACAGGTCATATAATTTGGTTTCGTGCCACTAGCTTGTGTGCATTGGTTGGCCTGTCGCTGTTCCCCGGCCACACAAGCTGAAAGCAACGCCGGGAAAGTCCAACCTCCGGGATGGCTGAGGGCAGTCCCAACCCAGACTCCACTCATAGAGTCTTAGCGTCAAGACTCCACTCACAAGAAACTATACTCCCCAATGCAATTTTCTATCATAGCATCCCATGACCCACTTGTCTCTCTCACAGATGGTCTTGATTTGCGTGAAGACTTGGTTTCTTAGTTAGACTTGGTTTCTTATGTTTTCCCTCTCTTTCTTCAATAAATACAGCGCCACATCAGCAAAAAGCTATAAATAAAAGGATAATTAATAGACTTAGACTCCATGGTGAAGTCTGGGTTGGGACTGCCCTGATAGCCTCTGCCCATAGCCGTTCGTGATTTCGGGCATGTCACCGAGAAATGCTGTCGGCTACCTAGCTTGACCCCTAGGCTTGGTTAACCTTTTTTTTTTGGGGGAGGGATCGAATAGTACAGGTTCAAAGACACATCACCCACACCACACGCAACGCACGCCTACACACATCCATGTACTCCGCCCTAACATTCATCTAAACACAAATTAAAGTATCATTCATCTAAACACAAAGTCTCTATCTCCACATATATAGTTTGTATGTGAATTATGTCTTACCGGTAATTATATATACTAAAATTCTTGACCGGAAGTGAACACTCATGCCGAACCTATGACTTCAACTAATCATGTGTAATAGCTTGGAAACATGTAGTGATAGCTTGGCCAAACTAAAATATAGCTTTCAAATTAAGTGCTGTTCATAGTGAATCTAGTAGCATCTATAATCTTTTTGTTAAAAAAATGTTTTGCTGGTCAAAGCTAAAAAGGTTTAATCAAGTGGTTTCCTAAAACAACGTATTGAATCAGAAGCAGTAGTCATATAGAATGACGGTTCAGATCGCTTACTGTTGCGTGAAATTAAAGTAGGCGCCATATGTGTACTGTGTTCATGTCTCTCCAGCACCATTATATATAGATGTATTCTCAATGCAACTCGGTCTATTATTTTGTATCTGGAAAGTTAAATCTTATCCAGAGATCAGCAATAAGAAAGCACCAGGGGAACGATGCACGTTAATTTGCATTTGTAGATAGATTATTATTTTGTCTTAAACAAATGTGTTGTCTTGGCCTTCTTAATTTTATGAGATGTACGTCCTTTCCTAGTGATATATATACTCTATGTGTGTGTAGATGCCCGAAGGATTGGAAGATTCTGTTGTTCAATCACTCAATGATGAGGATACTACTAAATATATAGTGTCACCATGCAAGAAAGTAATAAGTTAATTAAGGGAATAGACAATTCTACACTAACTCGCATGTTGGTACTAAAAAGTAACTTCTAATTCTAGTTTATCTCTTCTTTGCCGGTTCTTTCCGCTGGCTTTAGTTGCTGTTACAAGTAACTAGTGCAAACAATTCGACCACGACACAGCGCATAGTTTATGCACTCATTATTAATTCCTCGAATTAGCTGCTAGAGCGCCATGTGTTGAAGTTTATAGAACACCACAAAATCTAGCTGCAATTCGAGTCAAATACTAGATTATTACTGCAAAAGTCCTCATAATCATGGATAATATTAGATATGAGAAGTGGTTACGACCCGTCAACAAGCAAACTGCATGGAGTTACAGCCTTATGTTTCCTTTTAACTATATTATATGTCACTGATGATACTATATAATGAGTACACGAGCACCTTTGTCTAATTTATTTATATATACTATGTGTGTACAGAAGTCTAGACAAATCAACTATATTATCTGACTAGGGAGGAAACATATGGAAAGTTGGTTATCGTTACACGAGGCTTTTGTACTGAACAGGTACGTTAATATAAACGATGAACAGCAAAAGTTCATTTTGTAGGTTACTAGTACTTATAAAAGATGGTAAGTACTTGATTACAGGGCCAGCAACATCAACATCATTTGTTGCGTCGTCAATCTTTTATATATAGTCAGCAATGTACCAGCCATTTCTTTATTACCCCACTGTGAATGTACAATGCACGTTGCGAGTGAAAGTGCAACTTGTATAAATCTGTGTGAACTCAACATAGATTTGCTAACATTATTGTGTGAGAGACCTAAAAGTGCAAAGTCATATAATATAGTAATAGTAACCAGATCAATTATATACTACACTTCACATGTACTATAGAGATGAACAGCTCTCTCTTAACAATTAATTTGTTCTTATACTTGTTTCAGTCAAACTTTAAGCCATATATTTCACAATTCAGAACATGTACTGAGTGAGTTCTTTTGCTAAAAATACTTCAATGTCAACATAGCTCAAATATGCCCTGTGTAGTACATATAATTAAATGTATAATAAAATTAAGCAAATAGCAAATATGTTAAATATAATTTGAGACTCACGTCAATATTCTGTAAGCGCAGCAAGTAACATGTGTGAATGTACTGTGTGCTAGTAGATTAAGATCGAGGAAGGTGACAAAACATCATCTTTCAGCTCTAATCAACATGCACAATAAACGTCCCAAGAGTAGTGACGCGAATGAGAGAGAATGGGAGCTCGATTCGCACATGTAGACACAACCACAGGGATATAGTTTATTAGGCCGGAATTTGGGACAGCCAAAATTAAAGAAGAGAAAAGATTCCGCATAGACTTTGCTCGGAGGCGCATCAACCTAATCATGTCGCCACTTGAAGCTATAGCCTCTCTCTCTCCCTCCCTCCGTCCTCACACCGTACCCACTATTATCAAAAGCCAATGGGCGATTAGCTTGCAATTATTTTAGGGTTTAACGGCATCTTTGCCAGGGTGGAGCCCTTTAGCTAAATGGCAAACTAAAGATAAGCACTACACCTATTGAGACCAATATTTTTTGTACGCATAGTCACTACCGGAAATCCGGCCTTTGCCGAGTGTCAAGATCTTTGCCGAGTGCAATTTTTCGGGCACTCGGCAAAGATTTCTTTGCCGAGTGCATTTCAAAAAACACTCGGCAAAGAAAAACCACTCGGCGAAGAAATCTTTGCCGAGTGTTTTTTGAAATACACTCGGCAAAAAAAATCTTTGCTGAGTGTCAAAAAAATACACTCGGCAAAGACTTCTTTGCCGAGTGCTTTTTTTGACACTCGGCAAAGTCATAATTAAAACCACATTTTGAAGTAGTAAATCAATTCAAATCAAAAAGTTTTGAATTACAAAGTTGTATATCTTCTCAAGATGTAGAACTTTTAGTTTGGTCATTTCTTCATTCGACAAATTCATATGAATATTGTTCACAAAATCTATATCTCTCGTAGAGTTTCCTGAAACTATAAGAGAGATCTATAAGATTTGTGAACAATGTTACTCTCACTACATCGGATGAAGAAATGACATATATCAAAGTTGTAGATCTTCAGAAGTTATACAACTTTGTAGTTAAAAACTTTTTATTTTAAATTTGTTTTGCTAATGAAAAGTATGTTTGTAGTTCTCAAAATTTGAAATTTGAGTTTTTTCAAACAACCTCGGATGAAGAAACAGTCAAAATAAGAGTTGTAGATCACAATAAGTTATGAAACTTTGTAGTTGACAACTTTTTCATTTGAAATCATCTAGTCAACAAAAACTAAGTTTGAATGTTCTCAAATTTGAAATTCAAATTTTATAAACAACCTCGGATGGAGAAACTACCAAAATAAAACTTGTAGATTTCAAAAAGTTATAAAACTTTATAGTTGAAAACTTTTTAATTTGAAATCGTTTAGGGCCTCAAACAAGCAATTTACACTCGGTTTAGTATAATATGGTAGGCATCAGAATGGTATCTAGTCACAGACGAGAGTGTGGTGCAGTGGTAAAGGGGGTCACGCGCGAGAGAGAGGTCACGGGTTCGAATCCTAGCGACCGCGTAGCGCGCGAATTTTCCGCGAAAAAATGGCGCCCCTTGCGGGGTGCCTTCCCATATTTGAATAAATTTTTTTGCTATTTGTTTTCGGTTTTTTTGTGCTCAGGAAATCCCCTCTTTGCCGAGTGTTTTTTGGCACTCGGCGAACCTTTGCCGTGTGCCCGACGAGTGGCCCACGGCAAAGGCCCCTTTGCCGGCCAAACTTTGCCGTGTGCCCTTTGCCGTGGGCGGCACACGGCAAAGCCTTTGCCGTGGGCAAAAGGACCTTTGCCGTGTGCCCCTGGCACACGACAAAGAGGGCGATTCCGGCAGTGAGTAGCATATGGACCTTTGATAAAAGTGACGACATCGGACATGAAAGGAGGCGCAAACGGGAGGATGGAAGAAGCTCAGTGCGAGATGCATGAAGGGTGTTGACCTAAAGGAAAATTAAATGCGTGTGTGGTATTGCTTTTTCTAATGGTCGAGGGATCGAGAGAAAAATATTAAGCGACCAAGAGTTGATTTGTGTGTGCACCCACACACACACAACCCTTGTGATTGATAATGATTGATTTGTCACCCGCCTTTCAACTCCATAATTTAGTGGTTTAAAATAAATATAATGTTAATTTGTTATGTCAAATCTAGCTAGCTATGTATTCGCCCCTGTCATCTCCGGCTAGATATCCGATCCCTCACATAGCTTATCTCACTGGCTCTAGCTTTGGCCCAAAATGTTATATATTTATATATATATCTTTGCCCTTGTTTATTTTTACCTACGGAAAGTGGTGATTTGCTGTGTTTGCTGTGCGTGGGAAGATCAAAGATGGATGCTTTTGATAGATTCTGCTCACAGAATATATGACCAGCAACCAAATACTTAATGGTAGTACTATGCATGGGTTAATTTCTGCATATCCTAGATCACCTCACCTGTCATGTTCAGTCTCTGTTCCAAGTACAAGTAAACATCGCAGGGCTTATATTACTTGATGATCTGTAAACACGCAATTACTTACTACCGATGTGACTCTTGGCAATTGGCACGCAGCTCTCGATCCATCTAATCTACCTCTGCCGGATCCGACGATAGATGTAGGACGTACGTACTGCTTCTGGTTTTCGATTGGCTCTCATCAGTTCATCAAGCACCACACTGCCAGTGATGAACCGGCGGCGGCAGTCGGCTAGCTACGAGAGCCTACGGTCGATCGACATGCCGTCGTGCACGTGACGGCATGGCGTTTGTGCATGCGTTCACGTGCGGCGCTCGTCGCATCCGAGCCACCACCTCCGATCCTCTTGCTAGCCGCTGGATCTCCGCGGTTAGCTGCCGGCCGGCCGCGGCTCCCTCGAGATATTCGAGAGCGCCCTACTACGGCCTAAACGCGCGGGGCCACGCCCACGCATGCGGACTGCGGAGCGTGCACGCAGCATCATGGAGATCGAGGGCGAGGGGAGGGGCCGGGCTGTCCGTCCCGTCCGTCGCACGTGCGCCGTGCAGCCGGGCGCGGCCGCCGAGGCGGGCGAGCATGTGCGGGCATGGCGTCCTCCACCACCCACGACGCCCACGCCCCGCCATGTTCCGCGCTCTCCATTGGCCGCCGCCGCGCACCGGCGGACGGACCACCGACGCACCGCGCGCGCCGGAGAAGCTCGCCGTTGTGTTGTGCGCGCGCGCTCGTTTAGCCAGCCCGGAACGGAACATCAACGCCTCACCCCCTTGATTAGAGGCGTAAAAGGTCACTCGTTTGGTTGGGCCAGAGAGAGAGGAGTAACATGATGCCCGTTGCCCGCAGAAGCCTGGCCCAGTTGCGTTAGAAATCGAATTGGCCGTCATGGGCCCAGTTTCGTTCCAGACCAGTTAAGTGACTGAGCCCGTGCCATTATGGGCTTGTTAATACATTCTGACACAACAACAGGCAGCGCCTGGCACGTCTTGGTTTTCTGTTTTTTTAGAAAATCGTATTTTTTTAAAAAAATATTACTCCTACTGAACTATAATAAACTTTTTTATATAATAATGGATAAATGTTTCGGTTTCACCCTCATTCCACAATTATTATTACACATAGTAGCAACATGCTACACGACCAAGAATGTTGAGTTTATAAAGTGTGTCGTGTCAAGTGGGATACCACCGGTCGGTACATGCATGCATATGCATGAACCTGAGCCAGCCGAGGGATACTTTGGGATTTTCGTGCCGTACGTGCCGCGTACACTGATCCAAGATGTGCCTGCTACCTGTGATTCTCAACTTCATCGAAATTCTACGGTGTCTTGTGGCGCACTTGCACTAAATACTTTTGAACTATATTTATGACGTTTATGGTGACGTTTGCTTTTATGTTGCCATAGCAAACTTTCGGGAAGATTGCGTAAGTTTAGCTCTGGCATATGCCTGGGATACATTGGAAGACAGAAAAGATTCAGCGTGTTTTTTTTTGTGGGGTGTT
>CM014276.1:57532756-57555090 GCA_004135705.1 Alloteropsis semialata
CTCCGCATGCCACGCCCCCTGTCGCCGCCTTGCCATGCCGCCAGATGCCGCGACCCCAGCGGCCGCACCGCCTCCGCATGCCCCTCGCACATGGACGAATACTGGGGGGTCACCTTGTCCTGTCGCGACAAGCAATTTGGTCTGCACCGCGTGAAACGATACCAACTTTTGTTCCACGCGGTGCAGCCTTTGGGCTGCTTTTTGCATCCGTTGAACCTGGTCTAAGACCTCTTCCACCCTACCAAACATAGCATCCTACAGTAGTTGGATCTAGCGAGGCCTCATCGAGGCTACCAATCGGGCCCAAAGTAACTGAGGATTTGAATTACATCCAACTCTACCACGCCAAATATTGGCTCGCCCGCGCCGCAATGGCGACTTCCGTTGTAGTTCATTTTTTCCCCGCACATTGGCGAACGCGGGCGGCAAAAACACTCGCTAAATATCTGGTTCGCCAATGCCTTGGTAGGGTAGCCCTAGGCATAGGGCTCGTTTGCTTTTTGCCCATCACTACCCAACCAATGCAAGGGCGGTCAAATCCCGCTCCCGCGTTTCGTCGATGATTGGTGAAAAAAATAAACTACGGTCGTGAGCTCGCGAGCGTACACTACCGGAAATCCTCTCTTTGCCGAGTGTCAAGCTCTTTGCCGAGTGCAATTTTTCGGGCACTCGGCAAAGATTTCTTTGCCGAGTGCAATTCAAAAAACACTCGGCAAAGAAAAAGCACTCGGCGAAGAAATCTTTGCCGAGTGTTTTTTGAAATACACTCGGCAAAGAAAATCTTTGCCGAGTGTCAAAAAAATACACTCGGCAAAGAAAATCTTTGCCGAGTGTCAAAAAAATACACTCGGCAAAGACTTCTTTGCCGAGTGCTTTTTTTTTGACACTCGGCAAAGTCATAATTAAAACCACATTTTGAAGTAGTAAATCAATTCAAATCAAAAAGTTTTGAACTACAAAGTTGTATAACTTCTCAAGATGTAGAACTTTTAGTTTGGTCATTTCTTCATTCGACAAATTCATATGAATATTGTTCACAAAATCTATAACTCCCGTAGAGTTTCCTGAAACTATAAGAGAAATCTATAAGATTTGTAAACAATGTTACTCTCACTACATCGGATGAAGAAATGACATATATCAAAGTTGTAGATCTTCATAAGTTATACAACTTTGTAGTTTAAAACTTTTTAATTTGAATTTGTTTTGCTAATGAAAAGTATGTTTGTAGTTCTCAAAATTTGAAATTTGAGTTTTTTCAAACGACCTCGGATGAAGAAACATTCAAAATAAGAGTTGTAGATCACAAAAAGTTACGAAACTTTGTAGTTGACAATTTTTTTATTTGAAATCATCTTGTCAACGATAGCTAAGTTTGAATGTTCTCAAATTTGAAATTCAAATTTTGTAAACGACCTCGGATGGAGAAACTACCAAAATAAGACTTGTAGATTTCAAAAAGTTATGAAAGTTTGTAGTTGACAACTTTTTAATTTGAAATCATTTAGGGCCTCAAACAAGCAATTTACACTCGGTTTAGTATAATATGGTAGGAATCAGAAGAGTTTCTACTCACAAGTGAGAGTGTGGTGCAGTGGTAGAGGAGGTCACGCGCGAGGGAGAGGTCACGAGTTCGAATCCCGCTAACCGCGTAGCGCGCGAATTTTCCGCGAAAAATGGCGCGCCTTGCGGCTTGATGGCTTGGGTGGTTGGGTGCCTTCCCATATTTGAATAAATTTTTTTGCTATTTGTTTTCGGTTTTTTTGTGCTCAGGAAATCCACTCTTTGCCGAGTGTTTTTTTGGCACTCGGCGAACCTTTGCCGTGTGCCCGACGAGTGGCCCACGGCAAAGGCCCCTTTGCCGGCCAAACTTTGCCGTGTGCCCTTTGCCGTGGGCGGCACACGGCAAAGCCTTTGCCGTGGGCAAAAGGACCTTTGCCGTGTGCCCCTGGCACACGGCAAAGAGGGCGATTCCGGTAGTGGTAGGTGCGTGGACTCACCAATGCAGCGTCGCTATTCCAAACGGCAGCCAAATATACACGGGCAAGCCAAAAATTAGTGAGGCGGCATGGGTATTAAACCAAGCGTCCCATAATCCAAAGGTACCTGAATCCGGCTCCGCCAACGGCAGGGCAAAGAGAGAGAACAAAAATGATTTTGGAAATTCCTGTTTGACACGTTAAAACGACCCACGTTATATTATGTATTTAGTTTTTTTTTTCACGACCGTGCCTTGGCACGTTTTTCATTAAGAGGAAGAGCATTACAACCTAGAGTCCAAAGCCGGACAGAGGGCGGCTCGGATAGAAACTATACATGATTATACGTTAAACAAATGCGCCATCGGACTATTCGCATCTACATCTCCCGATGGCGGCAAGACAAGAGCCGGGACAACAGAGATGTGGCGCCACCCCGCCATCAGCCATAGTCTACCTTCCTCGAGCAGTGCTTGAAACATGGCATGCGGTTGACGGGACCGGCCATTGAAGACGCGGTCGTTACGCTCCTTCCAGATCATCCAGGAGGTTAGAAGAGCCATAGTATCAAAAGCTCCTCGTGCCGGTTTGTCTATCCTCTTTCGAGCATGGAGCCACCAGTCAGGCAAGGAGTATTCATCCGAGGTCGGGGCGAGCGTCAGCCAACCGACCATTCGCAACAAGGAAAACCATATCTCCCTGTTGTAAGAGCAGGTCAGGACGAGACGAGTGATCGTCTCGCACTCCTGGCAGCATAAAGCGCAACGGTCATCCTTCTGTAGCTTGTGACATTTGCGGCGCTCCCCTGTCCAGCAGCGATCATGCAGAACCAGCCATCCAAAGAATTTACATTTGCCTGGGGCCTTTGTCTTCCATAGCACTTTGGTGCCTTTGATCGCGTACTGACCAAGGAAGAAGGCACGGTGTGCCGATGCCGCGGTATACTGGTGGTCAGTCGTCCAGCGCCACAACCAAGCATCACGTGAATCCGGGTCTAGGCGAATGGGTTTCAGGATATACCATAGACGAATGTATTCGGTGATCACCTGTACCGTCAGAGCCCCAGTAATATCTCTTGCCCAGCGTCTGTTCTGGAGGGCGTCGTGCACAGAACGGTTGTTACGGGCCCGCGTTCCAACAGCACGAACCAGATATGGAGCAATCTCCGCCACTGACCTGCCCAGAAGCCACTTGTCTTGCCAGAATAAGCATCCTCTTCCATCGCCCAGCCGCACCGAGACAGAGGCGTCGAACATGGCCAGCACAATCCTTTCCGTGGCAGAAGGCAAGAGGGACCATGGCCTATTGTTTGCATCCGTTTTTTTGTAGCCAGAGCCATTGCAGGCACAGGGCATAACCCATGAGCTCGAGACTTGGGCCCTGTTTAGTTTCACAAGTTTTCACTATTCATCTCGTCACATCAAATGTTAAGACACTAATTAAAGGTATTAAACGTGGATTAATGACAGATTAATTAGGTTTAATAGATTCGTCTCGTGATTTTTCGTCCATTCATGTAATTAGTTTTATAATTAGATCATGTTTAGTCCTCCTAATCTTCGGTTTAGAATTGCTACAGTAAATTTTCTAAACTTATCTTGCCGATTTAGACATGGCCTTGGTAATCCCAAGCCGCCCAAGTCGGGCGGACGGCAGACTGCTGGCCAGGCAACTAAGCAGTGGCCGCCCGAGACTTCAGTTTTGACACTTTTCTAGTATTTAGTTTTAACCCTTTTCTAGTAAGCTCTGGAGACTGCATAATGAAAGAGAATGTGGCTAATGATGTGTGGTTCTTGATTATCCTTTTCTACATTCCACATGGAGTTTACTTATTTGAGTTGGCATGTTCCAAGTATTTGATCGGGTGTATTCCCTTTTGTTCTGTCAAAGCAAATATATAACAGGGCTAAGTCAGTATATGTTTCATGCTGTATGAACTACTCTTTCAGTGTTTCCTTATAAAAGTAATTTTACCCCAAGTACTGAGTGAAATTGATGTGCACACTGTTAATCATAAATCATGTTCACTTACCCATTAAGTTTCAATCCTGTTATATTTCAGTTTCAGGTTCCACAAGTCGTTCACAGTGAATTTGGGCGGTTCACACCATCATATGTTACTTTCATTCTGCCGGATTCTTATGTGCCATATGAATGGGGTCTCCAACACTTCGACCATGTTAGTAAACGTGTTGCGGTTGGAGAACTTGCAAAGCGTAAAATCTGGAGACAGCCTTCTGATGTTGTTTATAACATTAAAACATTGATTAGAAAGCAGTTTGACGACACTGCTGTCCAAGCAATGAGGAAAAAGGTCTATTTCAGCATTATTGAAGGACCTGGAGGAGAAGCCTGGGTGGGAATTCATGGAAAGGAGTTTTCTCCTGTTGATGCCACCACTGCTATATTCAGAAAATTGAAACAGATTGTTTCTGATGGACCGGTTTCATCATGAGCTGCAAGCAGTGATAAGTGTGCCTGGTTTCTTTGATGAACTGCAAAAGGAGCACATAAAGTCAGCTGCACGCAGAGCAGGCTTAAAGTTGTTGCAATTGATAGATGAATCAATAGCTGCTGCTCTTTCTAGCATAAATATAGAAGAAGGTACTGTTGCTGTTTTTGGCATGGGTGCTGGATCATTTAGCGTCACAATCCTTAATGTGTCCCCTGACACAAACATTGAGGTACTTCAGTTTTTTTGTTCACGTGTTGTCCATAATTAACAGTTGTGCCGATCTCTGTTCCTAAGTCCTGTTCCTGTCTATTGCTTTGCATGAACAGATCAGAACCCAACTGGGTGACCCCTGTGGGTGGGGATCAGTTCGATGACATACTTGTCGAATTTGTTTGTCAACAGATACTCAAACTTCATTCAGTTGACATTCGTGGAGATAGATTTGCTATGACAATGCTTGCACAAGCCGCGGAACAAGTGAAGGCGGAATTATCAAGCAAGTCTGGAGTTACAGTTTCAATCCCTTCCTTCAGTACATCTGCTCAAGGTCCTGTTGATCTTAACATCACTATTTCTCGCCTAGAGTTTGAGAATTTGGTTGATACGTTGATAGGACAAATTAAAAGCAAGTGTCAGAGTGTTTTGGAGGATGCTAAGATATCTGCCAAGGATATAAAGGAAATCGTATTGATTGGAGGGATGACCAGAGTTCCCAAGATACAGAGAATAGTTTGTGAAGTCTTTGGTCAGAATCTACACATGTAGGTGAACCCTGAAGAAGCTGTTGTTATTGGATCTGCAATTCATGCTGCTCTCACCGTAGAAGATGAACAAGAGATCACTTATAACATGATTCCACTCTGGATAGCACAAAACATAGTTTGACAAGAAGCGGGTTTCAAACATTACCACGACATCTGCAAATACAAGGATAACCAAACGATAAGATTAATAACAATTCCTATATATCCAAGCCTAGTTTGACAGCCGCCTCATCAAACATGAGTCAGTTGACAGTCTTGAGGTCGTGTTCATCTGATGTGCTGTATGATAGAGCAGTAATTGCACCAAGCGCAAGTACTTTCAACGCCCTAGCACGAGTAGCACCCTGACGATGCAGGTAAACCGTGGCTGACTCAAGTGACTGCCTAACTCTTTGTTTCATCTGTTCCATTAAATTCAGGGGCAAGGTTTTGGGTAACATATGTTCGTCCAAATGTCTTGTAGGTAGAAACTGCAAAGGAAAATAAAAAATATATATAATACATATATAGTTCACACGGATATTCACTTCATCTTATCCTAATATAAGTCCATCTAGCCTTCTCTCAAGTGCACCAGAACAAGTCCATGATGGTTTCAATGCACCTTTTTGCCTCATTTTTCCATGTCTACCCCTACTTAAAAGCACACTAATCAATGCAATACAGTTGCCACGTATCTTCAACTCTAGCAACCATTGATGGACAATAGGACTTATTTTAATTCTTGTGCCCAAGCCTAAATGGGCTTATATATAGGACCGGAAGGAGTAAAACATTACAAAAATATGTTCTACAGTGTCCATGTTGAAGAACAACAAAGCCTTTAGTCCCAAGCAAGTTGTCCATCATGAGAAAGATAATAAAATGAAATGATAATATGACATATGGGATGCAAGAGAACATGCAAAGAACAAATAAGAATATGCCCTTGCAAAAACTAAAGATGTCATGATTAGAAAGGGTAGCTCACATATAGTGGTGGAGCATGACCAATAAATAAGGGGTGCATATAAGTCATCTTTAATTGCAAGATGACAGTTATTTAATTAAGTTTTAAACAAGCACCCATGGTTAGAGCAGCAGTCATGCACTCAAAGAGCACAACCAATAGAAAGATGACATAGTCGTACATCACCACAAACCCGTCCATCTTTCATGCTACTAGTATGCAATTCCCACAAATAGCAGTGGCAACTTATTTCACTAGCTCAGCCATAGTAAAAGAGTAAGAAACAGAAAACTGACCTCTTCAACAAGAATGACTCCAGTTTTTTCTGCTTGATTAGAACACTCTCTTGCAAGGTTCCTTATTTTCACATGGTAGAAGTATTCTTGCATGAGCCACTACAGATTATGGCCAAAAAATAAAATGTAAGAGGTCCAGCTATAAGAGAACTAGATCATAAGAATGCTGCAACCAGCATCATGAGACATACCTGATCAGGAATTTTTAGGTATTTTTCTAATTCTGAACTCAAGCTAGAGTTGATCTTCTCCAAAGTTAAATTTTTTAACTGCAAATTTTAAAAAGATGAGGACATAAAGAGTAAAGACGGCATACCACACAAGTAATTTTTGCAACAAAATAGACACCATATCACTCCACTGGAAACTGGCCAGTAACCTCTATTAACTGGTAGCAACTTTGGTATAAATTAACCTTAAAATGTAATTTGCCTTGTTGAACTGTCTTAATTTCAATACTAAGTTGAAAACTAAGAGAAGCCTCAATCAGCAATGTGGCCAAGAGCCGTTCTTTAGAGTTGCAAGGCCTTGAGATTGAATCACAGATCTGCATCTATTTGTCCAGTAAATTCATCCTTTTCACATGAAGGTCCCACAAAAGAAAGGCCAGATAAGGCAAACTGAGAGATAGGGGATCAAACTTATGCTATTCTGCACATGTGCAATTACATTAGCATCCACAAAGCTGGCTGTGACTGTGAGCAAGAGATTATCCAATATTTTTATAGCATTTATCTACATTTTCTATTTAAAATGTATATATGATGTAAATGTCTGAACAAAATTCAAAGTAAAGTTTTTAAGATTCATGAAATTTGATATTTCACTAAACTTCTAAGAAATAATAATCCAGAAATGTTCTGGATGGTTCCAATTAGAAGGTATAAGCGTATGAGAGAGATTTCTAATTTGATGTTTCAGAATATGGAGCTAACATTACACACATTCAAAGGCACTTGGATACTAATTGGTGTTATAGCCTTTCAAAATGATAGTTTATAGATGTAACAGGGATGAGATACTGTAGTTTTTAAGTGGTATATGAAAAAAGAATCATGATACATGTCTGTTGCAGTATTTTGTTTCTATAAATAGAAACATTATATCACTAAGAAACCTAAACCATACCAGAAACATCATACACCTATACATATACATACCTCCTCTAATACATGCACGACCGTTTTTAAAATACAGATTGTCCAAAAACCAGAATATAGGGTTAGGGTATCTAAAATAATGGATAATCTAACGGCCAGCCTTGTGGTCAACGTCAATGAGCAACTCGTATCAACGCGTGCTTCAACATCAAATGTTCCTTTAACTTACATTTTTATTTCCGACTTTATCTACATTGATTCAAGTATTTGTTTCATACTCTAGACTCTTGATATTTTGGGGAGAGATAAGTCAAGGACATGCAAGACTATGTAGCATCAATTTAGTAGTTCACTTGTCTATGTTCACAGTTCAACCCCATCATTTCCCCCCTTTTCTCGAATACGTAGGACCTTGCCAATAACATCGACCAAGAACAATCATGACCTTACGTCCTTACCAAGGTCAACCAAGAAAAACGACCAAATACGACCTTACAAGACCATGCCTTTCACGCCCAAAACACAAAATAACTATGCGACCCACAATGAGGCCTCTAGGGTTTGGCGAAGGAAATTTGTAGACAGCTTTACGGCAGCTCCATTGTGTGATTTTTGGTGGCGCTAAGAGGAGGGAAAAGGATGAGACAGGTGCAATACACTGGAGCAAAACCAGTGTTGGGTGCTAACCTGGAACCGGGTGCAAAATTAATCACCCGAAGCCAAGGATTAAAAAATGGTTTCACTCTCTTGGGGAAGCGCAGGAACTGCAGAGAGCTGGGGGAGACGATAAATGCAGGTGCAAAAAGTTGATGTAGAATGGATATTTTTATGTGCTAGTGGGGACCTATCTTGGAACTTTCACAAAGCTAAACACTGGAGTGAATTTGTAAACTTGGCACCCTGATGATGTTTTCCCTCTTGCACCCTGTGGAATGAACATACACTAAAGTTGGCCTTACCCTTGCAAGAGTTGCAAAGAGGCTAGTACAAACCCAGAACCTCCAGTACGAGTGGCAACTGTACAGTGACCCCCAACCCAACACAGACACACATCAGCACAGATTGAAAATAATGCTATTCAGTTCATTATAGTTTATATACAACCAATTGTGAATGTTAAGGCTATGGTCAAGTTCGTTGAGTCCGTCCCACCTTAGATTGTATATGAACTGTATTGAACTGAATAGCATTATTTTCAATTTCTACTGCATCAAGATGTATGTGCTGATAATACGACAGATTAAGATTAATGCTAATCCATACCTCATCAGACATTCTGCTGATTGTGAAAGTTGAGCCCAATTTACTCACATGTCTCTTTAAAAGTTCCATATGGCCCTGTTAAAAGAGAGTGACTACATAACATGAAGAAATCAGCAGCTGTCTTAAAGAATAAGAAGGGGGAAAAGGCAACAAGAACCTCTAAACCAATACGTAGCTCATAATCATCCAACTCTGACCATCTAGTTGACTCCTTAATCCATTTTAGAACTTCTTCAGGATCACTGTTCCACTAAAAAATGTTCAAACCGAATACACGCAGGTTCAATCTAGTAAAGCATAAATGACAAACTGAAATGTACCTTGATAAAGTCAAGTTTCAGAAGGCTTTTTTTATATGCATAATATCTTCTAACGCCATGCAGTGTTATTAAAAGTGCATCTTTGTCCTGTGAAAAATGACAAGTGAAAGGTGAGTGTAACTATAGGAAGACCTTAGAACAATGCATATTCACGCCTATCATCTCTCCACAGGGAAAAGATAAGTCTTATTTCCCCCAAATAAAATACTTAAGTAATTACACATTTGAATGATCCACAAATGGAACACAATTTGAAGTTCACATCATCTGGCACATAATGCATCGAAATTTATGTCTGTTCATCTGACCAATAAAAACTGAAGAAATAGTTAAGAAAATTTAAGACAAAATCAGCTCAATGAGCATTAAAGAACAATATGATAAAACACATTCTGGCTTATCTTGTTAGATTGAACACATTTGACAAGGCAGATAGTAAAAATGACAGGAAAAGTCAAGCAAAGGGATAATGGAATGACAGCAAATAGGAGCAGGCAAGATTTCATTTGCATTGCGACAGTAGTTATAATGGCAACATAATTTGTTATGTTCCACAGCAAAAGGCTATTATCTTGCTGCCATAGTGCCACACAAATTCAGGCTCAAACAACCTCCAAAATGGTTCATTAAAGCAATAGATAAAATTCGAAGAGGTTTTCTGTGGAAAGGGAAGGAGCAAACTAATGGAGGATGCTACTTAGTCGCATGGGAGAAGGTCATGAGACCACTGGATCTTGGTGGTTTAGGAATAACCATCTTGGAGGTTATGGCATGGGCACTGCAAGCAAGGTGGCAGTGGTATAAGAAGACATGAGCAGACCACCCATGGACAGATCTTGAACTCCCATCACATCCAAACTCCCTAGCTCTGTTTGCTATTGCTATCATTACAGAAGTAGGGAATGGTAATAATACACTCTTTTGGACAGATAGATGGATACATGGGTGTTCTGTGGAGAATCTTGCACCTCTGGTTTTTGCAAGAGTTCCTCCAAGAATCCGTAAAAGGCAAACAGTGGCTGAAGCATTGCACCTCTCTAGGACAGGATTCATAGAGTTTTTTTTACTGCTATGGGATTGTATCCAGGGAATTGGGTTGCAGGAACAGGAGGATCGACACATTTGGAAACATGATGCGCGCGCGCGCGCGGGGGGGGGGGTGTTGCTTTTCCTCTAAATCAGCTTACAGAGCTTATTTTGTGGGAGCAGTAACCTTTGAACCTTGGAGAAGACTTTGGAAATCCTGGCTCCAAACAAGTGCAAAGTTTCTCTTTGGCTGGCAATCTGCAACAGATGTTGGACAGCAGATAGGCTTGCAAAAAGAGGGTTGCCTCACCCAGCCCAATGACCTTTATGTGATCAGGAAGAGGAGACAATGCAACATCTGTTAGTTCCATGTGTGGTGGCAAGACAGGTGTGGTTCAATCTACTGACACCCTTAAACCTGGGTGACTGTGTTCCCAGGCAGCGAGAGTCTAGTTTTGCTGAGTGGTGGCGCAAGGCTATCAAAAAGGTGAAGAAAGAAAATAAGAAAGGAGTCAACTCCCTAATTATTTTGGGTGCTTGGATAATATGGAAACATAGGAATGATTGTGTGTTTGAGGGAGTCTCTCCCTCTGTGAACACCATCATGAGGAACTTGAGCACAGCCTTTGGTGTTTGGCTGGCGCCAGGAAACTGCAAGGCTTGGGGCTGGCTGGGGCAACCTAGTTTTCTAGGCTAGGTGTTTTGGTCTTATTTTTCTAAGATTTCATAGGCTAGTCTTTGTTTTGCTTCTTCTAACCCATCTCTCATATTTGGGCCCCATATGAGAGATGGGAGTTGTATGGGGACTATTTTTCTCTCTATATTGCAATGAAACGCAGCTCTCCTGCGCTTTCGAAAAAAAAGGCTCAAACAACCATTACCTGGGCAGACTACAAACCATTACTACCACTACTATATTATCACTATTACCTATTTACATGTTCTTTTCTGTAGCTGGTATCATGTCTAGCCTACGGCAATTTGTCTAGGTTAAAGGAGTTGTTGCTGTCGTCTAACAGTGGAGGAACAGAAACAGATTGAACAATGTCAAAATGGAGTAGTTCTCTTTTATTAAAGAACCACTCTTTACAGCGACATTTTATAAAGGGCGATCTTTGGACACATTTCAAACGCATCTTCAGATTCCATCCTTCTCTCATGTCTAGCAGATATGTTACCCAACTCCAAACAATAGTTCCCCATGAATTATCACATGGATCAGTTTTATTGCAGATCCCTGAGTGAGGGCGAAACAGTTTAATAAAGCCAACAAAACAAAATGTCCAACGGCACCTGATGCAAGCATATACTTTGTGAATACAATTGAGATGGTGGTGGCAACAGTAGGTTGCGCCACATTGAGGGATTCAGCGATCTGGTTTGCCAGATGCACATATATGTGCATATGATGATCCACTGTGGAAGATGGGATCGTCTGTCGATTGCTTTATTCATGTGGTTTATGATATTAATCTATGTGCCTACATGGTAAGTTGGAATTTTACATGAACTCTAAGATTTAAGAACAATTATTTGTGGGTACAAAATGTGTCAGGTGGTACTATAATAGTACAAGACGTTACTGTTATTCTTACTTGAGATCCCTTGCAACAGAACCCATGGGTGCATTTTTTTGGGACACGAGGGGGGGGGGTGTAGTTGTGAGAATTATATTCAGAACGGCACACTCGCATTGATTTCCAAACCAATATCATGAACCTAGAAATCAAAATATGGTATTACCTGAGTTTAGGCCGTATGCCTCATACTTTATATACTTGTACCAACATATTAATTTAGTGATATATCAAGAGACAATTATACCTCTAAAGCACCCAGGACACAACAAACAAGTGGAAAAGAACAAAATCCTGCATAAAACACTTACATTCTTACGGCAGATGTTATTCAGCTCATCCTGGCTCCAGAAATGATGTGGTGATGAGTTGTCAGCTCCTTTCTTTACTTCCATCATCGACAATCACAGAATACTGCAAATTGGATATTCCATTTCAACACAGAATAAGAAATGATAACTAGAACTCTCTTTCAAAATAGATTTACAAATCAAAAGAGTAAGAAGCTGATCTTTTCAACTCATAGATAGTCCCAAACTAATCACTAATTTTCCCTGGGTTTCAAAGCACATTCTCAAAAGAACTTAATAAGGGTTATAGTACATTTAAGTTCCGCTGACTTATGCGATACAATTTTTCATGTAAGCCTAAATGTAGAAGTGCAGTAATACTCAGTGTTCTAGATTACTTCACCGTCACCGAATCAATTAACCTCATTTTCATGAAAATGTAAAGATAACCAATCAGGACCCCAACAAAACAACCAATGAGATCACATGTGGCGGTCACTAACACATATATTGACATGTAATCACCATGTGTTATGATTTGTGCTAGTCAACTGTTGCAATGTCAACACATTGGTGGCAAAATGTCCTAAATAATTGTGTTATGGTATTGACAATAGTGACCATTGTTCATTCACTTGTCCTATCAGTCTTCAGAAAATACGCTGTGTTGCTCTCAAGTGATGACTAGGGTAACAGTGAATCCAAGTGGCCTCCTAATATATCTTGAAAATAAAGAATGGTGCCTTGAAGCAAAACTCTACATAACTTGGCCCAATGAGGCCATGTTTAAAATGATTATTTTTTGCAGTCAACATGATAATGCATGGGTGCCCTAAAGACATCACTTCCATTATACCAAAAACAGTTGTAACCCTCCACACCTTTGATGAGAAGACAAAGATAAAGAGAGAATGATTTATCCGACAGTCATGCATTCTGATTGGAAGCCACATATTTAATAACACATCATAAGCTATGACCAACATAGAAGATAAATATTACCTCAAGTGTTATAGTAAGACTCACATGTATTTAAAGAAACAAGGATAAAACTGAAACTAGAAAGAGGCACAGAGGACGTCATATCAACAAAAAAAAACAGCAGGGCAGTGACCTTGGCAAATCAAGGTTTTCTATATTTTAACACACACATAAAGGACCATCTGGATACCTGGTCATGTAATGCCACAAACTTTAAAAAGTGATCTTGGAAAAGCTTCTCATCATGCTTGGTCTGGATAATCAAATCAAGCTGCACATAGAAGGAACAATGAATACCAACAATGGCAAACATCTGAGAGGAGAGTGTAAAAACATTTCTTAAAAAAAATACAATGATTTTGTGCATACCGGCGAATCACATGCAGCAACTATTTCTTCTGCCGCCAGCTTGAATGCTTCCTCACGAAATGCCAAATAGTCTTGAAAACTCTGCTCTGTGCGGAGGTGCTGAAGCATATGTGAATCAGTAAACAATCCCGTTGCTGGTGTGAGGAACGATACACCTCCCACAAAAAGAGGCCCTCCAATATCAGTCAACCCACACTGGTCCACCACTTCTGTTGCATAAGAAGCATAAGACAACATTTTCTCACAGTAAAGACTACAATTTTGAGTAGGCAAGGAGAAGTGCCAAAGGGGATTACTACCAGATGCAAAACCCTCCGAACGAACCATCCTTTGCTGCCACCCCTTTGAGTTAACCCCGTCCAACTGTAGATAAATAGCACAACACATTTATTATTTGTCTATATAGAAAGCAATTCTCTACTAGACGCGTCAAGCTAATGCCACAATCAACTGTATCCTGTGTTGATGCAATACATATCATGATTGATAATATAAAAATATTCAGCACAAATCTGGCCCACCCCATCCCACATTCCCACCTCGATAATCTGGCTACAGTGCATTGTCAATATTCGTTCAAATATTTTTTTACCCCGTGTCGTTCACAATATTTGAAAAAAAAAGCTCCATTTTCATACATAAAAAATGCATCAACTGTACCAAAAGACAATCCCAGTGCAATAATTTCATAGGAATGTAAATAAACCAGTCCAAGATCGATCGATCCCAACCTAAAAAACATAATTCATCTAAATTGACCATAAAACAATTATCAGGATGGAATTAAATACCCTGGGAGGTAAGGGTGAGCGTGTTAGTAAATCCACTCCTAGAGGGATCTTATCTCCCTCGAGTTCAATCCCGGTCAAACACTACGAGTTGCACAACGGTAAAGCGAAATTTACCAGCCGTGCTAATCCTGTGTCCGCGGTCCGCCTCTCCCGGCCGCGATGGATGTTGAATCTGCGGCGACCGCGGCTGATGTTGGTCCGCGTCCCGAACAGGCCTGAGCATGCACCCCGCTCCGTTTGGCCGGCGGCGATTCGGTGGGGGGCGGGGAGTTGGGAGGCTGCTGGTGGGCGGTGGCGGCGGAGGTGGTTTTGCTTTGATCGGGAACCGGGAGGGCCTCTCATGCAAGTGGGCGCGGGCCCTCCTGCGAGCCCGCTAGGCCCGCCTGCGAAAAAAAAAAGGCCTTGTGGGCACCTGCAGACATCATCAATTCCTTCGCGGGCTTAGGCAGGCAGGCATGCGCAATCCAATGGGATTCAGTGAGCAAGCCCGCGAGGCCCGCATACCTTTCTTCTCTCTGCATCGCATCCTCGCAGCAGATCCTCGCAACTTTCTTCTGCGAGTGCAGGTCGCGGCAGCGGCTCGGCGTCGCCGCTCCCGTAGCGCGCTGCCGCCGCTGCTCCCATAGCGCGCCTTCGCCGGCTCCACTCCCATAGCGCCGGCGCTCCCGCAGGCCACCGTCAGCTCCGCAAGTTCTTGCTGCCTGGTCGGCTTCTCCGCCACCGGAGATCGAACCCTAACGGATCTATTTGCTCCGGTGATGGCCTGCCGGCCTGCCTCCTCTGACATAGCCGTCCCCGACGAGAAGCCCATGGGAGCGGCTGAAGGAGCAAGAATTCAACCTTCTCCGCTTCCTCCAACGGTACGTGCCTTCTCCATCTCCCTCTGGTATGAGCGATTCGCCGATTTCATTTGCTGTTCTTGGTTTGGGGGTGGGGAGATAAACACAGCTCGATCTATTTGTGTTACTTGGTACGTTGTAATTGGTAGATCTGCGTGTGTTGTATACATAGACATCAGAATCGCATAAGCACATGGAACATTGTTGACATTTGGTGATAGCGAAGTGTCTACTGGCTTCTTTTTTTCCCCCTCTACTGGTACTTTGTAATTGTTCACGGTAGAGTGCATAGAATAAGTTAGCAGCTGCAATATCTAATTTTTTTTGTTACACATTTCAGCTCACAATGCCAGCAATGCAATCACAACCTCAGCTGCAAGAAGTTGGGGGCTCCTCAGGTGCTCCATCTTCGGTCTCCTCATTGGCAAAAAAGCGTAAAAGGCCTCCTATGTTGAATAAAAAAAAGCAGTCAAATGCAAAGCGGGTCAAGTCACCAACTACGGTCAGTGTTGCACTAAAAAGGCCCACAGAGACAAGTGCACAGAAACAAGTAGTTTCTAAGAGGTTCAAGCCTCCAATGGCAGTGTCTCCCATGGTTACAAGGTCTCCCATGATGAGACTGATTGTATCTCCTGTGGTAATGGGGGCAAGGTCATCGGCACTCAGCCCTCAAATCTCTCAGCCATTGACAAGGTCTCCATCCCCCAATACTACACCACCACCTTCCTTTGACGATGGAATAACACCAACACAGATTCCTAGTAATTACATTTCAGAAGATTTTAGTGTTGTTGCATATGTGCTTGCTGTTCTCAATTCTTCAAAATATATGATGCATGAAATGGACTGGACATTGATATTTCTCTTACACCATGTTGTAGGTACCACTTCTGTCGAAAGTAAACCACGGAAACTCAAATCTGACATCTGGAAGGATATGGACCCTATCTACCAAGGTGGAAAACTTGTTCAAGCTCGATGCAAACATTGCAATGAGGTATTTTCTGCCACACGCAATTCAGGGATGTGACACTCCTGGTGTCACTATCGTAATTAAGAACCATAACGAACTTAATTAAATCAATAATGGCATGCATCATCTCATAATCATAGTGTTTGTTTGTGTATATGCGTATATGTATGACCAAATTTAACCATTCTAAGGAACTAGGCTTAGTTTAGCAAAGTTTAAATCAAAACCAACCCGAAAAGTGCAAATGCAGTTACCTAAGGAAGTTGCGGTGCCAGGGGAATGGTCACCGCAACAGTCGGTCACCCAGGCATAATTCTAAAATGCTCTCTGGATTGACGGACTATTGCGGTGGATCCTTAGTTGTGCACCACCGCAACTTTTCATGGTTGATTTACCTTTAATCAATACCCGAACCACCAGATGTTGCGGTCCTATTCCAAAAGCACGACCGCAACAGTCGGTGATCCGAGTTAAACAGTGGAATTCGTCTCTGGATTGAGAGACTATTGCGGTGTTATCAATGACCAACTGTTGCGGTGCTGCATGCCTGCCACCACCGCAACAGTCGATGGCCCGCGAGTTTTCAAATTGAACTTCATCGGCACAGTAATCTCGACACCACGGACTGTTGCGGTGGGTGTTTAACCCCACCATCGCAACAGTCGGTCGCCAACCACCGCGCCGGTATGGGCCTTCCCAGCGGCAGTACGGGCGTTCGCGCCGCTTGGGACACGTGTCCGCGCTCCCCTGTGCAATTCGTGTGGTGGAGAGCTCGGTATTGTGCCACGTCCGAGTGGGAAAGGGTCGGTTCAACCACTTCGGTACTTCCTTTTCCCGAGCTCAGTCACTCCACGGTCGAGTTCTTCCCCCTCACGCGTTCATTCCGCGATTCACTGGGCCCTCAGCCTCCTCACCTCGCACTCGACGCCCCAAAGCCTCTCCCATCCTTCCCCACAACCTCCCTCGCCGGGAACTCGGCGTTTTCCCGGCCGGCCAGGAGCTCCTCCGAGCAGAGCTCGGTCTGTCTCGAGGGAGAGCAAGCAAAAGAGCCCAAGGGTAAGTAGTTGGAAAAGAAAAGAGGATTTGTAGAGGTTTTTAGGACCTATATACAATCATTACCTTGTAAATTCTATACATAAGCTAAGGAAGCAAAAGCCACCTTTGATGGTTGGGTTAGGAGTAGGGGAGTAGAGTTAGGTAGTTATTGGCTAAGAGCACTCATGATTTTAGGGGGAGTTTTCCCTATGAAATTCTAAGACTTATGTGCAGATGTTTGTTCGTTTGATGCATTGCTTCATGCACAATGGTGTGCTAGCAAGTGTATCCCTTGTTTCCTAAATTCTAGGCATGAGCTAAAAATGCCAAAACCCTTTTTGGTAATTCTAAAATGATTGATAGGGCTGAGTAATCACCTAATGGCCAAACCTATTCATGTTTTTGAGTAGATTTAGAAGTAGTTGAGTCGGTCATAAGAATTTTTGAGCTGGCCCGTGCCAGACCGGTCTAACCGGTCTCCACAACCGGTCAGACCGGTTTCTGTGTATGATGCTTCTCTTAATTGTTGTGCTCCATACATGATTGACTAGTGGTGCAAGTTGTGTAATTATTCTTGGTAATGATTGCTCCTGCATTCATGCATCTCATGCATAATTTTTGCACCCCGTGTAGATCACCCCATCGTTGACGGCGTGTACGAGCTTGAGGTTGAGCCCGAGAACGACCCCGCCGTTGCTGAGCTGAACTTGACGGCTACTCAAGACCCGGACTAAAGTCTGGAAGGGCCCAAGGCCGCAGCAAACCAAGAAGGCAAGCCCCGGAGCATAACCCGCTGTTTGACTAACACTCCTTGCTTGTGCCTTATTTTTGTGCATTTAAGTTTTAAGGAGTTGATTGAAACCTTAGTTGCATGATCCTTAGATACCCAGGTCCTAATACTAGTATGTGTAGGTCGTATAGAATGCTATGCTTAATTAGGAACGGTAGAAGTCGAGTGATTGCTTAATCACCCACGAGATATAGGAGTTTACTTTAGTTCAGTTAATGATGATCGGCAAGCGGGGCTTGTGCGATGTTCAGGATTGGGTGAATGTCCCGATTGCACAGAGGATTTTGGACTAAGGCATTGAGGGTGTGGTCAGTTGGTCAAGCTTTTGAAGGTACTAATCGTATGCCGGGAAATATGGTAAACTGGTAAACCTAGTACTTGATGCAAACTGACGTCTGACGGACACTTCCACTCCATTGGGCGAGGGATTGATGGCGAGTGTAGCAGTGGACGCGGCACAGGTTGCCTGGGGCACCTGGGGATCGTTGGGGCGTGCACTCGGGTGGAGTGGGCTCTGATGGCAGACGGCAGGGAGAGATGGGAACGGTTGCCCCGTGAGGTCCTGGGTGTCTCTCACGGGTCGTGCGATTAGGTTGTCCCATGCATGGTTAAAAATGAACTCGAGTTGTCCGTCCATCGCGGTTACATGAAGCTGCTTGATCTCTCGTTGCACATCAATGTTCTTGGGCCAAAGGGGGAGAATTGTTGGTAGATGAGAAAGGTTATTATCAGGTTAATCAATTGTATGTCAACATTGATTGCTATTGGATAGCTTGGCAAACTTAGTAATGGTTAGTCACACTTAAAACTTGGCTAAAATAGTGAAAATAGGCTCAAGTTGTAGATGCTTTTGGCAAAACAAACCCCAGAGCCAAAAACCCTTGCATGTCTAGAATTTATCCTTGCCGGGTAAGTCTTGCTGAGTAATTAGTACTCAGCCTTGCTTGTGGCTAAATTTTATTGCAGATTGTGATGGCTATGATCCCGTGGCTGCTTTGACTTGGCCGTGCGTGTTGCCTGACGGCTGGACTGTGGAGCGGGTGCCGTCCGAGTCCGACTCGGGCCATGGTGATTGAGATCATGTGAGGGCTCCACATGGTTCTTTTGTATCGTCGTTAGAACTCTTCCGCTGTAGCATACTCTGGTTTGTAATAAGATAAAACATATACACCGTATTTGTATAATTATCTATGTGAACCGTGTGTTGTAAAATATGTGGTGAGTTGTACTGTCTGAGCCCACCTTCGAGTGGTACTGCTTCTATTTCATTTCGGTCGAGAGAAAAAGGTGGTTTAATCGGGAAGGTATCCGACGGATTGCACGATTAACTCGGTTTAAGGGCGTGGCGCATTGCTATGTTAGTAGTCCCATGCTTTTAAACCGGATTAATTGGGGCGGTCTGCCACAGCTGGTATCAGAGCCGATGTTGACACCGGATTTTCGCACCAGGTATGCTGAGTCATATGGTGACGTGGTAAGGCTGGTGGACCCATTGACTGGTCAAAGCCGAAGATGACAGAGAAGGAAGCCGATGCTGAAGAGGAGTCCGATGAGGCAAGGAGTCCAATCTGGTGATGAACGAACAAGGGCGCGTCGGCTAAAAGAGGTGAGTCATATGGTGACGTGGTAAGGCTGGTGGACCCATTGACTGGTCAAAGCCGAAGATGACAGAGAAGGAAGCCGATGCTGAAGAGGAGTCCGATGAGGCAAGGAGTCCAATCTGGTGATGAACGAACAAGGGCGCGTCGGCTGAAAGAGGAAGCGTATCAGATGCGGGGACTATTTCCTTTTCAGAAGGCATATGGGAGTCCCGTTTTATGTTAAGCTTAGTTTACTTTATCTGCAAGTTAGTCAAGTCCGATCAGGACTCATCATGACCAGGGTATAAATATGAACCCTCGTCCATTGTAAAGAACTATTCTCACAATCAATACAACCCGGCTTCACGCCAAAAACCCTAGTAGTAGTTACCGACGAAGCTCATTGGTGGACGGGCTGCATCAGTTCTGATTTCTGGCTTACCAGTAAGTTAGTCAATTTATCGAACTAGTATAGGCTTTGAATTGAGGCGCATCGCCCTTTCTCGTTTATACTGTTCAACCGATTTATCTCTGGATAATCAAGATTGATATAGATTTCCTACGTCGGAGCTAGATCAATATTGATTATTCAACAGATTATCGTTTATCGGACTGCACTTTATGTCTAGATTCCCTACGCCGGAGCTAGATCATCAAGATTAGTCTAGATTCACTACGTCGGAGCTAGAGTAATCTTGGTTATTTAAAGGCAGTTTTTGCGGTTTGTTTGGAGTTGCTAGATTGGTTTAGATCTACGCCATGTGAATCAATTCTACTTCTTCAACGGCTTTGAGCATTGGTCTTGGTCCGATTTAAGCAATATTATCTTACAGCATCGTTCTAGGTCCGATCCATGCTTTGTGGTTTAATCTGGTTGTTCTCTGAGTATTGCGCTGGTGTAGATTCCCTACGTCGGAGCTGGATCTTCGCAATATGATTAGATTGATCTTTGATTGTCATGCTTGGTCTAGATTCCCTACGTCGGAGCTGGATTCATCTTGATTAGTTAAAGAAAGCTTTGGTTATGCCTTATTGCTATTTGAATGTTAAGTGTGGTTTAGATTCCCTACGTCAGAGCTAGGTCTTGCTTGATTATTTGGTAGCATATCTTAGAATCAGAACGACCCTGTTAATGTTTTATCTGCTTATTTGCTTAATCTGATTAACACCTGTGCGAGCATCTTGTTTAGTTGTCAGATTGGTAAGTTGAATTTGACTATCTAGCTATCTGATTTGATCATAGCTGGAGAAATCTAGATTCCCTACGTCGGAGCTAAATTTCTCTGAAAAAGCTATGGTCCGATTGGCAAGTTAGATGGTCCGATAAGATGAGTCAAACTGGTAACTATGCTGAGTCATATGGTGACGTGGTAAGGCTGGTGGACCCATTGACTGGTCAAAGCCGAAGATGACAGAGAAGGAAGCCGATGCTGAAGAGGAGTCCGATGAGGCAAGGAGTCCAATCTGGTGATGAACGAACAAGGGCGCGTCGGCTGAAAGAGGAAGCGTATCAGATGCGGGGACTATTTCCTTTTCAGAAGGCATATGGGAGTCCCGTTTTATATTAAGCTTAGTTTACTTTATCTGCAAGTTAGTCAAGTCCGATCAGGACTCATCATGACCAGGGTATAAATATGAACCCTTGTCCATTGTAAAGAACTATTCTCACAATCAATACAACCCGGCTTCACGCCAAAAACCCTAGTAGTAGTTACCGACGAAGCTCATTGGTGGACGGGCTGCATCAGTTCTGATCTCCGGCTTACCAGTAAGTTAGTCAATTTATCGAACTAGTATAGGCTTTGAATTGAGGCGCATCGCCCTTTCTCGTTTATACTGTTCAACCGATTTATCTCTGGATAATCAAGATTGATATAGATTCCCTACGTCGGAGCTAGATCAATACTGATTATTCAACAGATTATCGTTTATCGGACTGCACTTTATGTCTAGATTCCCTACGTCGGAGCTAGATCATCAAGATTAGTCTAGATTCCCTACGTCGGAGCTAGAGTAATCTTGGTTATTTAAAGGCAGTTTTTGCGGTTTGTTTGGAGTTGCTAGATTGGTTTAGATCTACGCCATGTGAATCAATTCTACTTCTTCAACGGCTTTGAGCATTGGTCTTGGTCCGATTTAAGCAATACTTATCTTACAGCATCGTTCTAGGTCCGATCCATGCTTTGTGGTTTAATCTGGTTGTTCTCTGAGTATTGCGCTGGTGTAGATTCCCTACGTCGGAGCTGGATCTTTGCAATACGATTAGATTGATCTTTGATTGTCATGCTTGGTCTAGATTCCCTACGTCGGAGCTGGATTCATCTTGATTAGTTAAAGGAAGCTGTGGTTATGCCTTATTGCTATTTGAATGTTAAGTGTGGTTTAGATTCCCTACGTCGGAGCTAGGTCTTGCTTGATTATTTGGTAGCATATCTTAGAATCAGAACGACCCTGTTAATGTTTTATCTGCTTATTTGCTTAATCTGATTAACACCTGTGCGAGCATCTTGTTTAGTTGTCAGATTGGTAAGTTGAATTTGACTATCTAGCTATCTGATTTGATCATAGCTGGAGAAATCTAGATTCCCTACGTCGGAGCTAGATTTCTCTGAAAAAGCTATGGTCCGATTGGCTAGTTAGATGGTCCGATAAGATGAGTCAAACTGGCAACTAGACAAGGTGGACAATGTATCGGCTTACACTTTGATTATTTGATATCTTGTTTAAAGACACAGCTGATCCATTACTTTATATATTGGCCTTGTTTCAAAGGCTGATCTGTTATATCAATCAAGGTCCGATCCTGATTGGTCCGATTCTGAGGTCCGATTCGGTGTCTGATTGAGGTCCGATTATTCGGTCTGATTGACGTCATCAATGAAGTCCGATTTTGAGGTCCGATTGGTATCGGCCGACACGTGCCTGATTGGGTCTTGGCTAAAATTCGACGTTACTCC
>CM014276.1:57563912-57611484 GCA_004135705.1 Alloteropsis semialata
ACCCGGGGGCTTCACGCATCTCCTCGTCGCCGTCGACAAGTTCTCCAAATGGATCGAGGCAAGGCCTATCCGGCGGGTTCGCTCGCAAGAAGCTGTTCAGTTCTTCACCGACATCATCTACCGCTTTGGGGTCCCGAACGTGATCATCACCGACAACGGCACTCAGTTCACGGGAAGAAAATTCCTCAACTTCTGCGACGACAACAACATCCGAGTGGATTGGGCCGCCGTCAGCCACCCCAAGACCAACGGACAGGTGGAGAGAGCCAACGGCATGATCTTGCAAGGACTAAAGCCGCGAATCTTCAAACGACTCGAGAAGTTCAAGGCAAGGTGGGTTGCGGAGCTCCCGTCGGTCCTCTGGAGCCTGCGAACCACCCCAAGTCGAGCCACGGGTTGCACGCCCTTCTTCATGGTGCACGGGTCCGAGGCGGTCCTCCCAACTGACCTCGACTACGGAAGCCCACGGGTCCGTGCCTACGACGACGAAGGAAACCAAACCTCCTTGGAAGACGCCATCGACCAGCTGGATGAAGCGCGCAGCGTCGCGACGCCATCGACCAGCTGGATGAAGCGCGCAGCGTCGCACTCCTCCACTCGGCTAAGTACCAGCAGGCCCTACGACGATACCACGACCGCAACATCCGAAGCCGGGCCTTTCAAGTCGGCGACCTCGTCCTCCGACGAGTTCAGGACAACCGCGGCCGCCACAAGCTGTCGCCGCCATGGGAAGGCCCCTACATCGTCGACCAAATCCTACGCCCGGGGACTTACAAGCTCAAGGACGAGCACGGCCAAGTCCTCACGAACGCTTGGAACATAGAGCAGCTACGTCGCTTTTATCCTTAAAAAGCATTTGTACTTTGTCTTTCGCTTACGATAATAAGAATGCTCTTCTGTTCCGAGTACTTTATGAGCTTATAATCGTTTCCCGAGACACTCCTCGAGCCCTCTGGGGCGAGTGACTCTTTCCCCGCGTAGGGCCGAATACTCTCGACAAACGACACGGTAAGTACCTACGATGGCCTGTCAAAACGCCAGGGGTTCGAAGGCTGGCCCGTCGAAGGGTTCTACAGCCGCCCCCGAGCACCCCGAGTGAGGGGCAGCAAGGGATGGGTCCCAGCGGCCAGTACCCGGGCGCACGAGCGTCATGGGCATCCCGAACTGCGTTCGAGTCTTGATGGCAAGAAAGGTCATGGTTTTTCCCCCGAACGGAAAGGCAAAGAGCCGCCAGGTCCGGTCGAACGGACTCGGTAACTAGATGATCTCGCCACCAAGAATCTGAAGCTGGCCACCAGCTGGTCCGATCGGAACCCGTCGAGCGGGATGCCGTGGCTTCACTCGAACTGACCCGTTACTAGCTCACACGGACACCGCATTTTCGGCCAACGAGGCAAAAATACGGCTCGGTCCGGCCCCTCCACCTTTTGCGAAAAAAGATGCATGAGGGGTTACGACGCAAGGAGAAAGAGGCCTCTCCACCACTACCCTACATCGCGTGGGGTCCCAGGTCACGAAACAAGGCCTGTGAGAAACCTCGCCACGACAAAACGAACCCGAGGACGAGCCCGGAGGGAGTGCGCGAGGGGAAAGCGACAAAAAGACGAAACGGCTTCCCGCCCGACCGACTCAAGGGCGCCTAAGGGGAGCTGAAATCGCGAAAAGAGGCCGACTGCGCGACCGCAGAAAGACACCCCGACTCAACCAGATTCCTTTATTTCTCAAATAAGGGTAAAAAGTACACGCGGCCAAAGGCCGTGAAATAACGCAAACGCGTTTCGCCACCCCCGGTGACGAAATCAAGCGACGAAGGGAGCAGGAGATCCGATGCAACAAGAAGGGCCGAACTGCGAACGTCGCAGTCCTTCTTGTAGCATCTCCCCGCCCGCCAACGCCGCGAGGGGAACTCGGCGGAGGGTCACGCCGCGGCGCCGACACAATGGAGTGTCACCACCGACTCTCTCCGACGTCCCGGGGCTGACAGTCGCCGGCATCGGCACCACGTCAGCGCAAGGGAAAGGAGAGGAAGCGCGCAGGTGGCTGTACACGACCCCCGCGACTGCATTGGCGACGCAAGTCGAGGAGTGGCTTCAGCTCGCCGCGGCACACGATGCGTCCGGACGCCTGATGGACACAACGCCTCCGCTCGTGCACCCTCCCTCGAACCCGTTCCATCGCCACCGAGGCGGGGCGAACGGACGGGAGGGGTTGCTGGAGCCAGCCGTCCTTCACTGGCGACGCCGAGCAGCACTTCTCCATGCCGGAGCTCCCCAAAGTCGCAGTCATTCTTGTGGCATCAAGCGACTAATCTCTCGGCCCCCAGACCAGGGGGACGCCCTCGAGGAGGCTCGCCGACTAAGGATCTCATACTAACAAGAGGGAGAAGAAGCGGGATAGTTGCGTGTCCCAGGAAGAAGGCCCGGGGAACCCTATTTATAGCCCGGAGACACCTGAGTCAGCACTCAGGCCGGGTACGAGAACGCGCCGCGTGGCCCCCCATGCAGAGCGACAGAGCCTCACCACCGAACAGTGAGCTCAGAAAGGACGACGCGACTACTCGGAGGGGAAACTGTGCCTCTGATGAAAGCGGGTCATGGCCCGACCCGTCGGAAAAAACGCGGCGTCATCTTGCAAGGACCGCACGAAGACGACAAACCTTACAAACCGACGAACAAACTAGCAGTTCAACAAACACAAGTGCTCACGCCCCTGCGGCTACGGCGCTAACTTGCGGGCAAGGTCCAAGCCCTCGGGCCGACGTCCTTTTCCCGAGAAGCAATAAGGGAACCGCCTCGACTAGTTGTTGCCTTCAGCATACCCGATTTGTTGCTTGTCATCGTTCGAACCTTCCGAAACTACTCGGGGGCTGCGAGTCCGAGTGCCCAATCTCCCGAGTTCCTACGCCCCGGCGGCTACGGAACAGAGTCTGACGGGCAAGGCCCCGCGCCTTTCTATCTCGGCCCACGACCCCTAGAAAAGTATTCGGAAGAAAGCGAAAATGGCAAACAACAAATAAAACACGAGTTTTTCGGAGCAACAACAGTTATCCTAGGAACTTTGTTCATTACATAACAGGGAGTGACCAAGTTCTTTATGGCTGCTCTGGCTCAAGTTCCTGCAGGGCGACGGACGCCACTCGGTCGGCAAACGAGGAGGACTCGGCTTCAATCTCGTCGTACTCAGTATCCTCGTAGCCGGGGGCCCATCCGTCCTGCAGAGCCTTTCGATCCATGGTCGGGTAGTGTGACAAGAACATGGCAATGATCTTGCGTGCCACACTCCGAGCAAGATCCGAAGCCTGCGCCCGAGTTCTCCCCGCGACAAGGGCAAGGCGATCCACCAGGGACGGGCCGTCGCCGACGCTGAGCTCCCCGAGCAGGCGCTCAACCGCCTGGACCAAAGCCTGATGGACCTCGGATTTCTTCTCGAGGGCCCTCTGGCTCTGCTCGCCTGCCTCCCGGGACCTCTGAAGGTCCTCGACGACCCCTGCAGGCAACTCTTCGTCAGCATCATTCTGCAAGAAGAAGGGCGAGTGGACGTGCGATACTTACTGGCCAGCTGCGCCCTAAGCTCCTGACCAAGCTGCACCAGCTCTTGGTTGGTAACAATGGCCTTGGCCATCTTGCGCTTCTCTCCCTCGAGCTGGGCCTCCAGGTCAGCCCTCATCCTCCGCAGGGCTGCATTAACAGTCAAGCTCAAGCAAACCTGCCGCCACGCAAGGAGAACAGAAAGAAACCGCCCGACAACCGATGAGGAGGGATGACTTACCAAGGATCTCCTCCTCCCGTTTCCCGGCGATCTCCTTGAGACGGGTCCCCTCCTCCTCCGCGGCCGTCAGCTTGCCGGCCACCTCGACCAGTTGGTTGCCGACCGTCTTGAGGTCGAGGTTGCGGTGTTGGACGTCTGTCTGAAGGTCCACCACCTTCGTCTTCAGCTCCTCGACCTCCCGCACGGCGGCAGCCTTTTCCCGATTGGAGGCGTCGGCGGCCACCAACGCCTCCCTCACGGTCCTCTCGGCCTCGTCCACCTTGGCTTCGAGGGCGGCCTCCCTCTCCGCGGCGTCCAGGATCGCCTCCTCCCTGGCCTCCCGGGCCTCGGCCAGCCGGGCCTCGAGCTGCTCCTTCTCGGCCTTCAGCTGCTGCACAGCGTGCCAAAGCCCGGACTCCCGGCGGAGGAACGCCGACTTCTCGGCACTGCGCTCCATAATCCTCTAAACAAAGACGAAAAGAAGAACGCTAAGACGTGCCCCAGAACAGCGTCAGGATTAGAAGAACGAAGCCCAAAGACTCACCAGGGAAGGGTCGATGATCAGCTTGTTGAAGACCTCCTTCACGTTCTCGAGGCCTTCCCGGAGAAGCTGGCACTGCTCCCTCTCCGCCGCGTCGTCCAGCTCGAAGATGGGACCCGCCGCCGGGTTCTGACGATCGTACCACAAGTACCGACCCTCGCACGGAAGGTTCGGGTCGTCCTCGATGGGTACGAGGGCGGCACATCGGCGGTCCACCGCCATCACTCCCGGCGTCTCCCGGAGATGGCGCGGGCCCTCGCGCGTAGGGCGAAAGGATCTCGAGAACTCCGCGGCCGGCCTCCTGCTGCACTCGCCGGCGACCCTCCGCGAGCTACCCTCCGGCGAGTCCTCGAGCACGACGATCTCCGGGGGAGTCACCCCGGGGGACTCGGGGGCTGCGGCGGCCGCCGGGATGACGGCGCCTTGGCGGGCGTCGGGAGTCCCCGCCTCTGCTTCCTTGGGGCCGACCGTAGCCCCTGGAGAGGCAGCGTCCCCGCGGCCATCTTCTCCGGCCGCGTCCCCGCGGCCATCCTCTCCGGCGACTTCCCCCACTCCGGGGTGAGCCGGCTCCTCCTGAGGAGCACGCAGGGCCGCCTCCGCCAGCTCCTCGGCCAGCTCCGCTTGGAGCGCCGCCACGGCCGCCTCTGGGGGGACGGCCTGTGCAAAGGCTAGGCCCGTTGGGAGTGTGTCTCCCGGGCTGTCGCCGTCCCCCTCCGGCACCTGTTCCTCCGCGGAGGGCGCCGCCCTCCGTGTCCCCTCCTCGGCTTGCTCCGCCGAGGGCGCCGGCGGAATCACCTCGGCCCGCTCCACCACGGGCTCCTCCGTTGCCCCCTTGGCCGGCTCCGCCGCGGGCTCCGGCGTCGCTTGTTCGGCCTGCTCCGCCACAAGCCCCGGCCCCTGCACTTCCCGGCGCAGCGTCTTCCTCGGCGCCACCTCGAGCGGAGTATCGACCCGACTGGTTCATTGCAAGTCAGCAAAGCCCGGCCGGGAAAAATAGTAACTACAGGAAAAACCGAAACCATTCGAGAAAGTCAGGCCATCACTCACCTCGACGCAATCCTCCGCGTCCGCTTGGACCCCGTTGGCGCTGGGGCCTGCGGGGACGCGGGCCGCTTGGATCCCGCCAGCATCGGCGGGGCAGGGGCCACGGGCGCGACTGCGGCGTCCCTGCCCGAGTGGGGCTCCGCCCGACCTGACGAACCTCCCCCCTCGACCGGTGTCGAGTCCGGCCGCCTTGTCGAGACCCTCACCGGGGCGGGAGGGGCTTGCGCCTCCGCCACGGGCGTCCGGGGCGCGTCCTGCCCTTCGCTCCGCGCCCGCGTCATCTGAGGGGCCGACAGCGGCCGCCTGTCGTCCCGCGGCACGGATCGCAAGGGGGAGCGCGACGCCCCCGAGGTCGAGCCCCCCTTGTGGGCGCGCTCTGATAGGTCCCGGCTCCGGCTCCTGTCCCGGCGAGGGGAGACCGTCTCCCGCCGGGAACACCTCCCCCTCTCGAGGTCGTGACGGGGGGACGGAGGGGTGCGGCTGCGCCTCTCGCGCCGGCTCTCCTCGGAGGACCGCCGATGCCGGTCCGACCGAGAGCCTTCGCCCCTTCCCGAGTCCGGCGGTGGCGGCCCTCCTCTCCCGCTCCGCCCCGAGTGCTGCGCCGAGGACGAGGCGCCGGCGGTCATCACCACGACCGACTTCAGCTTTTGAGGAGGCGAGTCGTCGTCACTCTCCTCGTCATCCTCGCTCACCGAGACGTTCTCCACGAACTCCTCGGGGTCCTCGTCCTCGGAGACGTCATCCTCTCCCTTCCTCCTCCTCCTGGATCGCTCGGCGTTCCGCTCACGCTTGGCGACCTCGCTCTTCTTCCACTCCTCCCGGCGATCTTTCCTCGCCTTGGCGTATGCGGCCTCGGCTCGGTTTCTCGCCTTGTCCTCGGGGAGTGGCGGCCGGGAGATGGTGCAGTGGAGGCCCTTCATCTAAAATAAGTCGGAATCAGCCAACTGAAAAACCAATCGGGGATTCAAGATGCACAAAGAAAACCTTACCAGATCCTTGGTGCGCTTGTGCGGGAGCATGGGGAGGAGGCCCGGGGGAGGATATGCTTCGTGACCCTTCCCCATCGCCGCCGTCACCCGGCGTTCCAACTCGTCCCCCGATGGCAGGGGGATCATCGTCACGGTCCCCTCAAAGGGGGCGTTCTGCGGGACCATCTCCCAGATCTGGAGAGGGCGCCGCCTCAGCGGCACGATACCTCTCGAGAGGTATCCGCCGAGGACTTCCGCCGTGGTCACCCCCGCGCCGCGGAGCCGGGCGAGGGCCTCCCAGATGTCCCCGAGGACCTTGTCCTGCCGCTCCTTCTCGGGCCCGTACGCCCACTCCGCGGGCAGCTTCTCGAAGGTCTTCCCGGTGTACGCCGGGAGGGGGTTCCGGCTGTCGTTCTTCAAGTAGAACCACATCGGGTGCCAGCCCTTGTTCGAGCTGGTCAGGGTCCCCGAGATGTAGGCCTTCATCCGCCCCTGCTTGCCCTTCAGCACGGCACAACCAATCGTCGCTGGGGCTCCGCCCTCCACGGTGTGCAACGAAAATTTGAAGAAATACCTGAAGAGGTCCCAATGGGCCCCTATCCCCAGGTACCCCTCGCAGAGGGCGACGAACACCGCCATCTGCTGGACCCCGTTGGGGTTGAGGTGGTGGAGCTCCAGCCCGTACTCGTTGAGTACGGCGCGAATGAATCTTCCGGCGGGGACGGAGAACCCGCGCTCGTGGAAGGCAACAAAAGAAACAACGTACCCCTCCGGTGGCTGGGGGTAGTCCTCGACGCCGGGCACCTTCCACTCCATGGCCTCCGTCAATGGCGGGAGCAGGCCTTCCGCCGCCAGGCTCTCCAGCTGCCGGCGCGATACGCGGGAACGCTCCCAGGTCGACATCGCAGAGCTTCGAAGGGGGAGAAGCGCCGGCGGGATGAAGGGCTTGGGCGTTTGCTCTCCGGACCGACGAAGCGACGACGGCGGAGGACGCAAGAAACAGGCGGCGGCGACGAAGGAGACGAAGCGCGCAGCGAAAAGATGGAAAGCTCGGGCTGGGGTAAAACCCGAGGCCGCCGCAGCACGCGGCTATAAATAGGAGCGAGACGAAACGGCCGCTGCCTTAATTGCGCGGGCCCACCACTGGCGCCGCGGCGACGTGCGCACGTCGCCTCGCCTGACCTCCTCAAAAGGCGCGCCCACCTCCCCACGCGGCGGGGGACCGGGCCGACGCTTCCGTTCCCGGCCCGTCAAACGGTCGGGCGGTTGACCGGCCCACCAAAGAGGCGTCCCCGACAAGCTTCCCCTCCCCGACAAGTTTTCCGATCCCGACAACATCCAAGGCAAACCACCCGGGCACAAAACCTTAACAAGAGCACCAGCTCTTCTCAAGGCTCGGGGGCTACACCCGGCGGGTGCGCTCGCGCGCCCCCACCGGAAAAATTGCAACTTACCGTATCCACGCCACCATTCAGCCTGGGCGCGAGTCTTCGTCTCCCCCCCAGGCTCGGGGGCTACTGACGAGGGTCTGAATTAGGGGTACCCAACTGAACCCTTAATTCAGGGGCTCACGATAATCCACCCTTCAAAAAGCAAAGATTGACGACCCAAACCAAGGCAGCTTCGTCATGCCACGACACCTCGGAGACCGCCCGACGAGTCTCCGATTCGCCCGAGGGGTTCTCCGCCTCCGAGGAGTCCCCGCAATTCGCCCGAGGAGTTCTCCGCCCCCGAGTGGCTATCCGGTTCGCCCGAGAGGTTCTCCGCCTCCGAGTGGCTTCCCGGTTCGCCCGAGGGGTTCTCCGCTCCCGAGTGGTCTCCAGCTCCTCGGGTAAAACTACCCGGCCACGCCCCGGCCCATCAGGCGCCGTACCCACTTGGTACCCGCCGCGTCAGAACATGATGGGCGTCTGTCCTTCGCCACGGCAGCCACAGTGACGCCCGTCTCGTCCGAACAGGAGCGCTACAGTCTTGGGAGGAATGCATGCGCTACACCAGGCGTCCAAGTACGACCCCAGGCGTCCACGGGCGACACCTGGAACCCGAGCAGGACACCTGGAGCACCCGAGGACCTCGAGCAAGTCAACCACGACCCGGAAACTACCCGGGAGCTTACCCGGGAAGGCATCGACTCCAACCACCCGGGATGTACGATCCCGGGTCCGGCGGGGCGCCCACTCCGTCAACACCTGCTCCCGGTACGGCTCGGCGGACGGCGCTGGATGAAGCTCCCGGGGGCAGTAACTCCCTGTGTAATTTTCCCCTTTCTTACCCCCCGCTCCCTTCTCCCCTTGAGGCTATAAAAGGGGACAAGGAGACATCAGTGGGGGACAATTCGAACACTAGTCAAACACTAGGTCACAGCAAACACAACACGCTCGCTCGCACCACTCAGGGACTTGGGACCATCTCCCTCTCCCGACTAGTTTGTATACCCCTACTACAGACTTGGACTTGAGAACACCGGCACACACTGGACGTAGGGTGTTACTCTCCGGAGGCCCGAACCAGTCTAAAACCCCCTGTCTCTCGAGTCACCATCCGGATCCTGACACGCGATCGTAGGAAATTTACTTGTTGGCGGTAGAGAACCCCGACACCAATTCTAGAAACGTGTGGACCCGTGGCCTACAAAGTTCAACTTCCAGATAATCTTTCAGCCATACACAATGTGTTCCATGTCTCTCAACTCAAAAAGTGTCTTCGAGTTCCAGAAGAATCCATTCCTTATGAAGAAATTCCTCTTGAACCCGATCTCACGTATGAAGCCTATCCTATTAAGATCCTTGACCAGAAGGATAGAACCACAAGGAGAAGGGTTACAAAATTCTATAAAATCCAATGGAATAATCATACCGAAGATGAAGCTACTTGGGAAGAGGAGTCATATCTCAGAGCCAAATATCCGGATTTTATGAACTCTATTCCAGGTAACTTCCTTTCAGCACTTAAATCTATGCACCGGAATCTCGGGGGCGAGATTCTTTTTAAGGGGGGAGGGTTGTGACACTCCTAGTGTCACTATCGTAATTAAAAACCATAACGAACTTAATTAAATCAATAATGGCATACATCATCTCATAATCATAGTGTTTGTTTGTGCATATGCGTATATGTATGACCAAATTTAACCATCCTAAGGAACTAGGCTTAGTTTAGCAAAGTTTAAATCAAAACCAACCCGAAAAGTGCAAATGCAGTTACCTAAGGAAGTTGCGGTGCCAGGAGAATGGCCACCGCAACAGTCGGTCACCCAGACATAATTCTAAAATGCTCTCTAGATTGACGGACTATTGCGGTGGATCCTCAGTTGTGCACCACCGCAACTTTTCATGGTTGATTTACCTTTAATCAATACCCGAACCACCAGATGTTGCGGTCCTATTCCAAAAGCACGACCGCAACAGTCGGTGATCCGAGTTAAACAGTGGAATTCGTCTCTGGATTGAGAGACTATTGCGGTGTTATCAATGACCAACTGTTGCGGTGCTGCATGCCTGCCACCACCGCAACAGTCGATGGCCCGCGAGTTTTCAAATTGAACTTCATCGGCACAGTAATCTCGACACCACGGACTGTTGCGGTGGGTGTTTTACCCCACCACCGCAACAGTCGGTCGCCAACCACCGCGCCGGTATGGGCCTTCCCGGCGGCAGTACGGGCGTTCGCGCCGCTTGGGACGCGTGTCCGCGCTCCCCTGTGCAATTCGTGTGGTGGAGAGCTCGGTATTGTGCCACGTCCGAGTGGGAAAGGGTCGGTTCAACCACTTCGGTACTTCCTTTTCCCGAGCTCAGTCACTCCACGGTCGAGTTCTTCCCCCTCACGCGTTCATTCCGCGATTCACTGGGCCCTCAGCCTCCTCACCTCGCACTCGACGCCCCAAAGCCTCTCCCATCCTTCCCCACAACCTCCCTCGCCGGGAACTCGGCGTTTTCCGGCCGGCCAGGAGCTCCTCCGAGCAGAGCTCGGTCTGTCTCGAGGGAGAGCAAGCAAAAGAGCCCAAGGGTAAGTAGTTGGAAAAGAAAAGAGGATTTGTAGAGGTTTTTAGGACCTATATACAATCATTACCTTGTAAATTCTATACATAAGCTAAGGAAGCAAAAGCCACCTTTGATGGTTGGGTTAGGAGTAGGGGAGTAGAGTTAGGTAGTTATTGGCTAAGAGCACTCATGATTTTAGGGGGAGTTTTCCCTATGAAATTCTAAGACTTATGTGCAGATGTTTGTTCGTTTGATGCATTGCTTCATGCACAATGGTGTGCTAGCAAGTGTATCCCTTGTTTCCTAAATTCTAGGCATGAGCTAAAAATGCCAAAACCCTTTTTGGTAATTCTAAAATGATTGATAGGGCTGAGTAATCACCTAATGGCCAAACCTATTCATGTTTTTGAGTAGATTTAGAAGTAGTTGAGTCGGTCATAAGAATTTTTGAGCTGGCCCGTGCCAGACCGGTCTAACCGGTCTCCACAACCGGTCAGACCGGTTTCTGTGCATGATGCTTCTCTTAATTGTTGTGCTCCATACATGATTGACTAGTGGTGCAAGTTGTGTAATTATTCTTGGTAATGATTGCTCCTGCATTCATGCATCTCATGCATAATTTTTGCACCCCGTGTAGATCACCCCATCGTTGACGGCGTGTACGAGCTTGAGGTTGAGCCCGAGAACGACCCCGCCGTTGCTGAGCTGAACTTGACGGCTACTCAAGACCCAGACCAAAGTCCGGAAGGGCCCAAGGCCGCAGCAGACCAAGAAGGCAAGCCCCGGAGCATAACCTGTTGTTTGACTAACACTCCTTGCTTGTGCCTTATTTTTGTGCATTTAAGTTTTAAGGAGTTGATTGAAACCTTAGTTGCATGATCCTTAGATACCCAGGTCCTAATACTAGTATGTGTAGGTCGTATAGAATGCTATGCTTAATTAGGACCGGTAGAAGTCGAGTGATTGCTTAATCACCCGCGAGATATAGGAGTTTACTTTAGTTCAGTTAATGATGATCGGCAAGCGGGGCTTGTGCGATGTTCAGGATTGGGTGAATGTCCCGATTGCACAGAGGATTTTGGACTAAGGCATTGAGGGTGTGGTCAGTTGGTCAAGCTTTTGAAGGTACTAATCGTATGCCGGGAAATATGGTAAACTGGTAAACCTAGTACTTGATGCAAACTGACGTCTGACGGACACTTCCACTCCATTGGGCGAGGGGTTGATGGCGAGTGTAGCAGTGGCCGCGGCACAGGTTGCCTGGGGCACCTGGGGTCCGTTGGGGCGTGCACTCGGGTGGAGTGGGCTCTGATGGCAGATGGCAGGGAGAGATGGGAACGGTTGCCCCGTGAGGTCCTGGGTGTCTCTCACGGGTCGTGCGATTAGGTTGTCCCATGCATGGTTAAAAATCAACTTGAGTTGTCCGTCCTTCGCGGTTACATGAAGCTGCTTGATCTCTCGTTGCACATCAATGTTCTTGGGCCAAAGGGGGAGAATTGTTGGTAGATGAGAAAGGTTATTATCAGGTTAATCAATTGTATGTCAACATTGATTGCTATTGGATAGCTTGGCAAACTTAGTAATGGTTAGTCACACTTAAAACTTGGCTAAAATAGTGAAAATAGGCTCAAGTTGTAGATGCTTTTGGCAAAACAAACCCCAGAGCCAAAAAGCCTTGCATGTCTAGAATTTATCCTTGCCGGGTAAGTCTTGCTGAGTAATTAGTACTCAGCCTTGCTTGTGGCTAAATTTTATTACAGATTGTGATGGCTATGATCCCGTGGCTGCTTTGACTTGGCCGTGCGTGTTGCCTGACGGCTGGACTGTGGAGCGGGTGCCGTCCGAGTCCGACTCAGGCTGCGGTGATTGAGATCATGTGAGGGCTCCACATGGTTCTTTTGTATCGTCGTTAGAACTCTTCCGCTGTAGCATACTCTGGTTTGTAATAAGATAAAATATATACACCGTATTTGTATAATTATCTATGTGAACCGTGTGTTGTAAAATATGTGGTGAGTTGTACTGCTTGAGCCCACCTTCGAGTGGGACTGCTGCTATTTCGTTTCGGTCGAGAGAAAAAGGTGGTTTAATCGGGAAGGTATCCGACGGATTGCACGATTAACTCGGTTTAAGGGCGTGGCGCATTGCTATGTTAGTAGTCCCATGCTTTTAAACCGGATTAATTGGGGCGGTCTGCCACAAGGGAATAGTCATATGCGTAGGCATTTGGGTGTATGTGAACCAAGGCTTAAAATGATTGATATGGTTGAAAAATTGCAAGCTTCAGTAGTGTCAATAGAGGCAACTGTTCTGAGTAACCGGAAGTTTGATCGTATAATCACGCGTTGTGAGCTTGTTAGGTTGATTGTTCTTCATGAGCTACCTTTTTCTTTTGTTGAATACGATGGATTTCGTAGTTACTCCCTCAGCCTGAACCCACTTGCTGAACTAGTTTCAAGGACAACAATAAAAGAGAATTGCATGGAGGCATTTAAGAACCAAAGGCTATTACTGAGAGATTTGTTTGGGGATTGCAACTCCTGTGCAAATGGAAGCTGGCGATACAACTTCTACCCTATCAAATGAGAATGCAACTCCTGTGCAAGGTCGTTCGTGGTCTGATTGGAGTACCCACATAGGCGTATGGAGCAATCCAGTTACAGGGGAGTTGGATAGGTATCTGCGTGATGAGTTGTTCCCTTGTGATGATGACAGCTTTGACATCCTTTATTGGTGGAAGATGCATGCATCAAAGTACCCTATTGTTGTTCGAATGGCTCGCGATGTCTTGGCTGTTCCAGCATCTACAGTGGCATCCGAGGCAGCATTTAGTACGGGCGGTCGAATCATAAGTGATCACAGAACTCAGCTATCGGCCAACACGGTTGAAGCTCTTATATGTTTTCAGGACTGGCTTAGGGTGGCAGGTAATTCTTTTTAGCATTGGTTTATTCATTTGACTTGTAAAATACATGTTGATTGGACATGCTGGCTTTGTAAAAAAATTGCAGGCCCATCTTATTTGGACATCATAAAGATTGATAGCTTGGATAGCAACATTGAAGAACTTGTAGCCAATGCATGATCAGTTGCAACACAAGGTTAGTATCACATTAATCTAGAGATTGTTTTACTCAACACTGCATGACTAGTACAGAAATATTCTTCAAAGTTTAGAACCAGCAAGCCAATGGTTGTAGAAAGCCAATGCTTCTTAACTGTGAGAAGCTAGTTCCTTTTTCAGATAGACTATCAATTCTTTTTCCAAGGGACAATGTAGCTGTTTCTATAATTTGATTTTCCCTCATTTTGTTTGCAATGGGGGACAATGGAGTCTGTGTTCTTAGTTTATCCGAGAAACTAATTATTTAGAAAGGAGTATGTCTGTTGTTTCTTTCATCATTTGGCACATCTGGGCCTAATTTGCAAAGTTAATATGCAAGCATCGATGCAGTAGATTAACTGATAGAAATCACAGAATAGATTGGTCTCCTGTCAAAATTCAGTCAGTCAGGGGTGCATTGAAGCAATAAATTTTGCCTACCATATGCATATAGTCATATACATATAGTCATAAACAATTGCAGTAATGAAATACAGTGTGGGTAGTATCTGTTGTGTTGCCTTTCTTGGTACTGCTGGTCACTGAAGTGTGATTTGTTTTTTGGAGCAGGTGCGCTTGTTTCTTTTCTGGTACTCCTGAAGTGAAGACAGCTGCCATCTTTAGAGAAATGGTGCATCTATGTAGTTCGTCGCCGTAGTAGGCCACAAGATTTATGTGCATCTGATTTGAAATGCTTGCCAGCGACAATATAAACATGTACTGGTTGATTCCAAAGGCTTCTTTTGCATGTCTGTGTCAGATGAGCCCTTATCATATTTGGTTACTAGGGACCAAACTGTATCAAACTGTAGTGATGCTTGCCGTTATATTCTAGCATTGTCAAACATCAATTTAGTCCTGTGACCAAACTGTAATGATGCTTGCTGTTATATTGTAGCCATGTCAAACAGTGGAAAAGTTTGAGATTAAAACATTTGTATTCCATCCGTCTGTAATGGTAGCTATGCTGAGATTAAACTGTGCGGGAGCTAAGCGGGCTCCTGCAGAGTCTGCTAGCCTGCTAGCAGGCAACCTGCGAGACCCAGCGAGATGTTGCAGAAAGATAATCACGCAAGCGTGGGCTCCTGCAGGACAGCGCTTTTCTTATTGCGGCGCTTGCGGCTCTTCACGGGCCGCCTGCAGGCGCGCCTGCCTGCTTGGCTCGGGGAGGCGGTGGTTTATAGGGCAGTAGGGCGCGGCTTTGGTGCCTGTGTGTTTTTGGTTAACAATTGGGCCATCTCACGCCGCTTCTCTTCTCGTCGTGCCAAACCCCCTCTCCTGCCCCTTCCGATCCCCTGCAAAACCTTCCCTGGTTGGCTGGTTGCTCTCAAAAAGCAACAAATCGAACTCCTAGACGCCAGATCTGAAGGGTATGGTGCCGGACTTGAAGATGATGGCCGAGCGACCCCATCATTCCAGATGATGGAGGCGTGCCTTGCTCGACCGGTTGCCGTGGAGGTTGAACGTGTCCAGGTGATGCCGTGCCTTCGTCCTCCGCTGGCGACACCCCCGACCTTCATGCCGAGGCTGTGGTGGCGCGTTGAGGACGAGGTGACTCAGGCTGAGGTCTAGAGCGCGAGGGCGATGGCTCCTCCACCACGCAGCTGCTTCTTGGTCTCTCGGCGCGGCGGGAATGCCAACGGCGGGTCAGATTTAAGTAGTTGTCGTCGGAACGGCGCTTCTTCGATTGCCATTTAAAAAAAATGCCATTTTGCTTGCCACTCTATTTGAGGCGTTGCAATTTAGAGCAACTCCAGTGGAGGCATGCAAATTGAAGCCCTCAAAATCCATTTGCAAGCCGGATTGCAAAAAATAGGGGTTCAAAATTACCTCTCAACTCCAGTGAGAAATCAGTCAAAACCCCTATTTTCTTCTAAAAATAGTGGAACTCATGTTTTGAGGGGGGGATTGGAGGCCCCTAGGAATGGGGGCTTGGAGCTGAAATTTGGGTGGGCATGGAAAATGCATTTTCATTTAGGGGCCCTGCTGGAGTTGATTTTTTGGAGGAAGACCCTAAAATTTAGAGTAGGGGTCCATTTAGGGTCCTCCACTGGAGTTGCTCTTACTCTCCCGTTCTAAAAAGAATGCAACTCTAGCCTAAAGTCAAATAATTTCAAGTTTAACTAGATTTATATAAAATAATTTAAACATTTATAATACAAAATAAGAATCAACTGGTCATAGAATATATTTTTATATTAAATATATTTAAAAATATAAATATTAATAATTTTTTATATAAATTTGGTCAAACTTGAAATTTTTTGAGTTTTCCAAAAACAAGAGTTGCATTCTTTTTTGGACGAAGGGGGTATTTAACATTTTGTCCAACGTGGCAAGCCAAGCCCACATTACTGTGTATCCCTTATGTGGCAAAGAATGAAAAAAGACACATGTGCCCCTGCCTCCCTCACGGTAGCCAACCTCTCTTCCTCTCTCCTGCCAATGACATTTGAGACCCACATGTCAGGGTCGTCTTCGACCTCTGACCACATGTCAATATTTGCCTAGGGAGTGCTAGAGCACATTGAAGACACATTTTCTGGCCCCTCTGGCTTCCAAACATTGGAAGGATTTGGTGGAGGATTGGAGGAAAAAAGTTTGGCTGTGTTTGGATCTTTAGGCTAAAGTTTAGTCTTTGTCGCGTCAAACACTCGTATGGTAATGAGGAGGAATAAATATGTGCTAATTATAAAACTAATTGTAAAAGTCCTGAGCTAATTCGCGAGACAAATCCTAATTAATCCATCACTATCGAATAGTTACTGTAGCACCACTTTGTCAAATTATAGACTAATTAAACTTAATAGATTCGTCACGTGAATTAGTCTCTATCTGTGCAATTAATTTTGTAATTAATTTACATTTAATTCTCCTCATTAGTATCGAAACATCTGATGCGACAAGTTAAACTTTAGCCGTGTCGGATCCAAACAGGGCCGAACTTAGACCGATGAAACTCACACCTTTTCGGTTAAAATCCCCTTTCCAAAATAATCGAGGGGATTGAGGAGGGATTTAACTTACGAGACGAGATCCTTACTGTCCCTTCGTAAATATTACGCTATGTGATCCTATCGTAATCGCGTAGCTGATATTTTTATTTATGCACATAAAACTACCGTTCAAAATGGTTTGATCGTATGTACATTTGTGATGATTATAAGCTGCAAGTACCCGAAATAACTGGTTGAAAAGGTATTAATCAGCAAATTAGCGCGGCGCCAGCACAGGCACGCACGGTCAAGAAAAGTAAAGGAATGAAGAAACAACTGATCAGCCGCCACCACCTAAATAATTCATAAATGAACAGCAAACTCATCCGAACTAATCGCGCACCCGGCGATCCGTTTCATCGCACGCTGTCCCGCCAGTCCCCGCCGGCGCGGGACTTCCGGCTCCGCAGCGCCTTGATCTTCCCGGGGATGAGCCTCCCCCACCCTCCGGGCTTCGGCGGCCCCGCCTTCGGCTGCACTGCCGCCGCCGCTGCCGCCGCCGTCGACACAGACCTCGACCGCGCCAATGCCACCGCGTCGTCGTACTCCTCCTCCACGTCCTTGCATCCCGGGGTGGCGTTCTGCGGCGGCGGCTTCCGGAACGACACCCAGCCCCAGACTCCGGACTTGGGCCGCCCCCGATCGGCGCCGGCACCGACGCTGACGCCAGCGGCCCCGCGCGCGGCGACGGAGCGCGAGCGCGCGACCCGGCGGTCCCGCTCGATGAGGCTGTGGGCCCGGTCCACCGCGCAGGCGCCCGAGGCCGCGGAGGACGAGGAGGAGGACGGGGAGTAGGCGCAGGAGCAGGCGCAGGGCCGCGGGCACGCGCAGTCGGGGCAGAGGCGGAGGAGGCGGTCGTGGAGGCAGTGCGGGCACACGCCGCCGCCCGGCAGGGGCAGGTGCCGCCGGCATCGCCAGTCGTCCATCGCGCTCGCTCGATCCGCTCCGTGCGGGGTGTTGTGGAGAGGGAAATGGCCGCCGGCAGTGCTGTCCGCTCGCGATCGGGATCGGGGAGAGGGGGAGAGAGACAGACGCGGGGGAGGCAGAGACGATGAGAGGAGTCCGACTCCGGCGCTCTTATATTTGGTAACGGCGTTTTGGCAGGACGGTTCGTGAAGGGCGGAACGGCGTTCGTGGTTTATCTACGGGAGAGATGGCATCATCCGGAAGCGGGAGCTGCCGGCTGCCGCTGCGCCGATCGTATGCCTATGGTCCGCTGTCGGGGAGGAACAGCTGCACAGCTTTGGTAACACGTGGGGGCTCACGGATTCCATGTCCTTTGCCAAGATCCTTTCAAGTCCAAACTCTACAGTTCCACGCGCTAGAAAGACCTGAGAAGATCGAATTGATAGAACTCGAGCTTTGCTACGACATGCCCGGCATGCAGGATGCGTCCGTGCATCATCGGTTGTTGGGGGCGGCGGTACAGTTCACGGGGACGGCCCCCATGGTTGGTATGGTATGTGCCTGCACATGGCGACGGCACTGTATTCAAATGTTCACGACGCGTCGTCCAAAGCCGTCGGCGTCGTATCCGCGGGAAACGATATCCGGCGCGAACCTAATCCGGAGCCCCATTCGTACCTTCGTGCGTAACGACAGTGACGAAGATCTGGCCACGTTGTTCGGCGACGTCCGTGTGTTGGAGCCCCGGAGGCAGGCCGCCGCCGTGCTTATTTTGGTTGGGATTTGGTGCATGTTAGGTAACTAGCTGCTCGTCCCGGGACGTACTTTTTTTTTTTTAGATAATGGAATTTTCCGGCCTCTACGTTTTAATGTACACCGTCTTCAATTATTACAACCTCTCAGCTTCAATCGCTGGTTAAAAGGAGAATCGAAGAGCAAAATTAAGCCGGACGAAGTCTATTATTATACTTCCATCCATGACTCCCAAACAGTTCTAAGACTACCATCTCTAAAGAAGTGCTGTCTTTATGAATAGCTCCTTTGTCTTCTCCTCATACTGCAATATTGACCAAAATCGCAGCCAATAGGTTCCCCTGAAAATAGCCTGCATAAAGGACGAGTGTTTAACGTTATCAAAGATAATATCATTTCGACAACGCCATATTGCTGCCAACACAGAGCCGCTGCCCCCGTTAGAATAGTAATGACCTCTTGAGTATTAAAATTTTGAAGCCAGTTCCCTAGCATGTGGGTTACTGATCTAGGTGGGGTTAAACCAGTAGCAACTTGGACAGTCCTCCAGATTACCTTTGCATGTTGGCATTCAAAAAATAAGTGTTTAATTGTTTCATTGCAATTGCAATAGCTACACTTTTGACTGCCCTTCCAGTTTTTCCTCAAAAAATTATCTTCGGTTAGAATGACCCCTTTTTCTAGGTACCAAAGGAAAATCTTAATTTTTAGGGAAATTTTAAGTTTCCAAATCAATTTATGACGGAAGGGGGAATTTTGGTTCATTAGTTGAAGGTACATAGAGCGAACCGTAAATTGTCCGCTCTTGGTTAAGTGCCATACAAAAGTATCCCTTCCCGGAGTTAAATTGAAATTGGAGACCTACGCTACTAGTCTTAGCCATTCATTTAGTTTCTCGCCCACCAACGCTCTTCTAAAAGAGATGTTCAACGGTGTTGAACTCATGACATTTGCAACCGGATCATGTGGATGGTGACAAATGTTGTATATGTTGGGTAGAGGTTTTTGAATGACCAGATTGATGCCCATGTATGTTCCCAAAATCTCGTTTGTAATCCATCCGTTATCCGAAAGGATCCATTCGCTATGACCTCTTCTTTGATTTTCATAAGCCCTCTCCAGAAATGAGAGTCACCCTGTTTGGTCTTAACTTGTGTTAGAGATTTGGAACTTAGGTATTTATTCCTAAGCAGTGTTTGCCATGTCCTTTCGGTATTAAGCAAATTTATTATCCATTTGCGCGATAGAGCTTTATTCTGGAGTTGGAGATATCCCGGGACGTATGATACGAATACGATGTAAATAATGGATCGGGGTATAGGCGGCCCGGACCAGTCGATTATTTCCTCTCAACATTTTATTGGCAGAGCAGGAGAAGATGCTGATCGTTGCATGTGGGACAAAGGAGTATGCTCGTGCGCTAGACGGGCTTTTTTTTTTTTTAATAGGAAAGCTAGACGGGCTTACGTGCCTGACCAACCTTGGGCTACGATTTCAGAGACGGGCTCTTCGCGCTTCTGACATGCAAGCAGCCCAGCCCATCATCGCAAGTCTGTTCGGCCGTAGTTATAAGCCTAAAAGGCCACCGATTATGGCGGTGGATACGATGAATTTGGCCCAACGATACATATAATTGATTTACTTTGCCATAACAGCTCGTGCGCATACAGAATCTGTCGTGTCCGCGGTGATGTTTTCTTCCCTCTCGCACTTTTATTAGATCTGTTTGGTTGGAGGGAATTTGAGAATGAATGTGAGGGATAATTCTCGATAAATCAGATTCTCTCTCAATCTCCTTCAACTATATGGGGATTCTAATTAAACGAATAAAAACTCAGGGACTATCAAATGTGACTATCAAAAAAAATAGAGAGAGTATATGCTAAAAGCTAGACCATTGAAAAAGTTGTCTTTTATGCCATTTGTTTTATTGCTATAAGATAGTTGTTGACTCTAACCATTGGACAAGACCTGCGAGCGGAGCTTGCGCTGAATGGAGGCAACTTTATTCTTTTTTCTCCTTGGACCTTTATTTTGTTTTTTGATACATCTTTATTCTCTAGAACAACAATTTTTTTGAATATTTTTAGTTACTAGGGAACATTTCTATTTATTTAGATCCATTTGTTCTATAATATTTCCATTCACTAGGTTACCGTTCTATTTTTTTATTTATTTATTGCGCCAGTGGGCTGAACAATTTGGTCACTGTTGGGTCGTACTACGTGTGCAGAAAAAACTCGCTATGGGGGTGTTCAATTCCGTGAAAAAATTTGGTGAAAAATTTTGCAAGAGAATCTTACCATTTAGGAGTACTAAATGTAGACTAAGAATAAAACTAATTATAGATCTCGCCTGGAAATTGCGAGACGAATCTAATGATGGTAATTAATCCATGATTAGTGAATGTTTAGTGGATGGTTACTGTAGCATCATTGTTGCAAATCATGGCCTAATTAGGCTCATTAGATTCGTCTCGCAAAGTTACCTAGAGTTATGGAATGGGTTTTGTCATTAACACACGTTTACTACTCCATGCATGTAAGATTCCGTTGGAAAAAATTTTGGTGAAAAATTTCTTGGAAATTGAACACCCCCTATGCTCGCCTCTCATCTGTTTCTTCATGTTCAGTGTAAGTTCATAGCCACGAGGGCTCCTAGGCTACTTCCTAACCAGCCCTACGCTTGGTCCATTCACCGTTTGCTCTCCGTCATTCTGATCGTCCCTCTCCGACAAAGATGTCACTCCATTCCCCTCGGCGTTCCATCAAACATCACAGTCCTTTCATCTCCACACCACACGGTGATGGAACGCGAGCACAGAGACCCGGACGGATAACGCTCGCTCGCGCCCCAACCCAACCAGTCGAAACTGTTGCCCCCGGAGGAAAGATCCAAAGAGCCACGCCTGGCAACTGGCCGCCACGATTGGACGAACAGCGATTTCTTTGCTTCCCCCGCAGTCCTCCCGCCGGTCCCCTGGTGCCCGCCGCTGTCGCGGGGGTGCGAGTGGTGACAAAAACGCCGGTGCAGGAAACGGAAAGGCTTGACCCCTACCAACAGCAACAGGGCAGGCGTCGCTTTCCCAACCGGTCGCCTACAAAACTAACCACAAGGCTCGTACCCACCCCCGCCGACCCCGGCCCCCTCGTCGCCGGGGCATCATCGCCGCTCGAGCTGCACACCGGCAGACGCGACGGACGGACGGAGGCCACATGCTCGCTCGCTTCGCGTGCTTGCTTGGCGGTGGTGAGCACGGCGAGGAGGCACCGAGCTTGTGCCCCGCGTCTAGCGTCCAGTCCAGCGGTCGCGGTCCAGGTACCCGGCCTGCCCTCTCGGCCGTTCCTCGCCACAGCCTTTCCTCGGTGTGGACTAGGAACAGGACAAGAGGTGGACGGGGAACCGGGAACGTATGGTTCTGTTCACCTAGCGCCCAGCATCGAATTTTCTTTGCTTTTTTCCTTGGAATCAGGCCCTGTTTAATTCACGCACTATACATAACGTTATGCATAATACACGTTTTTCAGTGTATTTTTTCTCTCTGTAAATACTATACATAACGCTGTATCTAAACAGCCCCTCAGTGTGATCCCCGGAACCCATTTGTTCTTCGAAATGTCGTCCATAAACAAGAGCAAAAGGAGAGAAAAAGATGAAGCACATTTTGACAACTTTTTTTTACCAAACATTTTGATAACTCTTAAAGCCACATTAAAAGCGTTGGTCCAGTAGTGTACCGTTACAGTTAAACGTACCAAGGGCGCGTGGAAGTGTGGAACCGATGCTTCCATGGGACTATGGCCCTGTTTAGTTCAGGGTGAAACTTTCTTTCATCCTGAAACTTTATTATTCATCAAAAGGAATCTTACATGTATGGAGTATTAAACGTGTGTTAATGATAAAACCCATTCCATAACCCCCGGTAACTTTGCGAGACGAATCTAATGAGCCTAATTTCGCCATGATTAGACAACGTCGTGCTACAGTAAACAATCTCTAATGATGGATTAATTAGGCTTAATAGATTCGTCTCGCGATTTTCCGTCCATCCGTGTATTTAGTTTTATAATTAAATCATGTTTAGTCCTTCTAATCTTCGATTTAGAATTGAAAACTTTCTTTCACGAACTTTCTTTCCAATCTAAAAAGACCCTATCTTGAGGGCACTGATGATGATAACTACCTGCGGCTTCTGCGGCAAGCACTCTAGGAGTCTACCCTAGGCCACCTTGACCATAGAAAATCCGACGGGATCCTTAAAGAAAGTTTGAACGCACGGACGGTCGCCGTTCAGGCAAGCCGTGAGGACCACGGTAGGTGGCCCGGCAAAGAGGGCGGGAGTCCCGAGGCCGGATGTGTCTGCCCTATGGACGCGAAGCGCGCCAGAAGGTTCAGCCTATAGAAACGTGGCGGGGCAACGGGGCGGCGCTGCCGCTGCGTGCCCGGCTGCCCACCGGTGGGCGAGCCGTGCGCCGCTGCCGCACGATTCCTCGCCATGCCCCATGTGGGCGGGCGACACGTGAGGCCGCGCACGGACACCCAGGTCCCCTCGCGGGCCGGCTCCCCGGCCGTCAGTCACCTCAGCAACAGGGGGAGGAGCCTCCTCCCCATTCCCTCCCAAGCTCCCATCCCATCCCCCTCCGGCTTGGTTTGTTGTCCGGCCACAGTGGCCTCGACCCGTGGCCGGGTCAAACTCGAACGCCCTGCCCTACTCCTATGTTAGTATAATCCGCAGAGCAAATTTATCTGAAGCAGAACAGCTTGTTGGAGTAAGGCCTTGTTTAGATTCGCAAAAAAAGCCCAATTCAATCAAAAGCAACCGCATTGAACTCCGTGCCCTCTCTCTATTTTTTCAAATTTTAATGCACCTCCAATCATTGAATTCAAGCGAATTCACCCTATGTCTAATATACAATACTAGTCGTTTGAACAGTTGACTTGCAGACGCTTAGCTTTTGGTTTTGGCTTCTGGTCAACAGAAGTTCGTACCAGCAGTGCGGAAGAACAGGTCCCCGTTTTGCACCACACGAGACCTGACCAAAGCCGCCGCGCAGTTATTGGGTCAGGTCAATCAACAGAAACAATTCAAGCACCTACGACTCGGCACAGGTACACGCCACAAGGACGGAGTTGAGAACATGCACAGCCGTACACGGCTGAAACTAACCAACCCCGGCGCCCCACGCAACACGCGAGAGGCGGCCCCGCCACCGCATCGCCATCGCGCGCGCGGCGCCAGAACAGCCGTTCGACTGTTCCCTCTCGGGGGCAATCGAGCGCGGGCGGGCCTCGGTCGCCACCTCTCGGGCTCTCGCAGTCTCGCTGCTGTTTTGTTTATGAACCGTCGCTGTGCTGGTGCGGGTCGGTCTCAGCCCCTCCCAGAGAGCGAACCGGAGGTGAGTGACCTCAGGTGTTCTGGTTGCTTCCCGGTTTTGTCGCCACTGAGCCCTGACGGCTACTCCTCCTCCAGCGGTGCCGCGCTGGCTGGCGAGGCGAGTGGCGACGACAGAGCCCTGGAACCGGAGGGCACAGGCCAGGCAGAGACGGCCGCTAAAATAATGCCGCGGTAGTTGCTCAGGATTACCCGGCAGCCGCCATGAAATCAGCAGCGCGACATGGTCTACCGCCGCTGCCCGCGTCCTCCGTCTCGCAGCAAAAGTCTTCGACGCCAAAAGCTAAGGCCCTGTTTAGTTCGCTCGATTCGATCGAATTCGCGCTCTGTTTTACGCATTGAACAACGTGTTCTCTTTCTGCTTTTTCGATTCCCAATGCATTTTTCTACAGTGCATTCGATCGAATTCGCGCGAACTAAACAAGGCCTAAATGCTCCGTCATCCCCCATCCGTTTTACTGGACCCAAAAGTCCAAAGCAACAGGACTTTGGCTGCGCCTGCTTTCAACTACTCGTACGTTGAGCTCAACCCACAGTTCTTTTCCAATCCATCCGCCATGAACGTGTCCCCCCGATCTGCTGGTCCGAGAAGACCTGTCAATGCAAGGAAAGGACGGACGGATCGATCAAGCGCCTCGCAAACTGAAGAAGTGCAGTTATGATGGTCCGAAGCCTAGCGCAATGATGGCATGATCGGATGCCCCCGGCATGGGTGCATGTTTCATTCACCTCCTTTAATTGGAGCTGCCCTCCTTTCCCGGCTGGATCTCTTCGGGGCCCCGCCGTCCGCGTCCCAGAGGAACAGCGAGTCGTAGCGTAGCCTCTCTCTCTCTCTCTTTCCGCAAGATCATGGAGCTTAAGCCTTGGCGGGAGCCCATCGGATAATAATGCACGGCGCGTATGATTAGCCATACACGGCGCAGCTTTCCTTAGCGGCAGGCGTAGCCCTCTCGAGAGGAGCCTTTCCTCGCAACCGCGGCGCTGTCCGGCCAGATCGATCCGACGGCGATCCCTCTGGCCAGGCTTGCTGCCTCCACTCCTGTAGCATGGAAAACGACGGAATAGGAACAAGAGCCCTAAGCGAAGCTCGCCTTGGCCGTTTTCTGAGCACGTAACATGATGGGGCTGTTGCTTTTGCTTCGATCCATATGACTCGAGACCTGCCGTGAAGCAGGGGGACGGATGATTATATGAGTAGCATTATCGCAAGGCAGGCATCAGGCTTACCTCAGACGGCACCAATAATGCGCGAGTAATGCAGGGTGTGTAGACTTTGAATTACTGGACCAAAATAAAAAGGTCATTTCTTTCTTTCTTTTTGCAGGGCATGAAAAGATCATTTCGATTAAAAAAAGAAAAGAAAAAGAGGTGATGTAACGAGTACTAAACCATTTCGGGCCCCTTTGGTAGGGCTCGGTGAAGCTGTTTTGAAGAAGCTGAAAATAGTAGCTTTGCTCAGCTTCTAGTTCATTTTTACATCGTTTTTTGAAACAGTTTCACGCTACAATGCCTCGTTTTGCGCAAAATAGGTGAAGCTGAGCTGCTATAAGCTCTACCAAATAGGACCGTCGCCCGGTAATTAGCTAGCAATATACTACTCTCTCGGTCACTTGTTCCTTCTTCACGCGACTAGGCCCGCCGGGCCGGCTCGCCTCATCAGTCATCATTCCCCGGCCGGATAATTGTTAATTTGGTAGCGCATCGTTATCGCCCAAGGGGATTAGGACTGGTTCCAGGCGCCGATGTGATGCGTAACCGCAGCGCGAATAAATTAAGCGACAGGGGCTTCGTTGTAACCGAACCTTAACCAGGTGCGTGCAGTTCAACGACGCCCAAAGTTGTACTACTAGTATATTCGGGCGCCATGGAAATCGTGATGTGTTTGGTCCAGTAAACTCGAGGATGTGTTTGGTCCAGTGAACTAGAGGCGAACAATCAGCAATGTGTGGATGTGGAACTCGATCAGCACCCTACCCATGAGAGGTGATGTAGCGTTTTGGAGGTGGACAAGCTAGTCCAAAGGCGTTGCAAAGGGTGGTTGACCAATACTACCGAATGCCGTACGACTGGCGGAAAAGAAACCATCTACTCTTGTTTACTGAATGAACTGACAGAGATGCGATCTTTCTTTTCCCCCTGCCCCTGAACCTACTACATTACTTGCCCAAATGATGATTATGGCAAGAAACCATTTGGTTAGTTGCGAGCATATACATAGACCAATCAGTTACTACTGAACATCTCTATATAGAGTAGTACTGCTCTACTCCTATAGAGCCTACTGGCCATCGAGCCACGAACAAGTTAGGTACAGTAGGCACTCATTAGAAGGGAAAAAAACGGATCTTTGCTCGCACAATACGGAAGCATCTGGATACCAACTGATCGAACAGGTTCGCTCAAACAGTGAGACGACGCACACTGAAGAATGTGAAAGCGAGCATCTGATCCCTCCTGCTCCTGCCTGCCCCCATCGCGCCCCTCTCCCCTGGTGAAGTGATGAATTCCCCACCTCGGTGCAGTGGCTGCGAATGGGCGTAGCTAGTGGCGGTAAACCTTTCTCGCTGCGGGGAAATCGTGGCTGGGTGCTTTGGCACATCTGCACTAGCCGCCTGAATGGGCGCCTCCTACTCCTAGAGGCTACACAGCCCGCATCGGAGTGGAGCAAGTGACGAAGAAACCGCACAAAGCACCAGGTATTCTGCCCAATAAACAAACAACACCCAACAAAGCGAGAAGGCGAGGGCACGGCGTGCGCTGGGTCGGGTCGGATCCTGGTGGCGACGGACCCGTACCCGGGACCGGACAAGAGGGAAACCAACCAGGATCGGTCCGCGACGTCACTGCTGATGGTGGCGTTGCCCTGCAACCTGCATTGACTGCAAGAGCCCGGGGTGAAAATTCCACTCGACAGCGCACAACGATTGGGGAGCACTGACTCCTCGGCCACTGTGTGGTCTCGGCGTAGTGCGCCGCGAGTGGTGTCGCGGTGACGCAACAGCGATCTGACGAAGGACTAGGTTCCATCTCCTGTACCTGAAGCGTGACAGGGTGAGGGGACGAAAAGAAAAAAAAATGTTTCGCGGTGCAGCGAAGCAGAGGCCGGGTTCCGCGGCCAAGCGGGCGGGGCGGCGCGCCGGGTCCGGCAGGGCGGAGCGGATAAGGACGAGCTCGACCCCGACTCGGCACGACACGAGCACAAAGCATCGTTTCCTGTTGGTAATTTACCACCACTAGCCTACACCACGCCCGGTGCTGTGATACTTGACGCTGCTGCTGCTCTGCTTGCTTTCCTTTCCCTCGGTCTACAAAGACCTCAGCTTTCCTACCCCCACTTCTTTCTTCCAAAGCCTCGCCTTTTTTCCTCTCGTCTACTTCCCTCGCCTAGTCGCCTCCCCAGTCTCCCCTTCCAAATCCCCCCCTCCCCTCTCTCTCGCCTTCCACATTCTCCCTGCTCTGCGGTTTGCTGTTTTTGGTTGGGGATCGGAAAATGGCAATCGACGATGAATCGCCGCCGCTCAGAGTCCACACCAGAGGCGGCGCCATGGTAACGTCCCCTCCCCTTTTCTGGTACTCTGTTCTTTGCCTCTTTTGGTGGGTGCTCTGTTCCCTTGCTGGGTTGGTGCTAATGGCGGCGCCGGATCGAATGCTGCAGGGGGGAGGGGAGTGCGACGGGGCGGATAACCAGCGGTGGCCGCCGTGGCTGAAGCCGCTGCTGGGGACGAGCTTCTTCGGTCAATGCAAGCTGCACGCGGACGCGCACAAGAGCGAGTGCAACATGTACTGCCTCGACTGCATGAACGGCGCTCTCTGCTCCCAGTGCCTCGCCTACCACCGCGACCACCACGCCATTCAGGTGAGGAAAAAAATCTGTCATTTCTTGCCGGCGCCGGGCCCTTTCTCTCCTTCGGAAGAAACGGCAGCTCCGGCGCCCCGGCGTGCTTCCATCCAAAGCCTCTCTCTCGGTCTCTCCTCCTTCGCTTAGACTTTTTGGCTTTGTTAGTTGTATCCAAAGATTGTAACGGCCAATCTTTCCTTAGACGCGTTGGGGGGAAAAAAATCCAAAGATGAGAATAACTGACTTCCTTGAACCGGCAGCAAATGCGGCTGTTCCATCCGCGGCGTCTCGCTGACGGCGATGCATCGTGCTCTGTTCTGTGCAGATACGGAGGTCCTCCTACCACGACGTGATCCGGGTGTCGGAGATTCAGAAGGTGCTGGACATCACCGGCGTGCAGACGTACATCATCAACAGCGCGCGCGTGGTGTTCCTGAACGAGCGCCCGCAGCCGAGGCCCGGCAAGGGCGTCACCAACACTTGCGACGTCTGCGAGCGCAGCCTCCTCGACACCTTCCGCTTCTGCTCCCTCGGCTGCAAGGTACGGCGCTCTCTCTCTCTCCTGCTCACTGCCATTCCCCGCCCCGCGTGCGTCTCTGCAGCAGCATTGTGATGCTCCGTCGATGCGCCGCGCAGATCGTGGGCACCTCCGGCGAGTTCCGCATCCGGAAGAAGCACGCCGTCATCAAGAAGAAGAAGAAGCTGCAGCTGCAACAGCACCACAAGGGCGCGGCGGCGGCGGCGGCGGACGACTCGGAGGACGACTCGTCGACGAGCACCAGCGGCGGGAGCGACAAGAGCAGCGTGGTGCAGAGCTTCACCCCATCGACCCCGCCGGCGACCGCCAACAGCTTCCGCACCGGGAAGCGGCGCAAGGGCGTGCCGCACCGGTCGCCGTTCGGCAGTCTCATGGTGGAGTTCTAGGAGGAGCCGCCGCATCGGCAATGCCCGCGCCGCCGTCACCGCCGCCGCCATCGCCAAGACCACCGGTACACCACACACGCTACTGTAGCATACGCGCCTCTACATCTACATACCATCTATAGCCGGTTGGATTGAGCCGATCTACCACCATACATAGCCAGCCAAAAGGAGCTAAGCAATAACGAAGGCCCCATTGCACGCCTGCGCTTCTGGACGAGGAGGCCGGTGCAGTGCGCGGCACGGTTACTTCCATAGTAGCTCTTACTGTGCTAGTAACAACGGTTTGGGTTTGGTGTCTCTAAAAAGGGGAACGAGGTAGTTGTAGCAGTTACTCTTCGGTCTCTTCTCGTCACCAGACAAGCTATATAAGTTTTGCGAGTTTTTACTATAAATAGGTGGTAAGTTTCTCTAGTTTACCAGTGCTTGGTATAGGAGTAGTAGCTGTACATATACATGTATACTGTCACAGATGGGGAATGGTAATGGGAGTGTAGGTGTAGCTCTCCGGTGTTCATATTCGTGTGTAATAAAAGGATAAGGATGCTGCTGCTCCTGGATTGGCCTCCAATGCCAAATGTTGTTTGCTTGCTTGGTTTGGTGATTTATCCTCCCCCACCTCTCTTTCTCTCTCTGCACCGTTCACCACCAGATGCTAGGATCGGCCGTGCAATGCTAATGCAGGGGGCTTGAGATTCTGATGGCAACGGCAATGCAAGCCGCCAAGACACATCAAGCTTTACTGCCTTGTGTTCGGTTCGGCACGATGGGATCGAATCAAATCGATCGGTGCTGGGCGGTGGGTTCTGGTCCCTCGGTGCGGTACGGGCGGAGCTGAGCCGTGCCGCCTGCCTAACTTGGTTGACCCGCCGGCCGCCGCTCGGCCAGGACAGCGGCCGGTCGACGCCGACGTTGTCGTCATCGTGGTGGCCACCGTCGCCGCTGGGCCGGCGGGGTTCCGTTCCATCCTCCCACACGGAAGACGGGAAGGGTAACCCGGCCCGTCGTACGTCCAACAGCCGCCCGCCGGGGAAATTAAACTCCTCTGCGGTAGGCCCTGCTCCCTGCCTCCCTCGCAGTCGGCTCGGCGTCGTTTAGTTGTCAGCTCAAACTTCACTATTCATCAAACTTCACTATTCATCTTCACTATTCATCAAACTTCACTATTCATCAAAGGGAATCTTACATGCATGGAGTATTAAACGTGAGTTAATGACAAAACTCATTCCATAACCCCCGGTAACTTTGCGAGACGAATCTAATGAGCCTAATTTGGTCATGATTAGACAACGTCGTGCTACAGTAAACAATCTCTAATGACGGATTAATTAGACTTAATAGATTCGTCTCGCGATTTTCCGTCCATCCGTGTATTTAGTTTTATAATTAGATCATGTTTAGTCCTCCTAATCTTCGATTTAGAATTGCTACAGTAAAATTCGCAATCTCACCTACCAGCTAAACACGCCCGTACGGGCGCCCAGTGATCCGTGCACAGTGCACTGACAGCGCCACGTGCGGCTCCCGAGCTCCAAGAATCCTTGCTGTATCCCGTCGAGAGAAAGGCGAAACGTGGAGCGCGCGGACGGTTGGCCCCTGCCGGCCTCACAGGGGGAAGGGGAATGCCGGCGTGATCGCGTTCGCGTGCAGGGCAACAGGGCCTGCGTCTGCTTGCGCTTGGCGTGTGTGGATGTGTCGCGTGCTCGCCGGACCGGGAGCGCTTTCCCCCCGCACCGCACCGGCGTTCAGGCGCTCTGCGATGCGCAAGAGCCGACGGGACAGCGTGGGGGCGCTCGTCGCCGTGGTTGCCGTGGCCGATGGGCACGAGATCGGGCGTTGCCAGCCCACTCGCGCGCGCCGCCCGGCGAAGTTGGCTGGGAAATGTGGCCGCGCCCACCACCACCGCGCGTGACGCTGGCGTAGGCGCCGCCGCCACCCACCCACCCTCCACTCGGCGCCCCCGCGTCGCACGCACGCGCACACGCACACCAGCGACTTTCTGCCGCCGCGTGACGTCACACGCCCCTCCGTCGCTACGGCTACGCTACGGAGTACGGACACGGTTCGGCGCCGTACCCGGCCGTCCGTGACGCGGGCGGGCCCAGGCCTGCGCCCATCGGACGGCTGCCGCTGCTTTTCTTCGCCAATCGCTACGGTCCGCGTCTCCGTGGCCGCCGACCGGCCGGCCGGCCCCAGCGCTACTACAAAATACCGTGGCCCGTGGGACTCACTAGGCGCCACCCGATGGGCCATGGCGGGCAGATACGCTCGCTACTCGTAGTCTCGTAGATCAACTGGCCGGAAAAGATTTGGGTGGGGATCAGATCACCCACGGCTCATGAATCCGGGGGATATTTTGAGACTCTAGTTCCTACTGGTTTTCCACGCTGAAAGCAACCGGGGGCCACCGTACTTGCTCGGTTCCTTTCAGCCAAGCCTTGTACTGAATTTTTGCCAAACCATGCCTGCAAGCTGCAACCAGGGCATCCTGTCATTTTTAACGTTCCTGATTCCCTTTCAGAAAGGGCCGTTGTTCCATGAGCGTGTATGGTTCGTGTTCAACTAGCTCTAGCAGCGCTTTTGAGAACATTTGATCCACTACTCTGCGCGGGGAATCGGCGAGTGGGAGTGTGCACTGTCTAGGGTAGGGTTCATGGCCACCACCACCACCGCCGCTCCCTACCACCATTTTCACCGTGATAATTGAGCTGCCGCCTAGTGGTATGGTGACACGGTCGGTACTGCCCCCACTCCGCCTCGTCGTGGGATCGGGATCGCCTCTTTTGATCCGATAACTTCGTAGCAGCAAGAATAATACTCGCCGAGTACAGGAGAAGGATTAGGCCATGGAAAAAACAAAGAAAAGCTCGCGTGGGGACGACAGATTCTGAGCGATCTCCGCGACGGCGAGAGAGACGCTTAGCAACGAGAAAAGGCCGCGCATAATGCGCGAATCAGTGCCCTTTCGAGTGGATCCGATGGAAAACGGAACCCTAGCGAAGCTCTCATCGAGCCGCTTTACTTCGGGGGCAATATCGCCGCCTTTTCGTTCTGTTTATGGGCCCATCGTCCATCATCGTATCGCTTTCGTTCCGGCAGAGTTCGCGGGGCACGGGCGGTCCGGTTGGTTTTTCTTCGTCGCTACTTGGTTCCTTCTGGATTTTTTTTTTCAGCGTAGAAAATTTCTGAAGAGCTGTGACTTTTCGCCATCGAGGCCGGATTTTTCTCCGTCCCGTCATCCTGTGCGTGCGAGTTCCGTTCAAAAAGTGGAGATGTTGAAAGGTTTCTACTAGGCCGGACCAGGTCCCAGGAATCGGGCCTTGTCAGGAAGCTCCTTCCTTGAGGAATCAGCAAAGGCTGAATCATGTCTGGGTCCTACTGAATTAGGCCTGAATCAAATGGGCAATCATCATAATCTACTTCTCTAGCATATGCCACTACTTTATTTTTTATAAAAACAAAAAAAAAACGCACCAAGAATGTACAGTGCTCGTAAAAGTAGTTGCAGTCTTGCGGAGCGAGCTCGGCAGCTCACCGTGGCAGATGCTCACATTGCCTTCCAGTTTCTGCCCTTGGCATGTTCCTATTCTGAAGATGGCAGTGGATCTTGGCCTTTTCGAGCCTGCTGCCCCCAATCGCGTGTGCTCATCAGAGCAAGTATTATGATGGGCGAGAAGCCGGCGAAATCCTCCGTGGAAGAGAGAGAAAGCAGGAGAGAGAACAGAACGGGCGACTGCCGAGTCGCCGGCGCAAGCGGGTGAAACCACCGCTCCTCCACTCAATTACTTCCACGTATTGAGCAACACCTTAAATGGCTGCGGGGCCCGCCATCACAGCTCGCGGCCGGAGTCGCGAGTCGCCCGCATGCTGGCGAGTCTATTAAACCTGCTCTCATGATCAGGTTCCTACTCGAATAAACCTGCCACGCGAACAGACCGTCGGTCTGGTGGTGAGCGCTCCCGGCTGGGAGGCCACCCGCCAGCGTTCGAGCCCCAGGCTCGACGCTGGTGACCCACCGGGGAAAATCCCCTGAAGGGACCGAGCTTCGCTCGGTAGGCGCGTTCGAGACTCCTCGGCAGCCTCATTCGCGTGTGAGCGTGCGGCCCACGTGGATGCCCACCCGAGTTCTTATATGACAGGCCAGTACTCCTGGCAGCTTTAAAAAAAATAAAATAAAAAATAAACCTGCCACGTTCCACAAGGGGCCAATTCGACACCACTAGCACATCAAGCACACGAGCCACGAGGAATGGAAATAATGTGAGATTTCTTTTTGAAAAAAAGAAACAATGTGAGAACGAACCGATGGAAATAGGGGGGCCAGCTGCCCAGCTCGGTAGGGAAGACAGTAGGAGATTCTGAGAATCCACCTTTGAAGGACCGAAATTTACTAGGGACCCGATCTGGCACACCTCACAGTCCTTTAATCAGTAAATCTGGATGTACTCTCTACCATTTTTTCAGCGACGTCTACACTTGTAGGATGGTGACGTCGCCACACGTACTGTTACCCTATTCGAGACGAACCATCATCTGTCTGCAATCCCAAACAGTGTCGAGAGCCCGTGAGCAATTTGACCAACGTGACAAGATCCAACAAATACGAAGGACTAGGTTCGGAGTGTAACATGTCCCTGTGTATGCTCATGAATTGAGCTGACTTGCGGCAGTGCTTGGCTTAACTGCGGCGTAATTTGCTGTGAAGATGACAGAAAAAGGCGACTCCAATTCAATGTTTCTGGATGTGTCGCTGCCTTGTTGGGTACCATTTCCACTCTGAAAAATCTGGGCGTAACTTCTGGGACGCGTCGGATTAGACGACACGAATATTTTCGAGGTCCAGATGAAAATCGATCGCTTCCGATTTTAGGTAGCCATCTATATTCTCAGCCTCTCACGTTATCCGGCGAGAGGCGCCCAACATTATCCGAAGCGAAACCAAGCCGGCCCAAAAAACTCACGATCAGGGGCAGAATCGTCAGCGAGTCCACCACGCCCTCCCGAGGGCCGAGGCCCAGCCGGCCACAGCCCCCACCCCAAATTCCCAGCACGAACCGCTCGCGCCGCGACCCAATGGCGCTCTCGCTCGCGCGCAGCCCTCACCCGGCCGCGGCGCTCCCCGCCCCGCGGGATTTCCACTTTGCCCCTCCCCTCCTCCCGCTCCGCTCCCCTCGCCGCCACGGCCACTACCGGGCGCGCCTCCGCCTCCGCGTCCCGGCCACCGCCGTCGCGGCCGAGTCGCCCCCGGAGGCGCAGGCGGCGGAGGAGGAGCATGGGGAGAAGCGGCGGAAGCTGTACGTGGCCAACCTGCCCTGGTCCGTGCCCCCGCAGGAGGTCGAGAAGCTCTTCGCGCAGTGCGGCACCGTAAAGGACGTCGAGGTGAGGGCTCCTGACCTGTTTTCCTGAAAAGGCAATGCCGCGTGCCATTTGAATTTTGCAATTGCGATTCGGCTTTTTGGAAATAGCTTGTATGTTTGTTTTGGTGAAGCTGATCAAGGGGAAGGATGGGAGGAACAGGGGGTTCGCGTTCGTGACGATGTCGACGGCCGCGGAGGCGGCTGCCGCCGTGGAGAAGCTCAACTCCCATGTGAGTGTGTTTGCGGTTGCCTTGACGCGTTTGGTTTGCGCCATATGTTGTAGTTTGGCGAGCGATCATATTCTGTAATACTACAGTATCAGATAGGCATAGTTCAAGTGCAGGTGCGAGTATTAGCTAAAAAAATGCAGATGTGAGTAGAAGATGTCTGTTACGTAATTACGTTACGCCTCGCTGCATCCATTGCGTTTACTTGCATTCTCCTCCACAGAGGCTTTCAGCAATTTCAGCAATTTACTGAATATATGGCTTGCACTTCACGTGGAAACAGATTTACCCTTAATCTCACTTACATGGTTGAAATTTGTACAGCATGAGCCCAGTTTATCAGTCATGTAGCAGTGCTCCTGCTTGGCTGCTTCTGATTCAAAGTATAGAAAGGGAATTGATGTTTGTTCAATGTGCTTGTCATTAAAATGCTGGCACCTCAAGTTTTTCTCCAAAATAAGATACTAGCATTTAGAACAATAAACTCTGAGCTCAAGAAATTCGCCCATGGATCTCTTATATTTGTTTCTGCATGCTCAATATTTTGTAGGATGTAATGGGGCGGGCAATCAAGGTGGAGTTTTCAAAGAGCTTCAGGAAACCTGCTCCACCACCTCCTCCAGGCACCATTATAGAGAGGCACAAACTTTACGTGTCCAATCTTCCATGGAAAGCCAGAGCTCCCAATGTCAAAGAATTCTTCTCAAAATTTAACCCTCTTTCTGCTAACATTATCTTTGATAATGGAAAGTCAGCTGGATACGGTTTCGTTTCCTTTGGGACAAAAGAAGAAGCAGAGGCTGCTCTCAGTGAGCTTGATGGAAAGGTGTTACATACAGACTTCTTCCTTTATGTTTTACAATTTACAGTTATAATGTGGATGGGTCGTTGATACGTCAACTGCTGCAATGATGTTTAACCCAACAAGCTTGATGTGAATGTTTTCATTTAGTATTTTACATATTATTACCTTCTTATATTTACTTTCTTTTAGTGAGGATATAGCATGCCTCCTTTGACACATAACTCATCTAGAAAATAAAAATAAAAATGACTTATCATTTATAAACTGTATGGTTTGCCCCTCATATTGTAGCAAGCAATCAAATAGAAGATAACAATATAACACAGCTTAGGGGTAGCTGCAAGATGCCTTGCTCGCTCTCTGTTTTACAGTTTTAGAGACAAATTATAAGGTCCCTTACCATTGACCTACAATAACAAACCTGCTATCATACAGTTACATGAATCGTTGGTCTTATTTTTTCTTTGCATTTTTACAAAAATCAAATGTAAGACGCGTTCAACTACAATCACACCAATCCACTAAGGTATCGGACTTATCTTTTGTCATTGTGTAGGAACTTTTGGGAAGACCTGTACTTTTGAAATGGAAGGAAAGTGGTGATGATAAGGTTGAAGTCATAAAGACTGACAGTGAAGTTGAAACTGTAAATACTGAAGGAGCAAGCATTGATGATGGAGGCGAAGATAAACAGGAATAGTAAAAAATACTATACTGGCCTACAGGAAGAAGGTTTCATCTGCCTTATTGGTATAAGCACAGTTATGGAGCCTTGTTGTACAGCTATAAGTTTTTTTTCCCATACTACCTGGTGCGTGTGTGCATGACCGTGGTGCCTATAATTTCCCATACTAATTTGTTTCTGTGGAAAATTTAATTCCACGGCATCATCAGAAAATTCCACATTTATCGTATACACTGAGGGATCTTCAATGTGCTGGATGTAGTTTGCTTCACTACTTTTGTGTTGCCGCTTCCACATCCTCAATTTTTCTGTACTTCAACATTTACTTTGCAAATTGCAATCATGAGTAGATTCATGCAGCATGAGGAGTTAGCTATCAGCTTGAGACTCAACTCCCTTTCATAATTATGGGGGAATGCACAGCTATAATGCTCATTTTATTTAGTTTTGAAAATTGAAGCTGGAGAGAAATGTGCCATGAGTAACACACTGTCATACAGGGAGCATCCAGAAAAAAAAACTTCCGTTCCTGCAATATATTTTAATTGGAAAGTTATTGCTATGTTATTTCTTGGAAACTCTGATCTGCTGTCTCTCTTTTTTACTTAGATGCGGATTAGAGGTGGCAGTCATAATCAACAGCTCAATTATCACTGTTTGCTTTGGTCCTGCTAAGGAAAAGGCCAAAGAAGGGCATTATCTCTGACTTCAGGTGAAGCCGCAATTATATTCAAATACAGTTATGTTTCATTGTTTTGGTTGTGACAATACATACTTATTATCTTACATAATGGTTATCAAATTTCTCCTGCTGAGTCATTTTTGATGTCCTAATTTTGGACTAATTTTCATTACTTTAATTTCCCAGTCAGCTTTCTTTATGTACAACTCTTCGTCCCGAGGCACCTTGGATGTCATTGGCATGTGTCCTTACTTAGTCTGTAACTAACTAGGGTTGTTTCTTGAAAGATCTAAGTTTTTTTTCTCAACATTGATAATTTGGCCTTAGTTTTCTTTCAACTCTCAACTCCAAAAACTGATCGTTATGCACCCTCGCTTGAAGTATCTCCTTATTTTGTTCCGTCTCCACTGTACAGGACCAGATCCTACATAATTGCAACTCCACGGTTTAGTGATGGAAGTTGTGTCTCCTTATTCATTTGCAGAAGTGTTAAAGCCCTTACACTCTTCTAAGTTTGTATATCCTTTGTTAGGTTGATGTAGTCTTCATTTTATGGTTACTGCAGCATGGGTTCTCTCTCACCGCCAGAGAATATTAGTAAAAATCTTCGACTCTTAATGGTGAAAATGATCATTCAGCAAGCACAAATCGTTGACCTAGAATCATTAGGCCATAGAATAGATGGAGCTTGATATACTTACCAAGGGGCACCAGTGAAAATCGCTTCAACAAATCCATTCAAAACTATTAAATAAAAATCGGTAAATTCTGAACTCAAAAGTTTTTCCAAGAGGTGCCTGTGAAATCATTTGTCTCTCACCAAAACAGATAAGAAGCGTAAGCTGTTGTTACGTTTAGAACAGTTGTTGAAAACATAGAACCGAGTGCAGTATGATCCCGTTGATAAGAAGTTGTAGGATATGATGGTGGCTATAATTATAATCACGACACCAACTTTTCGTGGTGTCTGGTCAAGGAGAAGCAAAGTGGCAAAAGAGGAGCATATTTAACTCTACAGTTTAAAGCAGCCGTTCCCACAATTTTAAGGGACTAAAGGGGGCCGGATTGATGCAAACTGAAATCTGTTCTTTCCTCTTTTTTTTCTTTTTGTTAAGGCAAGCTCAGGTGGTTTGTTTTATCTTTATTTTTTTCCTAACCTCAAATGGGTCAAAGTCTTAAAGCTATCCCTATTGGTGGGACTATTTCTTTTGGGGGAAAGGATGATACTGTTCACTTTTTTTTGGTTGTGGTCCACCACTTAATCTGTTTTCTCCTACAAACCTTCTATTAGTTCATTTCCACAGACAAACAGAGGAAAAGAGAAATTTGAAAATGTAGCATTCTTTTGTGGAGTAAATGTTCATCATGGAAGGATATAAGAATAGGTGATGGAAATCAGAATCAGCTGGCTTGGTTCTCCTGTTTTAACTTTCAGAACCCTGAGAGATTAACCTACTAGGTACCCTGCAGTTTGTTTGCTTGGTAAATTAATTTGAAGCTTGATAACTTCATGTGTCTTAATCTATTTTCCACTAGAAATAATATCCAACATTTTTTGTAGTGATATAGAAGCAACTGGATGACGAGAGAATATTGTGTTATATTGTTCAAAAAGTAGATCTATTTGCGCAGTATAACCTTGGTGGCTCCAATAATTTATTGGCACCACAGAATATAAAGTTCACTATCCATTAAAAAAAGCTAATACACCCATTTTTTCATTTCGTTTTCAGTTCCTTTCACAAGTGGGATGTATCTCCATGGTTTGCTTTTGTTTGTTCTAGTTCATGTTCTTCATAACAATTTCATCGTCCTCTTCAATTAAATATTTTGCCTCGTGTTGTGTTTCATTTCTTTTACGACTAATGGTGTGCAAACTGTTTGGTCTGTTCTGGTCAAACTATTTGTGTCTAACTTCTGTACATCGGCTAGCATCTTAATTTGTTACACAAAAGCATAACTCTTCAATTTGCTTTCCAAATGAAACTAACATGACATGTTAGCCTTTTTTTTTCAATCCCTTTTCATGAATCTCAGGAAAAAAAATCCCAATCCCTTGAGTCATGAATCTGAGGATAAATATCACGTGATTGCATTCCTCCAGATTATACGACAATTAAGCGGACAGAGTTAGTTGGCTGGATAGTCTTCTGTAGTTAGGCAGGAATATAGTGGCACTTATCTTTCACCCGAATGGAACTGTACATTGGCGGCACTGATGTTCCTGCTATGTGACAGTTATGTGCTGTTCACATAGGAATAAGAAAGCCTTCTTATAAAACTAGTATTTCTGAACTCCCTTTAGATTCAATAAAACGATACCTGTTGTGTGTTTCTTATCTTTAAGATAAACTCGGTCATGTGGCCCGTGCCTTTATTTGTATTGATTTGCATGTGGCTTGTGGCATGAGGCTAAGCTGTATTTTTTTTGGTATTATATGCATGTATCTGGATTGCCAATCCAAATTTTCATAAAACTTTGTTCTCACGAAAAAAGTAATATTCATATATCTTTGGTTTAAACTGTCCTTTTACTTGAAGTATAAGGGCTGGTCCTTTTCATATCAGTACAAGCTTTAAGGCTTATATTGATACTATAACAAGATTAGTGTCATAAAGGGTGAAGTAAATTCAAAGGAAGCTGTCCAATAGTGGGAGTAATCATCATCTTAGTTACTTGGAGGGAGAAAAAATTGATTCTTGAAGGAGAGACTTCATGGTTTATGGTACAGGACAGTAACTGCACCAACATTGTCATTGACAATGCTACAAGATAACGGAAATTTAGCAGCTTTGCCTTTACGAAAGTTACTTCTTTGGCACCTAGCAGAGCTTTCAAATGTTCCCTTAATTCTCTTTATGTTGTGAATTTAGATTGATCAAAGTTACAGGATATCAAACATGGAAAACAGGAAACCTCGCAATAAAAAGAAATAGCAGGTTACAGGTTTCAGTCCCCGAGATTTAAGACACTTTCGCGGGAAATATTTTATAAATAATTTCCTTCCTCTTTCAGTTGAAGCCTGTACAGGTAGTCTTCTTTTGTGCTAAGGCTCTGTTTCTTTTCTTTCTTTCTTTTTTTTTTGGGTGCCAGGAGTGAATTATTCTTCTGTTTCTGTCTGCTGTTCATTGCTTATATTACCATATCAGCCAGATATCTTGTTTCCCTCATCTAATGTGAGTGCGGCAAAGGGGGCATGGAATGGAAGTTAAAAGAGGAAAGCAACAGGATCAGACAGAGGAAAAGAAAAGGAAAGAAGAGCTGCAGCACCGAAAACAAAAGCAAATAAGGTCAGGCCCCAACCACCACCATCTCCACGTCTCTCTCCATCCCTCCCAAATACTTTGCCTTGCAAACAAGTCTCTCAAAGCCCAGGAGCGTCATCTCATCATCTGATCTCTCCCCATATCCTCTCACAATTCCCAACACCAAGAAAGTACCATGGATCCAAGGCACTCATCTCATCACAATGATTTATCCCAGAAACTCACAGAGATGCTCTGCTAGCACCTGAACACTCAGTCTCAGAGACTGAGTAAGGTAGCTAACCTCTCTCCATTTCTCCCCCTGCCGATTGCTGCAGCTGCCAGAGCTCGTGGTGGGAGACAATGGCTTCGTCACCGGTTACAATCTTGGGGACACAGCCTACCTGGGTGCCCTATGAGGCAACCAAAGATTGCTCTCAGGGCCTGTGTAGCATGTACTGCCCGCAATGGTGCTACTTCATCTTCCCTCCACCGCCGCCGTTCGACATTGGAGGTCCCAGCCCCGATGACTCCTCCGGCCTGGTCTTCTCCCCGCTTGTCATCGCTATCATAGGTGTGCTGGCCATCGCCTTCCTCCTCGTCAGCTATTACACCTTCATCTCCAGGTACTGTGGCACCTTCAGTTCCTTCCAGGGGAGAGTCTTTGGCCCCAACTCAGGTGGTGGTGCCCGCAGCCACGGCGGCGGCGGTGGCGGTGGCAGTGAAAGCCATGGACAGTCTAGGAGTCAAGAGTCCTGGAACGTCTCACCGTCGACCGGTCTGGATGAGGCCCTGATTAGAAAGATCACCTTGTGCAAGTACAAGCGTGGCGACGCGTCCGTCCACACCACGGACTGCTCGGTCTGCCTCGGCGAGTTCAAGGACGGGGAGAGCCTCCGGCTGCTGCCCAAGTGCAGCCATGCCTTCCACCAGCAGTGCATTGACAAGTGGCTCAAGTCGCACTCCAACTGCCCTCTCTGCCGCTCCAACATCACGTTCATCGCCGTGGGGATGGGGATGGCGACGCAGGAGCCAGACGGTGGCCGTGGTCCAGGCGAGACTGTTGGGAGAGACACCCATGCAGCAGAGGTGGTTGTGGTGATGGATGACTTGGAAATCATGTGCGAGGAGCAGCAGAGCGTGGCGGGCAGCACCGATGGTGATGATCAGGAAGCAAATGGTGGCCCAGACGAGGAGATCAGAGAAGAATGCCCCCCACCACCGAGGAGGGGCCCTTCGTCGTCAGCCCCGGACCCCGACAGCCGCATGTCCATCGCCGACGTTCTGCAGGCCAGCATGGAAGACGAGCTCGTGGCAGCCATGGAGAGCGGGCTCCTTGCAGGTGGCGCGGGCACATCAAGACGGTGCCATGGCGAGAACAGCAAGGAATGGGGCCGCAGCAGCCGGCGCGCGTTGCAAGACGCCATGGACTCCGTGCCGATGAAGCGGCTGCCGCCTGCCGGGCGGTCGTGCTTCAGCAGCAAGAGCGGAAGGGGAAGGGATTCAGATCTCCCGATGTGAGCTCTCGGTTCTGAATTTCAGATTTCATCTAGGATACTGGGCAAGGGTGTAGCAGGGCTTTTGTTTGCTTGCAAGATGGTATGTGAACAGAAAAGCAGGGACCAACTTTGATTAGTCTGGATATGTCGTCTCATGGTAATGTCCATCACCACATTTGAAGCCACAGGCGAACAGTTCATCTGCAAGACTGCAATGCTCGGTGAGGCCTCTTCTGCTGCTAGTTGGTAGGTCTTGAATCAGTTCTTTTTTTTTTTTTGCTCTTACCTGTTACGGAGTCTTAGCCCTGTTTAGTTGGAATGGAAAGTTGGCGAAATTTACTGTAGCAATTCTAAATCAAAGATTAGGAGGACTAAACATGATCTAATTATAAAACTAAATACACGGATAGACGGGAAATCACGAGACGAATCTATTAAGTCTAATTAATCCGTCATTAGAGATTGTTTACTGTAGCACAACGTTGTCTAATCATGGCCAAATTAGGCTCATTAGATTCGTCTCGCAAAGTTACCGGGGGGTTATGGAATGGGTTTTATCATTAACACACGTTTAATACTCCATGCATGTAAGATTCTCTTTGATGAACAGTGAAGTTTGATGAATAGTGAAGTTTGGGGTGGGAACTAAATAGGGCCCTTATACTCCTATATTCCATTCTTCCAGTGGACATGCCATTACATGTTACTGTAAGTTCAGTAACATGCCGACAGTTTTGTGCTTTAGCAATTACTAAATGCTGAGCACATAGTGCGAAAATTGAATGTGCAATGGGTTAGGAGTTACTAGGATTGTTTTGAGTCCTGTCTATTGGAATTCTGGAACCTTTTCTGTGGTACTCCACGAATCCTGTCATCATCATAACACAGCAGTGATGGAGCTGTAGCATAAAACCAGATAAGCATGTGTTGAGATCTTTGTTGTTGCTGAAGTTTCCTGTGGTCCATCACCATGAACTAGCTTTCAGTTTCTCCCCAACAAAGCCGCAGCCGACGCTGTGCTTTAATCCTGGGGCTAGAGTGACTGCTTGTTTTGTCACTCATGTAGCGTCACTGTTACTGCACGATCCGTGGCCAGATCTCATCAGAATCTGATCCCCCTCCGCTTTGCAAAAATAAACCGGTTCTTTTCCCGGCGGCCACACTGGCTGGCCGGCCGCCTTTGTTCCTTCGATGCATACTGACAAAGCAGCGCCGCTGAAGTTTCTGTGGCAGAAACGCTGCTGGAATCTGAGATATTACATGATGGCCTGGATAACATGTGGTTTGATGCTCCAAATCTGTGGCTGGGGGTTAGGTTTTTTTGATGCAACGCAAGAGGAGAGCCGTCATCATTGGCCACTGAGCTTTGGGAGCTTTTTATGCTGGAGCCACGAGCCCATGATGTGTTTGTTTTTCGGCGCTTGTTTAGCTAGTGCTCCGGATTTCCATGGAACAGCTCCGGTACGTCGCTGTGAACGTAGTACACGCGTACTATTAAGATTGACAGGTACATGGGTTTGGTCGTCTGGTTTTGTCACTGGCCTGCCTCACTCGGATCGGACCTGACGATTGGTTGGGCAACTTGGCGTCGGGATCTAGCAGTGTCTCGATCGCTCTCCCTCTCGGCTATCGGTATCCGTCGCGATCGCGCTTGCGGCCGATTCGGATCGTCGCATCGAGACCGTGCTCACGGCGGTGCGACGTGGACTGCTCGTCGCTGCGGTACGCGACTTCGCTTCCTCCTCCTCCCCCATGGCCGGCTTCCACTTGCTTGGATGGGATGCTCCGCTCGCAACTAGTGTGATGCGGCATCGACTGATGCCGGAGAGATCGAACGCGTAGGCGCAGCGTAGGAATCCGATTCCTCCATTCCCGGCGCTTTAGGTTCTGCACGGCGCTTCGCCGGCGTCGCGGCCGTAGCCGCCGTAGTGGAACAGTAGCCAGCGGCGGCAGCACGCGCTGTTACAAACTTATTACAACATGAGATGCGCCGTCGGAGGTGGAGGCGACTCAAGCGGCGGGCAGCCATTGGGCGTCCGTCGTTTTCTAGCATCTTTCTAGCGTTGTTTCGAAATCGCAGCGGCAACCGGCGAAAGGAGTGAAGGAAAGCAGGTCAAAAAAGAATGTGGGCTCGCCGAGATCTGTGGGTCTCTTTTTCGTGTCCACACAAAAGAGATCCGAGGGCGTTTTTTATTTAGGAGAAAGAGAAAAGGAATTCTCTTCTTCTATTCCGAGGGCATGAATCTGGCGGATACTGTTCGAAATCCTGCTTTTTGGCCCAGCCCAGCCCAGCAGAAGGGATAGGAGCTCGGCCGCTTGGGGATCCTAGGATGGGCTAGAACGCGCATTAGTCTCTGTTACACCTGCAGGCTTCCAGCCCAATTGAATCAATGGACATGGCAAGATTGAGGATACGAACGTATCAAGATTTAGCGACTGTTATCATGTTGTGCGCCTTCAGGGATCTCTAAACATTTACTTCTCTTCCATGACTCTACTTTCAATGCGCTACTATCAGATTCTTCTTCCAATAAATCTAAAAAATTGCTATTTATTTGAGCCTCTGATTTAGGGCGGCATATCAGCTTGAGGATAATAGAATATCAAAAATAAATGAGACTTATGGATGCTGTTTTTGTTTGTCTACATGCTCAACCATTCCTAAATATATTTATTTGTGACTTGGGTTTTTAACATTTATTTTCTTAAGATTGTGATTTTTAATGCAGTATTATCAGTTTAAGGACAGCTTCATAGCATATCAAACTTAAATGATTATTATCATGTTATATGCTTACTATTCAAGGATTTCTCAGCATTTACTTTTATCAAGACTTAAGTTTGAATACAGATATTTTTTCATTGGAATCTAAGTAGGCACCCAACATCATTGAGCCAAAGTCTCAAATATTTCTTTTCTTAAAATTTTGATTTCGATGCAATATTGCTGATTCGAGGATATAATAAATATAAAAACATAAATGATTTCTATCCATAATTTTGCACGTGTTGGTTCAAATATTGTCTTTGTTTGATTACTACATTTTATTGAAGTATGGTATGCTTGTAAAATATAAATAAACATTTCTTTCTTTCTTAGGAATCCATTTTTTGATGTGGATTTCATTTTTGTGGATTCTTGGACAACATTTAATCAAAATCAAAATTTGATCCTCATATGCTTTATAAATGAAGCTGCTTGCATCATGGCCTATATAAGGATCGATATTCACCATTTACAAGTAAATGTAAAGCAATACTTAGCTTGAGTTATATTAGCACCATACTATCGTAGGATGGATATAAAAGCAATAGTTCAATTCCTTGTCTTTGCTTTAGTTTTTACCATCTTTACAACACATCAAGCCTTGTGTGACGAGGATTGTTATAAAGACAAAATATCGATTAAGGAGTATTGCATGCATAGTATCACAATTCATGGTGATTATGTACCTCCAAATCGCAATTGTCGTGTTTATGTGGAATTATCTGACATGGCTTGCGTATGCCGTAAACTCACTCATAAGGACGAGGTCTGTATAAGCGCATTTAAGCTTGTTCAGCTTGCACGCGATTGTGGTGTGCCAGTTCCAGTCGGAAGCAAATGTGGGAGTAAGTACATATTATGTTCTAACCGCCTTTTTAAATATTAATTTCTCGCATTATTGCTCCTTCTTGAAGTTTATGATAATTGAAAGTATTCTTGCATGGCCTCATTGCGAGATGGGAATAATAAGACATAACACAGACTTTGTTTCTCAGGTTGGACCGTTCCGCCGTCATTGCCGCTGCCGAGGAAAAATCCATGAATACATGCTGGAGGAAAATGATGAAAGAATTAGTGTGTCCATAGATGGGACTTTATCCCATGTCTTTAGTCATGAGCAGTTAATGAAAAACAAAGAAACCAATGTAATAAATATATGATGGGATTGCTTCATATATACAAAATGCATGGTTTCATCACACTGTTCTACTTTTTTTTTCCTTATTTTCAATTTGGTCTGTTGTTGAGTCCACAAGAAAGTAAAGATATTTCACAAAGATGATGTGCAGATCTGATGCTAGACGAAGTTCCCACCAGTGCCTGCCTACTGCCTAACATGGCCACGAGTGATGGATGCATGGTTGTAACCCTTGACTTATTACAGAGCAAGGCGTGCAGGAAAAAGTCTTAGAATAGTAGCTGTTTGGTCCAGGTTGCAGTGGATCGGCGTAATTTGGCACTTGCAGGTTCGTATGGAGCCCAGACGTCGCAGCAAAGATATACAGAATCGACCTTAGTATGGACAGGTCATGTTCATCAGGCACCATGAATAGAACCACATATCAGTCTACAAGCTCAGAAAGAGTGACACCCAGGCCCTCGTCGATGCAGTCTCGGATAGGCTGCCCTCTTGGAAAGCTGGCCTTCTGAGCAGGGAAGGTCGTAAGATTCTAGTGTCCGTAACCCTCTCTGCCATGTCAACGCACGCAGCAATTGCCATTAACATCTCCCCCAAGGCGATTTCCTGTATCGACAAGCGTCGTCGGGCCTTCCTCTGGAAAGGAACCGAATCTGTGTCGGGGGGGCACTGTCTCGTGGCTTGGCCCAGGGTTTGTCGGCCACCTGAGCTTGGTGGTCTCGGCATTCCTAACTTGACCCTTTTCGGCTATGCTTTGAGGATGCGCTGGGAATGGCTGGCCAGGACTGACGATTCTAGACCCTAGACGCTACTTCCGGCAAAGAAAAAACCGGAGATCTCAGAAATGTTCAAAGCGTCCGTCTCTGTAGTTGTTGGAAATGGGGAGAAAGCGCTCTTTTGGGAAGACAAATGGATTCTTGGCAAGGCGGTGCAGGACCTTGCACCCTGCCTCTTGCAGTTGGTTAGCACAAGAACAAGAAAGACGAGGACTATTCGTTGACGAGGGTCTAGATCGAGGGTACCCAATCAAACCCTTAATCCACGTCATGACAATAATCCACCCTTTAAAAACGAATGCTGAAGACCCCAGCCAAGAGGATCATCCATGTCCGAACATCTCTCGGTTCGCCCGGGGAGTCTCCGTCGCCGAGGAGTCTCTCGGTTCGCCCGGGGAGTCTCCGTCGCCGAGGAGCCTTTCGGTTCGCCCGGGGAGTCTCCGTCGCCGAGGAGTCTTCTGCCCGCCCGACTAGTCCTCTCGGCTCCGCCCAGCTTTTGCCCATCCCTGGCCGTACCCACTTGGTACTCGCCGCGTCAGGGCATGATGGGCCTCCGTCCTTCGCCACGGCAGCCACAGGAGCACCCGTCTCATCCGAACAGGAGCACTACAGTTCCAGGGAGACACGCATGCAGGACACCTGGGACCCAAGGACGACACCTGGAGCCCGAGGAGGACACCCGGAGTTCCCGAAGACACGGAACAAGTCAACCACGACCCAGAAACTACTCGGAAGCTTACTCGCGAAGTCATCTACATCAACCACCCGGGATGTACGATCCCGGGTCAGGCGGGGCGCCCACTCCGTCAACACCTGCTCCACGTACGGCTCGGCATGCGGCGCGAGTTAAAGGCCTCGGGGTAGTAACGCCCATTGTAATTTTCTCCTTTTTACCTCCCCACTCCCTTCTCCCCTTGAGACTATAAAAGGGGACAAGGAGGCACCAGTGAGATATATGGAACAACGAACAACTGACCAATCCACAACACACTCACGCGCACACAGGGACTTGGGACCCTCTCCCTCTCCCGACTAGTTTGTACCCCCTACTACAGACTTGGACTTGAGAACATTGGCACTCACTGGACGTAGGGTATTACTCTCTGGAGGCCCGAACCAGTATAATCCCCTGTCTCTTGAGTCACCATCCGGACCCTGACACGCGATCGTAGAAATATTACTTGCCGGCGGTAGCGACCCCGACAGTTGGCGCGCCAGGTAGGGGACTTTTCGCGTGTCATGACATTTCACCAGGGCCCGGATGGCCCACGGCGGCGCCTCGTTGGCGCCGGGCGCTCACCTGCGTTTCGGCTCCCTCGACTTCGTCTTCGGCACGTCGGTGGAGCCCATCATCGGGGCTACTTTCGTGCGCCCCAAGCTCGCCTGTGACGACAGCGGCAAGACAATCCACGACAGGGGGACCAAGCCCTCCCACGTCACCACGGGCGCCACCGCCTACGTCCTCGACCTACTGGGGGGACCTGGCGGCCGCCCTGGGACGGAGCCCGTCTCAGGAGCGCTTTCGCAACGTCTCCTACATGCTCACCAACCTCGCCCTCCAGGCCGGAGGGGAAGAGCAGCTCCCCTGGGGCGAGTTCCTCGACTGCTACGACGCCATGTACCCGGAGGGACAGCCGGGCCTGCCACATGATCCGGTGAACGCCCCCACGCCGGCGGAACTCAGCGACCCGCGGGCGAGGCGGGCTCCGCCGACGGCCCGCGACCCTTCCCGGGAGTGCTTCATGTGCCACACCCCCGACGGGGATGTGCAGTCTGCTAGCAGCTCGACGAGGGACGGCTCCCGCCAAGCACCGCCCCCGAACGGCCCCGCGGGCGATGCTCGGCGGGACAGGCTGCAAGAGCTCGACGAAGCGCAGTGTCAACTTGAGGCCGAACGTCAGCAGCACCACTACGAGCTCGGAGAAACGCGGGCGGAGGAGCCGCTCGCGCGCGTGCACGGGACGTGCAGCAGCGGATCATCAACGACGGCAACAACGCCAACGACGCGCCGATCTTCGGACGAGCGTCCCAAAACCTAGCGGCCGCCACCGTTCTACTACGCGGCCATCCTGAACCGGCAACCCCCGAAGATCGGAGGCTCCATCAGCAGCTCCGCGCGCTCCTGGAGACCGCGGCGGTTCAACAAGCGGAAAGCTCCGCCTCACGCCAGCGGGCTCCCAGGGAACCCGACCGAGAGCACT
>CM014276.1:57617536-57640014 GCA_004135705.1 Alloteropsis semialata
ACGCCGACGGCCAAGTCCTTACAAATGCTTGGAACATAGAGCAGCTACGTCGCTTTTACCCTTAAAAGTACCTGTACTTTTCGTTTGCGATAATAAATAAAGTGCCGCGCTGTTCCGAGTACTTTATATGCGTATGGTCGTTTTCCGAAATGCACCTTGCGAGTTCCCAAAACTAAGCGGCGGGCGACCCCTTCCCTGTGCAGGATCGCCCACCGCTCGGGGGCTCTACCCGGGGCCCGGTGCCCCTCCTTTTTTCGCAAAAATTCGACAAGTGATCGCTCCCGCGCACGGTCAAGCGGTATACTTTTGCGCTTACGAGAATGAAACGTCAGCTCGAGTGGCTTTGCGATCGCGCTTGTCCAAGTTCCGAGTGCTTACGCCCCTACGGCTACGGCGCTGACTTGCGAGCAAAATCCAAGTCCTCGAACCGACGTCTTTTTCCCCGAGAGCAATAAAGGAATCGCCCCGATTAGTTGTTGCTTTCAACGCATCAGTCTGCTGTTTGTCATTGCTCAAACCTTCCGAAACTGCTCGGGGGCTGCGAGTCCGAGTGTCCAAACTCCCGAGTTCCTACGCCCCGGCGGCTACGGAACAGAGTCCGACGGGCAGGCTACCGCGCCTGACCACCTCGACCCATGACCCCAAAAGCATTCGGAAGAAAATGGAAATGGCAAGCAACAGATAAAAACATGAGTTTTTCAAGCAACAGCGATTACCCTTCAAAGGGGAGTTAAGTTCATTACATAACAAAATGACTAAGTCCTCTACTTCTATCCTATTCCAGCCCGAGATCCTTCAGGGCGGCGGTCAACACCTTGTCGGCGAACGAGGAGGATTCGGCTTCAATCTCATCGTATTCGTCCTCCTCGTAGCCGGGGGCCCACCCACCTTGCAGCGATTTCCGATCCATGGTCGGGTAATGTGACAAGAACATGGCAATGATCTTCCGTGCCACGCTCCGATCAAGATCCGAGGCCTGCGCCCGAGTCCTCCCTGCAACAAGGGCAATGCGGTCCACCAGGGACGGGCCGCTGCCGACGTTGAGCTCCTCGAACAGGTGCTCGATGGCATGAACCAGAGCCTGATGGACCTCGGACTTCTTCTCGAGGGCCCTTTGACTCTGCTCGGCCCCCTCCCTAGACCTCTGAAGGTCCTCGATAGCTCCTGCAGGCAGTTCTTCGTCAGAGTAATCTCACAGGAAGGGGAGCAAAAGGAAGGACGAACAGAAACACGATACTTACTGGCCAACTCCGCCTTCAGGTCGTGGCCAAGCTGCACCAGCTCTTGATTAGCGGCAAAGGCCTTGGCCACCTCGCGCTTCTCCGATGTTAGCTGGCCCTCCAGATTGGCCTTCTGGTTGCGCAGAGCTGTGCCAGCGTACAAGGTTAAGCAACCTGCGACCGCTCGGGAAGCGGAGAAAAGAACAATCCAACAAGAAACAGGGAAGAACAGCTTACCAAGGATCTCCTCCTCCCGCTTCTGGGTGACTTCTCCAAGGCGGGCCCCCTCTTCCTCTGCGGCCTTTAACTTCCCGGCCAGCTCAACCAATTGGTTGTTGGCCGTCTTGAGGTCGAGGTCGCGGTGCTGGACGTCCGTCTGGAGATCCGCCACCTTCACCTTCAGCCCCACGGCCTCCTGCACGGCGGCCTCCTTTTCCCGACTGGAGGCGTCGGCAGCCGCCAGCGCCGCCGCCACCACCTTCTCGGCCTCCTCCACCTTCGCCTCGAGGGCGGCTTCCTTCTTCTCGGCGCCGGCAAGCACCTCCGCCCTGGCCTCCCGGGCCTCGGTCAGCTGGGCCTCAAGCTGCTCCTTCTCCGCCTTCAATTGCTGAACGGCGTGCCACAGCCCGGCCTCCCGGCGGAGGAACAGGGACTTCTCGGAGCTGCGCTCCATGATTTTCTGAATGAAAGCAGAAAGGGGAGTGGTAAGACACACCCCAAAACGGCGCCAAGGCCAGAAGAAGGGAGCCCGAGAACTTACCCGGGAAGGCTTGATGATCATCTCGTTGAAGATCTCCTTCATGTTGTGGAGGCCCTCCGCGAGAAGATGGCACTGCTCCCTCTCCGACTTGTCGTCAAGCTCGAAGACGGGACTCCCCGGGTTCTGACGATCGTACCACATCAACCGACCCTCGCACGGTAGGTTCAGGTTGTTCTCGATGGGTACGACGGTTTGGAAGCGACGATCCATCGTTATCATCCTCGGAGTCTCCCTGAGAGAGTCCTGGTCCCCACTCGGGGGGCTCGAAGGCCTCGGGGACACCACAACCGGCCCCCCACTGGGATCGCCGACGATCCTCCGCGAGCCATCCTCCGGTGAGTCCTCGAGCACGACGACCTCTGGGGGAATCGCCCCGGAGGAGGACTCGGGGGCTGCAGCAGCTGCCGCCGCTGGGATGGCGACAGCTTGAAGGGCGCCGGTCGTCCCCGCCTCCGCTTCCTTGGGGTCGGCCGCGGTCCCCGGAGGGGTAGCGACCCTGCGGCCATCTCCCCCGGCAGCAATCTCCTCGGCCCCGGCTAGGACCGCGTCACCGAGCAGGGCGACCTCCCCTGCCCCAGGGTGGCTCGCCGCCTCCTGAGGGCTAGGAAGGGCCGTCCCCACCAGCTGTTCCTCCAGCTCGGCTTGGAGCGCCGCGACAGCCGCCTCTGAGGGAGCGGCCTGCGCGACAACCAGGCCAGTCGGGAGTGCCCCTCCCGGGCTGTCGCCGTCTCCATACGACGCCTTCTCCTCAACGGAGGGCGTCACCCTCCGTGTCGCCTCCTCGGCCTACTCCACCGCGGGCTCCGGTGTCGCCTCCTCGGCCTGCTCCGCCGCGGGCTCCGGTGTCGCCTCCTTGGCCTGCTCCGTCGCGGGCCTCGGCGTCGGCGCTGCCGAGCGCAGCTTCTTCTTCGGCGCCACCTCGAGCGGATTGTCGGCCCGACTGGTGCATCACAGGTCGAGGAGCCCGGCTGAGAAAAAAGGCAACTGTGGAAACGGAAACTACTCGAGAAAGACAGAGCATTACTCACCTCGACGAGACGGTCCGGGTCCGCTTGGAACTTGTAGGCGCCGGGCCCCTCGGGGACGAGGGCCTCTTGGACCCCGCGAGCGCCGTCGGGGCAGGGGCCGCCTGCGTGGCTTCGGCGCTCCTGCCCAAGTGGGGCGCCGCCTGGCCAGTCGGGCCTCCTCCTTCGACCGGGGACGGATCCGGCCGCCCCGTCGTGGCCCTCACCGGGGCGGAAGGGACCTGCGCCTCCACCGCGGGCGACGCGGGCGAGGCACTGCCCCCAACAGGATCTGCCCCTGCGGCAGGTACGGGCGTCCGGGGTGCGTCCCGCCCTCCGCTCTGCGCCCGTGTTGTTTGAGGGGCTGGCGGCGGCCGCCTGTCGTCTCGCGGCGCGGACCTCTGGGGAGAGCGCGACGCCCCCGACGACGAGCCACCCTTGTGGGCGCGCTCCGACGGGTCCCGGCTCCTCTCCCGACGCGAGGAGGTCGCATCCCGACGAGGGTCCGCCCGCTCCTCGGACGCGCGGCGGGTGACCGGGGGCGTGCGGTCGCGCCTCTCGCGCTGGCTGTCCCCGGAGGACCGTTGATGTCGGCTCGACCGGGAACTCTCGCCCCTCCCCGCGTCCGACGGAGGCGACCTCCCTCTCCCGCTGGACCTCGGCTGCTGCGCCGAGGGCGAAGCCGTCACCACAGCGACTGCCCTGAGCTTCGCGGGAGGCGCGTCCTCGTCCTCGTCCTCCTCGTCGTCCTCGCTCCTCGAGTCCCCCTCCTCGGGCTCCGACTCGGGGTCCTCATCCTCGGAGACTCGGTCTCCCTTCCCCCTCCTCCTGGCCCGCTCGGCGTTTCTCTCCCGCTTGGCCACCTCTCGCTTCTTCCACTTCTCCCGGCGGTCCTTCTTCGCCTTGGCCCGCTTGGCCTCGGCCCGATTCTTCGCCCTGTCCTCGGGAAGCGGCGGCCGGGAGCAGCCGACATCCTCGCTCTTCACTTAAAAGAACTCGATGTTAGAGGACGAAAAAGCACTCGGGATTGAATCCAAGACGGGCGGAAGAGCACTTACGATGGCCTGAGTGTCGGCGTGCGGGAGCATTGGCAGGAGATCCGGCGATGGGTACTCGAGGCCTGCCCTCCCCACCGCTGCCGTCACTCGGCGCCGCACCTCGGCCTCCGAGGGCAGGGGATCCACCGTTACTGTCCCCACGAAGGGGGCCTTGTCCGGGGTCATGCGCCACATTGGGAGTGCGCGACGCCTTAGCGGCACGATACCTCTCGAGAGGTACCCACCGATGACCTTCGTCAGGGACACGTTCTCCTCCCGCAGACGGCCGAGGGCTTTCCAGGCGTTCTTGAGGAGCTTCTCCTGGAGCCTCTTCTCGGGCCCGTACGCCCACGCGTCGGGCGCCTTCTCGAATATCCTTCCGGTGTACTCCGGGAGGGGATTCTTGAGGTCGTTCTTGAGGTAGAACCACCCGGGGTGCCAGCCCTTTTTCGAGCTAATCAGGGACCCCGGGATGTAGTTGCCCGACCTCCCCTGCTTCATCTTCAGCACGGCGCACCCGATCGTCGCGGGGGCGCCGCCCTCGGTGGCGTGCAGCGCAAACTTAAAGAAGTACCTGAAGAGGTCCCAGTGGGCCTCAATCCCCAGGTACCCCTCGCACAGCGCCACGAACGCTGCCATCTATTGAACCCCATTGGGGTTGATGTGCTGGAGCTCCAGCCCGTACTCGTTGAGCACGGCCCGGATGAACCTCCCCGCGGGGACGGAGAACCCGCGCTCGTGGAAGGCGGTGAAGGAAACCACGTACCCGCGCGGCGGCCGGGGAAAGTCCTCCACGCCCGGTCTCTTCCACTCCTCAGCCTCCGTCAATGGCGGCAGCAGCCCTTCCGCCACGAGCCCCTCCAGCTGCCGGAGGGTCACCCTCGAGCGCACCCAGGTCGACATCGCGGAGTCGCCGGAGGAGGGAGGTGCAGGCGGAACAAAGAGCTCGGTCTCCCGCTCCACGGGAAAGCGGGCGGCGGCGGAGGATGAGAGAAGGCGGGCGCAGCAGCAGCGAAGGAAACGAGACGCGCGACGGAAGGCGAAAAGCACGATGAGGTAAAACCCTAGGCGGCCGCGGCGCAGGGCTATAAATAGGGGCGGAGCGGAGCGGCGGCATTAAATGCGTGGGCCCACCGCCGGCGCGGCTGCGACGTGCGCCCGTCGCTTCATCTGACCTCCTCAAAAGGCGCGCCCTCTCTCCATGCGGCGGAAGAATGGGCCGATGCTCCTCCGCCCGGCCCACCAACGAAGCGTCCCCGACAAGCTTCCCGACCCCGACGACCTCCAAGGCAAACTACTCGGGCTCAAAGCCTTAACAAGAGCACTTGCTCTTCTCAAGGCTCGGGGGCTACACCCGGCGGGTGCGCTCGCGCGCCCCCACCGGAAGAATCGTGACTCACCGTCCTTACGCTGCCTCTGAACCTGGGCGCGAGTCTCCATCTCCCCCCCCAGGCTCGGGGGCTACTGACGAGGGTCTAGATCGGGGGTACCCAATCAAACCCTTAATCCACGTCATGACAATAATCCACCCTTTAAAAACGAATGCTGAAGACCCCAGTCAAGAGGATCATCCATGTCCGAACATCTCTCGGTTCGCCCGGGGAGTCTCCGTCGCCGAGGAGTCTCTCGGTTCGCCCGGGGAGTCTCCGTCGCCGAGGAGCCTTTCGGTTCGCCCGGGGAGTCTCCGTCGCCGAGGAGTCTTCTGCCCGCCCGACTAGTCCTCTCGGCTCCGCCCAGCTTTTGCCCATCCCTGGCCGTACCCGCTTGGTACTCGCCGCGTCAGGGCATGATGGGCCTCCGTCCTTCGCCACGGCAGCCACAGGAGCACCCGTCTCATCCGAACAGGAACACTACAGTTCCAGGGAGACACGCATGCAGGACACCTGGGACCCAAGGACGACACCTGGAGCCCGAGGAGGACACCCGGAGTTCTCGAAGACACGGAACAAGTCAACCACAACCCAGAAACTACTCGGAAGCTTACCCGCGAAGTCATCTACATCAACCACCCGGGATGTACGATCCCGGGTCAGGCGGGGCGCCCACTCCGTCAACACCTGCTCCACGTACGGCTCGGCATGCGGCGCGAGTTAAAGGCCTCGGGGTAGTAACGCCCATTGTAATTTTCTCCTTTTTACCTCCCCACTCCCTTCTCCCCTTGAGACTATAAAAGGGGACAAGGAGGCACCAGTGAGATATATGGAACAACGAACAACTGACCAATCCACAACACACTCACGCGCACACAGGGACTTGGGACCCTCTCCCTCTCCCGACTAGTTTGTACCCCCTACTACAGACTTGGACTTGAGAACATTGGCACTCACTGGACGTAGGGTATTACTCTCCGGAGGCCCGAACCAGTATAATCCCCTGTCTCTTGAGTCACCATCCGGACCCTGACACACGATCGTAGAAATATTACTTGCTGGCGGTAGCGAACCCCGACATTCGTGATGCGCTGACTCAGGACCGTTGGGTTCTGGATATCCGGGGGGCTTTGACTGTGCAGGTGATCCTTGCTGCTCTTCTCCTTGCAGATCAGGTGGATGCCTTCCGTCTCTCTGCAAGTGCACCAGACAAATTCGTGTGGCGATGGTCGGGGGATGGACTTTACTCAGCTGCTTCCGCCTACCGTTCTTACTTCATTGGCCAGTCAGCAACTGCTGGTGCACGTACCCTTCGCAAATCGCGCGCATCGAGGAGAGCTAAATTCTTCATGTGGCTGGTCATCCATGATCGTTGCTGGACTGCTGAGCGGCGTCGCCGCCACAATCTCCAGGAGGATGCTTCTTTTGCCCTATGTGCGCAAGAAACTGAATCTATCGGTCACTTGCTTCTTGGTTGTGTCTTTAGCAGGGAAGTCTGGAGCCGCCTGCTTCTCCCTTGGGGGATGGCCGCACTTGTACCCGGTCCTCACACTACAACCATCGCCGACTGGTGGGAAGCAGCCCGCAAGCGCTTGGACAAGGTGCACTGCAAGGCCTTCGACTCCCTTGTCATCCTCATCTCGTGGATGACCTGGAAGGAAAGGAACGCGCGGGTCTTCGAAGGAGCTAGCCTGTCGCCTGATCATCTGGTGTGCAAAATCCAGGATGAAGGCAGACTGTGGGTCTTGGCGGGTTTTCGTGCTTTGGATGTTTGGTTGCCTAGGGGAGACAGTGGTCGCCAAAATGTGCTCTTGTAATCGCTTGTAACAAAACTCTAGCCTGGCCGACGCTGTTCGGTTAGGAGGTCGAACTATAAATTTGCTTTCCTCTTAATAAAATACGCGTCCAGGCGCGTTCTAAAAAAAAAACTTGACTTATTTCAGGATGGTTACGATCAATAATGTGAGTGTGTGAGGTTAATAAATTATAGAAAAATATGGCAAATGACTGAATCGATAAATTACTTCGCCAATATATACATAGAGACAAGTAAACGTGGGTTTCTTCCAATGTTTGGGCGGGTAGCCACACGCGTTGTTATTGCGGTTACACTACACACTCCACTCCACTTCGCCAGGCCTCTGCTGCGCTTTACAAAATGCCACACAGACGACGAGCAGCCATCCGCAGACCGCAGTCCCTGGCCCCGGCTAGCCGGAAGACCTCGCCGGTGGGCGGCGGCCGGTTTGCATCGACTAGAACTCCGGCTGCCCCTCGCCGGGAGCGAGCAGCCGCTGCTGCGCCGCCGCCGCGTCGGCGTCGATGATGCAGAGCACGTGGTGCGCCGCCGCGGCGATGTCCTCCGCCGTCGTGAGCGCGCACCCTTCCTCCACCTGCATCGCCAGCCACACGCGAAAGACGAAGACGAGTCAGAGCTTGTAGCTGTAGCCCCAAACTGCTCGCACGGGGCGGCGATTCGGGGAAAAAGCACGAGCTGTAGCCCCAAACTGCTCGTACATGTTCTGTTCATCGGGGACGGGGGATCGCGGCGGGGTCAGGCAAAAGGCAAAGGAAAAGCCATGCAAAGGCAGATTCCGCTGGGTCCGGCCGGGGGCACACTGAAACAGCACGAGAAAAAGGCAGCAAGCACAAAATCTCTGTAGCCTGTAGCCTTTAGCTGCCGATCGATCTCGCCATGTCAATGGACGTTCCAGCACACATGAGATTCTCCTCTGGCAGTGCCGATAGTTCTCTCTTTTAGCCATTGGTGAAAAATAAACGGTGAAAAAATAATTATTTATTTTTGAGTTTGAAGTTGTTCAGGGCTACCTATGGAGTACACAGGGACGTCAAAAGTCCAGAGCTACTTTTTTTTTTGTTGCTAGGCGTACATACCCCGCACACCATGGCGCCAGCACATGAGGTGAGTCCAGAGCTACAGTTTGTCAAAGGCAGCAAGCAGCTTTTGCGCTCTGGGATCTCTGGTCAAAAGCGAAGCAAGTGCCCCCCCATGGCTTGTGCTGCCAGGGGAATGCGCTGTGCTCTGTATTTGGAACCATGCATGGCCCCCAGCAGCCAGCACACTGCTACTGCATTTGAATTCTCTCCCGGCAAAATGCCAAAGCCTCTGCAAATGGCTCTCCCGGAGTTTTTGTGGACGTCACTCAGCAGTCAGGACTCAGGAGAATATGAATATCTGGCATCCTTGGTTTTTTCTCTCAGGCAAGGGGTGTTTAAATCCGGTGAAAAATTTTGGTGAAAAATTTTGCAAAGAAAAACTTATCATTTAGGAGTACTAAATGTAGACTAATAATAAAACTAATTATAGATCTCGCCTGGAAATCGCGAGACGAATCTAATGACGTTAATTAATCCATAATTAGTGGATGATTAGTGAATGGTTACTCACTGTTGCAAATCATGGCCTAATTAGGCTCATTAGATTCGTCTCGCAAATTTACCCAGGGGTTATGGAATAGGTTTTGTCATTAACACACGTTTACTACTCCATGCATGTAAGATTCCCTTTGATGAAAAATTTTGGTAAATTGAACACCCCTAGAGATGGGCTACGGTTCTGTCTACTGCTTCTACTGTATACGCAGAGTTGTACTGTACACTCAGGTGAATGCGTATAACAGTATGCACTCTTGACATACATACTACACGATCAATTCTGTTGTTTATCCAATACAAAAAAAAACTAATCTTGTTGTTTTATCTATGACTAAAACAAAGGGTAAAGCGTTTGATCAGGTACTTCAGGCCCTGTTTAGTTCACGCACTATGCATAACGTTTTGCATAACGCACGTTCCCCAATACACTTTTTCTCTCTGTAAACACTATGCATATCGCAAAAATAATATACATAACGCTGCATCTAAACACCCCCTGCACAGGTGCACAGTGACCAAAGTGTTAGCACGGCGATGCACCATTTTAGGCACAACGAATGAACGAAACGACTCGGAGACCCTTTTTTTTTCTTTTTTTCTGACGGTTGGCTCGTGAACGGAAAGAGTAAAAAAAACCGTTGCAGTTCAGGAAGGGGAAAAGATCGGTCGTGGGGTCGTCGCCGCGTACCTTGAGGCTGAGCGTGTAGAGCGCCAGCTCGCCGGGCGCGGCGGTCACGTTGAGGTGCAGCACGGCGAGCCCGAGCGCCTGCATCGCGGCCACCATCTTCAGCAGCTGCCCGGCCCGCCGTGGCGCCATCACGCGCAGGCTGGCGTGCGCGTCCACCACCACGCCCACCTCCACGTCCGCCACCGCGGACGCGCGGCTCGCGTCCTCCGCGCCGACGGCGGCGCCGGTGCCGTCCTCCCGCGGCGGTGGCGCGTGGCGCCACGAGTACTGCGGGTACCGGAAGAACCGCGCGAACGGGGGCCCCGCCGCGGCCGCCGCTTCCTGGGCCGCGCTCGGGCGGCTGGTGCTCGCGGCCGCGGGATCGCGAGGTGGCACTCGCGCCGCGTCACGTTCCACCGCCGTGTCGTTGCCGCGTTGCTGCTGCGGCAACGCCAGCTTCTGCGCCTCCAGGGATTGCAGCTGCTGCTCCAGCTCCTTCACGAAATCGATGGCGCCGCTGACGATGGACGCCTGATCGCTCTGCACATCGATCAAGATTTTTAGTTTTTTTTTTAAAAAAAGACGATGAAATTGAAAGCAACAGAGGCACACACAGGCATGATTTGACACGACGAAAAGTCACGGAACGCCGCAAATGGGAAACACAAAATCCAAATCCCAGTCAAACTCGACGGAAACCAATGGCCACGGTGAAGCGATCGATGTGCCGGAATGAGGATAGTAGTAGATCGCCGTACCCGATGGACGTAGGACTCCGGCATGAGCGAGCGGAGCGCTGCGAGGTAGTCGTTCATCTGGCGGCGGCGGTTGCGCTCGACGGCGATGTGGGTCATCCGCTGGCTCTCGGCGTCCTCGGCGTTCTTGACGCTCCTCTGGCGCCGCCGCCGCTTCCTCCTGCCCTGCTGCTGCGCCCTGTTCTCCCCTTCATCCTCCGGCGCCGGCAACGGCTCCACCGCCGGCGCATTGCCGAAGAGGAAGCTCCCGGCCGCCGAGGTGGCGCACGCGGCGGCGGCGGCGTTGAAGGTGTCGTAGACGAGGACGTCGCTGCTGGGCGCGCACAGAGCTTCCAGCGTCATGCCGATCGGCGCGGCGTCGGCGTTGTATAGAGCAGAGCGTGGCGCGCGCGCGCGGATGTACACGCGTCCGGCCTCTTCCCTATGCCGCGGAGCTAGCGGCGGCTAGCCGGCTACTCCCCCTTTTCACCTGGCGCCCTCTTCGCTGCCGCCTGCCTGGCCGGGCCTGGCTCCTCCCTTCTTCCCCACTCTAGAAAGACGAGACGCCGCTGGGCAGGCGGTGATGCCGGGCTTGGTGCTATCTTCGTGTCTCCACTCTCTGGCGGTGGGCGCGCCGCGCGCGACACGGCGGGAGCCGCAGAGAGCTAGGGCATGCGAGAGCGAGAGGCTGCGTGACTGGCGGCAAATAATGGACGGCGCAGGGTGCGGTGGAGTGGTGTGGCTCAGTGGCTGGCAGAACCTGAGGCGAGGTGAGGGAGCTTGCTTTGTGCTGTGCTTGCTTGGGCAGGCAATGGGCGCGGCGGCAGCTAGATAGCTCGTCAGCGACGCAGGAGAGTGGCAGCGCGTGGCAGGCAGGCGATGGACCGCGGCAGATGGATCTCGCCGCGAAATGCTCCAATAGATAGCCCCCAAAAGCACGCTTTCTTTTGGCGTCGCGGTGAAGGTGAAATCGCTGGGGGCGGCGGAGCTAGCTGTGCAGTGGCCTGCTCCTGCTTCTGCCTCTACACGTGACGTACGTGGGAGGAGGGATGGCTGGCCTTTGCTTTCGCTGTGCTGCAAGCTGCTGCTGCCGCTTCCGCTCAAAAGCGAGTGGGGAAAGCAAGCAATGGAGAGAGACGAAGAGACGGAAGAGGAGTGGTCTCACTCTCACCATCTCTCTATAGGGGGCACGCAAGCATAGCCGCATAGGGGCAGTGGCCACCTCTCTCTCTCTTTCTGCTAGTGCTATGGCCTGTGGGCGATTTTCTTTCTTCTCGCTCCGTTCGATTTGTGGGAGTGTGGTGATGTCCGTTCTTGGTATGCCAAATGGAAGTTTTTGAACGATGTGTGCATGCCACTGAAAGTCACCTAGCAAGGGCCCCGGAGCTGGTAGAGTCCCTGTTGGAAATTCACCTGAAAATATATAAAGATCGCCGCCAGACCAAATCTAGCATTGTTGCCATGCCCCTATTGCCCCTATTGTTCGGCTGGCTGGTTCGGCTGATTTTCTGTGAGAGAAAAGTACTGCTGACTGGCTGGTTGGTTGGTGGCTGGGCTGATTTTTTGTGAGATGAAAGTACTGCTGGCTGGTTTTGGACCAGCCAGCCGAACGGGTACTCGCATGGCAACTCACTTTACATATACGGTTTTTTGATATTTATTGAGCCTTCTCAAAATGGTATAGTTCATCTCAACAATTAGTTTGAAAATGTTACAATGTGTATATTGCCCGTCGGCACGGGCATGGCTTATTTCTGCCCGTGGTGTGTTGCGAGCGCGGGCGCAAACTTTTACTCGTGGGCATCATGGATTTTGCCCGTTGCCATCTCTAATCCGAGTGCCATCCATACATCCCAAACACATATAACAGCTGCTCGCATGGCAACTCACTTTATATTAGCGTCAAGAGAAATGTGCTAATTTAGATTGCATGCACTTTTGAATATTTATTGAGCTTTTTCAAAATATTACAATGTTTCTATTGCGTACATTTTATGCTAGCAATTAGTGGTATATTTTATGCCATGTTGATATATTTTTTAAAAATTTTATTTTGTGAGTAACACAGTTCTATCCATTACGTAAATAAAAAAAATAAAAATAGCACCACTTACAAGACCAATCGTTTAATTCATTAGGTTCAAGTGGTGATGTGAAATTAAATTTAGTACTTTGAGTAGCTTATGTGCAAATAGCACGTCACATGTATGGAGAGGGATATAGGACAAACATAGGCACATGGATTAACAGTGAGCAGAACGACAACAAGACAAGGAGGTCACAAATTAAAGCGTTGTGTACGTACGGCCGCACTTTTTTGCGTCTGACAGATCACTTATCTGCATAAGCTGCAGAGCAATTAATCTAGCCATCAGCAGGCATTTCAACCCGGGTACACCTGGCATACTTATTCCCAAATTGTAAAAAAAAAAGTACTCCTCCCTCACAAACAGTGCAATTCTAATGTTGTAAACTTCGAATAGTTTGTCTTAGGAAAAAGATTGAATACGCTAGGTCATGTGCGTGGAAGCAATCCTGTTCGCTGAGAACTGATCGCTTATGTGTGTGTATTTCGTTCGTATTTGTTTTATTTTTGTTGTTATGTCAGGTACTCGGTCAGAGGGAGAAGCCGAGGCGGTACACTGTGATAGGACATAAAGCTCTTGGAGGCTGTGTTAGTGCGCTTCCTTGATGAGTAAGGACAGTTGCCAGGCGGGTTGGTTTTCATGATTTGGATCAGCTTTTGACTAAGAACAGTGGCGTGTTTTCCGTTTTTGCGTGCCTCCGATCAGCTTTTTGACTAGAAACAGTTTTTTTTGCTGTCTTTTAGTACACGTGTGTCTGAAATGCTGTACTTGGAAGCCGGAAAGGTTTGTACTTATTCTATGGGCGAGTGGGACACGAGGCAGTCCTTACTGGGCACACATAGCAGTCGTGGTGTACCTTGGACATCGTAGGTACCTTTGTGGTACATTTGTAGGTATGCCGGTTGATGTTTCGTTTATTTGAGCGCCGATGGCTTGTTATGTTGCATTCTCTGTTTTCCCGTCCCTGCTTCCTGGTCTCGCCTGCTGTCCATGGAGCAACGTCGGCGGAACCGTCCGCCGGATGGGTTGCCGTCCTTTAATAGTGCTTCCCGTCGGCCACCACATCCATGTTCGTCGGCTCCTTCCTTTAGGAGCAATAGGTTTGCGTCAGCCTCTCGGGACTCTAGCGATGATGAGTCCAGTGCATCCAGCATCACGAACCGCTGTTCTCCTAAAGCTATTTATTGCATCGTTTCCAAGTTTAGCCAGTACAAGAGGATACTGATAGAGGAGATGGGGTTTGGCGGCATACTTCATCTCCCTTTGATCACCAAGGTAAATCTGAAGCTTTCTTCATGGTTGGTAACCAAGCTTGATTGCGAGGAGAGTTTCCTTGTGTTTTCTGAGCGTGATCGCATATTTGTCCATGAGCGTGATGTTGGTACTGTTTTTGGTATCCCTGCTGGTGAGCTTGATGTTACAAGTGTGGAGATTACCCAATCGCAGATAGAGTTAACTAGGCAGTTTTGTGGTTTGGATGGTAAAGATTCTAGATCTCTCAAGGGTCTGGAACATGTGCTTGAACAGCACTTGGATGATAATTCTTCGGATGTTGAGATTGATAGGTTTAAGGTCGCTTTTGTGATTTTTGTGATGGGCCACCTGCTTGCGCCAAATGCAAAGCACGATCAGGGTAATCTTGATTTCTGGGGTGCACTGAAGCGGCCAAATCAGATATCGCGTTTCAACTGGTGTCGTTATGTTTATACATATGTTCTGGATGGCGCCAAACGTGCTCGTGATGAGATTAGCTGTAAAGGGCAAGTGACATCTTTAAGTGGATGTCATTTGTTTCTTCAGGTACATTCTGTCCTCAGCTACTTAGCATTCCCGCACAGTTCCATTTATTTCCTCTTATGTTTCATAACATTCATGTTCACCCTGTACAGGTAATGTTCCTGGACAATATTGACATCCGGAGCTTCAATAAACCGCAATCAGTAATGCCGCGCATTAAAGATTTCGATGCTGACACCTTGAAGAAGATGGCTTTCATGTGTGAAACACGCGGTTCAAATGAATTCCGGCAATTCTGGGGTGTAAGCATATTTCTCATAACAGATACTTCGTTACTGTACAGAACAATTTAGTTAGTTGAAACGTATTTGTGCTTGTCTGGCAGGTACGGAGTGCTGCAAACTCGGCCTACATGAGGAGTACCTACCAGTCTCCATTCAAGATAAGTTACGATGAAGACCAAAGCAGGGCTGAACCTATAGTTGGAAGCCGATGCCGTGTGGACTCCCCTCCAAAACCACGTGTACCAGAACTTTCCGCTGACACGTATGATTTCAAATTTCCTGCTGATTTGGGCTTGTATATCCACACAAAGTACCCTGCTCTTGTAAGTCTTCTGATGTCCTTATCTTACTTCCTGGTCACAGATTGTGAATTCTGTTTTGATTCAGTTGTGCCAATGTTATTCTCAGGAGAGGCTGTATGCAATTGACTATATAAAGGTACAAAATGCATTGATGATCAAAGAAGTGCACAATATGCGTAGTGCCCTCATGCGCCAAAATGCTAAATTGGTTGACTGGCTAGTGGACAATGTTGGTGTTTCTAAACTTGAACTTATACACCGCAAGCCTTCTTCACCTGCTAATATAGTTACACCAGAGTCCTCTGTGAAAGCTAAATGTGAAGAGAGTGGTAATATAGTTACAGCAGAGTCCTCTGTGAAAGGTAAATGTGAAGAAAGTGCTACTATGGTCACACCAGAGGCAACTGTCAAAGGTACATGTACTGTGAATCGGTGAATTGTAAACGTTCCTCTTGCTTTATACTGTAATGTAGGCAATCATAATTAGTCAAGCTACAGCTAATTGGTCCTTCATTACAGGTGTTGGTACCAGCAAACCACGTGGATATATATCTCCTGCACCGTGGTTTGATCCTAGTAAACCAGGACACCCCGACACTGTGTATAAGACTGCATGTACCGGTAACATTGGATCTTTAATATTCTGTCTACTCTAGTACTCTGCGAAGCAAGAAGATATGTTTTGTTTATGGTGCTGTTCTTTAGTGGATTTGGACGGGAGCTCTTCTCAAAAATCTGTTCGTGGTGACGAAGGACAGGGTGCTAAGCGAGCATACTCAAGTGAAGATATTGCAACAGGGAAGAGACTTCGGACAGACATTGGTACTAAATCTTTCTTCATTTCATTTAGATCTGATCATATGGTCATCTATGAATGTTTTCCACACAGGCGCTTCTGTGCAAGCCCCATCATTTGATTTGGGAATAGAAGAAGCTGCTGATTCTCCTCCTCATGGTCCCCCCATTCTTCAATGTTTCATCATCCAGAGACCCACTTCCTCAGTAGCAAATGATCCCTTGAAAACTCCAAAAAGTAACCCATCTAATTTTCCAAACAAAGGTACTCCACATAGCGCAAGGCCTATTATTCATTGTGTCAATTTGTCTCCTCGACCACCTCCGTCGCCGTATGTACCTGATGCTGTTTGCGAGCATGGCCAACCATCTTATGTGAAGAAGCTCTCGCCACGCTCTGGGACAATGCAGCATGCAGAGAATTATGTGATGGACATGTTTGCTGTTGAAGAAGATGCAGTTGACAATGATGGTTGCACCACATATCTGGAAACAATGGATGGACCTATTGAAAAGATTAATGTTCCGGACACACCTCCACATTTCCCATTGTGGATCCATTGCCAGTCTAAGCCTTCTCATGAGCAAAAGGATTTTGATGCAATACATCAGTTCTGTCTGCAGTATGAAGACCAGACTGGCACTAGGTATATGTTAAAGTTCTTTATGACTTTATGTTTAATACCACCTGTACTTTGTACATCTATATGGTACCTTACTATTTTGTCTCCTCCTGGATATGTAGTGCATGGGTATTTCACAAACACCCACGGCGTTTATTGATAACTGCGAATGAGATCAAGCACAACCTGGTTCATTCTTCATTCCTGCAACCTGATGTGGTTGATGTCTTGATTAGACGTTTCAACCAACTTGATACTGTAACTCAAGTGGCTAATATGCCATTGCGTTGGAGGCATTTCATGGAGTCTGATTTTGCTGTAAGTGTACTATACCTCAGTATAGTATCCTAGAATGTGTTCGTATTCGTTATTTTTTCCTTGCTCATGTTGTAACAGATGCAAACGATAGGACACTTTGAACCTCACAAGGTTAAGTCAATGCTAAACCAATTTACACAAAACGATCATTGCCTGCCGTACTGCACAATGGTATGTAACCTCCTCATTCTTCTTTCGATATGTCAGGAAAGAAGACCTTCTCAAATTTTACCTTTTTTACCAGATCATCATACCTCTAATTGTTGACGGTATATGGTGCGCATACATGTTTGACATGAACTCTACTACGTACACATACTGGACCCTGGCTTCAGCTGTGAACGCTACGATGTCCATCATTTTTTCCACAAGATGTTAATTGATTCATTTGCTAAGTGTGCTCAAGAATTCTATACAGGCTGGAATGTCGACGCAGATGTTGATTGGCACGTTCACTATCCGAAGCTTCATGGTGAGTGCTTCACCAGGTACGTTACTCTGTATGCATACGCTGGCTTCAACCACTATGCTTTGAATGTATTTTTTCATTTGCATTGAGGATTGTGGAGTCTTTATACTTCATCTTGTATTTTTTGTTTCGCAGTGAGGATAGTGGAGTCGTTATGCTTCATCTTGCACGCTATTATGATGGTCTTTCCTTACATAGTCCTATCAGTAAGGTACTACTTAAGGTCCAATAACACTGTTGTATTTTATTTTGTGATGTGGAACTATTTTTTTTCTTTACTCATTCTCTATTTGCTCTCCTTCCAGGATATACTTGATGATGTCCGCAAAAAATTCCTTTACGAAGCTCTGGTCATAGAGGATAACTTCGCTGAACAACCTGCAGAGCTGATCGAATTGCTGTCCAAGTGATGTGCAGAATCTTTCTGTTTCATAACATTATCAACAATGTGTTATGCTTTTGTGTGTGCTACATCATGTTCTATATACTAAGATGTTGCCAGTAATGATAATGCTACTATGTGTATTGCCTCTGTGGCAACTAGGGCATGTACTCCTCATAGACACGGACGCCTTGGACTTTATTATTCCGCTGCAATGAGCTCCTGTTTCTGAAGCCTGTAATTCTAAATTTGATATCCTTTTGTGAGTAGTATGTCATGTATTCTGCATGAACATGTACATCTGATCTTTCCAGAGCCTCCCACGTCTCTTTCTCATACTTATGTGCGTGTTCTTGCGTTGCATCCTGCTATGACAATCGGGAAACCTAAGATACCGCTTAATTTTTGAATTCTCGTAATTTTGTTATATCTTCTTGGCTTGGACATGGCAATGCTCGCATAACACGTCTATTCCTCTTCCCGTTGGTAAAATAAAAAAAACGCACGCCAATGTTAAGGACAAGTGGGGAAATGGTTGGGTAGTTGGAAAGGAATTAATGTCATTTTGTTAGGTGCACGCCTACCCGATGCATTGAAGAAGACGAGCTGTCAGCAGGAGGAGTGCACGCACTCCTTTATCCAGAACTGGTCCGAAGGCAGCAGCTGGTCCGAATAGTGAACCTTCTGTATTTTATTCATGTGGAGAAGAGCCCCTCATCGCGGCCATTATATACACCATTTCCTCCCGTCCACCGAGCACCATTCCTTCTCCCCCAGCGCCCGGGCTTGTTTTCTTCAACCTAGTACTTCTGCGCCATCCAGATCTGACCACCAGGCGTCCCTTGGGGTGTTGCTGCAGCATCTGGGTCTGGTACGTGCTCCTTCTCGTCGGTATAGGCCTCCTAGTCTTTGTTGTTCCCGTTTGCTCTGTTTCTTGGTTCCCCCCTTACCGAGCCTAACAGTAGCCGTCTGTTCTGCCTCGCTGTCAGATCTCGTTTCATAGATGTAACTACATACTTGATGGATTTACCACAGCTTGTACATTGCGTTCTCGTGGAATGTAGCAAGTACCTGTATGTGATGGGCCGGCTAATCTATTGCAGCGTGCGTTAATTTTTGGATCTGTTATATTCTATTTGTTAGGAGGCCTATTCATTCTGCAATGCCTTAAGTTCCGTAGCTTCTTCCCCATTTGTACTCACAAACTAACATCTTGCATACATTAAGAATGCCGTCATATGTAGTGTTCCGAGGACGTGTTCCAGGCGTGTATGATGACTGGCGTAGCTGTGAGGCCCAAGTGTTCGGGTTCAGAGGTTCTCTCTACCAGAAGTTCCACAGCCGCACTGAGGCCATAGCGGCTTACTATAACTACTTTGGAATCAATGAACACTCAGCTCTGGCACCTTACAATGCGTACATCGGAAACAATGAGCACCCAGTCCCAGCACCCACAGCGGCACGCGTGATTCGTCAGTACACTCCACCAAGACACCATGACGAGCAACGTGGTTCAGACTATGCCTCGTGCAGCCTGATAGTAGAGCCCACTGGTACAAGCTTTGGTTGGAAAGAGGCTTTCATTGTTGTCCAGTTCGTAGTCATTGCCATGTTGCTTTATGCTCTTGTGCCCTAGATTAGATACATTAATATGGCGTGTGACGTACGTGGTGTTAGTATTGACATTCCTCTGGAAGTATGCACCTTTTGTTCCTTATTGGTGCCTACATAACTCCTGTCATGTACCTCTGTTGAACCCTCTGGAAGTATGTTAATGTAATGATGTACCTGCCATGTAACTCTCATGTACCCAGTACATGTACCTCTGTTATTGATCGGTCTGTTTTAATAATGGACTTTATGAGCAGCTGGTACCTAATATCATGAATGCCTGGGGTACCAAAATTGACGAATGTCTACTAGAGTTCGATACTTGTACAGGTTCAGACCCTGACCACTTAAAAGAATTTGACTACAGATATTGGTGTCTTGATGTTACACACGGTCAGCTCATTCAAACTATTTACATTTAGGCATGAATTGTTGAATTACAACTGCAGTGTTGACTTGCTGATTACTTGGATTTGGTTCTCATAACGTCAGTTCAGCAGTTTTCGAATCAGAAGTTGGCCGCGTTGTGCCACATTCGGTCCAAATCCTGATGTGCAACCGCTCCAATGCGATGCATGTCCGCAATAAGAACCGGAGTTCCAAAAAAAAGAAGCAATAACCGTGATGATTTTGGTAACCGTGGCCGCCGCGCCTCCGCAGTGGAACCGTGTCCCACGCCACACGTCGAAAACCCAACGGTTTCGCACGCGCGGCACTTCGTTTCTGTAACCGGCACCCTGTATATGTACCCCCTCTCCCGTTGTGGCTTCATCGCTTCCTCAAACCACCGCGCCACAATCTCCACACGAGCATCGACCAAACCGCCCTGTTTCGCTGTCATCGTGAAGCATCCATGGCGTTCCCGAAGACTTGGTGGTCGGACCACTCGGATTCGGAGCCGGAGGACGAGTACCACGACAGCAGCGACTACGAGCTCCTGTCCGACGAGGATCTGACTAATCCTTGGCAGAGATCCTCGTCCGAGGATAAAGATCCTGAGGATGAGGAGGACGACGACACGGATCATACAGACGACGAGACTCGCGACGACGAGGAGGAGGACGACGATGAGGCATCAGAGTACGGATCTGATGCTGAGGCACAGGACGGCGACGGCGGCGTCCGGGAACCGGCACAAGGTGGCCAGAACCTCTTCGTCATGGAGCAGGAAGCCGACGATGCCGTGCGTGGCGGTGCGCACGCCGAGGCGGGACTCGACGCCGAACAAGCGGCGCTGGAGCAGGGCCCCGCGGAAGTCTTCGCACAGCACGCCGACGATGTCGCGCACCACCTCGACGAACAAGTGGAGATGCATCACCACGACGACGACGGCGTTCACCGCGGCCGTGCCGGCGCTCCGGAGGAAGTTGTCCATTTCGACGGCGATATTTCCGATCCGGAGCCCCCTCCGAAGCGAACCCGCACTATCGGTCCTTCCTCTTCTTCCGAGGAGGATTAAACAGGGAATCGTGAAGACAAAAATTAAGCTTACTACTAAGTTTTATGTAATGGCTTATTAATTAAATGCACCTCTGTGTCGCTTTCAGCCCGCATTGTATTTTGGTATGTTTAGGGAGCAATTTGAATCTGTACTTTGTGATATTTTCAGTAAAATTTATTACTTTGCGATATATTTTGCCCTAGATGCTGTAGTTCTTTGTTATTTCAGAGATCTTGTCCTTCTGTTCTGCTGCTTCAGAATTTATCTCATGGACTATTGACTTCCTCATTGATGCAATGTACATACCTCGTACCTTCAATGTACCCAACCCATGGTCACGGGAATGATTTTTAATGTTTTATGATTTTACAACCCGACTCAATTTTTTTTTGATGTTCCATCTCAACAGTTGTGCGCTCTACTCTGTAGTTGTTCCACTATGTACCCAAGGAGTTCAACTTTAGTAATGAGTATACACATTAGTTTAGTTTGTTTCGACCGCACGCAACAGTTTTATAGGCTCACTTAAGCAAGGACACTACAAAGGTTCAGCAGTAGTCCATTAAGTTAGCCAAAAGTTATGGAACAGATCGACCAGGACTACACACATTATGACGAAACCACAGTTTCTTGCTATGCAACAAAAGTTAACATCCTGTGCACCTGCAGTTGTTCGACCATTTGTTCATGGATGCCTTCACATACAAATGCCAACTTCGAACATATCAAACTCCTTACACCACGTGTTCCTTACTACATAGCATTCATAACTTTACTTCAATCTATCGCTACTGGGTCCATGATGGCACGAGGTAGCTGAGCTACATTTCCTCTCATCACCAAGACTTCGTGGAGCATTATTTTTCTCAGCTTACTTGCGTCGTTCTGTCATAGGAAACAAAAATTAGACTTCCTGAGTTGCTGCGTCGCTGTGACTAAGGATAAAGAATAATGCATTGCAAATACCTCATCAATTTCACGGAGTAGCGTCTCGCCATCGAACCAACGCATGAAGTGGATCACATAAAAAGCCGTGTCACCCAAGCTGGTCATCAATTTAACTTAGATGGATTAGTACTAGGTTCCAGTTGATTTTAGTACTAGGTTCCAGTACATTTCAGTACACAACATACCTTTTCGTGTGTGGATACGTTCCAACCCGGTACTTGTCGGATGTTTGGACCCGGCAGTCCACACAGGGTAGCCTACGTGGTTGATTTGTTGAGGGACAGATCGAGGATCAGAAGCCGATGGTAACACAAGACGCAAGGATTGAACAGGTTCGGGCCGTCGAGATGACGTAACACCCTACGTCCTGTGTTGGCGGCGATTGTATTGCTGTGTATGAAGTTCCTGAAGGATCTCCGTAGTTGGGTTCTGTCCTAGGGTTGTATGATCGTGGGTTGTAGCGTAGATGTTGATGGATGGTTCTGTTCTGGAGGGGGGTCTCAAGGCGCCTTATATAGTCCGGCTGCCTTGAGTTACAAGTCGGCCAGAGATCGTAACCTACCCGAATTACAAGGATTTGACCCTATAACGATTACAGATATCTTTCCCTACAATTCCGGCTGGTTTATCCTGATCTCCGAGCTTCTTGCGGGATACGCCGTGTGCTTTCCTTGCTGCGCGCGTCGTCGCGCCCATTCGGTTCGCCCGACTGGTGGGCCCCCGACTGGTGGGCCAGCCAGTCCGACAAACCGATCCAGATGTACTCGGATTGGGCCGCCCCTTGCTGGTTGGGCCAATCCGCCTTCTGGGTACCCCTGGGGGTCTACCCCCGACAAGCCCCCGAGTAGTACGTGGTTGAGGGACAAGTCGGCGAGGTCGCGCTGTCCGATGAGCGTCGAGCCTGCTGCAGTTGGAAGCGAAACCGCGTGATACTGGAGAGAAAAAAGCCGTTTACCCAACGGATGCGCCGCGAGGTGCGTCCGTTGGACGTAGCCCCCGAGCCTTGAAGCGATTCCGAAGGAATCGGTCCAAGGGTTAGTAGCCTTGTTCTGAAGTCGTCAGACAATCAACGGATGCGCCGCGAGGTGCGTCCGTTGGCCGTAGCCCCCGAGCCTTGAAGCGATTCCGAAGGAATCGGTCCAAGGGTTAGTCAAGGAGCACCTGGCTAAATCATCCGACGTTAATTTCGGCGTCCAGCCCCCGAGCGTGAGGGCCGGCGGAGTCCTGCGAGACACGCCGAGTGGTCGTCCCGGCGCCAGCCCCCGAGCGTGAGGGCTGAGCACGCCGAGTAGT
>CM014276.1:57641413-57656639 GCA_004135705.1 Alloteropsis semialata
GGCTGCATCGTGGTTGGCGCGGCCCTTCGCTTGGAGGACTCGGGGACGGAGCCCGGGTCCCCTTGGAAGGTTCTTGCTTCGTGGACCACCTCCATCTGCAGCACGCTGCGTTCGATGCCGGTGCAGAGGTGGAGCCCTTCTTTGTCGCAGCCCTTGGAGAGGTGCACGTCGCTGCGGATGGAGAGGACGCCGTTTGGTGCCGGCATCTTCATCAGCAGGTACGTGTAGTTGGGGATTGCCATGAACTTGGCGAGAGCTGGTCTCCCCAATATGGCGTGGTAGGCGGTGGTGAAGTCGGCGACCTGGAAGTTCAGGTACTCGGTCCTGAAGTTGTCCTGTTCACCGAAGGTGACGGGCAAAGCGATCTGCCCGAGTGGTTTGGAGCCTTTCCCCGGGATCAGCCCGTAGAACGGGTGGAGAGAAGGACTCAGGGCGTCGAGGCCGATGCCCATGTCCCTCAGCGTCTGGGCGAAGATGATGTTGAGCCCGCTTCCACCGTCGATGAGTACTTTGGTGAGGCGGGCGTTGTGCACAATCGGGCTGAGTACCAGCGGGTACTCGCCCACGTCGGAGACCTGGAACCACTGGTCCTCCCTGGAGAATGTGATCGGCTGCTCGGACCAGCGGAGTGGTTGGATCGGCGATGTGTAACAGGAGAATATCTCCCGGTCACGTACTTTTTCCCGGCGCTTGTCGTCCACGGGCGGCGGTCCTCCGAGGATGAAGTTCACCTGCCTGTCGACGTTCGGGAAAGCAGGGTTCTCGGGAGCCCCTTTTCCCTTGTCGCCCTTGTCGTCATCTCGTGGCGGCAGCCTCCCTTCTTTCTTCTTGTAGGCGTCGGCGAGCCCCATGCAGTCGATCATACGATGCTTGGACTGCTTGTGGATGGGGCAGGGTCCTTGGAGCATCTTCTCGAAGTCAGCGCTGAAGTTGGACCGCGGGCGAGGGCCGCTGCGGTCCATGGCGGCGACGGTGTAGTCTCTTGAGCGCTTCCGGTCGTCCCTTCTGCTTGGCTCAGGTCGGGAACGGCGCGCATCTTCCTTCTTTGGGCGATCTTCCCGGCGAGGGGGACGATCATCGTCCCGAGAGCTTTTCTTGCCGTAGTGGAGACGGACAGCCTCCTTGGCGTTGGCCATCTTGTTTACCCGGCCAAAGAACTCGCCGGAGGTCTTTGGCAGGTCTTCACAGAGGCGCTCGAAGACGGCGGAGTCGGCGAGGCCGTCGAGGAAGTAGCTGATGATCTCCGACTCGGAGCAGCCGGGAACTAAGTTCCGGTTGTCCATGTACCGGTCGGTGTAGTCGCGGAGGCTCTCCCCCCGGTTCTGCTTGACCTTGCCCAGGTCCCAGGCGGTGCCTGGTCGGATGGAGCTCCCCTGGAAGTAGCTTTTGAACTTGTCGCAGAGGGTCGCCCAGCTGTCGATGGAGTCGGGCTCAAGGCTGTGGAGCCAAGTTAGCCCCACCTTGGTCATGGCGACGGGGAAGTAGGCGCACATGGCGTCGTGGTCGCCATTCACTGCGCGGATGGCGATGCTGTACGTCCGGAGCCACAGCGTCGGGTCCGCCTTCCCGTCATACTTCTCTATGCCTGTAGGCTTGAAGTTGGCAGGCATTCTGATGGATCTTACTCGGGCAGTGAATGCCGGGAAGCCGTCGCAGTCGTTGAGGTTCCCGGTGTCCACGTGCCCTGAGTCGGCGGAGTAGTCTTCCGGGGTGTTAGCTCGGGGTGGCCTGTCCTGTCCGAGTGGAGCCCCGTACTTGCGGTCGAACTCTCGGCGGCGTGCGACCTCAGCGGCCTCGAGTTCTCGGCGTTGGCGTGCTTCGCGATCCAGCCCCGGAGGGCCATGTTCGCGGTTGTACTCGGCGCGCCGTCGGAGTTCTTCCTCATCCCTCCGGCGGTGACGATCATCAAGGTTCCTTCGGAGATCGCGGTTGCGGAGTTGTTCGCGGAGATCGGGCTGCTCGACCACGCCGCGATCGGCATCTCGGCGACTGGCCGACCTGGAGTGGCGAGATGAGGAAGCAGGAGCCCTCTGGGCGATCATGCCCGCGGCTGCAGTCAGCCTGACCTTGATCCGGTTGAGTTCAGGAGTCTCCGGGATCCCTTCTAGATCTTGGTGCGCGGCGGCAAGGTTGGCCGACGGAGTGGCGTAGACACCCACGCCGCCGATCTCTTGGACGACGTCGTTTTGGAGATTACGTGTGATCCTGGGGTTTCGGCCTTCTCGCCGTGCGTCACGGCGTCGTTGCCTTTCACCGTTACGCCCGATCCTGGCGTCACGGTGTGCTTGATCCTCGCCCTGGACCGTCGGTTCGTCGGCGGATATGTCGGAGACGAACGTCTCCCGCTTGGCTGGCGTGATCCTCTTATTTGGAGGGAGGACACGTGTCACCCGCGGGAAAGCCGGAGTTGATTCGGGTGGAGTCGGCGTATCTTGATGGTGAGGGTGCTGCGCCGCTGCGACGTCCGGAGTAGATCCAATCTGGGTGGCCGTGATGAGATCGACCTCCCGGATCGCATCTGGAGAGTAGTCGGCGTTCATGCGTTCGCCGAGTGCTTGCTGGTAGACGGCTCCGCTGTTCCTGAGTCCCAGCGGGAACCGAGTCGGCGAGGCGATGCCCTGACGAGCGGATTCGGTGAGCTCAATGCATTCACCGATGGAGGCGATGGCGTGATCCATGTCCGCCTCGAACTGGCGTTGGCGTGCAGCCCATCGGCGTCTTCGTTGTTCGGGCGTCTCCTGCACCCTGGGTGGTCGAGGCGGAGTGGACGAAGCAGTCGGAGATGTAGGAGACGGCGCGTTCCCTTGAGATGGCGGGAGAACAACGCCGGCCGTCGCGGTCGCCGAGTGGTTGGCGATGGTTGGCGACGGAGTGGTGATGGTGACGATCCCGTCTGGCGTAGCGTCGAGTCGTGGCGCTGTCTCCTCCGGGGTGGCGTCACGGGTGAAGGAGAGCTCTCCCTCGGGCCCAGCGGTGAAGACCATGGATCCGAAGAAGAACATGGCCCCCTCAGCGATGGAAATCTTCGTGGTCGCCGGCGTGATGACGGCGGAAGTGAATGCCATCGAGCTTGCAGATTGATCTCGTCGATCAACCCCTACCTGGCGCGCCAACTGTCGGATGTTTGGACCCGGCAGTCCACACAGGGTAGCCTACGTGGTTGATTTGTTGAGGGACAGATCGAGGATCAGAAGTCGATGGTAACACAAGACGCAAGGATTGAACAGGTTCGGGCCGTCGAGATGACGTAACACCCTACGTCCTGTGTTGGCGACGATTGTATTGCTGTGTATGAAGTTCCTGAAGGATCTCCGTAGTTGGGTTCTGTCCTAGGGTTGTATGATCGTGGGTTGTAGCGTAGATGTTGATGGATGTTGATGCTCTGGAGGGGGGTCTCAAGGCGCCTTATATAGTCCGGCTGCCTTGAGTTACAAGTCGGCCAGAGATCGTAACCTACCCGAATTACAAGGATTTGATCCTATAACGATTACAGATATCTTTCCCTACAATTCCGGCTAGTTTATCCTGATCTCCGAGCTTCTTGCGGGACACGCCGTGTGCTTTCCTTGCTGCGCGCGTCGTCGCGCCCATTCGGTTCGCCCGACTGGTGGGCCCCCGACTGGTGGGCCAGCCAGTCCGACAAACCGATCCAGATGTACTCGGATTGGGCCGCCCCTTGCTGGTTGGGCCAATCCGCCTTCTGGGTACCCCTGGGGGTCTACCCCCGACACTAACCTTCTAGCGGACTTGGTTTGCAAAATCTCCAAAAGTTATGAAAAAATTGGGCATGAGCTCCCCCAACCCGAGCTCAATGGAGGATGAAGAAATGAGCCATGGCTCGGGCTGGAGGAGGAAGAAGGGGATTTATACGAAGAGCCCCTTTGGTACCGGTTGGTGGCACCAACCCGTACCAAAGGCACCGATGCTCATTGGTACCGGTTGGTGACACCAACCGGTACCAATGTGGCCATATAGGTACCGGGTGGTGCCACCACCCGGTACCAATGAGCGCACAGAATTATTGGCGATTGGACCCGGTACCAATGCAAGCATTGGTACCTGGTCCAATCCAACCGTGACTGATTAGGGTGGATGGATAGAGAGTTCTCCGGTAGTGATTTTGAGTTAATTTGTTGCAATGCTATTATTTTGAGTTCACATCCTTGCATACTAATGTTGCTAGCATTATTGCTCCAGTTGTATCTTTGGAACGTCTATTACTTTCTTAATGCACAAATTTATCTTTGTTGGAGGTGGAGCAATAAAGTCAGCTTTTTCTGTAGACACTAGAAATGACAAGTGAAGTATTTGATTTCTTGAGAGGGATATTCAGCATGTTTGACATTGATAATGCAAGCTGAATGCAAACGTTCGTTTGTATTTTAAGTAATCTTACTTAATACGCATTTGGTAGTCAATGACTAATTATTGTATGCATTTTAAAAATCACAGTTTACTTAAAATATATTTGACTTGACTAATCATTAGATACATTTGTTTTTTATTTTCTTATTGAATCTGTTCTTGAGCATCTATTTTTTCTACAACTACACCAGTATGTGTGGGCCTTCAGGGGGCTGCTTCTGCCGCAATCGTAATAAAGAGAAGCCGCCGCCACCATGGTTGTTGAGGCGGGGCTGCCTCTGCTGCCGTGGTGCTGCTTTCAAAGTTAAGATAGGAAGCAGTGTTCTTAGTGGGTTTATGATGTCTTGTGTCTAGGTTTTCTACTTACTAAATGTTGAGGTGTCATAAGTTTTTGTTTATCTATGAACATATGGGAATGTGGGTATCGTCAGCATGCCTGGTAATTAAAATGATATGGCTGTGACCACTTATTAATCTATTGCTGCGACATAAGTGACTGAGGAACCAGTTATGCCTGAGGACTAGCTGCAGTAGTGAGCAATGGAAGCTACCTCATGTCGTAGAGCTGCTACGTTGTGGCGGAATATGTTAATCCAGAAAAAATAATCAGCAACCTATATGATTTTGAATTTTGTTGCGTGTGCAGCGGCGATAGCGGCAGCGAAGAGTCGTCAGGGATGAGAGACGATGACACTGACCATAAGGTACCGAGCAACTTGCTGTGACGCAAGGGACCATTTTTAAATTGCATGTTTTCCTACAGTTAGAATAATTTTGGCTTTCTGTGGTTCGGGTTTTATTCTCCTCAGGATTCCTCTGCGCCCAAGAAGAGGAAATCTGGTAACACATCTGCTGAATGTTGGTTTTGTCTATAGCCTTTTCCGTTGGAAAGGAGTGGGCAGTTACAAGATTGGTGTTTGCCAGGTGAGTATCTATCTGCTGTCGTGCGCTATGCTGCCGTTGAGTCACCCTGTCCAGCAGCGAAAGGGGGGTCTGCCTCGAAGCTTTTGGTATTGATAATTGGGGCTTATTCAGACCTATTTATTTGACTGGATATTCATATTTCTTCAGGATGAACGTGAATTGAAGAGGGAGAGGCGAAAACAATCTAACAGGGAGTCTGCAAGAAGATCAAGGTTACACAAGCAGGTATTATTGGAATCAGTACATTGTCATTTCCTGCAGAATGTCATGCAGAGAGTTAATTCATTATAATTATGTCTTTTTTGTCTAAATTCTGCACATACGCGTCTTCCTCTGTCTCGTGCTGCCGCCACTGCAGGCCACCAGTGGAGTCACGGTCTGCGTGTCTTGTGGCTTGGCCTTCTATCATCCCTTCAATGGAGCTGTAGAAGGAGGTGAAGCGTAAGCGTTTCGGTGAGCTGGATTTGGGCATGGAATCGTTGATGCGAGAGGTAGGTACATGTTTGGGCTTTGCTTGCTTAACATCCTGGTCAAGATGGAGTGCTGTCTCGATTGGATCGGATCGGATATTGGTGAACTATTTTGACTTGAGTGTTCGGAAGATTTCTATTGTTTGGTTGAAAAATGTTTCAGCTCTGTCAAGAGATTTTAGTTTAAATTGGTTTCAGCTAAGGATTTTAGGCTATGAAAATAATTGTCATCTGATTCTCTTCTAGTATGAGATGTACCTGCAACTGGAAGAAGAGCTAGTGTCAGCTCGGCGAGCTAAACGAGCCGGCTCGAGCTTTTCACGAGCCGAGCCGAGGTAGCTTTTCTGCTCGTTTACATAACATGCCGAGCCGAGCTGGCTAGTTATCTAAATGAGCTGACTCGAGCCGAGCCGATCCAGCTCGTTATCCACCCCTAGTAGGGACAAACCAATCAACAGGATCAACAAAAAGGGCACCAATAACCGAGTTTTATAGATAAACAAAAGGGCAACACGATTGAACAAGTAATACACAAAAGCACAGCCGGCATTTACATGTCAATAGCCAACTGATACTCATGTCTTGCCATCAGTTTGTCAACATCTCAATATTTCTTGTCGGTGTATGAAATCACCAACTAGTGAATTTAGTGGGTTGTGCGTCAAGGCTCGAATGGTTCGCAAGAGAACACAAGGATTATACTAGTTCAGGCGAATGCCCTATGTCCAGTTAGCGATTCTCGTGTTACTTGCGTTGTCTGTAGTGAGGGTTACAAACGGCCGAGAGAGGGAAAAAGCTCCCAAGTCTCTGTGTGTGCGGTGTGTGGAGGTGTGAGGTCGAACCCCTGCTGTGGAAGACCCTTATTCCCTTTTTATATTCCAAGGGAGAAATCGGGTCGTTACACGAGAGAGAAAGAGGGAAAGCATGGAGGAGAAATCAGGCCCTACCCTTATGAGCATCTCCGAAAGATTTGGCTTGCTGTTCCGATCTTGAGATTGACAAAGTCACCACAGACGACTCGTTGTGCGACAACCGCGCCCATGCATGGTAAAATGTTAAGCATCAGCAATACATCTTCGTGGCATAACGGGTAAAACCAAAAGACGTGATGGAGACAGGGACACAAAAAAAACCAAACAAAGATACCACACGTAGTGAGGGCCAATGACTCAACAAGCATGCTTGGGGTTATAGCAAATTTGATATTGGGGGAGAAAAAAAGAAATGGTAATGGTACACACTGAGCCAATAACCTTGATCTCAAATCCAAACTCAAAATTAAAGTAAACTAAAAATTAAATGGTAATGGTATGCATGGGACAAAAGCCAAAAATGATACATATATTGCACATTAGAGTTTTAAATTCAAACTCAAAGTTAAATTCTAACTATTAACAAAAATGGCATGCATTGAGCCAATAACCTATCACCCTCTAAACATGGAAAATATAATTCATCAACATCACTACAACTTTCAACGAGAAAAATGAAAAGACGAGAAAGGCCCATATGGCGACTCCACGCCCCTGCCCCCTCTCTCCTCGCCTCCGCGTCGACGCCATCGCCGCCACCACATCCAAGATCACCGGCGATCATGCCTTCCCCCTTCCCTGCTGAGGCGGTGACAGCTGGACCATGGGATCCTCCTCGGATCTTGTGGACGGACTGGACTTTGACGTCGGTCTAGTCTTCCAGGAAGAAGTTCGTCGACGCTTTCGTGCACCGGTACACTACCCCTCCCCCTCTCCGGATGGATCCTTCTTCCTGCTTGTCACTTTTCGGAGATTTCTTTTTCGCCTCACGGAGGAATCAGTCTCTCTGGCTTTACAATCCTGTTTGGGTGGCCGGGCAGAAAATTTTCATGTGCGTTTCTTGAGCAATAACCATTTTCGCATCTCGGTTTTCTCCAAAGATGTGGGCTTTTACATTTACAAACTTCGTCGTGTGATCTCCACGAAGTTTGATCTCTACTTTCATCTTTGGAACAACGGTACTCCTCATTGGGAAAGAGAAAAAAGAGCTTGGGAAATAGAACAGGAAAAAGAGTGGACTAAAGTAATCTCTAAGCAAGAGAAACGTGCTCTGAAAAAACATGAGAATGCTTCCAAGCGTGTGCGTTTTGCGGAGAAAGTTGTCCAATCTACTCCTGTGAAATCCAAGCCAGTTAGTTTCTCCTTTGGATCTTTCAACACTACTGTGTTTCCGGATGATTTCTCTGGCCAGCCCCTCAAGAACAGAAAGTTCTATTCCGCAAAGGGCGATCAAGGGAACCGTGTTCTTCGCGATCCGGAGTTCTCGGCGCGTTCTCAGGAGCGGGACAACATCGCTAAGGTTTTTTCAAATTCAAACAGCACTCCTCGGACCGTTGTCTGCTCTATTTGCTTGGGCTCTAGTCATGAAAGCTGGGCCTGTGCTTCCAGGATCCAATGTTATCGATGCTCTCTCTTTGGTCACAATGGCAATCTTTGCCAAACCTCTGCCCCGGCCTGGAAATGGTTCCCCAAATTCTCCACCACTAAGTGCAAGCCCAAAATCATCTGGAGGCCCAAGAAACAGCCGGCGGCGGATCATCATGACGAACCAAAACTCAAAACCATCTGGAGGCCCAAGAAATCGCCGGCGGTGGATGAACCTAAAGAAAGGAATTATGAACCACAAACAAAATCCCGAGATTTTAGAGAGCCCTGCCTCAAACCCCGAGCCACCATAGCGGACTCCCCGCCTTTCACTGCTCGGCAACAGGACTCTCCGTATTCCAACTCAAGTCCGCCGGCCTCCTCCCCAGCAAACCAAGAAAACCCCAATCTGCCGGAGTGCTCGGCGGCGGACTCCGATCAAGAACCAATGGCCAACTTTCCCGTCAACCCGCAAGCTTTCCTTGCCGCCGGCCTCCAAGTTGATCATGGTTGGAACCGGCCCTCCAGGGCGCACGTGGCTCTCGGAGGGGAACCAACAAGGGAACATGAGGATTACGCCATCGTCTCCATCAACCCCATGCCGCAAGAGGTCAACGAACTCCGGCCAACCCTCAACGTAGCTTGTGACTTCCTCGAGCATGATCAGAGGGTACGCATTATCTCCTCCACCCTCTCTCCGCTTGGCCTGGGCCTGATTAGATTAAGATCAGTTGCTCAGCGAGATCGGCTTGTCAGAAACTCACCCTTCCATCTGGGCCAATCATGTTGTTACTGTGGTCAAACACGATGAAGGAATCAATGCCAGATCATGTACCTACACCAGAGTCATTTGGATCATGTTCTTAGCTTTTCCCCTTGATTTCCAGAAAGACCTGTTTATCAGAGCTGCTGTCGCTCCATATGGCCGCCTGCTTGAATGGTACAAAGACGAGAACAAATCGTGAATCCTAGTCCAGGCTTTGGTCCTCAGTCCGGATAGAGTTCCCCGCAGCCTTATAGTCTCCAGGGGGACCTTGATTGGAGGGATGGGTCGTTCTTGGGCAGTACCTGTCTTCATCCTCAATGGAAACTTCCCTGATGCGTTTCCAGCTGACGAAGATCCTGTGCCATTGGATGGGGAACCACATCCGGAGCATCCACCAATTGTGATGGGTCCAAACCCGATGGAACCAAACTGGCAAAATGAACAGAATGGTGCAGCTCAAAATCAAGGAATCTTTGGAGGTATCCCTCACTTTCATGTTCCTAAGCATGATCCTGAAGAACATGCAGAGCCTGAACCTGTAGAACACGCTGATGACAACCTGGAACAGGGAAATGCAGACCTTCAACAGGGGGAGCAATTGCCTGATGGGAACAACAATGAGCTTCCTGAGGTTATGGAACTGGACATGTCGGGCTCTTCCATGAATTTTCTGAGAGCAACTGGCCCTGATATTGCACTAGAAGATGTCTTTAATGGCCAAGATAGCTCCTCTTCATCAGATGAAGTCAGTTCAGTGTTAAGTGAAGACATGCTCAGGTTCATCGTCGCTCAGAATCAGTGTGCCACAATCACACTATTTCACAGGAGAGGAATCCCAAGTGAGAGCAGCTCCAAGAAGTCACTTTCGTTCAGGCCAATTCTGTTAGACAGTGAAACATTTCAAGCTCATGAAAATCATCAGAACTCAGCTGAGGCTGCGCTTGCAATTGTCCCATGGATGCCCTGCATCCCTGCTTGCCTTCTGCAACTCTGGCCTGATGTGGTGACCGCGTGGCGGCATAAGAAATCCATTCCTGACATACAGATCACCCAGTCTGAAAGCTTAAGCCAAGCCCAAGAGGCTTCTAGCCCAGAAATTTTGAATTTCAAACATCTCAGATCCAGCCCGGCCCATCAAAGCCAAAGGGCCGAATGAGAAGAAAAGGCACAGCCAGCACACTATCTCTTCCAAGAACCATCTCTAATCCCTCTAGCCCTATGGCAGAAAGCAGTGTCAAAAGAAGCTCTAGATTGAACAAGACAGAGGGATTTTGTGCGGTCCGCCTAGAGCGTGAGCCTGCAAAGAAAAGGAAGATCAGTATTATCCAGATTGATGAGCAGACTGGAAGATCTGGGCCTGTTCCCCTCGCTGTTCTGCAGGAATGGGGCGTTAAATGTGGAGTAGCTCCTGGTGAACTCTCCAACGAGGCACTGATGCAAGACCCAGCAGTGAACTCCGATAAAGATCATCCACATGAAGATACAACACTGCAAAGCTGAAGCCCCAGCCACATGGTGGCCCAAACTCTTTCTTTATCTGTCTTTTTTCCTCTTTAAAATCTCGCTGTGTAGTTATCATCCTCGAAGTGTGACACCCTGTTCTTGGCATACTCTCCTGCTGATGCTGGACTCAGCAGCTTTTGGTTTTCCTTTCTTTTCTGTTCCCCCATGAATAATCGTAATTGGAACATCCTGTGTTGGAACATTCGAGGTATGAATGCCTCTGATAAGTGGGACGCAGTTAGAAACAAAATTGAGGAGAGCGCCTGCTCTGTGATTTGCATTCAGGAGACGAAACGAGAGCACATTGACACTTCCTTTATCAGGAATTTCGCTCCAAGACGCTATGATTGTTTTGATTTCATTCCTTCTTTGGGCGCCTCGGGTGGGCTTCTCGTGGTTTGGTGTAGCTCGGTTTTCAAAGGGACAGTGATACATAAAGAATCCTTTGGCCTAACTGTCAGTTTCCAATCGGTTCACAATGGCGACCCCTGGATGCTAACCAACATCTATGGCCCTTGCGATGAGCCGGAGAGAACAGAATTCATCAACTGGTTTAGGAATCGCGACATTGCTGACAGCGATAACTGGATTTTTGTGGAGATTTCAACTTTTACCGTTCTTTGGCAAACCGCAATAGACCAGGTGGAAATCTATCAGATACTCTAATTTTTAATGATGCGATCGGCCACTTGGGCCTAATTGAACTCCCACTGAAAGGGAGGTCTTTCACATGGAGCAACATGCAAAACGACCCGCTGCTAGAGCAGCTCGACTGGTTCTTCACATCTGTGAATTGGACAGTGAATTTCCCAAACACAGAAGTTCTTCCGATGGCAAGGATCACTTCTGACCATATACCGTGTAAGATCTCTATTAGCACAAAGATACCACGAGCCAACATCTTCAGATTTGAGAATTTCTGGGTTGAGATAGAAGGTTTTCATCAGACAGTAAGCACAAGTTGGCAAGGCAACAATTTACACAATTCAGTTAGAACAATCTCCTCCAAATTTAAGAAGCTGAGATCAGATCTGAAGAAATGGAGCAAGGAGCTGTCCAATTTAAGCCTTCTTATTGATAATTGTAACACGGTCATCGGGCATATTGATTTGCTAGAAGATGCAAGACAACTCTACAACACAGAAAGCAATTTAAGGAAAATAGTCAAAAGACACCTAAAAGATCTTCTGCATTACAAAAATGAGTACTGGAAGAAAAGGCACACGGTGAATAGGATCAAATTTGGTGATGAATGCACTAAATTCTTCCATGCTATGGCCACCATTTCATACAGAAGAAATTCTATCTCACAGATCATCAATGAAGAAGGAGCATGGATCCAGGATCATGAAGGAAAAGCAAACCTTCTCTGGACATCGTTTAGAAACAGACTAGGCACAAGTCTGGGCATCAACATGCAGTTCAATCTCCAGGAACTCTTACACCACAGGGAATGTTTACAAGGTATAGATGCCCCCTTTCAGACTGAAGAGATCGACAAAGTTGTGAAGGGCATGCCTATTGATAAAGCACCAGGTCCTGATGGCTTCAATGGTCTTTTCATGAAAAAGTGTTGGCAGATTGTGAAATATGATTTCTATGCCTTATACAATGATTTTTATTGGGACACAGTTAAGCTGGATGGAATCAACTCCTCCTTTATCACCCTGATACCAAAGACACTAAACCCTGAATCGGTGAATGATTATAGGCCAATTTCCCTGATGAATGTCAGCCCTAAACTTATCTCCAAGCTGCTAGCAGATAGGCTACAGAAAGAAATTCTTCAGCTAGTACACAAAAACCAATATGGTTTCATTAAGACAAGAACAATACAAGATTGTCTAGCCTGGAGCTTTGAATATATTCATCAATGTCACCAGTCAAGAAGAGAATGCATCATTCTAAAGCTAGACTTTGAGAAAGCGTTTGATACTGTTGAGCATCAGGCAATCCTTGAAATCATGAAACATATGGGATTCCCTGACAGGTGGCTTGACTGGATAACTAACATCTTCAGCTCAGGATCATCTGCGGTCCTACTAAATGGAGTACCAGGAAAGGTTTTCAAATGCAAAAGAGGAGTCAGACAAGGGGACCCCCTTTCACCCCTACTCTTTGTCATTGCTGCAGAACTCCTTCAAGTCCTAATCAACAAAGCATCCAACCTGGGTCTGTTAGTGCCACCAATCCCACAGCCAAGTGAAGACTTCCCAATCATTCTGTTGACGCGGAAAATCGGCGGTCGTATCTCCGCGGTCAGCACACGAAGACCAGGGAGATCTGCTTTGCTCCAGTGCCAGCCCACACTCCAGTTTAGGTTCGCAGCGTGCCAGTCAATTTGACCTGAAATTGACAAGGGGATAAAACAGTTAAATTGCTCTTTGATTGTGCTGGCTCTATTTCAGACGATGGAGTAACGTCGAATTTTAGCCAAGACCCAATCAGACACGTATCGGCCGATACCAATCGGACCTCAAAATCGGACTTCATTGATGACGTCAATCAGACCGAGTGATCGGACCTCAATCAGACACCAAATCGGACCTCAGAATCGGACCAATCAGGATCGGACCTTGATTGATATAACAGATCAGCCTTTGAATAATAAAATAAAGCATAAAACAAGGCCAATATGTAAAATAATGGATCAGCTGTGTCTTTAAACAAGATATCAAGTAATCAAAGTGTAAGCCGATACATTGTCCATCTTGCCTAGTTACCAGTTTGACTCATCTTATCGGACCATCTAATTAACCAATCGGACCATAGCCTTTTCAGAGAAATCTAGCTCCGACGTAGGGAATCTAGATTTCTCTAGCTATGATCAAATCAGATAGCTAGATAGTCAAATTCAACTTGCCAATCTGACATCTAAACAAGATGCTCGCACAGGTGTTGATCAGATTAAGCAAATAAGCAGATAAAACATTAACAGGGTCGTTCTGATTCTAAGATATGCTACCAAATAATCAAGCAAGACCTAGCTCCGACGTAGGGAATCTAAACCACACTTAACATTCAAATAGCAATAAGGCATAACCAAAGCTTCCTTTGACTAATCAAGATGAATCTAGCTCCGACGTAGGGAATCTAGACCAAGCATGACAGTCGAAGATTAATCTAATCGTATTGCAAAGATCCAGCTCCGACGTAGGGAATCTACACCAGTACAATACTCAAAGAACAACCAGATTAAACCACAAAGCAGGATCGGACCTAGAACGATGCTGTAAGATAAATATTGCTTAAATCACCAAGACCAATGCTCAAAGCCGTTGAAGAAGTAGAATTGATTCACATGGCGTAGATCTAAACCAATCTAGCAACTCCAACAAACCGCAAAAACTGCCTTTAGTAACCAAGATTACTCTAGCTCCGACGTAGGGAATCTAGACTAATCTTGATACCTAGCTCCGACGTAGGGAATCTAGGCTTAAAGTGCAGTCCGATAAACGATAATCTGTTGAATAATCAATATTGATCTAGCTCCGACGTAGGGAATCTATATCAATCTTGATTATCCAAAGATAAATCGGTTGAACAGTATAAACGAGAAAGGGCGATGCGCCTCAATTCAAAGCCTATACTAGTTCGATAAATTGACTAACTTACTGGTAAGCCGGAGATCAGAACTGATGCAGCCCGTCCACCAATGAGCTTCGTCGTAACTACTACTAGGGTTTTTGGCGTGAAGCCGGGTTGTATTGATTGTGAGAATAGTTCTTTACAATGGACGAGGGTTCATATTTATACCCTGGTCATGGAGAGTCCTGATCGGACTAGACTAACTTGCGAATAAAGTAAACTAAATCTAATATAGAATGGGACTCTCAATATGCCTTCAAAAAGGAAATAGTCCCCGCATCTGATACACTTCCTCCTCAGCCGACGCGCCTTTCCTATTGTACTCGTCATCGGGTCGGACTCCTGCTTCATCGGATCCCTTCTGCATATCGGCTTCCTTCTCTGTCATCTTCGGCTTTGACCAGTCAATGGGTCCACTGCACAGTCTCAACCTCACCACGTCACCATCTGACTCATCATGTCAGGTGCGAAAATCTGGTGTCAACACATGCCCCCCAATTTTGGAATAAAATATCATTTTGTTCCAAAATCCGTATCTGTCATCATAACTCCTTCACCGATTTTCGTGCCAAAACTTTCCATCCCTGCATCATGTAGTTCCTTGATTTTCGGGCCATAGTTTTTTCTTTCTTCATCAATAACCCGCAGAGCTTATCTTCTTCTTCCTCTCTCCCGAGCGATAGCATCTCTGACAATGAATAGCATATGGAACCCTGCATTTACCTCACGGGTATCCATGCGTCTATTGACCCAGACGAAACGACTCTTCAATGCAGCTCCTCAAAAGACGCCCCTCTCCTTCAATTACACCAACTCTGAATCAATGACATATCTTCACGAGAATACTGTTCTTTTATTTGGACAGTTTCCACAAGCATCCCTTGGATCCCATTTCTCCTTTAATGCTCTCATCGACCGCCGGCTATAAATACCTGCATCAGGTCCTCTTCTTCCACCATCCCTTAGCCATGGCGCAACTAATATTCATGATAGAACACAAACTCCTTCTGTTTGATATAGGATCCTACTCCTTCTTCCTCTTCTGCTAGAAGAATTCTCGTGAAGTAACATAGGGTACTCCCCCTTTCCTGATCCTGCAGTGAATCCAAGTGGAACTCCTGCTAGAAGAATCCTCGTGAGGTTTCTTCATGGTTCACCAAAGGGAAGGTTTTTCAGAGGGGTGTAATAGAGTGCCCTTTACAAGTTAGGGAAAA
>CM014276.1:57657725-57667968 GCA_004135705.1 Alloteropsis semialata
ATACCAACTTTCATTCTTCCCTTAACAAGTCACCATTTGAAGTGTTATATGGGCAAGAACCATGTCATTTTGGTATATCAAGTGGAGGAATCATGTCAGATCCCTGATTTGCAAGTCTGGCTAAAGGAAAGGCAGGGTATGAAGGAGCTGATTCATCAACAGTTGCTCAGAGCTTAGCAACATATGAAACATCAAGCTGACAAGCACAGGATTGAATGATCTTTTGCAGTGGGTGACTTGGTTTGGTTGAAATTACAACCATATGTTCAAACATCTCTGGCCACCAGATCCAACCAAAAGTTATCCTTTTGCTACTTTGGGCCTTATGAATTTGAAAGCATAGTCTGTTCAGTTGCCTATAAACTGAAGCTACCTCCAACCACAAACATCCACCCGGTTTTTCATGTCTCGTTACTGAAGAAAGCAACAGGTATCCTGAGAACTAACTTCCCCACATGACCACCAAATACTTCTGTCACGCAGGTTCCTGAGTTTGTGATTGATCGTCATCTCAAGAACAAGAACAATCGGGTGATAATAGAACTGTTAATCAACTGGAAGGGATGGCCCGCCGAAATGTCTACCCAGGAAGAAGAAGATCAGGTTCGCCATCTTCTTCCTTCTGCAACGGCTTGCGGACAAGCCGTAATTCAAGAAAGGGGGGATGTCACGGATCACAAGTCTAGAGGCCCAATGAAGGATGAGAGGTCTGAAGCCCACCAAGACGCAGCAAGGCCCATAAGAGCTAAGAAGCCCAATCGTCTAGTAGTCAGGCCAGAGTGGCTGTGAGGGAGAACCAGGCCCATGCAACGGGCGTCGCTCAAGGAGCATGTCACTACAAGAAATGTCTTAATCTATGACGAATTTTTCTTGACGTTTTCAGAAAACGTCACTCTGGGTCATCATCTATGACGTTTATCTAATTTTCGTCATGGATTTGCTGTTATGGATATTGGGCCCAAAACTTTGTGACGTTTTATCGATTTTGTCACAATCCGGCCCATAAATAATGACATTGTAGCGAATTCGTCATGATCAATAAAAAAAACGTCATGATCCAATTTCTAGTATTTATTTTATTTAGCCCTTTTGGTTCTATTGCTGACGTGGCGAGCACACGGACAGGTCATCAGTCCAGTCAGCAGGCATCCAGGCTCAAAATTTTTTTAAAAAAGCGACGCGCAGAGGAATCGAACCCGCGCCCTAACGCTTGGGCCTCAGCACGCCTTACCATTGCGCCAGTCGGCTCTTTGGTTTTGGATACAGACTTTTGTAGTTATATTCAATAGAATGTCCGCTGTTTAGATTTTATAGCAAAAAACTGTGTGGTCGGGAGGAATCGAACCGCCGACCTGGCACTGGGAAAGAGTGGTTCTACCACTGCACTGCTTGCGTGTTTGTGGAGGTTGAGGGAACTTTTTTATTTTGCATTGTTCTGTTCATCAATTTTATCATCACATACGAAGGTTTCCCCATCCCGTACCCGACACAGACCGCATCGGGGCCGCTGCCCACCACGGCTTCTCGCCCCGCCGCCGCTGCACAGCACCGCATCTGCCCCCGCCGCCGCCGTCGCTGCCTAGCAGGCTGCCATCACCACCGCATCTCGCCCGCGCCCCGCCCCCGCTGCCAACCAGGCCGCCATTGCAGGTCGCCCCCGCCGCTGCAGCACCTGGAGACGGATGCGAGGATTGAGCGCGTCGTCCCCAGCGTAGCTGGTCAGGAAGATGTAGAACGGCGACGACTTTACCACGATGAGGAGCATGTTTCTCTGTGTGGTGTTGTCCCTCTGAACGCCTCTTACCTGGCTCATCCCAGCAGGGGCGATTTCTGCAGAAGCGTGCACTGACCACCGTCCTCACTGCCGGTGGCGGCGCCTCGGCCGCTGCCACTGCTGGTGCCGGCGTGTCCATCTTCACGGCCGTAACTTTCCCCCACCGAAGGCACACAATCTGCATCACCTCAACATTGGCCGGTAGCCAAGGTATATAACACTGTAAATATTTTCTTGGCTATATTGAATTTGTGCATAATTATTAATTTGGGTTTTTTCTGCAATGCTTTATTAGATGGATCGAAGTTGGGTGCATCGCAAATTATTTTCCCCTGAATACATGGATGGTGTGAAGGAATTTATGAGCTTTGTTCAAGAGAAATTCAGTGACAATGTCCAAATTCTGTGCCCGTGCAGTAGATGCCTTAATCAGAAATACCTAGGTCAGGCTCTTGTCAAGAAGCACATTCTAATGAATGGTATGGATAGTAGCTATACTAGATGGATTCATCATGGAGAGGATTTGAATGATGATGTTATTGAGCATGTTCCTGCTGCTGATGTGCATGACAATGATGATTGGTCCATAGATGGGGTAGGTGTGACAGAGGACGACAACAATGATGTTGATCCTTGGGAAGCGATTTTAGGAGACCTACATACTGTTGCAGCAGAAGAAGAAAGTCAGGTTGGAGAAAATGAGGATGGTGATGTAGGACCTCGTGAGGAAGATACATTTTTTAGAATTGCCATGAGAGAGGCAAAGCGTCAGCTTTATCCCGGTTGTAGCCAATTCTCAAGGTTCTCCTTTGTGGTAAAGCTCCTTCATATGAAGTCATTGTACAGGATAAGCAATTCTTTCTGGTGCATCCATGATTACCCAGCTTTGAGCACTCTTTCTGGTCGTACGACAAAAGGATATTTTGCATGTATTCACTGTGACAAGCACCCTCTTTCGTATGGCCTTAGTGATGGTCCAGGATCCATGGGAGTCCTCATGGGCCACAGTCCCGTTAGGAAATTGGGCCGGCAACTCTGACTGATACGAGGAAGGAGCGTACAGCTTAAGGAAACTAGTCGGGTATTGGAAAACAACCCGGCCTACTCATGTTAGGACTCTGTGTATTGTGTCCGACTAGGAGTTTGTATTTCTTGCCTTGTAGACCCTGTCTCCCGAGTATATAAGGTGAGGCAGGGACCTCTTGTAAAATCATACCCATCAATACGAGAAGATCCACCATACAGGACGTAAGGTATTACGCTCTCTACTCGAGGCGGCCTGAACCTGTCTAAATTGTCTCGTGTCCACCATCGTGCTTCTGGTTCTGGCGAGGCCCTCACGAACAACTCGACTACTTAGGGACCCCCATAGTAGGCTAGCCGGTATAAAAAACTGACAGCTGGCGCGCCAGGTAGGGGCTCTCGTCGAGAATCGTTCAGCAAGCTCGATGGCACCAGTCATCATCAACTGCGACGGCGACATGGCGTTCGAGAAAGGCGCCACCTTCGTCTTCGGCTCCTGGGTTGCACGGCGGACGGCGTGGGCAACTTCGACCGCGTCCTCAAATCACCGACTCCGGAGCAACTCGCCGACAAGCTCGACGAGATCGCGCCCCCAGGTCCGAATACAACTCGGGCTCGGGGAACCTCGAGTTCGAACTCAACTCGGACTCAAGGAATCACTCTTCCTAGCCCGATTTCAACTCGGGCTGGGAAAATTCCGAAGCGGACCAGGCAATCCGAGTCGGTTTCTGAACCATCGGCTATGCCAAAATCCGCCAATTCAAAAATCCAGAAGAAAAGGAGTCCAGCCACTGTTAAGCACGAGGCTGACACCCCAAGCCAATATCCCTTTGGACTCGCGGGCCTCACCTCCGCTTTCCAGGCGGCATCCTCAAAACAACTCCGATCTCTGGTCGAATTCGACGAACTTCCCCTGAACGGGAAACAAGTCGGACTCATCATTACTTCAACCCCCGAAGGACGATTTGTTCACTGGCCGGGACGCAAGCCAGCACTTGGAGCAACACCACAGGAAGACCTGCACATGTCTCGCATCATTGCGCGTGCATCGATCCACTCCCGTTTCAACACGGGCAACCCCTGAATTCTTCAAGCAGCCGCGGCTCAACTGTCCCAGTAACTTCAAGCACAGGGAGCTATTCACCAGGGCGTCAAGCCATGGTGATCATCGCCCAGGAATAAGAAGTCTCCAACGATGAGCCAACTGTGGAGAACGAAGCTGAAGCTGACCGTAACCGACGCAGGGAGCGAAATGTTGCTTGTGCAGAACGACGTCGCCGCCTCGGCCGTAGGCTACCTCCACAGGACCTCAACGCCAAGTTTCGGCAAGTCGCCAACCAAGACGTCTACTCCAGCGCTGCAGCCAACATCATGGCTGTCGTCACAGAGCTGGGACAGATGCCTGAAACTCCTGAAATCCTCAGGATGAAGACGATGCTCGAGACAGCAGCCATCCAGCATGACGCAGTCAACCCGGCGAAGACCATCACCCGAGTACCAAGCCGCCAGACAAGCAGCCGACATCCTGAAGTTGGAAACCGAGGCAACCAGTCCCACCACCCGAGCAGAGAACAACGCCAACCCCAAAACGAGGGAGGCATAGTACTCGGCGGCGGAGGTCGTGACCACGGCGCCGGACCAAGCAACCGCGAAGTTCAGTAGAGCCACATCGGCGGGCGTGACGGCAACCGAAACAGGGACAGACGCCCCGGGAATCATGACAACAACAGGGATCTGCGACAACAATTGCCACCCAGAGACGCGCGCACCATCATCTCGTCACAGGCACGCGATCGCGAAGAACAAGAACGCCGCAAACGCCAGGAGTACGACCAAGTCTACGGAGCGCCGGGTCAGGATCACCACAACCTCCACAAGTACGAAGGGTTCCCGGTCTTCTCAGACCGCATCCGTGCTACTTCCTGGCCCGACAAGTTCAAACCAGCTCATATCGATAGATATGACGGCAAACGCGATCCCGAGCAGTGGATTCGTATCTACTACTCGGCAATCAAGTCGGCGAGGGGCAACACCGACACCATGTGCACCTATCTCCCAGTAGTCCTCGATCAGGCCCCACTGACCTGGCTAGAAGGGCTCAAGCCGGCCTCCATTGACTCCTGGGACGAACTCTGCAAGGCTTTCATCAACAACTTCCAGGGTTCATGGCAGAAGCCGGGTACTCGCTTTGACCTAGCCCAGTGCAAACAAGGCCAGAATGAGTACTTGCGCAGTTACAACCGGCGATTTTGGGAGAAGCGCTCAACCAGTGCAGGCCTATCCGACCAAGATGTCATTGATTGCTTCCACGGTGGCCTTACAGACCCCGTGCTGCACCTCGATTTCGGAAGGAACAGGCCAAAGACACTAGAGCAGATGCGAGACCTCATCAGCCGCTGGTCAGATGCTGAAGACCTGCAGCGTGAGAGATTCAACCGTAACAAGTCGGGAGGAGATCGCAACAACAACAACGACCGTAACAAGGGCAAGCAAGTTGAGAACAACAGCAAACGCGACTTCAACGACAAGAAGCGCAAACCTGAAGACACGGTCAACGTTGCTGAGAAGAACTCTTCCCGCAGGAAGTTCGAAAAACTACTCGACAAGCAGTGCCCTTTCCACCCAAAGGATAAGCACTCAAGCAGGGACTGCTGGTCGCTTAAGAAAGCGTTCTCAGCGGAGGGCGCTCCCAAACCAAACAACCCTGACAACAAAGGAGACAAGGGTGACAAAGACACCGGCTACCAACAAGCCGACAAGGTTGTCAACGTCATCTTTGGGGGAATCACTCAGTCAGAATCAAAGCACAAGCAAAAGCTTATCCACCGCGAGATTGCCTGCATTGAGCCTGCCATCCCCACCTTCCTGAAGTGGTCAGAAGTCCCCATCAGCTTCTCTCGCGATGATCAATGGACCAACATCAAGAACCCGGGGCGATACCCTCTGGTGCTCGACCCTGTGGTAGCTGGCGCGCGACTCACAAGAACATTGATCGACGGTGGAAGTGGACTCAACATCCTGTTCGCCAAGACTTTGAAGAAGATGGGCTTAGACATCACCAACCTGCTCAAGCCCACTGATTCACCCTTCTACGGCATTGTTCCAGGCAATGCTGCCGTGCCCCTTGGCCAGGTATCACTTCTGGTTACATTTGGTACTGAGGCCAACTACAGGACCGAGTACATCACATTCGAGGTCGCCGACTTCGAATCATCGTACCACGCGATCCTGGGAAGACCCGCTCTGGCGAAATTCATGGCGATCCCACATTACATCTACCTCGTCCTGAAGATGCCAGGCCCTAAGGGGATCTTATCCCTAAAGGGCGACCTGAAGACCTCCTACGATTGTGACACCGAGGCAGTGATGATTGCTGCAAGCATGCAGCAACCGAGGCAGGCAGCAATCGTAGCAGCTATGGCGAAACAACTCGGCGAGGCTGAGATGGGCATCCCAACGAAAAAGCCAGCCGTGCCAAACATGAAGCCCTCCCAGAAAGTTTCAATCAAGGCAATCGACCTAGGAACGGGCGACCCCTCCAAGACGGCGCTGATCGGCGCTGACCTGCCTATCAAATAGGAAAGCGCGCTCACCAGCTTCTTACGGGACAACCGCGACATCTTCGCATGGAAGCCGTCTGACATGCCGGGAGTCCCAAGGGAGTTGGCTGAGCACAAACTCAACGTTGATCCTGCCGCCAAGCTGAAGAAACAACGCCTACGACGCTTTGCCCAGGACAAGAAAGAAGCCATCCGTTCGAAACTGGCAAAACTCTTAGCAGCCGGGTTCATTAAAGAGGTGTTCCACCCTGATTGGCTCGCTAATCCTGTCCTGGTCCGCAAGAAGAACAACAACGAGTGGAGGATGTGTGTCGATTACACCGACCTGAACAAGCACTGCCCAAAGGATCCCTTCGGGCTACCTCGCATCGATCAAGTGGTGGATTCTACAGCTGGCTGCTCTCTACTCTGTTTCCTGGATTGCTACTCAGGCTATCATCAGATAAGCTTGCACAAATACGACCAGATCAAGACAGCGTTCATCACTCCGTTCGGCGCTTACAGCTACACTACAATGTCTTTTGGACTCAAAAACGCAGGGGCAACATATCATCGTGCAATTCAGAGTTGTCTCAATGCTCAGATTGGCCGCAATGTGGAAGCCTATGTTGATGACGTCGTCGTCAAGACAAAGAACCCGGATAGTCTCATCGATGACCTGTCCGAGACCTTTGCACATCTCAGGGAATTCCAATGGAAGCTCAATCCTACCAAGTGTGTGTTTGGCATGCCCGCGGGAAAACTGCTGGGCTTCATAGTCAGCCACCGGGGAATTGAAGCTAATCCTAAGAAAGTTACCGCTATTACATCCATGACGCCTCCAAAATCCCTCAAGGACGTTCAGAAGCTGACTGGATGCATGGCGGCCCTCAACCCATTCATTTCAAGGTTGGGTGACAGAGGATTGCCTTTCTTCAAGCTCCTCAAGAAGCAAGACAAGTTCGTATGGACTCCAGAAGCTGATGCGGCGTTTGAAGACCTTAAGAAATTTCTCCAGTCACCACCAGTACTGACTGCTCCAGCTGATCAGGAACCACTGCTTCTCTACATAGCAGCAACAACTCACGTCGTGAGTACTGCTATTGTAGTCGAGCGGGAGGAACCCGGCCATGTATACAAAGTACAGCGGCCAGTTTACTTCATCAGCGAGGTGCTTTCAGAATCAAAAGTGCGATACCCCCAGGTCGAGAAGCTATTAGATTTCATGCTTGAACATATATATATTCGATATTGACAATATGTATACATATATACCTCCTCGGCCCGAACACTTCCAGCGGCAGGTTCTTCCATGCCATCACCTGACATATTCAGGTATTGGCTGCCATCGTCACCACCTGCCTCCTCGTCGACGTCGAGAAGGTTTGTGGCACGTGCACTGCCTTTTGCGATTTGTTCCATCATATACACGTTCATTTCCTCTTCTGTCATATCCATTTCGTCTTCCGTCTATCAAATTATATCAAATTCGATCAAATTCGATCAAATTCTACCAAATTCTATCAATTCCTATCAAATTATATCACATTCTATCAAATTCTATCAAATTTTATCAAATTCTATCAAATTATATCAAATTGTATCAAATCCAACCAAATTCGATCAAATTCTATCAAATTCGATCAAATTCTATCAAAGTCTACCAATTTCTATCAATTTCTATCAAAATTCACCAAATTCTATCAAATTCAACCAAATTCTACCAAATTCGACCAAATTCTATCAAAATTGACCAAATTCTATCAAATTCAACCAAATTCTATCAAATTCTACCAAATTCTATCAAATCCAACCAAATTCGATCAAATTCTATCAAATTCGATCAAATTCTATCAAATTCTACCAATTTCTATCAATTTCTATCAAATTCTATCAAAATTCACCAAATTCTATCAAATTCAACCAAATTCTACCAAATTCGACCAAATTCTATCAAAATTGACCAAATTCTATCAAATTCTAGATTCATATTTCAATAAATTACATGAAAAATCCTATAATTACATAAAAAAAACTTATAATTACATAAAAAATCCTATAATTTCCAATAATTACATGAAAAATCTAATAATTACATACAAAACATAATTTGGGCAGCATTTCCCCTAAAAATTGAGCATTATGAGACCACCACAAAAAAAAATCTAATCCAATCCACGTATCATTCATGGCATATCCGAATTATTACATCCATCATCCAAGCATCATTCATCCAAATTCTAGATTCATATTTCTATAAATTACATGAAAAATCCTATAAATACAATAACTCACACAATTCCAATAATTCACACAATTCCAATAATTCACACAATGCAAAATTCAAAATCATTTCTAATTATATATAAAATGGTAATACCACAAATGATATATATCAAAAATGATATAACAAAATTCATATAAAAATAAAAAACACACACATACGCACACAACACTTACACACTGTCAGAACACGCCGCGGGGTCAATCGGCCGGCGGGGGGGTGGCGGCGGCGGGGTCGGTCGGCGTGGGAGCTGGGCCGGGCGACACGCGGGGGCACGCGGAGCAGGGGCCACGGCGTCGGCGGCGTCGCGGGCGGGACTCGGGCGGGGCGGCGGCGGCGCGGCGCGGAGGGCGGCCAGGGCGGTGCTCGCGGCGCTGCTGCGGAGGCAGGCCGTGTTCCTCTTCGCGCCGCTGCTCTACGTCGCCGCGATCCTGCTGTACATGGGCTCGCTCCCGCTCGACGCCGTGCCCCGGATCATCGCGCGCCAGCCACCCGGGTCGGTGTACCGCAGCCCGCAGCTGTACGCGCGGCTCCGCTCCGACATGGACGCCGACAACTCCACCGACGCGGTCAGTCCTCCCCTCCTCTCTACACATTCACTGCCGCGTTTCGATTTTGTTTGCGGGGCCTGCAGTGTGGCGCAAATGTCTGGCCGTATTGATCATTAATTAACTGCCTAATGTTCGACTGGGCTCGGTGTGCAATGCTTTTGCATATGTTTTGGTCGAGCTGAGATGGTGTACCGTGCGCACTAGCTAGTGACTGGTACCCGCTTATATTGTTTTTAATTTGTGTTGATCTATTCGAATGGGAACCTGGTCTTTGTCCAATAGCGGGGAATGACAGTGGAGATGTGCCTGAAACGTGGGGTTTGTATGGTATTTACTTGTTTTTCATGTGATTCCTATGGCATCATGGGATGATAGGAACAATCAAATTTTATCATCTTCTGAATCTCTGTTCAGGTTGGCAGGTGTATTGAAACATTGTGGCTCCTTGTTACCTTGTATTTTAATCATGGGTTGGTTTAGTCAAACCAGTTCAGTACAGTCATACAGGCGTATGGGATATCCTGCCCTTTGCTATGAAATAGAAAAAGGTGTAGTTGACTAGTTTCTGCATTCATCAAACTACCTCTCATAGGTGATGCTGTTTTCGCTTGCCCTCCTCCTTGTCATGAAGAATATTATTGCCCTAAGTTTTTTAAAAAATAGCATTCACATGCATAATTGGATTCTACAAAAGGAAAATCATGTGACGCCTGAAACCAAACATGATACTCTCATGATCAAGAGGCTCCAGTGACAAACAAGTAAACTTCACCTGCATTTCTGGTGATTAAGTGTTCTAATATCTTCTGTGCTCATCTTCACCATTATTTATTCATGTATCTCTTGCATGTACCTATAGTATCCATTTATTATGTTCTCAAATGAAACAGTATAAGCTGTGGTTTCACATACAAAGCAAATGAATTTAAAATGATCTGATTTAAAGTATGGGTGAACAGACCAAGCAAATGAATTTCAAAACATCAAATCCATAACAGGCCTTCCATTTCTCATGTCAAGTGGAATAAGAACATTGAGTATATATTTTCATCTATTTACATATTCCATTGCA
>CM014276.1:57683699-57715085 GCA_004135705.1 Alloteropsis semialata
ATTACAGCGTTAGAACTAGCCTAACTGTGTACTTGTATCCCTTGGAAAATTGAAATAAATTCCACATGTGAATCTCTTTTTTTTGGTGTCAGCGATCAACGTTGTTGTCATCATCATCGTCATTGGCATCGTCATCATCGCCATCATCATCGTAGACATCGTCATCAGAAGCAGTAGCAGTAGCACCACCACCATCGTCAGCTACTTCTGTAGTATGCTCAGAAAAGGAAATTGAATATTCTGAATTGATCAACGGCATCTCGACCAAGTCTTGCAAACCATCAGGCAGCTTACGCATGATGTAAGCCATGAAATCCATGAAGCACACGGTGCCAAGCGTCGCCTTCCACCCTTTCCTCATTTCTTGCTCCTTAACGGGCCTTAGGAGCTGCATTATCTCCACCGAGCGATCTCGGCGCAGCTCCTTGGCTTCATTCAGTTTGTCGACGATGCTCACCGGTGACACGAGTGTTGGCCTGTAACCCCAGCACACTTCATAGTCCGACCATTCCGGCGTCAAGTCACCCGGCAGGTCTGCTTTGAACATCCTCTCGGTTGTGACATGGTACAGACAGAGCTTGTGAGGCATGTCCTTGAAGTGCAGGACTAGCACGTCGCCACAGTCCCAAACGCCAGCGATCGGGCAGTACAAAAGATCGTCCCAGGAATAGCGCTCCCTCTTCTCGGCGATGACGCACCTCCTCTCCCACCGGTGATCCACCGTGAGCAGCCATAATGTCCTGCGGCGGCCATCGTTCGCCAACGCGCACGGGCGACCGGCCATCTCCAAGAGCTGCGATGGTCTCTCGCCTGGCATGTCGATGGTGCTAACCGTCTCTTCGTCGACGTCGAAAGCAAGCACCACCGCCGGCTCGTCGAAGCGGCGGAGGTAAATTGTGCCGTCAATGTAAAGCGTCTTCACCGACTCCAGGTTGATCTGGTCCTTCGGTCTCGCCGATAACTCGGCTAACTGCGGCGACCACTTCGGATTGTCGGCGTCGCCGAGTGCGTACATCAGCAGCGAATATTTGTAGCGACTCTCGCCGTCGCCGGGGAAGGGGGACCCACGTGGGACGTGCTTGCGGCACACGAGGAGCTTGTAGGTTTTACTGCTCCGGCCGTAGCCCAGTGCCAAGGCGAGGTAAGTGCTGTTCCGGCACAAATCAGGGACGGTTACCTCCTTCGCATCGTCGGCGACGGCCGGGTTCCAGAGGGTGCACCTGGTCGGGGAAGAGAACTCCTCGCCGGAGATTAGCACGACGCCGTTGCATGTGCCGGCGTAGCTCGTTCTGAGATACCTCCCTCCGGCGAGGGTGCGGACCGGGTCGTTGCCTTTGAGCCCGGCGCCGGCCAAGTGGAAGCCGTGGAAGACGCTGACGGGCTCGCGCTCGGGCCTCCTCCTGATCGGCGCGGTGGCGACGTACGCGATGTGCGGGCTTGGCAACGGCGCCGGCGGGGCGAGGCGGAAGTGGAGGCTCCTAAACTCGGCGCTGCGGATCAGGCGGCAGTGGCGCTTCGAGAGCGCCGTGCACGCGACCGCGGTGCGGGCCGGCAGGCGGGCGAGGATGTTGCCGAAGACGTCGTCGCAAACGCCTGCGCCTGGTGCGCCTTCGATGGCTGCCCTCTTCCTCTTCTTTGGGTCTGGAGCACCGGCTGTCGCCGCCGCCGTCTCTCGCTCCTTGGCGATCTCATCCTTCTCCATCACCTCGTGGATTCGTGGCTTGAGTAGATTCCTATAGTTTCTGGCAGTTGGGACACGACGCGATCTACAGTTCCTTGGTGATCTAAAATAGAGGTACCTATCCGAGTAAAGTTCTGTTACGGTTCAATCAAAATAAAGGATGTATGTCATGAATTTTCCTATAGAAAAAAATCTAGCATTTTGTGTCAATACATAGCTGCCACGTCAGTTTCGCGACTAGCAAACAAAATGGAGGTGATCTAAAATAGAGGTAGCTATCCGAGTAAAGTTCTGTTACGGTTCAATCAAAATAAAGGATGTAATGTCATGAATTTTCCTATAGAAAAAAAATCTAGCATTTTGTTACGGTAGCTATCCGAGTAAAGTTCCTTTAGAAAAAAAATACAGTTCCTTGGTGATCTAAAATAGAGGTAGCTATCCGAGTAAAGTTCTGTTACGGTTCAATCAAAATAAAGGATGTATGTCATGAATTTTCCTATAGAAAAAAAATCTAGCATTTTGTGTCAATACATAGCTGCCACGTCAGTTTCGCGACTAGCAAACAAAATGGAGGTGCTACAGAGCAGAAAGGTGACCGATGTAACACTACTTTCCGTAGCAAATCCGTAACAGTTCATCTTTTGTTCCAACTGCTCAAAGTGCCATGTACCGAGTGATCATCGGTCGCAATCTTTTTTTTAAAAAAAAAATCAGACATTTAAGGATAGCTGGTGTGAATCAAATTGTCAAAACCACTATCGAGATGCAAAAAATTTTATTATGATCGATTTGCATATAAACAGTCTATAGGCCACAACAACTTTTACACAGCTCACCGTCGCTCCAACCAAACGGCTTTCTGTTTTTCCCACAGCTCTCAGGCCACAACAGTTTTTCCACAACTCACAGCCCACGACAGTTTTTCCACAGCTCACAGCAGTTTTTTCACAGCTCACAGTCTAACCAAACACACCTTAAACCATTTAGTGGTGGCTTTTCTAAAAGCTAAATACAGCTATAGCGGGCTAAACGGAAGATATTCCATTTAGCAGATTTATAAAAAATTGAAAAAACAGTGATTGTGCACAAATTGAGAACATATACAAATAATTTTAGGCCACCCGTCCAGTTCAGACCCAAATAATGTACACGTATATTTTTCTTTGGGTCAGCCCATCACCTCCAGGCACACGGTGTACATACCAATCAATAGCTTCGTGTCTCTTTCTCAATCTCTTTCTCCATTCTCTCGTAAATTTCAATCATGACTGGGTCACGCCGTCCCCGATTCTGGCCTTCGTGGTCTAGTACTCTGGGTTCATTGCCTCGGCCATCCGTTCTCCTCTGTGTTTGGACGTCGGATCTTTACTTTGCGTTGGGCATCCAGGTTCGGTCTGCGGCCTCGGCGCCACAAGCATCTCCGGCTATGCCTATACATATCAATATCATATTGTCTCATGACTAGTCCGAAGACCATCAACATGAGACCAATAATATTCATATTCCATGATTGCAAGCTCTCAAATATAGAGACCAATGATATTTCATCCATACACATGTCTATTGCTCAACCACTCTAGGTTGCCTTCTTTCTCAAATAGATCTTCACCTTGAATAATATATCTCATTTCTTCACGACATGCCTTCTTAATAAATAGAGACCAACAAACATGCATAGAACCATGTCTTTAATATAAACATCAATGACTTCTCATATTTAACACTTGCCATCATGGGAACACCAACTTGCTTGCTTGATTCAATGAATAACCATATATCTTATTGGCACATTTACCACAAAAAAAATATGAGAATAATTTCCAGCTCATATCTCCCAAAAAAAAATAAGATAGCTCTTTAATAGTTTTGTCATTCAACTCATCAAAACCCATTTAAGGGTCGAGATGTACTTTTAATTTAGATTGAAAATTTTTTTATGTTCTTTACAATTTTTAGTTTACAAAATAAGCAAACGAGTGTAGTAAAAGGGACTCACAACTTTATCAACATAGACCGACTTACCTAAGAAAATCATGAAATATATAATTTAAAATGATAAAATAATCTACACTGTTAATTGATAAAGTGATGTTTTCATCCTAAGTTGTAAAGTATGTATTTTTACTTTTCTTACAGTTGCAGAGTCATACTCCACCAAAATTTGGGAAGCACTAAAATATAAATGTATATCTGAGTCTTGCTCTCTCTTATCAATTATTATTAATATCTTCATATAAAACAAAAAATTCATATTACAATAGTATCAAAATGCATTTTGATTAAACAAAATATTAAAACATAATGCAATTGAACTTCAAATAAAACATTTCACATCTACTCATCTAAAATTTTAAGGGAGAAATTTGGGAAATAATGTTTATATTGAAATGGATGAGTGTAGTCAAAATATAAATATTCATGTTTATCAAACAATTCTAATTAGTTGATGTGCCCAACTGGGGCCCCTAAACAGCTATTATCGAAAATTAGTTTCGCCGCGATTTCAAAATCTCAGTAACTGACTTACAAGTTAAATAAGTTACATCTGTTTCTTTATATCTTACTTGACATAACTAATAGAGTAGAAAAAGCAAAATAAGAACAAACACCAACATCAGCATTTTAGGCATACACTTAACCATCAGTTATTAGCCGTAGGCTATTTAAATGCCAACGAATAAATAGCAAAACAAAACGTAAAAGAAAAACTAATCTGAATCCACAACATTATCGAATAGGAAATCTGGATCGTCTGAATAATCCATCGTTGGCATTTCCACCACATCCTGCATGTCATCGGGCAGCTTCTGCATGATGCGAACCAAGAACTCCATGAGGCACACGGTGCTCAGTGTCGCCTCCTGCCCTTTCCTCCTATCCTGCAGACCGAGGGGATTGATGACCTCCGCAATGCGCGCCGAGCGGTTTCGACTCCGCTCCAGGTCTGGATCAATCTCCCCTGCAATGCTTCCTGGTGACACAAGCGTTGGCCTGTAACCCCAAGATATCTTATACTCGGACCTTTCTATAGTCATCAAATCGCCTGGCAGTTGTGCCTTGAATATCTTCTTCGTTGTGACATCGTTCAACCAAACCTCATCGCAGCTCGAGGCCTCAAGGTACAGCGCTAGCACGCCGCCGCAGTCCCAGGCGCCGATGATCGAGCGACGGGAAAAGTCCTTGTCCGAGATGACACACGCTCACTCCCAATGGCGATCAGCTGTGAGCAACCACAATGCTAAGCAATGGTGGCCGTCAATCCAATGGTTGTCGATCCTCACCATGCATGGACGACCGGACATCTCTATGAGCTCGAAATTTCCGTGCAAGAGTTGGTCTTGCTGGCGCTCGCCCGGTATGCCGATTCTGCTCACCGTTTCGTCGTCGACGTCAAAGGCGAGGATCGCCGATTTCTCCAGGTGGAGGAGATAGATTGTGCCGTCCATGTAGAGTGACTTTTGCTTGATTTCTTCATCCACTCCCTCAGATAGTACAGTTCGTAGTGGAGTTTGCATCTCGGCGCCTCCAAGTGAGAGGACTATTAGCGAATACTCAATGCGATGGGTTGGCCCGCCGATGCGGCGAAACAGGCCGCATGGGCTGATCGTGTTGATCGGATGCGAGTCCTTGCGGCACAGAAGGAGCTTGTAGGTTTTGCTCCTCTGGCCGTAACCTAGCCCCAGTACGAGGCACTCGCTTACCGGCGATGGTTCGGGGATGCTCACCTCCCTCGGAACGTCAGCGACGGCCGGGTTCCAGAGTGTGCACCGGCATGGGGCGGAGAACTCGTCACTGGCGAGGACCACGACGCCGTTGCATGTGCCGACGTAGTTCGTTCCGAGGTGCGTCCATCCGGTGAGCGCGCGCATCGGGGAGCTGCCGCTGAGCCCGGCGCCGGCGACGTGGAAGCCGTGGAACATGCTGGCGGGATTCTTCTGCTCGGGTCTCCTCTTTATGGGCGCCGTCGCCACGTAGGCGATGTGGGGGCGGGGCAGGGGCGCGGCGAGGCGGCAGTGGAGGCTCCTGAACTCCGCGCTGCGGATCCGGTGGCGGTGGTGCTTCGAGAGCGCCGTGCACGCGATTGCGGTGCGGGCCGGCAGGCGGGCGAGGATGTTGCTGATGACGTCGTCGCAAATCATTGCACCTGAAGCACCGCCATCGACGATGGCTGCCCTCTTTCTCTTTCTCTTCCTCGGGACTGGGGCACTCGGCGCCGCCTCCTCTGGCTCCTCATCAGCGACCTCGTCTTGCCCGGCCCCCTTCTCCATGATCCTGTCGATCGTGTATGGTGGTGGGGTTCGTGGTTTGAGTAGATCATAAATATGGCATGGATATATATAACATTGATACGATTGAATTCTGGAGATCCGATTCGAGCTATCTACGGTCAAACTGTATATGTATAAATATGGGATGCCCTACCGCATCGGTTCCGTGCATTGGTAGTTGCACGAACTCAACGATAGCCGGCTTGTATCCACCGTGTCTGAGAAGAAGAAAAGTAGTTTCCAAGGCCGGACAAAAAACTAAGCATTCGCCCCATTTGGAAAGCCAAAGCATAACCTAAAAGTCGCTTCTTCGGAGGGCTTCTTCTCCACCAAAAGATCATAACTGCGGACAACCTGGAAAAAAGGATGGCCAAATGACCCGTCGTGTGGCTTATATATGCAACATAGAACTAGAGACCCCAACACACTTATGCGAAGAATGCACTTACACAAAAGAAGTTTAGAAGAAGCTCGTAGATTGGTTCGGCTTGCAAAGCCTGCCGCAAAGTGACTGTTGACGCAGAATTAGGTCAACACACGAGAGCGCTAGAACGCGCAGCACGTAACACGATAAACCCACAGCTTCCCTGCGCCAACCGATCAGACCGGTCAGGAGCACCGGTCAGACCGGTTCCCGTCGGAGAAGAAGGGGGTAAACCCTAAAAACGCCTCCCGGAAGGATCCGTCAGGAAGAACGCGATCAGGGGTGCCCTAGGGTCGGCAGGCCACCTAGGACGCCTTCAAACGTCGCGGAGACGCACGAAGAACAGCAAGTAGAGGTTGGAAAAGCTAGGGTTTGGAGATGCAAAAAAGTAAAGGTAAAAGTAGTAAATTTGATAGATTCGATTGTTGTGTGTTCAATCGGCCGAATCCCCTTATATTTATAGGGATGGTAGGTCTTGTTCCGCAAGGAAACCAAGTTACAACTCGTTACAACCTCGGAATCCTAAATTAAGAGTCCTAGTCGGATTACAAAAAGGGTAACCGGTCTGACCGGTCCCCCACACCGGTCAGACCGGTCTGGGTCGGACTCCCTCGTCTTGTACGTCTTGCTCCTCCACCGACTCTTGGTCCTCTTGAATCCTAAGCACCGCAACTTTTGGTCATTCCAGAGAGTATGTCATCTTTTGCTTCTTGCACCAATAATTGCGGTCCTCCTGAGCCCTTAGCACCGAAATAGTCGGTCATTCCAGAGACCATGTCGATTCCATCAAACTAGGACCGATTGTTGCGGTCTTCAATGCGCCAGCACCGCAACATTCTGTGCCAGACCGGTCAGACCGGTCAGGCTAACCGGTCTGACCGGTTGCCCTGGCCTGTGCCAATTTTGGTTGTCAACATATGCCCCCTGTTTTTTGGTAAAGCTTGCGTATCATAAAACACATCAGCACCAAAATTGTCACCTAAGGTCGATGTCTTAACAGAATTCATCGGCCATTATATTTTTCTAAAGGCGATATCCAAATATCGGCCATATGCCACTTCATGCCTCTTGCCAAACACTTGGATAGTACCTTTTCAAGTACCTCCCATTCAGTGCCTTAGACAAACATCCTCCTTGCAGCGTCTCCACCATATAGGAATTCCCGCCATTGATCTTGAATACTCGATATGGACCTTCCCAACTTGGAGACCACTTGCCGAATTTATTATCTTTAATACCAAGTGGCAATATTGTCTTCCATACTAGATCACCAACTTGAAAAGTTTTCTCTTTAACCTTCTTGTTGTATGCTCTAGCAACTCGGATCTTGTATTTCTCAATTTCCTTAAGAGCTTGTAAACGCTTATCGGTCACTTCATCAATGTTGTCCATCATCAAATCATAATATTCACCAACCGAAAGCTTATTTTGATTAGCAAGTCTATAAGCGTCCAAATTTACCTCAACGGGAAAAACGGCCTCTTGACCATAAACAAGCTCAAAAGTAGTGACTTTGGTAGCACCATGTCTAGATATGCGATGAGCCCATAAAGCTTCAGACAAGACTTCATTCCATCTTCGGGGATTCTCCTCTATCTTCTTCTTGATCAATTTAATCAAAGTCTTATTACTAGACTCGGCCTGACCATTGGCCTGAGCATAGTATGGAGATGAATTGAGCAATTTGATTTTATACATATCGGCAAAACCTCGCACTTCTTTAGACATAAAACATGTGCCTTGATCCATAGTTAAAGTTTGTGGAATGCCGAATCTATGAATAATATGCTCAGTAATAAACTCAATTACCTCCTTATAGGTCATATTCTTGAGAGGAACAGCTTCGGTCCATTTAGTAAAATAATCCGTAGCAACCAACATGAAGCGATGACCCTTTGAAGAAGAAGGATGTATCTCTCCAATAAAATCTAATCCCCATCCTCGGAAAGGCCATGGTTTAATAATAGGATGAAGTAATGCAGCAGGTACCATCTGAATATTACCAAACTTCTGACATTCTTCACATCCTTTGTAGTAACGAAAACAATCGGCCATCATAGTAGGCCAATAGAAGGCAGCTCTTCTAAGTAACCACTTCACCTTAGGAGCCGATTGATGCGTTCCACAAATCCCTTCATGAACTTCACCCATGGCCACTCTAGCTTGATCAGCACCCAAGCATTTAAGCAACAAATCATCGGCGGTGCGACGATGCAACTCATCGTCAACCAAAATATATTTGAAAGCCAAACGCCGAATTTTCCTGTCCGTTCCAGAACTAGGGTTCTTTAGATACTTAATAATGGGTGCTCTCCAATCATCCACTTCGGCTTTCTTGTTTTGAGAATTTTCAGCAGCCGAATTTGGACCAGAAGACGTCGGACCGGTCTGACCGGTTCCTGGACTGGTCTGACCGGTTCCTGGACTGGTCTGATCGGTCTCTGCAGCGGTCTGACCGGTCAGGTCTGGAACTGCTGCGAGCATGAGAGTTTCACTTGTGACATTAGCAATCAACGGCCTTTTTCTCTGAAAGTGTCTTTTCTGGACATTATAGCTGGATGCTTGCTGTGCTAAAGTATTAGTTCCAGGATTCTCACATCTTGGAACATGATATATGGTGAATTCATCAAAATATAGTATAATATCAAGGCACTTATCAAGATAAAATATTCAATGAACTTTCTAAACATTGACACACCTTAGATACTTGCTGTACAACCAATAATGAATCACCAAAAGCTTCAACATGTTTTACTCCCATGTCATGCAAAATTTCTAATCCGAATAATAAAGCTTCATATTCGGCTTGATTATTTGTGCACTCAATTTCTAATCGGCTAAGAGCTTCAAAAACAGCTCTACTAGGAGAAACAAGAACTATTCCAATGCCACATCCATTCTTGCAAACCGATCCATCAAAATGCAATTTTCATGGAGTAAAAGTCATGTATCAATTTCTAAATCATGCTCATCATTAATCTGATGTTTAACAATAAAATCAGCTACAATTTGGCCTTTCATGGATTTTAAAGGTTCACAAGCCAAATCATATTCAATAAGAGCATATGCCCACTTACCGATCCTACCGCTCAAAATCGGTCTATGCAACATATACTTAATAACATCGGCTTGACATGCAACAATGCAAATATTAGATAACAAATAATGCCTCAATTTTATACAAGCATAATACAAAGACAAGCATAACTTTTCAACAGGTTTGTACCTTGTTTCTGCATCCAAAAGTCGTCAACTCAAATAGGTAATGATGTGTTCCTTGCCATTTGTTTCTTGAGTCAAAACAGCCCCAATAACATTATCTTCGGCCAAAATATAAAGCCTAAATGGCACCCCATTCTTAGGCGCTTTAAGCATAGGTGGCGAAGATAAGTATTTCTTGATTTCTTCAAAGGCCTCTTGCTGCTTTGCCCCCCAAGTAAAATCGGCTTCATTCTTCAACCGAAGTATAGGAGTAAAAGCACTAACTTTTCCGGACAAGTTAGAAATAAACCGCCTCAAGTAATTAACCTTGCCCAAGAATTTCTGTAAATCATGCTTGCAAGTAGGCGCTTCAAGCTTATCAATAGCCTTTATTTTCTTAGGATCTATCTCTATGCCTCTTTCATGAACCATGAAGCCTAAAAATCTTCCAGCCGATACACCAAAAGCACATTTCAATGGGTTCATCTTTAAACCATACCGACGCATTCTTTCAAAAGCAAGACGTAAATCAGCCAAGTAGAATTTAATCCAGCCGAATTGACAACAATATCATCAATATAGACTTCTAGTATAACACCAAGTAAGTCATGAAAAATTAAATTCATTGCTCTTTGATAAGTAGCGCCGGCATTCTTTAAACCAAAAGTCATCACAACCCATTCAAATAAACCAACAAAGCCGGGACATTTAAAAGCCGTTTTGTATATATCTTCCTCGACCATAAAGATTTGATTATATCCCACATTGCCATCAAGAAAGCTAATAATCTTATGTCCAGAAGTATCATTAATAAGCATATCGGCTATAGGCATAGGATATTCACCTTTGGGAGTTGCTCTATTAAGATCTCTAAAATCAATGCACACTCTAATCTTATTAGAACCCTTCTTCTCAACAGGCACAATATTAGAGATCCATTCAGCATAGCGACACGGCCGAATAAACTTAGCTTCAAGCAAACGATTAACCTCTTCTTTTATGCGATCATAAAATAAAGGATTAAATCGTCTATTGCCCTGTTTATATGGCCTAAAACTAGGTTTAATTGATAATCGATGTTCAACTAATTCACGACTTAAACCAGGCATCTCATGATACTCCCAAGCAAAGCAATCAGAATATTCTTTCAATAACTCGATTAATTCAACTTTATAATCGGCTTTCAAATTTTGATTTACAAAAGTCGGCCTTGGTACAGAACCATCGCCTATGTCTATTGTTTCTAAAGGATCAGCCGACGTAAACCCTTGTCCTAACTTCTCTACTTCCTCAAAAATCATTAATGGCTTCACATGCATCGTTTATGTTTGACCGATAATGCTCCACCCTCTCGTTTAGCCACTTCTCGCTTGCATCCATCTACTCTTCATTATCTGAATCAACCGATCTTTGAACCAGCCTTATAGCAGCGGACACAAAGCCATCCTTAGTACAAGCAAGGAACTCAAAGTCCGAAATATCAATTTCGGTCAAGCACTTGACATTATCATGAGTTCCCAAAATAGATGCATCGGCCATAGCAACACATGCCAAGTATCCGCATGAACCATCTCAACTTCGTCACCAACCCATTGAATTAAGCATTGATGCAAGGTAGAAGGCACACATAGATTTGCATGAATCCAATCGCGCCCCAAGATCACACTAAAGTTACCTTGCACCTCCGTGACGAAGAAAGCAGTTGACAACGTTTTGCTCCCGACAGTGAGCTCCAATGATGCAACTCCCTTGGCGCTCATTGGTTCTCCTCCTCCAACGCCGCTGATCGTCATGCTTGTCTTGATTAGCTCGCTGTCCAAACCTCCCAATTTCTTGTACAAAGTGTATGGCATGAGGTTCACAATAGACCACCATCAACGAGCATCCTAGAAATCGGCTTTCCCTTAATATGACCCTTCACATAAAGAGCTTTCAGATGGTTATCCGATTCCAAAGGTCTCTGAAACACAGCGTTCTTGGGAGCAAAATCAACTTGAGCCACCCTCTCATCAACTCCGACAAAGCAATAGTCAGCGTTCAAATAGATAACATTGACGTCCATATCCGTCCTGCTAGGTGAAGGCTCAAAGTCAACAGCTTCATCATCTTCGCCCATCTGAACATCTGAAACAACAGCGAGCGGAACCGAAACCTTAACCGAAGAAGAAAATGCATCGGCTATCGACTCCCCAGGTGACACCGGTCTGACCGGTTCCAGTTGCCAGAACTGGAACAGGGGATGACCGGTCTGACCGGTCAGGGGCACCGGTCTGACCGGTTGCGGCCAGATCAGCCGACTTCGCCATAGATGGCTCGGACTTTTCTGGTTCTTCAGCCTGAATATCTTGGGCACCAGAACCATCCTTGGAACTCTGACCAACTGGTGGAATCATCGGCTTAGCCTCATTGAACCACTCCTCCCTCTTCTTAGCCGATTCTTCCTCCCTTTGCTTTTGGGTGCGCAACCGCCGCAACCTCCTCTTCTGAGAATGAGTCAAACCAGGAGGACACCACTTTGGCTGCGTGTACTGAGGCAAATGAACTTTTTTTACGGCCGATGCACCAATAACATTGGATCCATCAGCCGTAGAAGGAATAACTTGTAACATCCCGGATTTTTCCGGAATGTTCCTTTGTTTGCAAAAATGTGGATTTCAAAATTTTGCTTGCGATGTTGTGAAAACACCTAGAATGTCTCCCTAAATTCCTAGGAAATTAAAATTGACCTTTTAATTCTGCTTAGGTTAATTTAGGTTAGAGTGTTTTGGTTTTTCTTTGGCTTTGATTGAATCTTTGAGTGTGTTTATATTTGAATTCACATTCAAATATAAACTAAAGCTAACATCTAACATTCTCTAAACTAACTTGGGCTCTAACCAACATGGCGAGCTAACTTTCTAACAACCACGACCGACTAACTTGGCCTGCTAATCTTGCTTGCCCGGCCTACACTCTATTCCAAATTCTTTTTATCTATCTTTTTTTTCCATTCACGTGAAGCCCATGCCAGCCCTTTTGTTTGGCACCAATCCGGCCCAGCACCAAATGCCTAGCCCAACCCCCACCGCTGATGCATGTGCAGCTCGACGCCCTGTTCCTCTTCTTCGTCTGCTTTGCACGCGCTCGTCGCGTGAGCTCGGAGATAGCGGACGCCGCACGCAAGCGCCGGCTCTGCGCGCGCCCTTCTTTCCTCTCGCCCACGCCAATCGCCCTGCTTCCGTGGCTGCCAAGTCTGCTGCGCCGCGCCCCCATAAAATCCCCAATCGCCGCTGCCTTCCGTTGCCCAGAACCCAATTGGGAATTTCCTTCCCCAATCCATCCGTCGCCACCATGGCAGAGAAGAGAGAGGAGCTGGAGGAGAGGGTGCCGAGGAGGAGGGCTGGAGGACGCCGCCATCCCCGAGCCGCGATGCTGGAGTTTGCACGGCCGCCAGGAGCACCGCCACCGTTCGACGTCGCGCCGTCCCCGAGTTCGCCGTCCTGAAGCTGAACCGCGAGCCTGCGCCGCCGGACCTCGCCGCGCCCTCGTCTCTGTGCCGCCACCCATGAAGCCATCGCCGGCGCTGCTCTACTCCACGTCGTCGTCACCCCGACCATGCTGCTCGAGCCGGACCGCGAGTCGTCGTCGTCCTGCTCCCTCGTCGCCTCGTCTGTGCCTGAACTGCGACCCGACGTCGTCAAGTCGAACCGCAACCTGGCGTCCCCGATGAGCAACCTCGAGCCGCTGCCGTGAACCAGGGAAGCCACGCCAACCCGCTCAGCTGCGATCCCGTTGCTGCTCGTCCTGCACGACAACGAACACGTCGGCCTCGCCCACGTTCTGCTTCACCTCGAAACAGCGCCAAGCTGCTGGTAAGCCAGGCCATGCCCCCGCCGTTCTAATCCCCTTGCTGTCCGACCCTGAGAGCCCTTGCACCGATGAACCCACCGTGCCCGGCCTTCGAGCCGCTTGTCTGCAGGAGCCCCGATCACCCGCTAGCCACCCTTCTTCTGTTCTGTCATGGCCAAGCAGAGCTGCAGTACCACCTCGCCTCCTACGTGTTTCATGAAATGCCTGAGCCCTCCTTGTGTGCAAATTAGCCGTCGCCTTGCCTGCCTATGATGCCGGCCCTTGTGCCATGCCTGTCTGTGTGCCGGCCTTCGTGCCGAGCAGTGCAGGTGCTTCGCAGCCATACCCCAGAGCCCCGCCTTACCCTGCCATGCCGCTGCCCTCCATCGCGCCCATGACCTGTTCGATGAAATGCCTAAACCAACTGAGCATGTACAGACCGCCCCTCTTCACTGTCGCCGTTCTTACCCTGCATGCTGACCGTCGTACCGTGCTCTTTTGTGCAAGTGCTGCCCGCCGCCGAGCCGTTGCCCTGCTAGCCCATGTCGTGGCCTTGGAATGCCGAGTCGCCGCGACCCTCGCCGAGCCATGCCATCTCTATGTGCAGGTGTCGTGCTTGACGCTGCAGCCGAACCACGCCACGCAGCCCGCCATCACCCTTGCAAACCGGCCCTCATACCGTGATCCTCTTACCGGAGCTGTCTCAGCCAACGGCAACCCGTTCCACAGTATGCCTGATCCAGGAGCCGACATCGTCTTCTTCCTCGCCTCGATGCTGGACCGCAGGAGGACACCATTCTGCTTTTGTCCCACCAAGCCTTCGCCATCCCGCTGCTGTGCCAAGCCGAACCACGAGCACCCCAATCTGCTGTCCTGCTACCTTTTCACCATAGCCTACAACCTACTCGATGATATGCCTAAACCGTTCCTGCATGCTGTGCCTGGCCTCGCCTCGTCGTAAGCCCATGCCGTCGACATCCCTTGCTGAACACATCGCGGCCATGGTAAACCAAGTGCTCGCTAACCGTCCGTTCCGGCCTACTAACATTTTGAGCTCGTCTTCTAACAAGTCGGGCCCACTAACTGATCTCTGCAGCCACTAACACTACGGGGCCCATGTGATGACATGTGTACCCCACTGACCGGATCAGCCTGTCCACCTGACCAATGGGACCCATACATTGATGTGTGGACCCGCTAACTTAAGCCGCTAACCAGGTTTCACCTCCTTTTGACCCCGTTGACCAAGTCGACATTCGCCGTTAACTTGGTCAACACTGATGTCAGCAGAGCCCAATGTTGGTGTCAGACACTAATCTCACGTGTTGACATCATGATGATGTTGCACGGCTAACCCGGGCCTGGCATGTGACGCATTCCGATGTTGCCGCATGCCAGTTGTTTTCTTTTCCTTTTGCGGAAATCTAGAAAGGGTTTATTAAAGGAAAATAGTATAAAATCAACCTTAGCCTAGAATAATTTGAAACCAAATTCAGTATCCCTTCTAAAATCATGAACTACACGTTAGTGTGAGGTTTGGTGTTTCTTGGTTCTTATTGCTTTTTGTTTGGAGTTTATTCGCATTAGAATCCGTTGTTTATTTATGCAAACGTGTACTAGGATCCAAGGAAGATCCAGAAGACTTCGTGGACTTCATCAACTTGAACTTCGGCAAGTGAAGACTTGTACGACTACGTCAAGACGAGTTTGGATCGTAAAGTCACAGGTGTCCACGCCCATCCTATTTTGAATCCTATTAGGCATTGCTATTAGAATGCTAGCGCTTTACTTTCTCGCATGATGATGCTTGACCTATTGCATGGCCTTATTTACTTACCGTATTCCTTGTTAAGCCTGTTACACTTTGGTGATATGAACTTGCTATGCTTGCATGTGTATGGGCGGGTGTGATAGGATTCTTGGCGTGTGTGGGGCAAAAACCCGGGAAAGGAGTAAGGGGTTTTGGGAACTTTGCGGGGGTGAGCAGATTAACTCGATCTTCGTATCGAGGGCTTGGGGTGTGTGCTTGGGCACATCCTGTGTGGTACCTGTGGCGGGTACATGTTCTTTGTGTTACTTGAGGAGTATGGCGGCAATACCTGTAATGGGTGCGCGATGCGGACCACTGGAGGTGGATACGCTTTTGACGGTGACGCTCACCCCGGCACCAAAAACCGAGTTGGTTATGACTTTCCTCAGGACTTTCCGTGCTCACCACTTACATCTACTGGGGGTGTTCCAGCCAGCCTAGTTAAGTGCGGTACCCGGACTGTAGGAGTTAGCGGAAGTGTAAGGGGAAAAAGGCTGGAAGACCTTTGTTCCCCGAGAGGCTCGGACCCGGGATTGGCCACCGCGGGGCAGGCCATCACAGTTCTCGGACACCGAGTTGCGTCCTCAGTGTATCCTAGGCCGGGAAAAGCAGGAGGGTACCGTTCACTGGCTAGGGTCTGTGCTGTGGGCTGTGTCTCAAGTTGGCGGCCGCCAGCTTTGCAGCCCGAGTGGGTCCAGGAGTACAAGCTCTGCAGAGTATAATCTATATATATAGCCGCCGTCCGCGGACAAGGGACGATTCCTGTGTGAAACTGTTATTTCCGCCATTGTTTTAGGGATTTCTACCTCCCCTCTAGAGTAGGGCCTGCCTCGGGCAGTTGAGATGTGAAGGGTGGGAGCTTTCACATCGCCTAGAGAGTGATGAGTGGAAGATATTGGTGACGGGTACCTGGTGCGCCAGGATTGCTCGTGGTGTTGTGAGAATGGTTTTGGGATGAAGATGCTGCTGCTTGCATAGGATGAACCTTAAGCCTTTCCTTGATATTTCTTATACTAGATTTAGGCCACCTTAAAGCTTGCATTACGGATGGTGACGTGGACCTGTCCCAATCCTTGGGGGCAGTTTGTGAATGAACAGGTGTAGACTCAAAGTACAAGACCAATTCCGGTGGAGTTGGTGAAAGGTTGCTGTGCTATGCTCAAGTGTTGCCTGTGGAAATGGAGCTCTGATGATGAAGCTGGCGTGAAGCCTAGTTACCGCTGCGTTGGTTTTCACATTGTCGTTTAGCCCAAGGGGCATGTATCAGTACGCTTTCCGTTGTATCCTTGTTGTAAAGCTAACTCTGATGATTGTAATCGTTGTATGGATGTGATATCCTTCTGAAATGAGCTCTGTACGTGATAGCTGTTGATTCTGGGACTATCACAATGGTACAGGGATTCGGATTCTCGTAATTGAAAATCCGGGTCGTTACATAACTGCCATAGAACCAATCTGAATCACACTTTTCACAACTGGCTTTGTAATAACAGGAGCAGGCTCTTCCTTCTTCGAAACGGGGCGATATTCTTGCTTAGCCGGCTCCTTGCCCGGCCTCCTCTGAAAATCGGTCTGACCGGTCTGTGCTGCTGAGGCACAGACACTAGCTTCTGTTGGACCGGTCTGACCGGTCTGTGCTGCTGAGGCACAGACAAGTGTCTTGGCTGAAAATTCATAAGCCTAGACTGTGGTGGATTCATCCTTGCATGCACAGGAGCCCCAGGCCGTGATTGACTTGGTGCAGGACAGTAAGGCACGTACATAATACCATCCCTCCAAATAGGCTGAGCAGGGGGAGGTTGATACGGCCTCCATGGCCTAGAAGGACCAACACCATTGGATGAGCTTGGGCCCTGACCCCATTGTCTTTTTGGCGCCTCCTTCACACCAGAATCCCTTGGCGGCGATCTTAGTCTCTTTTTTAGTGGCCGATCTTATTGAACGGCCGCGTTGTGCATATGCTTAGCCATGACTTGTTCAAAGGTCGCCTTCGGCTTGAAAGTTCTCCCCTGATCTTTCTCCTGGTTAGTTTTCCAAGTGCCAACCTCGGGACGTTTAGGCACAAATGTTCGGACCGGCCTCTGGGCCGGACCGGTCTGACCGGTCACAGGAACCGTCTGACCGGTTTGCCCTGGGCAGGGACAACCGGCCTTTGATCCCGCGCTTGAGAGCTTGATTGCCCCCCAACTTCAGAAGTCTTCACTGTAATAGTCATGATCTTCTTTCCATCAGGAGCTTGCTTAAGCACAACTTCCCTCCCAAGCACTTTGTCATGTTCCATCACCTTCCTTGGTTCTCCAATCACAACATTCTTGCCTCCTGCTGCATCGGCATTGTCTGGCCGAACCAACATCTTGGCATCCTGAAGATCCATAGTATTAACTACCATGTTGTTGACTGAAAACTGGCGCTTATCAACTTGCATCTCATTCAAACTCAATCGTCCATCATTTACAGCCGATTGAATCTGCCGACGAAAGAAATTGCAATCATTAGTTGCATGAGAAAAAGAATTATGAAATTTGCAATAAGCACACCGCTTTAACTCCTCAGGTGACGGAATAGTAAAAGAACATTTGATATATCCATTCTTATGCAATTCATCAAAAATTTTATCGCACTTAGATACATCAAAAGTAAACTTCATCTCCTCCTGCCGATTCCTATGAGTCGGCTTAAGAGATGTGCAAGTAAAAGCTTTGTTAGATGCTGGCCATACAAATTCAGCAGCCAACACCTCATGAGACTCTTTATCGGAACTACTAGAATCACATTCTACATTATGCACATTAGCCCGATGAGTTCTATGGCTTTCTTTTAAGTCTGCTTCGGCTTTCAGCAGCCAAAGCTCTTTCATGCACTTGGTTTACATTAAAGAAATCAAAGCCCTCTAATTTCTCCTTAATGTGAGAACGTAAACCATTCAAAGCCAAATCAGCAAGATCCTTTTCGGCAATATTAACACCAAAGCAACGGTTTTTAGTATCACGAAAACGTTTAATATAATCATTAACGGTTTCATCACATGATTGCCTAACCGATGTTAGATGTGACAATTTAAGCTCATTACTGCCTGAAAAGAAATGATCATGAAACTTTTGTTCTAACTGTTCCCATGAAGTAATAGAATGAGGAGCCAATGATGCAAACCACGAGAAAGCAGTACCAGTTAGCGACAAAGAAAACAAACGCACTTTTAAAGCTTCACTAGAACCAGAATCACCTAGTTGTGCCATGTATTGACTTATGTGTTCAAAAGTGCTCTTAGAATCCTCCCCATTAAACTTGACAAAATCAGGAAGTCTAAAACCAGTGAGGAAAGGAACTAAATCAAATCGAGGAACATAAGGCTTTTGGTATAACCTAGCCTTATCCCTGACATCTACTCCCAAATTCTCTTTCAGAGCTGAAGCCAAATCAAGTTTATACTTAGAAAATATTTTATCTAAATACTCTAATGAATTATCCTGTAGATTTGGCTGTTGAGTATTTTGAACAGGAGTAGAAGACAAATTCCCCGTATCTGCTCCCCCAGGACCGGTCGGACCGGTTCCCGACACCGGTCTGACCGGTTGATGCGGCACCAACTGGTTGGCCGCATCTGACCCTCCAGGGCCGGTCTGACCGGTCACGGCGACCGGTCCGACGGGTTGGTGCTGGCCAGATTGATTGGCCAACACCTGTCCCTGCATCTGTTGGCCGAACCTTCCAAAAAGTTCGTAAGGTACTGGGCCTTGTGAAAATAAATTTTATACTGATGGGGGTACAGAATATCCATAGTTTGGATTTTGCGGGGTAAAATTTACAACTTCATTGTTAATTCGGCCATGATTAACCAAATTGGGCAAAGTTGCAAACGACTGAGGTACAATGGGCCGAGTAAACATTGGGTTAGATGGTGTAACAGATTGGCCTTCAAAATAATTCAACGGCATGCCATATGTAGGTTGTTCTATGGGCTTTGCTACCGATGTTTTAAAATCAGGCACAATAGGAATTTTGGGAACCAAAAGACTAGGATCGGCGGCAGGTTGTTCAACCATAGGTTGTTTGCCTTCCGATTCTAAGCGTTTGTTATGCATCCAATTAACCAACTTAACATTGTTCTCAGTCATCTTATCCTCCATGTACTTAAGAAAAACTTTGTGAGCGTTTTCATCAGATTGTACCTTAGGAGGTGCCGCTGAAGATGTAGCAGATGGATCTACGTCCTTGATCTTGGTGACCACGCCCTTGCGGTCTTTCTTGAAGTGCGACAAGTAGAAGATGCATTCTTCTTCAGGTACTCTTCAAGTCCTTGGCGATCTTCAGCAGAAAGTTTGTCATCCTTGATGGTGATGATGTTCTCCAGATCGAACTCAGTGTTGGAACCCATCTAGATTGAATTAGATAGATCGGCTGCACGAACCAGATCTCCAATTCCCCAGTGGAGTCGCCAAAAGTATGTTGACGCAGAATTAGGTCAACACACGAGAGCGCTAGAACGCGCAGCACGTAACACGATAAACCCACAACTTCCCTGCGCCAACCGGTCAGACCGGTCAGGGGCACCGGTCAGACCGGTTCCCGTCGGAGAAGAAGGGGGTAAACCCTAAAAACGCCTCCCTGATGGATCCGTCAGGGAGAACGCGATCAGGGGTGCCCTAGGGTCGGCAGGCCACCTAGGACGCCTTCAAACGTCGCGGAGACGCACGAAGAACAGCAAGTAGAGGTTGGAAAAGCTAGGGTTTGGAGATGCAAAAAAGTAAAGGTAAAAGTAGTAAATTTGATAGATTCGATTGTTGTGTGTTCAATCGGCCGAATCCCCTTATATTTATAGGGAGGGTAGGTCTTGTCCCACAAGGAAACCAAGTTACAACTCGTTACAACGTCGGAATCCTAAATTAAGAGTCCTAGTCGGATTACAAAAAGGGTAACCGGTCTGACCGGTGACCGACTCTTGGTCCTCTTGAATCCTAAGCACCGCAACTTTCGGTCATTCCAGAAAGTATGTCATCTTTTGCTTCTTGCACCAATAATTGCGGTCCTCCTAAGCCCTTAGCACCGTAATAGTCGGTCATTCCAGAGACCATGTCGATTCCATCAAACTAGGACCGATTGTTGCGGTCTTCAATGCGCCAGCACCGCAACATTCTGTGCCAGACCGGTCAGACCGGTCAGGCTAACCGGTCTGACCGGTTGCCCTGGCCTGTGCCAATTTTGGTTATCAACAGTGACATGTATATATCTATAATAGGATGGTGGAAGAAAAACAGAGCAAAAGTGGACAAACAATATAGACCATCTTTTGATAGAATCCTCATCAGTTTTTGGTGGAACATATGGAAGGAGCGTAATAGAAGAGTTTTCAATCAAAAATCTACCGGCCCTGTTTAATTCCCTCAACTATCCAAAGTCACCAAAAAGTTTTCACACTGACAACCGGGCCCCCTCTCACAGGACACGCTTCCCAATACAAAAATTTTCACCACTTTTCACCAATTCACTGGAATTAAACACCCCCAAATCAGTGGAAGAAGTGACCTACCTAATAAAAGAAGACATCCGACAGTTCTTAATGGGGAATCACCCTTCAAAAGTTTTTGCAATTTAGTAGTTGGTTTTTCCCAACAGTTTAGTTGTTTCCTTAGTAGTTGGCAATTTGTTACTCCAACACAGGATATTGTCCTCCGCTCCAAGCATAGATATTAGAGATCACCCGCGCTACTAGGATTTGTTATGTTGCATATACACACAAGATTTCAGGCCTCAAGCCAATGGTCGAAGAACTCTGGTGCTTCACGGTTCATTTGATACGTAATCCAGGACAAGTACGTTTCACTTTCCAAGAACCGCACGTCGTACACGTCCAAGTTTGCATCGCTATAATCCCAACTTTTGAGACCATCCTGTGCTTAATTTCGATTCGATCGAAGACGCATGCAGAAGAAATCAAAGGGACCACATCACCATGAAGAGGAAGAGAAGAAACAGCCGCCGCGTCTCCGACGAGGACCTCCTCAACATCCTCTCCCGCCTGCCGACCAGCGACGCCGTGCGATGCGCGGCGCTCTCGAGGCGCCACCGGCGGCTCATCGGCAGCGCGGACTTCTGGCTCCTCCACCGCCACCTCGGCCCGCCCAGGCCCCACCCCCGCCCGCACATCGCCTACATGGCGAGCTCCATGCTCCCCGGCCGGCTGTTCCACGAGTTCCACGTGGCCGGCTACGGGGGCGGTGACGACAACGGCCATAGACATGCTCTTATCGACCGCGGCGGGCCTCTGGACACCGGTAGGCAAAAGTACGTCGGCACATGCAACGGTGTCGTCGTCCTTGCCGGCAAGAGCTTTTTCTCCTCCACGACCGTCGTCCTCCTCAACCCGGCCGTCGCCGGCAGCGAGCAGGAGGTGGGCATTGTTAACCTGCCCCGTGATTTTTCCGGTGATGATTTTGGACCTGGCCCTGTTATCAGTTATCGCGTCTCAGGGTTCGGGTATGGCGCGTCAAGCAAACGCCACAAGCTTCTTGTGACACGGATGGCACAAAAATTCCGACACAGCGGCGCTATGAGGTCCAATAAGGCGGATCTGTTGGTCTACACCCTCGGCCGCGGCTACCCCGACGAGAAGCGGTGCCGAGCGGTGCCGTCGCTGAAGCCGCTGCCCTGCACCAAGATCAGCGGCCCGTCCGTTTACCTTGACGGCAAGATCTACCTCCTCGCGGACCACTCGAGGGTGCTCGCGTTCGACGTCGATGACGAGACGGTCACCGCCATAGACCTGCCCGGGGAGCGCGTGCCGGATGAGAAAAAGCACGCCAAGTCGAAGCTCATGGAGATGTCCGGCCGCCTGTGCGTCGCGACGGCCGGTGGGGAGGGTAGCATCGCCCTCTGGCTGCTCACGGCGGACCAGCAGTGGGAGCGGCGCTGCCTACTGTCGAGGTACGCCGACGGCAAGCTGGCCGGCGGCTGGGATTGCGGCGGCGTGCTGCTCCTCTTCTTCAAAGGTCCGGCGAAGGAGCCCGACCTGATCCTCTACGACACGAGGAGTTGTACGGCGTCCGACCCGTTACACGTCCCGCGTGCGGTGGCGGAGACGGAGCAACAGGAGTCGGGACACGTGTTCTGTTGGGGTTACCAGCCAACGCTCGTGTCGCCAGGGAGCATCGTCGGCGGCGCGCGTCAACTCCAGCGCGGAGGCGGCGTGGTTGCGGCCCTGAACCCTTTGCTCGAGCGGGATGTGGATGCTGGGAGGAAGCGGACTCTGGAAACGGTTTGCTTCATGGACATGCTGCTTCATATCATGCGGCAGCTGCCTGATAAGGCAAATGACGTTGTCAGGGAGTGCAGCCGGAGATCATCCCCATTCTCTCTTGGATGATTTGGTTGTCTAAGAGACTTCTTAGAGTTATTATAATGCTACATTATGCTGTGTGTTCTTCCTTTGTTAAAGAAAACATACAGTTTTTGCGACTCTTCAAGAAAACATACAGTTTTGCGATCATAGGTGCTTGGAACAAAGTAGTTAATTGTTGGTCGATGGCATAAGGTGGTGGATGATGAATAAAGTGAATTTGCTTAGAGGAGTTATTTTTAATATAATGTTTTAGATTTTTACGATTTGTAGGTTTGTTTATTGGCAACGTATCAGGTGCAAACCAACCTCCCCGTGCAAACTATGCAAACCTCAATCTGGACCACATGATCTTGATCCAAGGGGGCGCGTAGAGAGAGGTGGGAGGGGGGATTTGCAAAAGTGATCTTGCTGTGATTAAGGGTGGGCGGTGATTTTGCAAATCCTCCCTCCCACCTCTCTCTACGCGCCCCCTTGGATCAAGATCATGTGGTCCAGATTGAGGTTTGCATAGTTTGCACGGGGAGGTTGGTTTGTCTTGTTTATTTTGCAGATATTAAGTATAAACTTTGTGTTTTGTGTTCTTCTGTTATAAAATATCTCTATTTCCCTATCTATTCTCTTCTACTACTTAAAAATACAAAAAAGTTCATGTCTTCGCTTCCTCCATATCTCGCCTTCCCCTCCTAGTCTGTCCCACAAAGGGAGATCGCAAGGCATTCCGTCGAGGTGTCAACCGACGCGAAGGACAGCCCACTGCTACCCATCGTATCCTCGTCTTTCAACTCGATACTCTGTGATGACACCGTGATGAGGACATGACAACCATAGATATGGCCATAATTATTTGTTTTCGACGAGTTTAACATGGATGTCCAACTCAAGAAGAAGGTCTAAAACTAATTCGGTTCGAGTCCCCAAAGTGGAGGCCCAAAGCAACTCAAGTTCGAGTCCACCTCGGAGTCCAGGAGCAGTCCGCACTAAAATCGATGCCCAGATCGCATACGGAGTCGATTTTGGACGTTCTTTATATGGATGAAAAGCTAATTTTCTAGAGCATCCAATGAGACCGGTCCCACATCAAAATTCCATTGAATTGATGGGAATCGACGAAACAAGTGGACATCCAAAATCTGTCAGGGTGCTGCGCCACCGTCTTTTGGGCCATTGGCCCGTGTATCGTGTTGGAGCCCATAGGGGCGAGTCCAGGGGGTCATGCACGGCCTAACCATCATATATTCAGTAGCCGCCGCCACATTAGGGTTTGGGTTTTGCTTAGATTGAATCTGTCAAGAACAGTGTCGCCGTTCATCGGTTTGTGAGACCCCAACTCGTGAGTTTAATCATACATGAGCAATTTGGTTGCATTCTTCTTGTTCTTGTTTGTGTTCTTCGATTCGCAGGCAAGGATTAGCCTTCTTGGCGAGGTCGACCGCTGGTCGATAACCTAAGGAGACGTGGTGCTGCGATTGCGGGGTTCGGGATGTGTTGTTCGGAAGCCGGATCGACGTGTGTCAAGTTTCCACCAAACCAAGACTTACCAGAACCGTTCGGAAGATCGGGAACCCTAGTTCACACCACACCTTGTGCCTACATTCCTAACTATGAACCGCCATAGCCACCATCAGACAACTAGAAACCATAGCCACTGTCGATGCTCACGTTGTGTACGCCATACCACAGTTATGCTCCATTTTACGTCGCATTTGCATCACACTGACTATGCATTGCAACAACGCCTTATAAATGCATAATCCTTGCAACTCTAGGTGATTTTCCACACTACCTTTAAGATCCATCTAACTATAGCTCTTCATACCAATTGTTAGAATTAAGCAAGCCGTGTGTCGATACAAAGACTAATTTTCTAACAATGGCGGGAGGGGCGCCGCGAGGGACAGGGAAGGAGGTAGCACTGGTGCAGTAGGGCGATTGAGGGGGAGGGTGGGGGGAGGGCTCTAGAGGGTTTAAGAATACAGATCCTCGGGTTGTTATTCAATGGCTGAAAAAAAGTCAAGGGCCCTTCCTAAAATATATTTCTGCGTATCCATACAATGTATTTGCATAAATCATTAACAACATAACAAGCAAAATTAGTTCAAAATTATCAGAAGTTTAATAATATATCTGTTTGTATTTTTTAACAAGAAAAAATAGTTCAAAATTATCAGAAGTTTAATAATATATCAGTTTTTTTAAACAAGCAAGAGTAGTTCAAGAATAGTTGTATGTGAAGTAATTTTTTATGTTATGATCCTGGCTCCGCTAGGTGGGTCACGAAGTTTTGTCATCTCGTGGAAGATATAGAAAGTCTATTCCTTCTCTTGTATGGAACTGTTTATAGGAAACATATATATGGATGATAGCTTTTTTTAAAAAAACGAACGGGCAAGAACTTTGCCGAATTTTTAGCATAAGGGCGAAAGAGCAAAGAAACCATCACAATTAACGAAAAGAGCAAAAAAAAAAAAACTAATACGACTCTAGGAAGAGCACCCCCGCACGCACACACACAAAAGGCCACGTTTGAGTTAAACTATGGATGATAGCTTGGGCACAAACTTCACTTTCCAAGGACGGCACGTTTCAGTTTAACCGGACTCTACCTTCCCCACGATTACCTTACGCCAGGAAGGATCGCCGCCCGGTTGCGCCAATATATTCCCAACTTTGTTTTACAGATGCTAATAACTTGGAGCCACACCAGATTCTATCTACCATGAAGAAGAGGAAGGGAAGACGAAGGTCCAGACACGGCGACCACCACGAAGGAGAAGATGAGTCCGCGAAGAAGGCGAAACCCGCGGGCCCAGACATCTGCGACGACGTCCTCCTCAGCATCTTCTCCCGCCTGACGACCCGCGACGCCGCGCGATGCGCCGCGATGTCGAAGCACCACCGGCAGCTCATCGGCGGCGTGGAGTTCTGGCTCCTCCACCGCAGCCTCAGCCCGCCTCTGGCCCGCCCCAGCATCGCGTACATGTTGACCATCGGCGCGTCAGGCCCGACGAGCAAGAGGAGTCCGCCGGCGCCAGCCCTGGAACACACGCTTCCTGCCTGCGTGTTCCACGACTTCCATCTGGCCAGCCTCGCGGGCGGACCTCCTGGCGGCGGCGGCAATAGCTTGAGGTACTCCCGTGTCGATCGCGTGCACCTGTACCACAAGTACGTCGGCACGTGCAACGGTGTCGTCCTCCTGGCTCCCAGGAACTTTGACGGCGGCGCTTCCATCGTCCTTTTCAATCCGGCCGTCGCCGGCAGCGAGAAGGCGGTGCCACTGGAGCTGCCTGATCTCCCTGGGCCTGGCCGCCGTTACCGCGTCGCAGGGTTCGGGTGTGGCACGTCGAGCAGAGTCCACAAGGTGCTCGTGACGCGGGAGCAGCGCGACTCCCCTTCCCCTGACGAGCGCACGCCGCCTCGTGCTCGAGCCATGTACCGTGCTAAGGAGCTATTGGTCTACAATCTCGGCGGCTCGCCCAGCCCCGACGACCAGCGGCTGCGGTCGGTGCTGCCGGAGCTCGACGCCAAGATCGGCGGCAAGTCTGTTTGCCTCGACGGAAAGGTCTACCTCCTCGCCGACCACTCGAGGGTGCTCGCGTTCGACGCGGACGACGAGACCGTCGCGACCATAGACTTGCCCGGCGACCGCGTGCCGGGGAAACAACGGCACGCCAGGTCGAAGCTCATGGAGGTCTCCGGCCGCCTGTGCGTGGCGACGGGCGCTGGTAACTTGACCCTGTGGCTGCTCGCCGCGGACCAGCAGTGGGTGCAGCTCTGTGAGTTGTGGTGCGGCGCCGCCACCGCGACCAAGCTGGCCGGCGCCTGGGACTGCGGCGGCATGGTGCTCCTGTACATGATCCACCGCGCCGACAAGACCGCGTACCTGCACATGTACGACACGAGAACGAATGACAGGCACCCGAGGTTGACCCCGCCACGTGCGGTGGCGGAGCAATGGGGGTCGAGGAGCGTTCTGTGCTGGGGCTACCAGCCGACGCTCGTGTCGCCGGGAAGCATCGTCGGCGCACCGCCGCGCCAGCGCGGCGCAGGCGGCGGCGTGCTTGCGGCGCCCCTGAACCCCTGCTCGAGCGGGACGTAGATGCGGGGAGGGAGCGGACGCTGGAGGCGGTCTGCTTCATGAACTTGCTGCATTACATTATGACGAAGCTGCCTGACCACGCACACGACGTGTACATGGAAATCCAGCGGAGATAGTTGCCATTCTCTCTGCGATGAATAGATTGTTAAGAGTGCGTATCCATTATTCCCAAAGTTGAGATGTTCCCTATGTTCTTTTTATCGTATTTGTTTCCCCCGCGAAAACATGATATTCTTTTCATATTAATGTGTTTGATTACCTGACAATTTATTCTCTGATTTTCTTAGAATGGTTTATTTTATTTATTTATTTTTGAGGAAACTTATTTGATTTAACTTGCAAGTATAAACAATCAGCAATTGCATACCCATGTTCACAAACCGAGCGGTGTAATCCTACTAGAAAACAATCAATTGTTTTATACAAATTTTTAATGTTTTGAAGCATAGATGATTCACTGAAATTAATTTTTTTATGTATGATGTTTTTTATATCGAAGGGTTATTTTATTTATTTAGTAGTATTTTTAAGCTAACCCCTTCAAGCAAAACTCTAATTCATCCCCTGTGCTTAGTTCAAGGACGGATCTAACACTATAACGTATGATGTTTTTTTATATCGAAGGGTTATTTTATTTATTTAGTAGTATTTTTAAGCTAACCCCTTCATGCAAAACTCTAATTCATCCCCTGTGCTTAGTTCAAGGACGGATCTAACACTATAACGAGGTAAACGAGTTGGAAAGAGGGGGCAAGTGTCCCTTTTATAGCCTATACCCTTCGTCCCCTTGTGGTTAGTTTTAAGGACATATTTGGTTATTAACTAGTTTTGCCACACATTCTTGACTAAAGTGACTAACCTTAGTTTTGCCACACTTCTGTGTCAAGAAAAATGACCAATTAAGATTAGGCAAAGTTAGGCAAAAAAATTTAGGGTTTTTTTGTCTGAGACACACCACCAAAGGGTGATTTTGTCCACGGCACACTGTACTTTTTGAAATAGTCCGTTGGACACTATAAAACTTTGATTTTGTTGGCAGCACACAGACTCTTTAAACTAATATATTCTAACCTGGGGATGGAGAGGCCATCGGACAAGAAGACCAAAATGACCCTGGCTGTTTAATCCACCAGACTATATGCGCGTTCCCCGACAGGACTGCAGAAAATGCAAATCGTTGAGCACCGGCGCCATTAGAAAATGCAATCATCCCTTCCAAGCATTGTGCTGCAGGTTGCACTGGCCGAAAGGGGAGGAACCACAAGTTTTAGGAATAGATTTGGATGTCTCAACATCTAAATTATCCGTATTCGTATCCGGTTTTAATGTGGATGTTAAATAGATATATCCGAATTCATTTTTCCATATTTTTCTCTATCTAAATCTACATTCGTATTCGAATAAAATGGGAAAACAAATTAAATATACAATATTATCCATATCCATGAAGAATAGAAACTCAATGAAACCATCTATCTAAACGTGAGTCCGTATTCAAACTATTAGTTTTGTATTCATATCCGATAAGAATGGACAAGATTCATATTCGTATTCGTATTTGTATCTGACAAAATTCTATTCGAATTAAAATATGGTAAAATGTATTACCTGATTTCGATTTCATACGTATCTGATCCGAATTTATCGAACGTTCCAGCAGCGGCGGAGGCCTCAAACTCGACCAGGCAGAAGTCTGTGAAGTACAAAATAGGCTCCAATCGCACGCAGGGGATGAAAAAAAATTAAAAACGGTAGCATTAAAGCAATCTCTATAATTCTAATGGCACACAAAAAAATCGCTCTAGTTATTTTGTGACTGTTTTTTAGTTGCGTAAGAATGTTTAAGTCGTGCACTTGCCAAATATGCTGGAAAAATGACATATCGCTGATAGAAGGCTGCCGGCAGACTAGTTTTGGGTGTGTTAGCCAAGGGCATTTTAGTCTTTTTGAATGGGATTCTCTAACCTCACATGCTGGAAAAGACTACATTAATACAATTAATACAGGTGGTGTGCTACATCCAAAATCACATTTTAGCAGTGTCTATAGGCCTAAATCAAAAAGTAGAGTGTGCTGTGCACAAAACCACCATTTGGTGGTGTTCTACGGACAAAAGACCCAAAAATTTGACTCTATGACAAGTGGGATATGGTGCTAACAAGTTAGACAGATCAAACTGTGGCAACAACCAAACACTGACTAATAAAACTGTGGCTGTCTAAGGTTAGGTGTGGCAACCTTAGGCTGCAAACCAAACATGCCATAAATTCATCAACTCTGCTACACCCATCACCATATGCATGCATAGTAAAGTCGATTTCTACGCACAACCCTGCTACGTGTATCTCGCCGATTGCAAGAAAAAGAGTTTCTCATGTTTAGTGTTGGTCCGAACCAACCAGGCGACGAATACAAGTTGAGTTCGCTATTAGACTATACACCCTAGATAATCTTAACTATGCACTTGCACCACATGAAAGCTGTCACGACTCACGAAGGAGGGTGTGATGAGGTAGGCTTAGAAGCATTGGAAGGTGTGGCAATGTCCTCTATGCTCTATGCACTTGCCCAATGACCACAGGAAAGGAAGGAGGGTGTGACGAAGTAGGCTAAAAGTGTTAGAAGAAGGGGGGCAAATGTCCCTATATGCTCTGTAACCTTGTCTCCACATGCTCTGTTATTCACATCATCATATAATGCATGAGCCTGCTATGTGTATCACCCTAAGCAAAGTTCATTGTTGTCATGTAGCTATGTGTATCATCCTAAGCAAAGCCCAGCGTTGTCGATGTCCCGTAGCTCTAGTGTAATGTCATATTGTCATCTTTAGTGTTGGTTGGAACCAACCATGTGACGAAAGACAAATACAAATTTGGTTCACTTTAAGACTACAGCTTAACTGTTCTAATTATGAACTAACCCAACGACCACAGGTAAGCGTTCAAAGTTTGAATAATTTAGTATTAAAATACAAAATACAGATAGATATGGGTTGGGCAATAGACATCAACGGGGTGGTGGCGCAGTTGGCTAGCGCGTAGGTCTCATAGCTAAAGCGAGTGATCCTGAGGTCGAGAGTTCGAGCCTCTCTCACCCCAATTTTTTTTTTCTGGGCCTAGGTGATCGAGCCTCTCTCAGTCCAATTTTATTTCTGGGCCTCACCCAACCATGGGCTCCATGGGCCTACAGTCCCTCTCGGCCCTCGCCCTCTTTCTTTTCTTTTTTTTTCTCTTTTGGACGATGGAACGGAACGGTCGGACTCTCTCTCTCTAGTCTCTATCGACCGTCGTAGCACATGGTCCGAGATGCTTTTGCACATGGCGAGTTGGAGTCACCCAATAATTTTAGCCACAACTTCACAGACATTCCCTTAACTACCTAGAGGCGTCAAATTATATACCGATACTCCCAAGTCAATCCGTTGCGATGATCGATCCCGACCGCCCAGGCCAACATGCTCATCAATCGTGTGCCCACGACTAGCGCTGGATCGGAGCTGACGACGACGGCGACCAATTTCCTCTCTTGGTGGAGTCTCGACGTCAGGTCGTTTCGGCCATGCATGCCTCCTGCCTCGATCCGTCGATCGCCTCCTCTGTGCCTGTGCTTCTACGGTTCCACCTGCCAGTGGTTAGGACTTAGGGGACGGATCGGACGAAATCTGCGTTGCCATTTTGCCGTCTGCCTGCGGTGCGGAGCATCACCAGCTGGACGGACGAAATCGCTGCCGGATCCGTGATGAGTTGGGGATCGAGTGCGGGGGTTATGGTCTTATGGAGATGTTTGGGTGTGGGACTCCATGATTAATGATGACTTGCAGGTGTTTTGGTGGCTTTAGCTGTTCCTACTGCACGTCCCATCTGATCTGGCAGTACACGCCAGGATCCTTCCAAGCCAAAGTTGCCGCGTGTGTACCAGAGTCTCCTGTTCCCGACCGCCCGGTGTGAGCATTCTCAGCAAGGCCAAGGACACTCGATCGAGAATGGCTCTATCCCTGTTTTCTTTCCTGATGTTCTCCGGCCTCTTTCGGAAGGACTGCACTGACATCTTAGAGCATCTCTAACAAATCCCTTTTCTCCTTTCCTTTTATTTTGGCTATGGGGGAATCCCCTTTCAACAATTCAACATATTAGAGAGAAATGCTACTGCAGATCCCCTTTTCCCCTTTTTCTTTCCATCTCATCTAACATGTGGGGCCTGTCTGTCATTGGCTTCATGATTTCTTTTATTTTTTTTTCTTTTTTCATCTCATCGTCATCCTAGCGGCTGCTCGAGCTCGGACTGCTCGCCGTCGCCCGTGACCGAGTCCGGCTCGGCTTGCCGCACCCGTGCCCCTGGCAGCAGCGACGGCCGTGGACACGGCGGCACGGAGGCGGCTGGCGGCGAAAGCAACGACGACAGGGTGCCGGCGTGGGGAGCAGGTGGTGCGGCAGCGGGCAACGGGGCGGATGGTGGAGGGAAGCCCGAGTCCTGCGTGGTGCTGTGCTGCTCCGGGCTCAGCAGCGTGGAGCCGTGGACCGCCTCAACATGGCGGCGCACCCGGACGGGTCCAACCGCGTGTTCCTGAGCAACCAGGCCGGCAAGGTGTTTCTGGCCACTGTGCCGGCGCAGGGCTCCGGCAAGACGCTGCAGCTGGACGTGGCGAACCCGTTCCTGGACATCACCGACAAGGTCCACTTCGACAACGAGTTCGGCCTCATGGGGCTCGCCTTCCACCCGGACTTCGCCACTAACGGCCGGTT
>CM014276.1:57729245-57775194 GCA_004135705.1 Alloteropsis semialata
GGCATTTTGTAGGGCGTGGCAGGGCCGGCTCCGTGGCCGGTGGGCGGTGGACCAGCAACGGATCTCGACAGTGAGTGAGCCGCGACCGCGAGCCTTTTTTACTGCCCGGCCTGATCTCGCCCTCACATGGCGGACAAAACTTCAAACTTGGTCAGTGAAGCTCACCCCACCGGCCACTGCCGAGATAAAGGTTCTTGGGCTGCAGTTTGCCTGTTTTGCGACGAGGCAAGGTGCCGCTTCCAGAGTTCAGAGTTTGTGCGCAGGTGGTTTCTGAATTCTCAGAGGCTGGTGTGGTTTGTGTTCTGCTCTTCATTGATTTTGGATGCGCAGGAAGTTATAGGATATCACGCGTATGTTGCGTCCTGGGTGTTGTGTTTTCGTGGGCTGAGGACTTTTGAGTGCTGTCTGAATGGGATAGGATATGCTTGGGCTGGATTGCTTTTGGGGGAAAGTATCCAGGGGCGAGGTTGGTGGTGAGCTTCGGTTGTAAAAGCAGGGACCATGGATTGGTGCATATGGCATCGAAACATCATATTCCCCCTCCCTTCCGGCTGATGTTGATCGCTCGCTTACAGGCATCTTTTTTTCTTGAAATGCCACGCATATTCGAACAACAGAATTATCCCTGCCCCTGGAGGCTGAAGCAACCAAGTTCCTGGCTAAAACGATGAAGATGAACTGTCTGTACTGTACCAACAAATCACAGCATCGCAACAAACACACAAATACAGCATCAAGAGGGCCCAGTGCAAAATAAAAATACCAGCGGCATTAAACTACAACCGTTGCAGAGTACTCGATGAGAAATCAGTATGTTAGTGCAACGAGGAACACAGGTGATCCACCTCAAAAGCCGCAGCATTAGGCCCAACCATAGAAAAGGTTGTGCCAAGCGACAAAGGGAGGAAATTATGCAATGCCTCGCCGACATCCAGATAACAGATCCAACAATTACAAGTGGAGTTATTGCTGGGGGTGGTACTGCTTCCGTATCACACCACACATGGGAAACAATCACGGGAGGAGCCAACCCCGAACGTTTGGTAGCTGCAGCAATCAACGACGACTGTAACTTCTGAAAGGCGAAAGCTCACCTGATGTTTCCCAGTAACAAGCTCACTTGAAAATTTGGAACGGATAGCCGATCATGCCTTAAGCACCGGGATCTTCTGAACTCAGCAAAGAATGCATTTACATCAGAAGTGATTCGTGTTGTTGGCATTTGGCAACGTCAGTTACAATTACAACAGCTACAAAATTGGTGGTGCCCTCGAGCAAAAACTGGATTTTCTTAGCCAACTACTCAAGCCTCAACAGAAACATCATTGCTGTGCGCAGTCGAAGCAACCTTCACCTTCTTCTCCTTGCCCTTTTTGCTTGATTTGCCCGATTTTCTCTTCTTGCTCGACTTCTCTGTTACAGGCGACGCAGGCTGAGCCTCTGCGATTTCACCATTCTCCACTGATGATCCATTCATGTCATCTTTGGTCGTGCCTGCGTCTACATCTGGATCTACCACAGCCATTCGCATCAATGTATAGTCCAACAGAAATGTGCTTCGCACTAGTCTATCAACTCTGCTGAAATGCCTCTGTGAATACGGAATAAGGCCTTCAAGAAGCTCGCTAATGCCCTTTATCTGCAGAGGAAAATAATAAATCATCTCATGAGAAGAAGCAACAGTTTGTCAGGACTATGGACACATTCTTAAACACCTCTTAGGAAGAGGGGGGAATTATTACCTCCAGTATATCGGTGGGAGGCAAACTCCTCAGTAATCGAAAAAGCACAAACTGTGCAATGTGACACAACTTGGGCTTCGTATTCCATTCACGGATGTACTCAAGAAGCAAGCGAAGGCCATCCTTTGGAAGTCCAAGAAGAGCCTTTTCTATTGGATCCTCCGAATCAGCTCTCCTGCACACCGGAGGATATGTAAAAGCTGATTAAAAAAATTCATAGCAGCTGACCAAATTTCAATCAAGAATTAGTACCTGGCAAGCTGTGAGAATAACTCTAGAAGCCTGTGTGGCCTTCTAAGCTCAAATGCAAGTTGTATTGCTTTTGTATAGTCGGAATCAGACACTGCATTTTCCAATTCCTGGCCTCTTAAGACTTCTTCCTCCTGTAACAAAGGTGAGTTTGAATTAGTTGTAAAAATGCCTGGCATGTGCCTACATACATCACAGGCAGAAGCAGAAACAAGTACATCAAGAATATGGTAAACTCATAGATATACCGCATTCCAATGTTACTAAACGTCACTTATCTCTAAGCAAGGACCAAGTATCAGGCATATCACTGTTTTTCTTCCAGCAATATCATTAACAAAAGCAACATCTTTGCTTGCAATGCTGAAAGTAATATAATGGAAGGTTTCACTTGCCTTTTTACGGAAATCTTCTTGCTTATCTTCCATGGTACAATCACACCAAAGGTCTAGAATAGCATCGGTTCCACCAGTAGCAAGCATTTCAGTTTTTCTGCCAACAGCCAATGCCCAAACCTGTGGATCATTTAATAGTTAGTTTGCAAGTCCCCTGCAGCATTCATACAGAAAAGACTCTTCCATGATGTACGCCAATGATATCATACCTTCCCATCATGCTTATCATAAGTACCAATGCATTCATTTGTTTTGATTGTCCATAGCTTCACCAGACCATCACTTCCTAAATTAAGGAATATCATAAGAACATGGTCAGCAAAGCTCCCCCAAAGGTTATCACTTAGATGAATCGCTCATATCTTATTACCGCAAGAAATAACTTGAGTTCCACGTGAAAGGAAAGATGCTCGCAGGACACTTGATGTATGACCCTCAAATGTCTTCAAGCACGAGCCATCTGCAACAGACCATATTTTGATTGTTCTATCACCAGAGGATGTCATGACACATTGCTCAACAGGAGAAAACTCAACCGACCATATTCCTCTTTTGTGCCCCTTAAGGACAACAGAGGACACTAGGTTAGGGAGTTTCCATATGCAAGCAGTTCGGTCCTACAAAATAAAGGTGACAAAATATAATTACAACTCAATGATGCAAGGCAAACAAAAGGATGTGTAACCTCTATAAAAACTAGCGCTTCAATGTTACCTCAGAACCACTGCAAACAAGGCCATCATTAGGAGAAATAGCCAAAGAATTAATATCTTTATCATGTGCAGCTACAACAGCCTTAGCTCTAAGAGGAACTTCATTATCAGCATCACCAAGTGTATCATCCCAGGTCCATAACTTGATGGTTCGATCACTATTAAAAAGATAAGTATCATTTTTAGATTAAGAACTTTGGTGTCACTTTAGGCAAACAAATATCACAGAGAAACTGAACAACAAACCTGCTGCCACTAACAAAAAAGTTCTTTGATTTCTTCGAGAATGCAACAGAACCAACAGCTCCCAGATGGCCTTTACCAGTACCGATACAGCTTCTCTTTTCAGCATCCCATAACCTCACCTGTGAAATGTAAATGGCCACACCAAAAAAAAAAATGAAAAGCAGCACAAGAAAGCACTCGCCGGTACTGAGGATTATCACACATGCCCAAAATTTATGGCAACTTGGCAAGATAAAAACATCTTCAGGATGACAAAACAACTTACAGTGTTGTCCTTGCTCCCAGTTACAACAAGCGTCTTCCCAGAAGAAGAGACACAGGTGTCGATGCAAACAACAATTTCAGTGTGGCCAGCCAGTACATAAGAACATGACATCGATGCAACATCATAAACACGGACCTGCATATGCAGGTAACAACTTAAGAAATTTCAAATGCATTAGGCAACAAGATCTCTGCGGAGATCATTTATGAATAGCTCACCTGCTCCAAGTTAGTAGCTACAGCAAGATATTGTTCATCCTCCCCGACAAACTTCAAGTCAAGAATCTCATCATTATAACCTATTAGACGTCTATATAGGGAAAGTTGGAAGGTCCCATCATCAGTTCTTTTGGGACAATAGAACAAAAACTGCTGATCAGCAGTAACACATAACAATCCTTGGTCATTTGGTAACATAACAGCAGATGTAAACCCTCTTTTGGTTTCATCGTTCTCTGAGTTGACAGTTACATCAGATGATTGCTGCTCGAATATGCAACGACCACTGTGAAAGATCAGAAAATCAATTGCTTGCATGTACCACAGAAATATGCAAAGAACTAAAGAGATTGTAAATACAAACTAATGTACCTCTCCAAGCACCAGATGTGCACAACCCCACGTTCACCAACTGTAAGAAAATAGCCATCCGCCTGCCCCTTCATATTTGCCAGCTCTGTGCCCAAACAAGCCAGTAGCTCACTTCCTGACCCAATGAAGGAAACAGCTTCTATCATTTCATATGTTGGTATTGTCTTCTTCGAGCTGTACTTACGAATATCCCACACAGTAACAACCTGCAGATGTTCCATATATTAAAAAACCAGAAAGAAAATGCATAGCAATGTAAACTCCTATATCAGAAGTATTGACATTCAAGCCAAAAAGGGCAAAAAAGAAAATGATAAAATAAGTATTTTGTGCACAAAGGTGCACATAGAAATTGGAGGAAAGGCTTCTACTTATGATAATTTCAATCACTTTCAACAGTTTTTAACCCCCAACTTGCTCGGTATCTAATTCTAAAAAATAAAAGGAGCCATGGAGCCCTGGGAGTATATGGCTCTGAGAATCTATGGATATATGCTGGTACAAATGAACTTTAACTTGAACTGATAGAGCATGCCAGTTTCTAGAATGCAGAATGAGACATGGGACCATTACAATCATACCTTATCCCTCCCAGCACTAAGCAATGTTTGTCCATCATCAGACAATGCCAATGAAGTGACTGTTGAAAAATGCTCTTTCAGCACAGCGACACATTTTTTGGTTTCAAGGTTCCATACTCGAACAGTGCCATCATCGCTTCCTGAAAACAACTGGAAATCCAAAACACAAATGTTATATTGTGCTCATCAAAAGGATGTGGAATACACTAACATGAATTGGGAGAAAACCAGTACAACTCAGTAAAAGTAATACAGTGATTTAAACCAACAAGCTCAGAAGACATTATGAATGATCTAATTCAAATAAAAGCAGGATTATTTCCAAATTGTCCTCACCAGAAGGCGCTTTGGATCTTTGTGGAACATAATGGTCGTCACAATGCCTGTATGACCTCTTAAGAAATGTGTGCAAAATCCACCATCTACATCCCATACGCACACCTTCTTGTCTGCTCCGGCAGTTGCAAGCAACCCACCAGAAGCATGGCATGCCATGGCCATAATAGGACCATCATGTCCCTGAACAACATAAGGAAAATACATGAGTTTGCTTCATATGCTTCAACAAGGAATGCAGTAGACTGGCATAGTATTAGCATAATGAAACAAGCAAGTTTTAGGTGAAAAAGATCATGTGAAACTCCCATTCAGAGACTGAATAAAGTAAGGATTAATATCAAGCAGTAAAAATTGGAAAAGCACTGGCCATGTGCGTTGCAAGAAATTAGTAGGTCTGAATGTGTGACATTACGTTGGTTAGTGGAAATAAAACTGCATGCTTTCTTCACACAATTTACCAAGAAAAGATAAGAAGGTAAAACGTTACAATTCAATATCCACATTTAATTTAGCTTGCATCCGGCCATCAGCACTAGCTCATTCTAAAAGCTGCACATGAGGTCTGGTATTCTGAAAGTTTGTAATAAATATATTTAAGTGTGAAAGGAAATAGAACATCATATATTCGTAGTGTAAGCTCTCCAAAGCTTCAGAAATTTTAATCTGCCTATTTTCCTAGAGATATACAAATTCATCTGACCTTAGCAACACTCACTAAGCAAATTATCAATAGGCTGCCCGGGGTGACATGATGATTCAGTTCATCAGTTGAGACATTCCGACATTCACACAAGAATACAAGCTTCCAAGCTTATTGCAACTACATTTGTGCAGTCTTTCAAACTAGTAAACCACTCCCAGAACCTAGAGATTCGTTATGTCGTAAATAATGTACAGGCTACTTTCTAGCTAGATACAGAACAGCGTCCAACGATCATTTATTCAAAAATTCTTTCCTATGGTTGAAGTCACTGATGCGTGGACAACATTTTGAATATAATGAAGCACCGCGAAACACAAGGAAAATCAAAACTCACCTTCCAGCTGCGTATACAAGTGCGGGTCGCGAGGTCCCAGACCCTGATAAGCCTGCTGTGCCCCGCGGCGAAGAGGAGGCGGGAGTCAGGGGACAGCGCCAGCGCGGTGATGGCCTCCGAGTCGCCGTCCACGGGCTCTCCTATCGCGGAGGCGTCCGCGGCGGACACCACGCGCACCTCCCCGCCGCAGGCGCACGCGAGGAACGGCTCAGCCTCGGCGCCGCCTTCGCCCTCGCCCTCTCCGGCGGGGGCGCGCCCGACCGCGAACGGCCCGCCCGTGTAGAACTGCTGCAGCGAGCGGTCGCAGCGGTAGTTTTTCTTAATGGCCTGTGCCGACGCCATAGCTAGTTTCGGCGGCCGCAGCAACTGCGGGGGTCGTCGGAGCTAGGGTTTTTGCGGCGGCGGCGGCGGCGGAGGTGGAGGGAGGAGAGGGTTTTAGGACTCGCGCAAGTCAAGCGGCAGGCGTGGGGAAAGAGAAGGGACACGGTCGCCGACGTGTGGGTCCCATCCGCAGTGGAACAACTGGGCCCATACGGCTGTGTCCGCCTGGACAGGGGGCCGCGACGAACGGGAGGACGACAGTGGGCTGCTTAGCGTGATGGACCGCTCGGCTAATATGGGCTAGCGTTGGCACGCTGTGGGGCTGGGCCAGTTCTCCCTAGCTTATATATGGGCTAGCCGTTGGCACGCTGTGGGGCTGGGCCAGTTCTTCCTAACTTATTTTTGGGCCTTCCTCCTGGTTTCCATTTGACTGGGCTACATTCTTCCGGCCACCCCGGAATTCCTATCTAGCTTCCGGTAGCTAGTAACTCAAGTTGGCTTCCACATCCCGAGCCGTCCGATTTTCCCCCCCACCGTCCGATTCAACTGTTCATCTTCTTCCCCACCTTCTTCCTCGCGCCGCCGGCCGCCGCCGCTTCTTCCTCGCGCTGCCGCACGCCAAGGCAGGAGGGGAGAGGAGGGGTGGTGTGTGGGCGGGGTGGCCGGCGCCGGCCGGGGTGGTGGTCGAGGCGGCGGCCTTAGGGTTTAGGGTTAGGGTTAGGGGTTGGCCGGGGGTGGGGCTTCAACATCCTCCGGCCATAGAAGAGGGGGGCTCGGGGGCGGCGGAAGACCGGCGGTGGAGGCGGTTGGATGGGCGGCGGAGGGCGCGGCGGCGCGGGAGCGCCGCCGGCTAGGCGGGGTCGGACATCCGGTGGGCCGGCGACGGGGCGGCGGGGGCGAGGACGGCAAGTTCGTTAGGAAGGGCGGGGTGGAGGGGGCTAGCAGTGGGTGGTGGGCGGACGGCGCGGCGGCGTGAGCCGCCGGCCGGGGCAGCGGAGGAGGCGGCGGCGGTGGAGGAGAGGAAGAAGATGAGAACGAGGAAGAAGAGGCGGATGATGGGCCGGATGGGCCGAAAGTTATCTTCCTTATCTAGCTTCCATGAGCTGGATAGGAGGCCCTTGACACCCGGCACAGCGACTGTGGTTTTGAGTGAGACCGAGGTAGTATAAAGTTGTGGAAATATGAAAAAAAAATGGAGGCTAAAGGTTCCGGAACACCAAACACCTGACCTCCCAGCTCTCTGCTGCGTGTCCAACACGCCGTACGTCTAGTTTCGTCTCAGGCGACCGAGGCTCCAACTTTACGTGGTAGATCTAACCTCCGGCTTATACCACTTTATTAACTACATGGTCGATCGATCGATCCACTCCAAATCCAAAGTTAACTCCGAACCTCAATCTTCAGCGACCCATCATTCTGAAACCGACGCGCCGGTCTCACAGCCTGCCTCCAAATTCCTGGCCGTGACGCGCGACGGCGTCCCTGTCCCGCACTTAACTAACCGCGCCCGCAAAATCTCGCCACGACCGGAAGCCGCCCGGGCTCGGAAGATCCACATCCACCTGTTTCGAGGAAAATCGCGCCCGGCGCGGCGTTCGTCTCCGACTATCGCCGTCGGTCGCGTGCCCTGCTCCTGCTACCTTTCCCTTCGGCAGTTAGCGGTTGTCAGATTCCGCAGGTTCGAAATCAAAAGGGGCACGCCCCAGGTGAAGCGAGAAGTCGCAGCGCGCGACGCGTTTCGTCTCGCGCAACAGGGACGCCTGAGATTGTTAAACACATTCCCCGGCCGGGCTAACCGTAATTAAACTAGCGTCGTCGTCAGTCGTCACCAGCTCGATCGATCGCAGTAGTGGTTTGGTTCGCACGTCGGCGTCGAGCGATCGATCGGCTTAGGTAAACGCGGCTCAAAATCTCACTCGGATCGCTGGCGACGAGCTGTGCGTTACGTTTGCCAGCGTTTTTCAGCTGCGCCCGGCATCACCGCGGCGACGGCGAGCGCCATCAGTCCCGTTGCCTTTGCGTTAACGACCCAACAGCATTGTTAATCGTACAGTACGCACGAACGTATCGATCGGTTACTGTTTGTCGGATAGCTTCATGTGGAAGGATCTTCGCGCGCTGATCGCGTTCACAAGCATTTATCTGTTCATGGTCTTCGCGAGTAATTAATCGCGTCAGGCCGTCAGCGGCGCCAGGGATTAAAATTCTTACACCGGTGAGCTCATCAGTAGTGATTTTGTCTCGTCGACAAGCGTCGCCGTCGTGCTCCAAGAACGTATTGTACACTGACTCGTGTACGTGTGGCACTACATATATACGTGCGCATGCAGAAGTTTATTTCTTAGTGGAAACAGCGCAGTTAAAAATCCCGCTGAAACAGGCCTGAATAACTTATGACTCAACTTATTTTTATGACAATTAGAGATACTGCTTGTGGTTGTAGATTGGGTAGAAAGGTCTCGATTTGTGTAGGGTAAATAACACACGCCTTGCACGCTCACCTGAATTTATTTGGCTTACATATAGTTCATCTATTCATTTCATTGACCAGCACTATCTGAAGCAGAGATCTTAATATGACTCGCTTTTGGAACGATCATTCACACCAGAGATTCAGAAACAGCTTTAACAGCTGAACCCCGTTTCCTCTCTGGAACCCCAGGAGAAGAAACGAGTAATACGATGGATAAAATAGCTCTCTATAGCTCGCAGCCACAAGCAAAGGTCAAGCGAGTTCGTTTTACCTTCTGCATAAAAAAAGTGCCCTCCGTCGTCGCCCTCTGAAATGGCACGAGACTTTCTGAAAGTCTAAGATCAGAATGACTCAATGATCAGTTGATCGCTCACATCGCTCATACCCTTTTGGACAGTCAATGGCTTCAAACCTCGGGCAACCTCTTTTACTGACCTAACCACTAACCAAATGATGACGCTTTTGTTGCTAATGTGGGGATCAGGACGCCAAGTCATATGGGTGAGGTCATGGCTTTGTGGATACCAGTCTCGAGTTGTAATCGATGCCGTTATGTGCTCGGAGATTATACCTGCAGCAGTCTAGCTCGCTGCAGGCCTGCAGCCTTCTTCCATGTCTAGAAGGCCGTCGCCCTCTAGACAAAAAAAGGATGAGGGCCGTCGCCCTCTAGACAAACGGGGTTCAGCGTTATCCTTCTCGCAAAAAAAAAAAAGAAGGCCGTCGCCCTCGACGCTTCTTCTTCGTCTTCACAAAGCAACTTCCTACTCCAACTAATCCAATATTTATGTCACAATTTTCTCAAAAGGATGTCTATGAGAAATACACCATGGATAACGTAGCAATATCATCACCACTTAACCAGTGACGTACGAGGTTTCCGACAAGTGGATTTTCTGTGAGAAGATTTTTTTAGCATGCAGTTAACATTTTGCGTGCTTTTTGTGTCGATGGATTTTTTGTATACAAATGTTTTGCACATGCGACTGTGTATTTTTTGCGTCGCTGTGTGTACTCTAATTATCTGAGCTGAAAATGTAACTATAATCACTCTGGTTGATGCTACTGATAAAAATATTTTTAGGACACTGAAAGATAGTTTCCTAGGAAAAAGTACATAGCACACTCAGAGATAGTCTTTTATATCGTAGAAATATTTAGGAAGATTAATTGAACTTTGGTAGTTAATATGTCTTTACTTGATTTGACGCATAACAAATCTGATAATATTCTTCTTAAAAAGACTCACTGAACTTTGGTAGCGATTATGTCTTTACTTGATTTGATGCACAACAAATCTGATAATGTTCTTATTAAGTTACAACATTTTCATAACGTTTTCTCAAATTGGTGAGTGTTTTGTATTCGTTTTTTACAATACCCTGTGTGTGTTNAGGAAACCAGCCTAGACCGGGATGCCTAACAGCGTCGGTCGACGGCGCGATCGATCGGCACCTCGGCAGGCCGGCGAAGCGGCGTCGCGGCGGCGCCCGCGAATCACGAGCGGTGAACGAACGAGGAACTCGCGATTACGAAGGACTTTAGCCTGCTAGAACCAGAATACATAGGGGTCCCTAGCGATCGGGGGCCCGGGGCAGCCGCCCCGGTCGCCCCCCTTGAGGGTCGGGCCTGGCGGCGGCTCAAGGCCGGACCGTGCGTGCTACCGGCGCTAAGGCACGGCGTCGCGCGCGCGCTCGGGACCTCGCCACCGCACGCCCCCGGAAATAGAAAGGACGGCGGCGTTGGGTAAACGGCGTGATTTGCCGGCGCTTGAGCCGCTCGCGTGCGTGTTGGTGCGTACAGTGCGAGGCTGCGGCGTCGATGCGAGCATACGGCGCCGCCGGCGGCGAAGGCCGGAACAGACTGGCGATAGGCGCGAGGGAGCTAGATACATACCAGAAGTGGGACAAGGGAAGACCGATTGCCTTCTTGTGGCCGTCCGCGCGGTGGCCTCCTCCTTCGCCGCCGGCTAGAGAACCTCCCGTTCCCTTGCCAGCAGTAAAGTCGCAGACTTTCTCGCCGTTGTGGTGGGCGACGCCGCCTCCCGCGCCTTGCGAGTCGCCGCATCGCACGGCGCCGTCCCCCACGCCGCGGTCTCCGTCGCCCACGCCGCGGTCTCCGTCGCCCTCGACGCCAGCTCGCCGGGCAAGGCAGAGCACGCCGCCGCTGCCGCCGGATGGATGTAAAGGTCGCATCTTGGAGGCCTGGGGACGGGGCACGGTATAGACGGATGCCCCCACGAGCCGTGCGCCTCCTCCTCCCAGTCCCAGGTCGCAGTCGTCTCCCCGGGCCAGGCAGAGCACGGCGGCGCCGCCGGAGGAAGGGAAAGGTGCCGTCTTGGAGCCCTGCCGATGGAGCGCGGTGTAGATAGATGTTCCCGCGAGCCGGCGGGCTCCTCCTCCCACTCCCAGGTCTCCGTCGCTGCGGCCTCCTTCAGCAAGGCGGAGCGGCGGTGGTCCGGACTTGAAGGTGGGCATCCTGCAGGCCGTGTGCATCGGCGTGGCGCCGGCTAGGAGCACCACGAGCCGGTCGTGCGCAGATGGCCTGCTGGCGCTGGAAATCGGCATACGCAGCGGAACCCCCATGGCGGCGGCGGGCGGGGTTCAATCGGAGGACGCTAGGGTTTTTTGGGCGGCGGAGTTGGGGGAAGGAAGTGGGAGGTGGTGGGCACTGGCACAGTGGCACTGGGCAAAAGAGAAGTGGGTGGGTGAAGAGGAAGCAGGAGGAGGGAGGAAGGACGGCTACCTTGTCCAGTTGTCCTATTGAGTATTGAGTATAGGTGGCCAAACGTGCCGCACGGCATGGCACGGGCACGGGCACGGTGCCGGCACGGCACGATACGGCACGGCACGGCTGGGCACGAGGATTAGCCGTGCCGTGCCGTGTAGTGCTGTCGTGCCCAGAATCAAGCACGGGCACGGCACTACGGCCTCAGAATCGTGCCGTGCCGTGCCTACAGGCACGACAGCACTACATTCAACAGATACATTCAACAGACTTCAAATTTCATCAGGATTTCATCAACAGACTTCAAATTTCATCAGGATTTCAGATATCACATTTTCAAACGATTTCAACAGATACATTCAACAGATCAATCAATTTTCAACACACAAACACAAGAACACACAGAATTTAACCAAAATAATAACTTGGAGCTTTAGTGCAATGGCTGCCTCATTAAAAACCTGCCTGGGTAAAACTCACCCTTGTGAGAAACCCCAGGCAGGAAAAAAGAGTGCAGCCAACTCCATATTAAGTTCAAAAGTTCATTGTCCTTACATCAAAGTCCAAAGTCCAAGTCCAGAACTAAATATTACAGACCATTACATAAATTTCATGAATCAAGATAAAGATCTTCAAATGACTCTTCAAGCTCCTTGTTCTCAACACTCTGTTGCAGCCTAGCTTCAGCAGCCTCCCAGTCCTTGATGCAGGTCAGCATCTCCACCATTTCAGGCCTCAGCTTCCTTCTCCTCTCCTCGATGATCCTGCCAGTCATACTAAAGGTAGACTCCGAAGAGATGGTAGACACAGGAACAGTTAATATATCTTTAGCCATGATGGACAGCACTGGGTATGTGATTTTGTGCTGATGCCACCAGTGCAAGATGTCAAAGTCATCATCTAACAGGTTGACTGTGTCACAGTCCAAGAATGAAACTAGTTCAGAAACATTAGCTGAAGAACTTGCAGCCTGCAGCAGGGCAGTTGCAGAGGTATTCCTTGACATGTTTAGAGAACTAGAAGACATAGAATAGAAACTACCTGAACCACCAGAACTACCTGCATCATCATCATAAATCTCATCCCAAGCGGATCTTTTCTTACCAGACAGATTAGGAATCACAGGAGCCTTCAACCTCACAGCTCCATATTTCTCCTCATACTTATTGTACATATCAGTAAGCCTAGCTCTAGCAGCAACCATGTATTGTGAATAGTCAGTACTGGTGAGAACCCCTATCCTTCTAAGAACCCTAGTAAAACCTTTCATTTTAGCTCTAGGGTCCATGATGAATGCAAAAGAGTAGAGCAAAGGAATGTTCCTCCAGTACTTATTATACTTGTCTATCATAGGTTGAACCACCTTTCTTATGTCAACATCATTAGCATGATTATTCAGGTGTAAAGCAATCTTAACAAGATAATGAAGCATCATTGGAGCTGTAGGATAATAAACACCAGATAGTGCAACAGTAGCATCATAAAAGAGTTCAAGAAAGGACAGAACCTTTTCTGCAGCAGACCAATGAGCATCAGTTAACAGCAAAGGGTCACCTTCAGCCCTAGGGTACTGAGCATGGATAAAAGTACTGAAACAAGACTTATGGGGTAACAGATGCTTAAGCATTAAGTATGTAGAGTTCCACCTAACATCCATGTCAAGAAAGGACAGAACCTTTTCTGATTAGATGAATTTTGTAACACCCTAATTTTCATCACAAGAAATTGTAGCAACATTTTCATAATTTTCTAGAATTTATTTAAGGCTTGGAATAAATTTCTACGATTTAATTGGAATTTATTAAGATTTTATTGAATTAAATAATTAATTAATAGGCTCAATAAGTTTTTGATGCATTTCATGTTGTTGCATTGAGTTTTGTACTGTTGCAAGTCAAAGAGAATTTAAGCTAGTTTAAATTTGAATTTGATTTGCATTTGTTTGAATCCTAGTTTAGTTGTTTCAGTATAGTTCAGTTATCCTCCCTGAAGTCTTCGAAAGTTCTGTCCTGCCCCTCCGTTCTCTTCCGGCCCAGCCCATTCTTCTTTCCGCGCCGGCCCTGTTCCTCAGCCGGTCCACGACGCCGTCCCCTCTCCCTTCTCACTGTCGTGTGGGGCCCGGGCGTCGGACTCGTCCCCTACCTGGAGACCGGCGCGAGTCCGAGCCGAGCCCAAGTCCGACCGAGCTCGCACTGCATCGCCCCTTCCCTTCTTGGCGCGCACGCCGAGGCCCCACCTCCCCTTCTATAAAAGGGCGCCGCCACCCCCCCAAACCCCTTGGAACCCTAGACGCCGAGTGCCCTAGCTCCACAATCGCGACATCGCCGCCCGAAGCTCCGGTTCGTGGCCGCCGCCGTCGATCTCCCTTACCGCCGCCTTCCAGTGCACCAGAGGCCATCCAACGGTTTCACATCGAGGTGCTGAAGGTGCATGTGTAGCTTGAACTCGTGCATTCGCCCTCGTTAATCGGGAATTGCTCATCGGAGCTACGCCGCGCAGGTCCGGCCGCCCCTCGACGTCGTCCGACCACCACCGTCGCCCAAATCTCGATGCTAGCACCCTGGGTGGATTCTACGTGATCTCCTCGTCGTCTCGAGCTTTTCCGTGTCGATTTTGGTGAACCGTAGCTCCAAAACCGGGTTTCTCCGGCGATCTGCCGCCGCGGCGCCGCCGTCCGCCGCCGTCGCCCCAACTCCGGCGAACCCGAGCTCCGTCCACCGTCCGATCCGCGATCAACGCCCGAGATCGAGTCAACATATGAGGATACCGGTCAGCCGTGCCTCATTTTCTAAAGAGACCCCCGAGTTTTGGATAATAAACCCGCAGTTCAAGGTATGTGTAAAATAATTACACATAGGTCCTGATTTCTTCGGTTTAACCCCCTGATCTTTCAATATATCTAACCCGCCGTCCAGCCTGGTTCTTTTACGAGTTAAACCCCGAGTTATTATACATAATTATGTATATGCCCTCGGTTTATTCCAATCTAACCCCTAGAATTTCTAATCTTCGCAGATAAGCCCCCAGAATCCCGTTTTGATCATATCTTGACCGTTTCAACTCCGTTTCGGGTGATTCTTTCGCTCACGTGACAGTAAGGACCTGAACTTTAGCTTTTTACCGTTCCTTTGTACTGTTGCCCGTGTTTGGTGTACTGTTTCTTATTTGTTGTATGTTTCTTTGTATGTGACCCTGTGCTACGAATAGAAGGTGCAACGTTCGTGTGATTCGAGGATTCAGTTGAGAAGACCCTGAGCCATAGCATTTATTAGCTGGATTTAAGGCAAGTGTATTCTTGATCATGATTTCAGTCCTAATAACCATATGACATGCTTATACACTGTAGTTTGCTATGCTTGCATGCTTAATCATGATGGGTCCTATATTTAGGATGACTAGTTTTCTATAATCATGCCTTGTCAACTTGGGTTTAATATTTATGTTGGGTAGCATTGCTTAGTTGCTATACTTGGGTTTGGTTTACACTAAATGTGAAGATAATAATATTGTGATATCTTTTATATATGATATATATGATCTGATGAGAATGTTAAACCAAGACCATATTGATTAATCGGAACATGGAGAACCACCCAGGATTTTCCGTACAACCATAATAACTACATGGCTCTGGTCTTGGCTAAGTAACTAGATGAACTCTATGTTGTGTTTGGAGGTGTGCGTTGGGCGGATGTTTGGGGTTGTGTGTGATGTGCGGGGAACGAAGGTGCGCCTTCCGATTACCCGTCCGGTCAGGGGCCAAACACATACATAGAGGGAGTCTTTGGAAAGGCCTCGTAGTGAATCCCTAGCCCCTCACCTAAGGAAGTGTTGAAGAGGCTCGCGACCTCAGGCGACATGGGAAACACGAATTGTGGGGAAAGCTGTACAACCTCTGCAGAGTGTCTAAAATCTATTGCAATAGCCGTGCTCGCGGTCATGAGCGGCCTGGATCCTCACATGATTAATATATCGAAAGATAAATTAAATTGGTTTATTTATGTTGATGATGATGCTTATGGTTTACCATATGCTTAATTGGGTTGGTATATACTTATATCTTAGTAATTATGCTGCTAAATAAAATTTGACCAACTTAAGTGCTTAAAGCAATTTAATTAGAAGCCAAACTATTTCCTTGATAAGCCTTTGCATGTCATTATGCTTTTGCTCTACATTTGCTGAGTACCAACCATAAGTGTACTCAACCTTGCTTTATCTGCGGCTCAGGCTTAGACAGAAGTTTCAGTGGAGTATTTTGGAAGTTTCTAGGCGTACGTGTTTCCCCAGTCAGCTGCCTGTGGAGAAGTTTTGAAGATTCCGCTGCTAGTAATTCGTTTCCGTGAGTGTAATGATGTTGATTAATATTATTTACGTTTTGCACTGTCTTTTATATCACTGATGAAGTCTCATATGTGTGTAAACTTGATCCTGGCGCACATATGATAGTCATTCGGTTTTGTTTACAAAATCGGGTGTGACAAATTTAGGAATGAAATTGCAGTTCTAAATGTTTCAATCAGAGGCTTAAGATCCTCTAGTGCCTCCTTAACTATCAAATTGATTATATGACATGCACAACGCTGATGCAAGAACATAGAATTAACAGAATTATTCAATATGCCATCAGGGGATGCAGCATTAGGATTAGCAGTACTAACAGGTTCATCTTCAACTCTGAAGCCAAGGTATTTAGACAGAATTGGCCTCAGTTTTTGCATGGCAGTAACATTAGAAGATGCATTATCCAAAGTAACAGCAAACACCTTTTCAAGCAGACCATAATCGCCAAGCACAGAAGCAATACGATCAGCAATGTTTTGCCCAGAGTGAGACACATCAATAAGAACAAGACCAAGTACTCTCTTCTCTAATTGCCAATCACTGTTTATGTAGTGAGCAACTACACTGAGGTAGTCCTCTTTGGCATTACCAGACCAGATATCAGATGTAAGACACACACAATGAACAGCATCAGATTTCAAAATGTTAACAAGCTTAGACTTGCTCTCAGAGAAGTACTTCTCCATGTCTCTAGTGGTGGTTTGCCTAGAAACACGAGCAAATCTAGGGTTATGAGCAACTTTTATGTATTCTTCAAATGCATCAGTTTCACCCAAGCTAATTGGAACATCAAGCCTAGCAAGCAATCGAACCAACTCAACACGAGCAACTTTAGGACAGTAGTCCCAATTGCGCATACTGCCATCAGGATTAAAGGATATCTTAGACTGAGCCAAGCGAGTTTTCTCACGCCTTTTAGGGCAGCTATCCCTATGTCGCGTGAGGTGACCAGTGCCACCTCTAGATAGAGCAGAGAGTTGCTTGCCGCAATGATTGCACGTAGCGGCATACCTTACCTTCTTACCGTTTATAATCTTGAAGAGCTTCGTGAAATCTTCCCAAACTCGCGAGGTAGATGGACGCGTGGGCTTGCCATCTTCGTCATCCGCTGCCGCAGCTCCAAGTTCATCGGCATCGGGGAGCTCGATGGGTTGCTCGACGCTGCTGCCGAACAAGGCATCGCGGGCATCGCGCATGTCCTCATCGTCATCTCCGGCCAACCCGCACAGACGAAGGTCGTCGTCGTTCGCACACTGGACCGTCTCGTCGCCTTCGTCGTCACTCGCCATCACCACGTGCCAGCGCACTGGTTCCTCAACAGCTGCAAGACAGCAAGAGGTTAGGGTTAGGGTTGCGCACTTGCGCATGGAGAAGCTACAAGGAAAGGCAGAGGCTAGGGTTTCACATACCTTTGGCTTTGTAGCTGGAGCACCAGAGACACCGGCGACTTCGACGAAGCACGGATCCGGCCCTCTGGTTCCTCAACAGACACGGATCGAGTGCAGATCTACCATAAAACCAAGCGTCAGAGGCACAGAGACATAGAGAGGGGGACAAATCGAGATCGAGGACAAAGAACGAAGACTTACCCATCCGTATCCGGAGCACCAGAGTCCCCAGAGTCCGGCGATGTCGACGGTGACGACGAGCTCGACGAGGACAAAGAGAGGACGATGCTACATCGTCTGTGCGAGATCGAGATGACCGATTTCGGTGGCCGTGCCGTGTGGCTAGCGCCGGTCACCCGCGGCTCAAGCAGCCACCGGAGCTGGAGAAGACGGGAGGGACAGAGGAAAGAGATCGAGAGGCGGCGGAGAGAACAGGGAGGAGATCGAGCGAGCTGCGGCTGCGCCGGCGCGGAAGGGGATTAGGGTTGACCGGGGAGAGGGAGGGGTCGGCCGGTCGGGCGGGCCGCGGGGCTTATATAGCCCCCGAGTCCCCAACGGTAATATCGATCTGGGCCTTGGGCCAGGCCGCCAGCTCCAACGGGCCAAAATTCGTGCCTGGACCGTGCCGGCCCATTTAGCCGTGCCGTGCCCGTGCTGGCACTACGGGCCGCCATGGGGGCCCAGGCACGGCACTAGGGCCGGGCCGGGCCTGGCACGGGCACTACGGGGCCGTGCCCGGGCCGTGCTCGTGTCGTGCTTTTTCGGGCCGGGCCCGGGCCGGCCCATCGTGCCCAGCCCGTTTGGCCACCTATACTGTACTAGCAGTAGACAGGAATAGCCTAGCGTCTAGTGGTACTGAAGCTGCACGAGATTGGTCTGAGGACGGCCAATAATTCAACGATTAGTGTTTTGTACTAGCAGTAGACAGGAATAGCCCAGTGCCTAGCGGTCCTGAAGCTGCACGAGATTGGTCTGAGGACCGCCAATAATTCAACGATTAATGTTTTGTTCTTTTTACATGCATGCAGTCCACGTCCAAGACGTCTCTGTAACTCGAGTCAAGAAATATCGCGTTCATCATCACGTGCCGAATGGCGATGACGATTGTCATTGAGAGATCCCAAACGATGAGAACCACACAGGCACAAAGAATGCCGTGTAATAAGCGAGGTAGCTTTTGCCAAAGAACAAATAAAAATAGAATAATGGCGATGGACAAGTTAAAATTGTCAGTGCAACTCAAGCAACTTAGCAGAATGCATGTAGCAAAAAATCTTTATTCAGGGATATCCAAAAACCAAAACGACACAGTTAGAACTATCCAGGCCCTGTTTGGATCCACGTGTATTAAAATTTAGTATTACTGTTTATAACTTTGACCACTAATTAGGGGTATTAAATAAAGGCAGTTTACAAAACCAGCTTCACAACCCCTGCGCTACTTCGCGAGACGAATCTAATGAGACGTTTGACCGCATGACGAGAGGATGGTTACTGTAGCATTACTGTAGCTAATCATGGATTAATTAGGATCATTAGATTCGTCTCGAAAAGTTACACTCATCTGTGAAGAGGTTTTGCAAATAGACTTTATTTAGTACTCCATGCATGCAAGATTCCCTTTAGCGCTTTTTAGACTTTTGGGAACCAAACAAGGCCTATAAGGAAGTACTCTGCTGGAACACCTCCACCTACCCCTTTCGGATCAGGCTTATCAGCGGTTCAGGGATATGGAAAACAAACTACAGAACCTGGACAGGATATGGAAACCAAACTACAGAACCTGGACAGGATGCAGGAGCAAGATGTCTGGATTTACATATGGGGATCGAACTCCTCTACTTCGAAGGCATACAAGGCAATCATTGGACACCGACAGGTACACCCGATTTACCATTGGTTTTGGGCATCCAAATGTCTGGTGAAGCACAATGTATTCTTCTGGCTATTACTGAAGAACAGACTAAGCACCAAGAATCTTCTTGGACGAAAAGCCATGGAACTGAATTCTTATGCCTGCGAACTCTGCATTCTTCAGAAGCGAGAAGCCGTTCCCCACTTGTTTTTAATGTGCAATTTTGCCAAAAGATGCTGGGCTACGATTGGGGTTCAAGTCATCACCACAAGACCTACACTTCAAATTCTGGAGCATATCAAATTGAAGCTAAATCAACCCTTCTTCATGGAAATCACAATACTAATGTCATGGCGCATATGGTCCACAAGGAATTATTGGATCTTCAGTAACATCCCCCCAACGGTGGAAAACTGCAAGCGGAAATTCATGTCTGAATTCTCCTTACTTCTCCTTTGGGCTAAACCCACCTTTGTGTCTAATATGTCGGCATGGCTTAATAATTTGCTTTAGGGCTGTTTTTCATTTCTTTTCTGTCCTTTCTTTCCCTTTTCCCCTTTTGTACTAAGAACTTCTTCTTTACTTTAATTAATTAATTAATTAGTAGGGGCTTTCCCCTCCTGTTTCTTAAAAAATAAATCTTTGTTCTGTCAAGTGTCAACCATCCCAGCAATAGTGTGTACTAGTTTTTGCCTACTATGGTTTAGCTATGGCACATGGGGTGGTGAACCTCAGTAGTCTGTCCCTCATTTTCAATATATATGTCATCCATACTACCAACGAGTGGTATATAATATAGACCCCCTTAAGTAAGGGGTAGTTTAATAATTTCACTTAGACGAAAATGAAATTAGAGATTGAAAATGTAAAAATATATATCAAAGATCAAAGTGATTTTTTAAAATCAATTACACCATTAATTTTTTCTCAAAATACTCATATACTACTATACTACCCACTGTATACTACAATACTACAGCTAAAGTTTTCAGTAGTATATAATTAATCTGAATCATACGATCTTTTCATACTAGTCCTTCTTAGACACTAGTATAGAGTAGTATGGAGTACCGTAAAAAGCTCTTCGATCGAGACCCCCACAGCAATGATATGATTTGCGCCATCCCGGCTCGCGTGCTTGCCTATATATACGCGCAGAGCCTCGGTAGCTTCATGCAAGTCATCCACAGGAACACACATTTGGCTATAGGCATTCACCTGTTTGAATGTTAAGGCCGGATATGTCCTATATCTAAAAAAAAAGTCCGGCCTCTCCGACGTCAGAACTCAGACACAGCTCTGAGCGCAGGCACGATGAAGGGAAGCAAGAGCCAGGTTGTGGAGGCCGACGGCGTCGCGGCCTCCGGGCTGTGGGACATCTACGCCGCGCTCCGCTTCGTGCAGCTGTTCCACAAGCTGCTCCCACAGGTCCTCCCCAAGGTCGACGTCGTCCGCTTCGACGGCGGCCTCGGCACCGTCCTCCAGGTCACGCTCGTCTCTCCAGGTGAGCGATCAAGGTCCTTTATTTGTTTAAACAAAAAAAAAGACAGAAAACGAAGCCCTGAATATATAATCTCTTCAAGCTACAAGAACGTACTTGCTGTAACAACGTAACTGCATGTGTCGATCGATCGCTAGGGGACCCTGGCGGCCAGCAGATGACCTACCAGGAGGAGTTCGTCAAGATCGACAACGAGAACCGCGTCAAGGAGACCTTGGCGATCCAAGGTGACGTTCTCAAGCTCGGCTTCACCACGTACGTGACCCGGCTCGAGATCATTGACAAGGGACCCAGCTCTTCTGCGATCAGATCGACTCTCGAGTATGAGTTTGACGACGGCCACCCTGAGATCGAAGATGCGGCTACCACTGCACCTCTGGCTGCAGCTGCTGAGAGCATTGTGCAGTATCTCAAGGAGCACAAGGCCAACACTAATTGAAGCAGTGAAAAATATTTCACGTACGTACAGTTTATCAGGACGAATAAAATGAATTATAATTCGATCTGCCATTCTAAAGCGTAGCATGTGCATGCTGTTAAGAGGTGCCTATATATTGTAAAATCCATGTACGTCGTTCGCTTTCAATAAAAAGGACCAACGTGATGGTCTACGCAGAATATACAGGCGGGTAGCCCTTGCCCAGCGAAAATCTACAGGATAGCTAGCTCTATGTTACTTTGCCTGCCTTGCCTCACCGTGCTTTGCCAGGTTGGAAGAGCCAAATTGGCTAGCCTGAGTTAGCAAGGGAAAACCTTACAAACACGAAAAATTAATGAGGAAGCTTGCCAGAGATCCAAAAACTCCTGCCACATCTATTTTTTTTGCCACGCAAGTAGAGGAAAAGTCTGCCTCAAGATCCAAAAAGGCTAGACAAAGCATGACTCGGAACCAAACCAACCCTAATTTTGTTGTTGTTGATGTCACTTAGGTTTGTTCTAAGTCAAACTTGTGTATTTTGATCAATAAGTTTATAAAGAAATATTATAACATCCAAGATACCAAATTGGTTTTGTTGAGTCCACTATGAAATATACTTTGATAGTGAATTTATTTTGTATGGCAGATGTTATTATATTTTTTATTGCCTTGGTTAAAATTAGACAAATTTGACTTAAACAAAATTTAGTGAATACTAGTCTATCAACCCGTGCTCCGCACAGGCTAATAAGTTAGAAGACATGAGTATTAAATTTCATTAAAAATGTGGACCCATATATAATATTCATTATTATTTACCATGTGCTATCTTTTTAATTAAATATCTTTTTTTATTTTACATAGACTAACGTGGAGACTTCAAAAGGAATCTCCAATTAGTAATATGTAAGATTGTCTTGGTACAACGATCGTGCTTGTTGTGCGGCGAGCCTCTCGCTAGCCTGCTATGCTAATTTCTACTTTTTCATGAAAACGATGAGACGCAACTGGACGGGGCATCCGGAGCACGGCCGCAGGAGTTCAATGTCAGTTGTTCTCGTCGGCGTTTAGTCATACATGTAACATGCTTGGAGCAAACTTGCAGTATAGCAAGATGGACGACAGTAATGTTTTCCACCATATTTGGAATCTTATGAACCATATCGTGTTCTGATTTGCAACTCAACTGAGCTCCCAAACCCGTATTCAACTGCTCCCACGAACTTGGCTGGCCGGCCATGGCTTCGTTGTGATTTGTGAAGGGTGAAAGGAGGAACACGGCCTGTCGCAAGCTACCACACAGCTGGCTGCCGTGGCCGAGCATGTATGCACCGATGCACGTCAGTGATCTGAGGACATCGGTAGTTGCCACGGGTGAGCACTAGTGGCTGATCGAGGGGGAGGAGCTATGTATAACTAGGGGGGAGGGGGTTGTCATTTTGTTCCCCTTCTCCTTTGATGAAACGGTAACCCTGAACTAGTCACAACCTGTCCCTGAATTAGAATTTCGCTCCGAATTCCTCTGTAAGCAGAGGGGAGTAGTAGTTGCTAGCGGATGAGTAGCGCATGTCCCGGGACCGCCAACGATTTGTTTCGTTCTTCATGTCATGTCTCTGTAACTCGAGCCAAAAATATCGCGTCCTTGGTCACGTGGCGAATGGCGATGATCGAGATACATGCAACCACGAGAGCCACAAGCCCACAAGGCCGCAACGACCCACAGAAACAATCGCGCCCGGCTTTGCCTAATGCCTATATACACGCAAAGGTCGATAGGTTCATGCGTGTCATCCACAGGAACACACAGCCCAGAATCCAAAAGATCAGGCAGACACGCACACAGTCGCTGCAGGCGCCATGAAAGGAAGCAAGAGCCACGAGCTGGAGGCCGACGTCCCGGCCTCCGAGCTGTGGGAAATCTACGGCACGCTCCGCTACGTGCAGCTGATCCATGAGCTGCTCCCGCAGGTCCTCCACAAGGTCGAGCTCATCCGCGGCGACGGCGGCGTCGGCACGGTCATCCAGTTGACGGTCCCTCCAAGTCAGTCCCTCTCCCTCACACACAAAAGGAACTCGATCATGAACCCTGAATCTCTTCGCTCTAAACACGCTGCAGGCAGCAAGCCTGTGTAACTCGCCGTGTTTGCCATTTGCTAGGGAACCCCGGCGGCCCGCCGATGAGCTACAAGGAGTTCGCGGAGATCGACGACGAGAACCGCGTCAAGGTGGCGCCGGTAGTCGAAGGCGGCGTTCTCAACCTCGGCTTCACCAGCTACCTGACCCGGCTTGAGATCATCGAGAAGGGACCCAGCTCTTCGGTGATAAGATCGTCTGTTGAGTACGAGTTTGATGACGGGCGCCCTGAGCTTGAAGCTCTGGTTAGAATTGCACCTTTGGGCGTTGTTGCTGAAAAACTTGTGCAGTATGTGAAGGAGCAGTAAGGCGAGCACCTAACTGAAGAAGGGAAAAAATATCTCATGGTACAGTTATCATGCAAGACGAACATTGAATGTATAATTCGATCTGGCAATTCCAGACCATAGCACGGATCCTGTTAGCATACTGTCCTTGTATCCTGTTCGTTCGGTTTTGAATTGAGGGCCGACGAGATCCTTGAAAAGGTCCATTGCACTTATAGTTTGGTTGCTGTCACTGACCTGTCACATAGCTGATTTGTGATTTCTTTTGAACGAATTAACGGACACGTACGAGAGAAGAAAGTGCTACATGCCGGCTAACTGGTCAGAGAAGAAACCGTAATTACTCTCCCGCTAAGAAATGAAAATATATAGAGAGTACCTAGAGTTGTTTATCATTTCCATGCTATTGTGGAAGATCAAGCGTTCTTCTGCTTCAACCTCACGCTAGCCTAGGATTCTAAGCTTGAATTTCTTCTTCTTTTTTTTCATGATTCGCAACCAGACTACTGGATTTTAATCCAACCATCTAGATCATTAGCACCATCGCCCTTCTCCTGTCTCGTCTGCAGCATGACATCTATTGTTCAATACTTTCTCTATTTTTTTACATACTACGTTAGATTTGTTTTAATTTGAACTTGTTTGATTTTAACCATGTTTATAGCAAATCTAGACATGCCGTTAGCGCCAAACCAACTTCGTAGATAGCTAGTACTACCTTAATATTGTTGCTATTACTTTTTATCACAACCCATTTGTCTTATTCAAATATTTTGATACGGATCCTCGTAAAAATCAGAAACATATAGCCAGTCATCTGTAGACTATAATCATCATACCCATTGAGATCTGTTATATTTTTTAAAAATTACCCACTTTTGCCATGATAAAAATAGCCTAAAGTAAGCTTCTAAATATATAGGTAAATTACCCACCTCTTCCATTATGAAAATAAGTTTAAGTTGATTGTGTAACTCAAATTTTCATGTTAATTGTGTAACTCAATTTGAGGATTCGATAAAGCACATCTAGAAGTGCAATGTAAAATAAAAAATAATAATTGATAAGAGAGAACACAAGATAAATAATAACTATTATTATATATAAACATTTTTATAGAATTTTAATACTGATGTATTTCAAATTATTATCTCGTGCGGTAGAACAGGATACACGAGTTACCTCTAGCTAGCAACGGGCCCATCCTCTCCAGCTTCGTACACGACCTCCTTGGACAGTACCTCCAGTGATGCGCCCTTCGTCTCTGGGATGAACATAGACATCAGCATGGCTAGGAAGTTGGTGCCGGCCAGCACGAATAGCTCGCTCCGGGTGCCAATGCCCGACGTGTACTCGCTGTCGGAGACCTTGGACAAAAACCCAAACATCCCAAGAATTGCGCCAGCCAACCCCGCCGCCATGACGATGCCCTGACACGTGCACCGGAGCCGCGCCGGGAAGAGCTCCACGGACGCGACCAACGTCGTGGTGCTGGGCCCGACGCTGGCGAAGAAGAAGACCACGTTGTAGAGCGCCACAAAGCCGGCAGCGTGCAAAGTCCAGTGGTCGTATGACGCGGCGAGGGCAAGCATTGAAAGTGTCATCGCCACGAAGCCGACGAGCTGGAGGCGGCGGCGCCCGAGAACGTCGATGAGGGCAACCGAGAAGATGTACCCCGGGATGTCGCCGCAGAGCGTGATAAGCGCTAGCGCGCGGGCGACGCGGGAGATCTCCTGGACAGCACCCATGCTCGCGGCCGGGGAATGGGAGACCCACCAAAGCTTGCCTAAGAGATAACTCTGGAGGATGTTCTGGCTGTTGTAGGTCAATTTGAGGAGGAAGCGTGCACTTGAGGTGGCCAGCAGGTGGAGGCCATGACTCCTTATAAACTGCACCGAGAAGAGGCCCCACTCGTCGACGTGGCCAACGGAGACGTCCAGTTCCTGTTCTTGGATGATCGCGCGGAGCACAAGCGACATGTCGGCCGCCGCACGCTTCGGGTCGCGGGCGACGAGCGCCGTGTACCGAGCTGTCTCTGGCAGCTTCGTGTGCACGTAGAAGCTGAGAGCGGCCGGCGCTGCGCCGGCCACGAGGATTGCGCGCCACACGTAGTCGGCCTCCGGCACCACGGAGGACACGCCGAGCGCGACAGTGCTTCCAAGGAGGATGCCGACACCCCGCATGGCGAGGATGGCAGCGACAAAGGTGCCGCGGGTGCGCTTGCTGGCGTACTCCGCCATGATGGCTGCGCTGAGGGGGTAGGTGCCGCCGACGCCGACACCGAGCCAGAAGCGGAAGAAGCAGAGTGTCACCAGGACGGCCTTCGCCGTGCGGCCAAAGGAGAGTCCGGACGCCGCAGAGAACACGACCATGAGCGCCAGTGTGAATCCGTAGGCGCGTCGGCGACCAATCTTGTCGCCGAGCAAGCCGAACACGATTGAGCCGACAAACGTGCCGCAGCTGGCGGCGCCGCTGAGCGCGAACACGGCGTCGACGGGCAGCTGGGCGGGCTCGCCGGGGCTGGCAGTTTCAGCATAGTAGATGCTGCCGATCAGGCTGGAGACGAAGACGATAGAGCATAGGTTGTAAACTGCGGCGAGGAATCCCGTGCCCGCGATCGCGGCGGCAGCGAGGTGGTACCTCTGCGTCCTGGCGCGGTCGAGCGCCGTCAGGACGTTGAGCTGGTGAGTGCGCGCCATGGATCATGGGATGGCCGGCCGGTGCCCAGAGCGCGTGGCTTGGTGGTGCCCGATTTGCGCCTTGCGTCGCGAGCTTTCCGCTTTGTGTTGGCTCGACGCAAATGGGTCGCTGAGTCCAGGTCAACGGTACAAGGTCAAGTAAATCCAAGTGTCCGATTCCATTGCAATACCGTTTTGTGGAGGCGGTAGAATGATAGCCGAGTGCCTGTAGAATGATATGCCATTTCAATTTGTTTTCGGCCAGCTGGATAACCGCCTGCCAGTCGCTCGCGAGTCGCGACCGACCTCCCTGGGTCCCTGTCTTTGGGTGTTCAATTCCCTAAAAGAATTTTCACCAAAATTTTTCACAAGATAATCTTACATGCATGGAGCAGTAAACATGTGTTAATGACAAAACTCATTTCACAACCCCGGGTAACTTTGTGAGACGAATCTAATGAGCCTAATTAGGCCATAATTTGCAACAGTGATGCTACAGTAACCATTCGCTAATCATCCACTAATCATGGATTAATTACCATCATTAGATTCGTCTCGCGATTTCCTGACGAGATCTGTAATTAGTTTTATTATTAGTCTACATTTAGTACTTCTAAATGGTAAGATTCTCTTGCAAAATTTTTCACCAAAATTTTTCACCGGAATTAAACACCCCTTTTGCCCAGCGGAAATCTTCTGGCTGTCGTGAACGCACGCATCATGATCTTGCTTGTGGACTAGCCAATACATCATCACTCATGAATTCGTCATCTCAAAAGTTGGGGCGCGCGGCCAATGGAAGCTGCTGATTTTGCGTGTGGGCGAGGGCAGAGCAGAGGGATCGCGAGATAAGCTTCACATGGACCTGTCATGAGCGTCTTCAAGCCGCGTAGGCCATCAAACGACAAGTGACCGCATTCCTCTATGCTCATACAAGGGTAATGGATTTGATGAGGAAATTTCTTCAGAAAGACTTGGTTCGGACAGGGATTACTCGATTTGCTACTTGTTGAGGTCATAATACCAGGGTGCCCGATCATGAGGATTACCGACTACCGACTCCGAACTATCAAGACTCCGAACAAGACACGATGGCCAGATCGCAGAAGGAAAGCCCGAAGATAGCTAGAGTCCTACTAGATTCAGGTCTGTTTTGTCTTGTAAGGCACGTCTCCCTGGATATAAATAGCGGGGGTCCTGTACGTAGAGGGTATGCCCATTGATCTACAATCTTAGACAATCAACCCGAGGGTACTTGTTACGCATTGTAATTTGTACTCGACGAAATAATACAAGCAGCAACTGGACGTAGGGTTATTACTCGATCTCGAGGGCCCGAACCAGTATAAAAATCCCGTGTCTCTCTGTTCGTCACCGTGATTAATCTTCGCACGAAACGGGGTGCCTGCCGGACAAATATCTGACGAGTACAACCTCGACAGAGGCGCGCCAGGTAGGGGCCCTTGCGTGAAGAAAGATCATGCCGATCGTCAACGGAGTCTGGATCGCCGACGCGTCGAGTTCCTCGATGCCCTACATGCCCAGTTCCGTCAAGTCGGAAGCGATCGGGAGTTCCGCTTCCGATCTCTACGCTCGCCGCCATCTAGTGCCTGCACGGGAGATCCGCTTCGGAGATCTCGTGTTCGAGCACCAAGGCGACTACGAGCTCAAGATGACAGGGATCCATGATCCCGATCTCACATGCGCCGGTCGGGAAGTTTTCGCCACCTTCACGGAGCCAACTCTCGAAGACATTGCATATCGCACTGCGTAGTTGGATCTCGACTACAGTGGATCTAGCAATGGGTCAGAACAATCCGAAGACCGCCGCATCCATGTGCTAAACGCAAACGGGACCGAGGCCGTTGCCGAGTCATCTAGCTCGCGTCGACCCGTGCCTCCTCCACGTTTGAGCAACGCACCAACACTTCAAACGGCTAGAACCCGTACACAGCAGGTTGCATCCTCATTGGCTCCCCGAGATCTCAACAACGATTTCCGGGCCGTCGAACAGGACAATCTGCAGATCCGAACCCTCTTGGAGACCATGGAAGCAATGGCCGAAGGGACTCCGATGGCCATCATAGCCAAGAAGGCTCGGGAAGCAGCGGACAAGGCCAAAGAGCGCATCGAAGCCGCCGCTGCCGTACCACCAGCTCCGTCAAACAGACCACGTGAACCACAGCCGGTTCGGTCTCGATCTGTTAACGGACGACCATACTATCGCCCACACGAGGGGCGCGACATAAGGCCACAACTCGAGCGCAATCGTCGCACTCGCGACGCTCGGGAAACTCTCAACTACAATCGAGATTACCGAGCCCGTGAGGGTTACTATCGGTCCCATCCAGAATCGCCGCCACGTGACTCCCGACCAGGCACGGGGGGATGCCTTGCGTACTCCCCAGCCCTGCGCAAGGTCAGGTGGCCCGAAAAGTTTCGTCCTACTAACATCGAGAAGTACGACGGAACAACCAACCCCCGCGAGTGGATTCAGATCTATTCCACGATCATCGATGCCACCGGGGGTGACGACTATGTCAAAGCCAACTACTTGCCGACTGCTCTGCAGGGATCAGCCCGTACGTGGCTCATGAACCTGCCCGAGGCCAGCATCAAGTCATGGACTCATCTCCGGGAGACGTTTGAAGCCAACTTCCAGGGCACCTATAAACGCCCCGGACATGAGGGAGATCTGCTCAACTGCGTGCAGAAGCCTGGAGAATCCCTCCGGGACTACATCCGCAGGTTCAGCGACACCCGTAACACCATCCCTGACATGGTGGATGATCGGGTGATTGTGGCCTTCAATCAAGGTTGCAAAGACGAGCGAACGGCAGAGGAACTTGCCAAGAAAAACCCGAAGATGGTGGCAGAGCTATACGGAATCCTGGAAGAAACCGCCAAGATGGCGGACGCCCGAGCACGGGTTCACGGAAAGCCCGAACAAAGCCAGCCAGCCGGGGAAGGCAAGAAGAAGAATAAACACAAAAACAAGAAGCGCAAGACCGAGGGTGACGAAGTCATGGCCGTGGACAACAAGCCCCCGTACAGGCGCCAAGGCAAACCGGACAACCTCCCGATGTACTGCCCGATTCACCGATCTACGAAGCATCACTTTGTGGACTGCACAGTGTATAAGAAGCAGAAGCAGGAGGAGGAGAGCCAGCAGCAGGGGGCTCCGCGTGACCAGGAAGCGCACAACCCTCGCACGGCAAACTACATGGATTGTGATGATGAGCCAGATCTTCCCGAAGATCTGGAGATCGCCACAATTTTCGGTGGCTGTTCAACCCGAACCTCCAAGTCCCAGCTCAAGATGGTCGAGAGGCAGATAAACAGCGCCGAGCCCTGCAAGCATCTCTTGAGGTGGTCAGAAATCCCGATCACATTCGATCAAAGGGATCACTATGAGACGCTTTACGACGGGCCGCTACTCCCACTGTGCATCAAGCCATGGATCGGGCCCCGCAAGATCGGGCGAACCCTGATCGACAGTGGGAGCGCCCTCAACCTCCTGTTTGTCAACGCCTTTGACGAACTTGGGATCCCGAGAAGGTCCTTGTCCCCTGTGGAGAAGCCTTTCTACGGGGTCATACCAGGCATTCAAGCCTTTCCCTTGGGGAGGATCGATCTGCAGGTGACCCTCGTAGAGGGCAAAAACATCCGATCAGAGTTCCTCACTTTCGAGGTGGCTGACATCACATCGGCCTATAACTGCATCTTGGGCCGACCGTTCCTGAAGAAATTCATGGCGGTCGCTCACTTTGCATATTCCATGATCAAGGTCCCGGGGCCGTTGGGTCCGATCACCGTCTGTGGCGATCGCAAGGGCGCGGTCCAGTGCGACATGAAGACCCTGGACATGATCAAGGGTGACGAGCAGGAACCAGCCAAGGCTGCCGAACCCGCCAAGAAAAAGACAAAGAGCCAGCCAAAGGCTGCCGCCAAGGGTACATTGGCTGAAACCTCCCGAGCAGCTGAGAACCGACCAAGGGCCAAAGGGAAAGAAGTTCCCGAACAGGAGCTCATCGGGGAACAGGAGCTCATCGGGAGACAGGGAGCTGACGACCGTGCCGCTGAGAGGCAGGCTGTGGTGGACCAGACCCCACTCAGGGGAACGCCGTCACAAGCAGCTGGCGAGTCGACGGCCAACGCCTCACCAATCGAGCCACCGGCCAAGCGCACCGAGCCAGGCACGAAGGCTGTAACCCTTGATGAGGCAGACCCGTCCAAGACCACCCAGGTGCGCCTTGGCCTGGGTGACAAATAGGAACTCGAGCTCATTGCTTTCCTCCGGGCAAACGCAGATGTGTTCGCTTGGGAACCATCTGACATGCCTGGGATCCCCAGGGAGGTAATCGAGCACAAGCTTGGCATACGAACTGGCGTCCGACCAGTCAAGCAGAAGCAAAGGAGATATACCCCGGAGAAGCGAGACGCCATTAACGAAGAAATCAACCGACTACTCAAAGCCGGCTTCGTTCGAGAGGTCCCTTTCCCGGAGTGGCTAGCAAACCCAGTCATGGTCAAGAAGCCCAACGGAACGTGGAGGATGTGCGTGGACTACACAGATCTGAATAAAGCTTGCCCGAAGGATGACTACCCATTACCTAGGATAGATCAAATTGTAGATTCAACCTCTGGATGCGAATTGCTTTGTTTTCTAGATGCCTACTCGGGGTATCACCAAATCAGCATGTGCATTGACGATGAGGAAAAAACTGCATTTGTAACTCCCTTCGGTGTTTATTGCTATATAAAGATGCCTTTTGGTCTGAAAAACGCAGGTTGCACTTATCAAAAATATGTTCACATTGTTCTTGAAGGCCAAATCGGCCGTAATGTGGAGGCATATATAGATGACATTGTTGTGAAAAGTAAGTTAAAGGGTGATTTAATCGCTGGTTTAACCGAAACGTTCAACAACTTGCGAAAAAATAGGATGATGCTCAACCCCGCAAATGCACCTTTGGTGTATCATCGGGTAAGCTCCTCGGTTACCTTGTTTCCCAACGAGGTATAGAGGCAAATCCACACAAGATCAAGGCACTCGATGACATGAAGTCTCCACGCAGCCGCCACGAAGTCCAGAAGTTGGCAGGAATGATGGCGTCCCTAAGTCGATTCGTGTCCAAGTCAGGCGAACGAGGTATGCCGTTTTACAAGTTGTTATGTAAAACTGATCGTTTTGAGTGGTCGGCAGAAGCAGAAGAGGCGTTCCAGGCGTTCAAACAGTACCTGCGGAAAATGCCCGTACTGGTCCCGCCAAAGCCACAAGAAGAGATGTTGTTGTACGTAGCAGCGACACCAACTGTTGTTAGCACTGTTTTGGTGGTCGAGAGACCAACAGAAAAGTCTACAACACAACATCCCGTTTACTTCGTAAGTGAGGTGCTACATGATGCCAAAACGAGGTACCCTCAGATTCAGAAATTGTTATATGCTGTACTAATGACTTCTAGGAAGCTCAAGCATTATTTTCTGAGCCACAAGATCAAGGTTGTGTCAACTTACCCCCTAGGCAACATTTTACATAATCGAGATGCCGTGGGTAGGATCGCACAATGGTCTGTGGAGCTGTGGGCTTACGACGTTGAATTCATACCCAGAACTGCCATCAAATCGCAGGCTCTGGCAGACTTCATCGCAGAATGGACTAACCCCGAACCTGAAGAAGCTGCCCAAAATCCCGAACACTGGACAATGTTCTATGACGGAGCATTTTGCAGAGCAGGCGCGGGGGCTGGGGTGGTCCTGATTTCACCACACAATGACATCATTAGGTATGCTTTACAAATCAATTTTGTTGATCCAACTCCTACTAACAATGTTGCCGAGTATGAAGGACTGTTGACAGGTCTCCGCATAGCTGCATCTCTTGGTGTCAGAAGGCTGCTCGTGAAAGGGGATTCCGAGTTAGCTGCAAAGCAAGTCATGAAAGAGTACAGTGCGCGGAGCGAGGTCATGGCTAAATACTTGGAAGCATATAGGCGGATGGAGAGCAAATTTGATGGGCTTGAAGTACGGCACGTGAAGAGGGAATTCAATGGCGACGCAGATAAGCTGGCAAAGGTAGCTGCAGAGCGCACACGGCTCCCAGGTAACGTGTTACATGAAGTTCTTACTAAACCATCTGTGTCGGTTTCATTACCGAACCTAAAAACTGAACCCGCTAAGGGACCAGTTTCCTCAACCAACGAATCCGTCAAGGAGTCTATGTTGGTCGGTACGGCCCGAGCAGCCGCTCTAGTTGGAAACGAGGAGAACTGGATGGATCCAATCCGGGCGTACCTCACAAACCAAGCTATTCCGGACGATGATGCTACATTGGAGAAAATCCATCGTAAAGCCAAGAACTATCAATTGGTCAACGGGCGATTATTCAAGCTAACCCGCAATGGAATGCTCCTCAAATGCATCACACGGACTGAGGGCATTAGTTTGCTCCACGACATTCACGGAGAAATCTGTGGATCACATGCTTCTCCCCGATATCTAACAGGGAAAGCATTCCGACAGAGCTTCTACTGGCCTACAACTCTTCAAGACGCAAGCGATTTAGTAAAAAAGTGTGAGGCATGTCAATTCTTCGCACGGAAACAAACTAAACCTGCGCAAGCTTTAAACACTATACCCTTGTCATGGCCTTTTGCCACTTGGGGTATAGACATCCTCGGGCCCTTTCCAAGGGCTGTCGGGGGATACAGATTTCTGTTCGTTGGTATTGACACATTTACAAAATGGGTTGAAGCCGAGCCCGTTCAGAAAATCACAAAAGAGGCAGCTGTCAAATTCCTACGGAGTATTGTGGTACGATTCGGTGTCCCGAACAGGATAATCTCTGATAATGGAACACAGTTTAAAAGTAAAAAGTTTTACGATTTCTGCTACGACCACGGGATCAGGCATGATCGGTCATCGGTAAACCACCCGAAGACAAACGGGCAAGTAGAACGTGCCAATGGCATCGTGCTCCAAGGCATCAAGAAGAGGATTTTTAACAGATTGCAAGCTTACGACAAGCGCTGGATTCATGAGGTCCCTACAGTACTTTGGTCAATGAGGACCACTATGAATCGGGCAACAGGCGAAACACCTTTCTTCTTGGTGTATGGAGCAGAGGCGATTCTACCATCCGACATCCGGCTACAAGCCCCTCGCGTGGCAATGTTTTCAGAAACTGAAGAGCTTGACAGACGCACTGATGAGCTAATCCTCCTGGAGGAGGCTCGTGACGCAGCTGCTTTTAGAGTAGCCCAGTATCAGCAAAAATTGCGACAGTACTACGATGCTAATGTTCGACAACGAAGCCTATGCATTGGGGATATGGTGCTCAAACTGGATCAACGCACCAAGGACAAAACTAAATTGTCTTCTCCATGGCAAGGACCGTACATTGTAGTAGATATCGCCCGACCAGGAGCCTACAGGATCGCAGAGATAGATGGGGACGTACTGCCAAACACGTGGAATATGGATCAACTACGCAGGTTCTACGCCTAAACAACGAAGATCGTGCACAGTTCTAGACCGACCATCAGGTTTGGCAGGTATAAACCATCATCTGCGTCGCCTACAGTGCCAACAAAAAAAAGAGATAAGTTCTATATACTCTACTCACCCTCGCTTTTTATGCTCGGGGGCTGGGTTTTCTATTTTCTATTCTGTTTCTACTCTTTGTTACCATATTGTATACACTAACAAAGAGCCGAGGACTATCATGCTGAAAATTTTCTTTTCAGACCTATTCTATGCGTCCCGAGCTCTATGCTCGGGGGCTCCCCATTTGATCGGAAAGTTTCTTGCAGTTTGTACTTCTAGACTCTTTTTCAGCATGCCAGCATGGCTGTAAAAGAGCCCGGGGGCTACTACGGTACTACTACCATGCAAGAAACGGGCTTTTTAATTCAAGAAAGCTAGGCTACGCTAAAATTACCGAACACCATGACTACAAGGAATTACACAGTTCAGAAGGCCGCCCGTGTCTCAGCAACTAAACAATTCCAGAATAGCTTATGGCAACGGGACTTTTTGGCTATGACAAAGCTATCAGTTAAAAAGATCCATGAAAATACCGATCAGCTCTAAGATTTACGCAAAAACATGCAAGCATATGTTTAGCAAAATGTAATCGCATTCTAAACCGTTAAAGTTTTGCCCTATTACAAGAATCTTGCACAGTGTTTAGGGTGATCCTTCCGAATCACTCAGATGGAGATCAAGTTTTCTGACAAACGGTTCCACCAGTGGGGTAAGGCTATCAAACATTACCTCAGCTTCTGACGCCGAGCACTTGAAGCCTTTTGAGAGCAGAGAAACGTCCAGATCAGGGAGGTGGCTTTTCAAAGCCCCGATGGTGTGAGTTGCAGCAACGCAGGCACCTTCCATCAGCCTGGAGTTCAAGGACGAACTACGCTTTTCTGATGCTTCAAGACGGGCGGTCAGATCAGCCACGTCTTTATCCCGAACAGCCAGTCTCCTTTCCAGATCCGAGTTTTTCTTCTTGAGCACCTCAATGCTCTTGGAGTTATCTACGGGGTCAAAGGTAGCATGTAAGCAAAAGTTCGAAGATAAAGACTCAATAAGCAAAGCATGAGATTTAAGGCATGTACCTTCTTTCTCGGACTGGAGAACGGTCACCTGGGCTCCCTGTCTGATCACAGACGCTGCTGCAGCAGAGGCACGAGCGTCTAGCGAACGCCATTGCTCTTCAGCTGTCGAGAGCGCGCTAATGATCGGGCCCAGGGGCGTCGGGATGGGTCCCACGATCTCTGCAGTCTTCTCTGAGCTGTCAAGTTGTGCTGTCGAGTCTGGCTCGGGAGTTTTCTCTTTAGCAGATGGTTTGACAGGAGGAGAAACTGTGGGATCGGGATGCCTGAATTCCCGAATAATCAAATACAGTGAAAACAACATTTAAGAAAAATGCTCATACATAATCAAAGATTGTCAAAGCTCTTACTCGGCCGTCGGGATTTTGACTTTAAATCTCTTGGCACCAGGAATAAGCTTTGATGACTGTCTGGTCGGACGATTTTCCTGTCGAGAAATCTCCCGATCACGTTTAGCTTTGGTTATGCGATCAAAAGCTGCGAATAAACGCCCGAATACGATCATGCTCGATACCTGGGCAACAGGACGAGGCGGATCACGACTGGGCTGAAGATCGGCGGACCTAGGCGATCCAAGAACTCCCGAATCCAGAACTGTCCCCTCCACACTACGAGAGCGTTTCCGGGTTCGGGGGATAATCGCCTTGGGGCTGCTCGGGACCTCTTTTTCCAAACCAGGTGATGGTTCAGGTTGTTCGTTGGTCGGGGCCCCGGCGCCTTGATCAACGGGCTGATCTCCCTCCTCCTCAACATTGATGGCACCGCTCTGGGCGGGGGCATCAACAATAGCTGGGGCCTGGTCAAAAAAAAAGAGTTGCGTCATATCAATACTAAACAAGAAAGAGCTTTTTCTGAGTGACAGTTTACCTCTGGAGGAGGGTTGTCAGCGCTGTAGGGTGCTGGGACGTTTTCCCAGTCCGGGGGATCAGTCCCGAACATCTTCTTCAGGCGCGCGGCCACTTCTGTCTCTGGGACAACTGCTAGTTAAGAGTCATGAATTCAAATGACCGAACAAACTCAGAAAAACAATTAAACAGAAAAACAAATACTCACCATCGGGTTTCATTCTGTTCGGGTCATTGTCGCCCCTAAATGTCCAAGCGTAGCGGTCGTGAGTCATAAGCGGAATAAATCTCCATCTAATGAAGATTTCTGCTACATGAACCGCCGTCAGACCAGCATTGCGGAGCTCCAGGATCCGATCAATGTGCTTTTGCATCTCCGAGGTGATTCTTGGCAGGGCTTTGGCCTCATCCTTGAGATAGGGCATCAGATACTTCCCTTTTGCCGGTGAGGTTTGGGGAAGGGTAATGTAAAACCAGTGATGTTCATATCCTTTCCAGCAATCCTTAACTGGGAAGGGGATGTATATCTCCCGATTTCTCAAGGAAAAACCGATGGAACCGAGCATCACTTATTTCTTGTAGTTGTTGACGCGGAAAATCGGCGATCGTATCCTCCGCGTGCAGCACACGAAGACCAGGGAGATCTGCTTCGCTCCAGCGCCAGCCCACACTCCAGTTCAGGTTCGCAGCGTGCCAGTCAATTTGACCTGAAATTGACAAGGGAATAAAACAGTTAAATTACTCTTTGATTGTGCCAGCTCTATTTCAGACGATGGAGTAACGTCGAATTTTAGCCAAGACCCAATCAGGCACGTGTCGGCCGATACCAATCGGACCTCAAAATCGGACCTCATTGATGACGTCAATCGGACCGAGTAATCGGACCTCAGAATCGGACCAATCAGGATCGGTCTTTGATTGATATAACAGATCAGCCTTTGAATAATAAAATAGAGCATAAAACAAGGCCAATATGTAAAGTAATGGATCAGCTGTGTCTTGAAACAAGATATCAAATAATCAAAGTGTGAGCCGATACATTGTCCACCTTGCCTAGTTGCCAGTTTGACTCGTCTTATCGGACCGTCTAACCAGCCGATCGGACTATAGTCTTTTCAGAGAAATCTAGCTCCGACGTAGGGAATCTAGATTTCTCCAACTATGATCAGATCGGATAGCTAGATAGTCAGACTCAACTCATCAACCTGTCAATTAAACAAGATGCTCGCACAGGTGTTGACCAGATTAAGCAAATAAGCATATAAAACATTAACAGGATCGTTCTGATTCTAAGATATGCTACCAAATAATCAAGCATGACCTAGCTCCGACGTAGGGAATCTAAACCACACTTAACATTCAAATAGCAATAAGGCATAACCAAAGCTTCCTTTGACTAATCAAGATGAATCTAGCTCCGATGTAGGGAATCTAAACCAAGCATGACAATCAAAGATTAATCTAATCGTATTACAAAGATCCAGCTCCGACGTAGGGAATCTACACCAGTGCAATACTCAAAGAACAACCAGATTAAACCACAAAGCAGAATCGGACCTAGAACGATGCTGTAAGATAAATATTGCTTAAATCGGACCAAGACCAATGCTCAAAGCCGTTGAAGAAGTAGAATTGATTCACATGGCGTAGATCTAAACCAATCTAGCAACTCCAAACAGACCGCAAAAACTGCCTTTAGTAACCAAGATTACTCTAGCTCCGACGTAGGGAATCTAGCCTAATCTTGATATCTAGCTCCGACGTAGGGAATCTAGACTTAAAGTGCAGTCCGATAAACGATAATCTGTTGGATAATCAATATTGATCTAGCTCCGACGTAGGGAATCTATATCAATCTTGCTTATCCAGGGATAAATCGGTTGAACAGTATAAACGAGAAAGGGCGATGCGCCTCAATTCAAAGCCTATACTAGTTCGATAAATTGACTAACTTACTGGTAAGCCGGAGATCAGAACTGATGCAGCCCGTCCACCAATGAGCTTCGTCGGTAACTACTACTAGGGTTTTTGGCGTGAAGTCGGGTTGTATTGATTGTGAGAATAGTTTTTTACAATGGACGAGGGTTCATTTTTATACCCTGGTCATGGAGAGTCCTGATCGGACCAGACTAACTTGCGAACAAAGTAAACTAAGCTTAACATAAAATGGGACTCTCACACGCCTTCTGAAAAGGAAATAGTCCCCGCATCTGATACACTTCCTTCTTAGCCGACACGCCCTTCTTCCATCATCAAATCGAACTTCTTGTTTCATCGGACTCCTCTTCAGCATCGGCTTCCTTCTCTGTCATCTTCTGTTTGACCATTCAACGGGCCCACTATGCAGTCTCAACCTCACCACGTCACCATCTGACTCAGCATGTCAGGTGCGAAAATCCGGTGTCAACACATGCCCCCCAATTTTGGAATAAAATATCATTTTGTTCCAAAATTCGTATCTGTCATCATAACTTCTTCACCGATTTTCGTGCCGAAACTTTCCATCCCTGCACTGTGTAGTTCTTTGATTTTCGGGTCATAGTTTTTCTTTCTTTATCAATAACCCGTGGAGCTCATCTTTTTCTTTCTCTTTCTCAAGCGACAGCATCTCTGACAACGAATAGTATATGGAACCCTGCATTTACCTCACGGGTATCCATGCGTCTATTGACCCATACGAAACGACTCTTCAATGCAGTTCCTCAAAAGACGCCACCAGCTCTGAATCAATGACATATCTTCACGAGAATACTGTTCCTTTATTTGGACAGTTTCCATAAGCATCCCTTGGATCCCATTTCTCCTTTAATGCTTCCATCGACCGCCGGCTATAAATATCTGCCTCAGGCCTTCTTCTCACACCATCCCTTAGCCATGGCGCAGCTAATATTCATGATAGAACACAAACTCCTTCTGTTTGATATAGGATCCTACTCCTTCTTTTTCTTCTGCTAGAAGAATTCTCGTGAAGTAACATAGGGTACTCCCCCCCTTTCCTGATCCTGCAGTGAATCCAGGTGGAACTCCTGCTAGAAGAATCCTCGTGAGGTTTCTTCATGGTTCACCAAAGGGAAGGTTTTTCAGAGGGGTGTAATAGAGTGCCCTTTACAAGTTAGGGCAAAGCCACCGATCCACCGGCGCGCTCTTCAAGGGACTGCATCCAGAGCAGATTTCTTCGACTCAAGGAAGAAGATATCTCCTCAAACTTGTGCTTCCTTTTGCCCTTCTCTTTCTAATCTTGTTCTGGCAATGATGAACAAAGTACATCGGCGCCTACTAGATCCTTTTATCTTCTGAAATCCTTCTGTATGAGAAATATATGAATATATATGCAATCCCTTTTCCAACAGCCTGCTCCGCCATCGAGCGGCTTGATAATGTAATACATTTTCCTCTGATTGTATATAGCCCTTAAGGCGATGCATATCACATCGGCTTTTATTTTTTGTTCTTGAGGCGATTTTTCATCGGCTTCCAAGCCTGACGCACAGCATCGGCCTTACGAGTTTACCCAAATGCTAGGGTAATACTTCTTCAGATATTTCCCGTTTAATGCCTTAGGAAACACTTCTCCTTCAAGTGTTTGTAGAATATAAGCATTTTCAGGAACACATCGGACGACTTGATAGGGTCCCTCCCAATTTGGTGACCATTTGCCGTACTTGGGATCTTTAGAACCAATTGGCAGAATAACTTTCCAAACAAGATCGCCCTCTTTGAACTCTTTCCCTTTAACTTTCTTATCATAATGCCTCGCCACTCTGAGTTTGTTAGCTCAATACTTTCGAGAGCGCGCAGCCGACGAACAGCCAAGTCATCGGACTCACTATTCATGAGCTCCATATACTCGCCGGCCTTCAATTTATCCTGAAGCTCGATACGCCTTGATCCAGTACGAATTTCCCATGGAAGAACGGCTTCATGTCCATAAACTAGTTCATACGGAGAAACTTTGATCGATCCATGACAAGCCATTCGATAGGCCCATAGAGCTTCAGGAAGCACAATATGCCATTTTCTTGGATACTCTTCAATCTTTCTATCAATTAACTTGATCAAACTTTTATTGGAGGCTTCAGCTTGACCATTGGCTTGTGCATAATATGGCGATGAATTAAGAAGCTTGATACCCATATCAGCAGCAAAATTTTTGAACTCGTCCGATGTAAACATCGTACCTTGATCTGTCGTGATCGTCTGTGGAATTCCAAATCGGTAGACAATGTGTTCTCTAACGAATTCAATAACATTCTGTGACTTCACCTCCTTCAAAGGAATAGCTTCAACCCATTTGGTGAAATAATCTGTTGCTACTAATATGAATTTGTGCCCCTTGCTTGAATGTGGAAAAATTTGGCCGATCAGGTCAATCCCCCATCCTCTAAACGGCCATGGTTTGATAACAGGATTCATAGCCGATGCTGGAGCTCTTTGAATATTTCCATATCTTTGACACTCTTGGCATCCTTTATAATATTCAAAGCAGTCTTCTAGAATCGTCGGCCAATAATACCCATTTTTTCTAATCATCCATTTCATCTTGAACGCCGATTGATGAGCCCCGCAAACACCTTCATGAATTTCTCCCATTAAAACCTTGGCTTCTTCAGGTCCGACACATCTCAATAGGACTCCATCAATCGAGCGAAAATAAAGCACTTCTTCAACCAAGACATGCCTGATCGATTTGTAACGTATCTTTCTAGAAGTTTTGACAGAAGGATCCTTCAAATATTCAATGATTTCTTTCCTCCAATCTCCTTCTGGTATCTCCTGCACCATCACATCGGACATAGGCCGATAGCCAGACGCTTTTTGCGCCAGCCGATTTGCTTCTTCGTTATGATGTCTTGGAACATGCTTAAGAGTTACCAAGGCGAATTGACTAATCAAATCTCGGCACTTTTCAAAGTAAGATAACAAAGCATCCATCTTGCAATCATATTTGCCGAGTAACTGATTGATAATCAGCAAAGAATCTCCAAATACCTCAACAAACTGAGCGCCGATTTCTTTAAGAATCTGGAGACCTTTCATCAATGCTTCATATTCCGCCTGATTATTTGTGCATTTCTCAATTGGAAAAGCAAATTCAAACCTTGCCCCCCGAGGTGAAATAATAATCAGGCCGATTCCGCAACCATCATTGCAAGAAGAACCATCAAAGAATATAGTCCAAGGAACCGCGTCAACCACATCGGCCTTTTTCATCGGACCAGATACATCAAGCTCCATAATGCATTGTTCAACAGCATCAATGTTAGGTCCACAATGATCAGCAACTAAATCAGCCATTATCTGCCCTTTTACTGCTTTGGCCGATTCATATCTGAGATCAAATTCTGTCAGAGCAAAAACCCATTTGCCAATTCTTCCTTTCATGATTGGCATCGATAACATATATTTGATCACATCCTCTCTACAGATCACAGTACACTCGGCCGATAGCAAATAATGCCTTAATTTTGTACAAAAAAATACAAACAAAGGCAAAGCTTCTCCACATATGAGTACCAAGTCTCAGGATCTAGTAATCTTCGGCTTAAATAGAATATAACTCGTTCTTTCCCATCAACCTCTTGAATCAAGACAGAGCCGATTGCATGATCAAAAGCCGATAAATAAAGCTTGTACGGCTTACCCTTTTGTGGTGGAATAAGAACTGGCGGATATGCTAAATATTGCTTGATTTCATCCAATGCCTTTTGATGTTTAGGCTCCCACACCAATTCTTCTTCATCTTTCAACTTTAATAAAGGAGTAAATGCCTCCAATCGGACCGACAGATTTGATATGAATCTCCTCAGGAAATTGATTTTTCCAATCAAACTCTGCAATTCCTTCTTGTTTACTGGAGGTTCAATATCATCAATCGCTTTGCGGTTCCGATCATTTACCTCAATTCCTCTCTCATGTACCAGGAAACCGAGAAATTGGCCGGCCGATACGCCAAAGGCACACTTGAGCGGATTCATCTTCAACCCATGCTGCCTTGTGCATTCCAGCGTTTCCTTCAAATCGGCCAAATGATCTTGATAACCTTTTGATTTGACTACAACATCATCAATGTAGATTTCAACTATCCTGCCGATCAGCCTATGAAAAATATAATTCATAGCACGTTGATAAGTAGCACCGGCATTTTTCAAACCAAAAGTCATAACAACCCACTCATATAAACCGAGAGCACCTGGACATTGGAATGCAGTCTTGGGAATATCTTCTTCCGCCATGAAAATCTGATTATAACCAGCATTACCATCCAGGAAACTCATCACTTTATGGCCTGACGCTGCATCAACAAGCATATCGGCCACCGGCATTGGATATTCATCCTTCGGGGTTGCCTTGTTCAAGTTCCTGTAATCAATGCAAACACATAGTTTTCTATTTTTCTTATAAACAGGAACTATATTTGATACCCACTCAGCGTATCGACATGGCCTGATAAACTTAGCTTCAAATAACTTCGTTATTTCGGCCTCAATTGGTTCATGCATCTCAGTCTTGAACCTCCTTGCATACTGCTTGTGTGGTCGATACCCTGGTTTGATAGGTAGCCGATGTTCAACAATATTACGGCTTAAACCTGGCATTTCATAATATTCCCAAGCAAAACAATCAGAATATTCCTTCAAAAGTTTTATTAACTCTTGTTTATACTCGGGATCCAACTTAGCACTGATATACGTCGGCCTTGGTCTATCACCAGATCCTATATCTATTTTTTCTAATTCATCGGCCGACGTAAATCCAAACCCTAATTTGCCGAACTCACTTCGGTCTTCAAGATCTTCTATACAATCATCCATTTAAAAAAAAGTCTCAGAGCCAACTGCTTGGATCGGCTGTAGTCCTTGATCGGACACCTTGAGAAAATCACCATCCCATGTTTTTCCTGACAGGCATTCAATTCCTTCGAACTCCCAAATCGTTGATTCAGCTGTAGCAATGCTAACCGAATCATTAGTCGGGACGATCTCCACATTATTGCCCTACCATTGAATCAAACATTGGTGCATTGTGGATGGGATACAGCAATTGGCATGGATCCAATCACGTCCGAGGAGCATGCTGTAAGAACCTTGGCCATCAATCACAAAGAATGTAGTCGGCAATGTTTTGCTACCGATGGTCAATTCAACATGAATTGCCCCCCGAGGCTCTGAAACGTTTCCGCCAAAGTCCTTGAGTGTCATATTGGTCTTGATCAGATCATCAATCCCTTTTCCCAATTTGCGGAACGTGGAATAAGGCATGAGATTGACTGCAGCTCCTCCATCAACCAGCATCTTGGTCATCGGCTTCCCATCAACGTATCCCTTGATGTACAGAGGCTTCAGGTGCCGATATCCGTTCGCGTTTGGCTTCTCAAAGATAGCCTTCTCTGAATCCAGAACCAAGCATGCGGCGGCTTCCTCCAGTTCATAATCAACCTCATCATTGTCTTGTTCATCAGGAGCAGCAAAATCAAAAGGCAACATCAAAACCATGTTTATTGCGGCCGATGTGCTTGCTTCATCATCATTGGCCATCTTGATGCGCCATATCTTCTTTTCTTTTGCCAATTCCTGCTCCTGAATCTGCTCATGATAGCGCAACCTCTGAACACGTCTCTTTTTGGACCTAGAAATCCCTGATGGGCACCACTGTCCAGGCCTCATTGGAGGTTCTATAATCCGATTCCGAACTGGAGCCTTTTCTTCCATTTTTTCAGGGCCAAGAGCATCATCCTGGCCTTCGATATTTTTATGGCCATGAGCATCAACTCGGCCTTCATCTCCTTGATGATGATCATCAATCCTGACGCCGATCCGTTCATGAACTGATCGTCGACCTCTTTTGGAAGCTCTGTATTCTTCATACTGGAAACTGCATTCAGGACAATCTGCTTTTGATGGCAGTCTAAGCTTCTCGTTCCAGCAGAATACAAAGAAAGGACACCCCCAGTGATCATCATCCTGATCACACCGGTCATAACCTTGACGCCTGTCTATATGCCAATCGGACCTGTAACCGTACTGACGGCGATCATCGATTCTATCATCAAACCAACGCCTGCCATCGGACCTGTCATCATATCGGCGTCGGCCATCAGACCATTCATCATATCGGCGTCGGCCATTGAACCTGTCATCACGTCGGCGCTGATCATCAAACTCTTCATCAAGCCGCCTTGCTTGATACTCGCGCCTCCGACGTCGTCGTTCCTCGCGTTCTTCCCATGCTCGGGCTGCTGTCTGCTGCCTTTTGTACTTGTTAATCAACATCTGGGAAGTTACACGCGGCCGATATCCACCAGGAGCATTAGATTCTCGCCCAAACGCCTGATGATTCCTCCGCAGCTCTTCAACAGTGACTTGAACTGCAGGATCAACGGCGCCAGAACTCTTGGCGTGGTCCGATGTAAGCACCTTAAACTTCCTCTTTTCATCAGCATTAACCATATTAATGGAAAAGGAGAAATCAGCAAAGTTATTCGGAAAAGGATGACCGTCGATCTTCATGGCTTTCTTGTTATCTTCAAACTTGATCTTGCCAGATTCTATAGCCAATTGGATCTCCCTCCTGAACACCTTGCATTCATTGGTCTCATGAGAAGTCGAGTTATGCCATTTGCAATATTTGCGTTTCTTCAACTCATCGGCCGATGGAATAGAATGATTTGGAGAAAGCTGGATAAGCTTCTCACTGAGCAGCAAATCAAAAATCTTATCGGCCTTGGTTATATCAAATCCAAACTTCTCAGGGTTCTGCTTGATCCATGGGAGTGATACTGGCTTCTTGGATTTGGTCCATTCAGCTATATTGACGTCAGCTTCCTCTTCAGATTCAGAGAGATAAGATACTTGTTTGGAAAACTTTACACGCTTCATCTCCTGATATCGGACCTCATGAGCTGACACCTTCTGAACCAGTTGTCCCAATGTCTCAAACTCCTGAGCAGAAAACTTTTCTTTGATCGGCGCGAGCAAACCCTGGAATGCAAGCTCGGCCAACTGCATATCAGACAGCTTCAAGCTATAGCACCGATTCCTGGTGTCACGGAACCGTTGAATATACTCCTTGACGGTCTCATCGTTTCTCTGCCTGACAGCAATTAAGTCAGAAATCTTCATCTCGTTGAGACCAGAAAAGAAGTATTTATGAAACTGCTTTTCCATATCGGACCATCCTGTGACTGATCCTGCTGGCAACGACGTAAACCAGGTAAACGCCGGCCCTGACAGTGACAGAGGGAAAAATCTGAGCCTGAGTCCCTCCTCTGAAGCAGCTTCACCACATTGAGCCAGGAATCGACTGACATGCTCAATAGTGGTCATATCATCCTGCCCGGAGAATTTGGAGAAATCCGGCACTCTGTATCGCGGAGGAAGTGGCACTGCATCAAAGTAAGATGGGTACGGGTGCCGATACAACCTCGCTTCATCCTTAGGCTTCAAGCCGAATTGATTCTGGATCACCTCGGCTATTTTCTGTGACCAATCGGATTGTTGACTTCCAGGTTGCATTCCATCAGCTATATCCATCACATAATTATTGTAATCACCGACCATACGCTGATGTGAAGGAATCTCTGTACGTAGCCTTGCAGCTGCAGGTTGCTTTTCTTGTTCGCTCAGAGTCCTACCATACTTTTCACCATGTGGGCCGACAATAGACCCATCGGCCATCAACAGAAAACCGTTGGCCAGTTCAATAGGAGGTGGTGGAGCAATCGGAATCTGCGGAGCAACGGTCATTGCATTATCTTCAGTTCCTTTGCCTTTCCCTGATCCTGATGCCCCCTGCAGAATCTGCTATAAACACTGGACCTTTCAAGCAAATAGCATCATCCACTGCCTTCTTGATGAGGTTATCCAAAGAATTCACCAAAGTGCCTGACTGATTGATCAATGCATGATGAACAGCCTGGTGAATCATCTCTGTCATGTTGACCTGGTACTCCCGAGCATCAGTTGTCTTTTTGATCAATTCTGGATCGGGGAGAGGACCTTTGAGTATAGGGCCTGAACGATTACGCCCAAATTGGCCAAGGCAGAGCTTCTCAAATGCGTCAATCTGGGCCTGAACTGCATCCAATTGAGCTTTAGACAGATCGGCTTTTGTGATTGGAATGGCCGCCTCAGGCGTCTTGTTCTTGTCATTCTTGGCCTTCTCAGCAGCTTCTTTTTTAGCAGCAAGTCTTGCTGCAGTTTCTTGTTCAACATCA
>CM014276.1:57775316-57845307 GCA_004135705.1 Alloteropsis semialata
CCTGAAATTGACAAGGGAATAAAACAGTTAAATTACTCTTTGATTGTGCCGGCTCTATTTCAGACGATGGAGTAACGTCGAATTTTAGCCAAGACCCAATCAGGCACGTGTCGGCCGATACCAATCGGACCTCATTGATGACGTCAATCGGACCGAGTAATCGGACCTCAATCAGACACCGAATCGGACCTCAGAATCGGACCAATCATGATCGGTCTTTGATTGATATAACAGATCAGCCTTTGAATAATAAAATAGAGCATAAAACAAGGCCAATATGTAAAGTAATGGATCAGCTGTGTCTTGAAACAAGATATCAAATAATCAAAGTGTGAGCCGATACATTGTCCACCTTGCCTAGTTGCCAGTTTGACTCGTCTTATCGGACCATCTAACCAACCGATCGGACTATAGCCTTTTCAGAGAAATCTAGCTCCGACGTAGGGAATCTAGATTTCTCCAACTATGATCAGATCGGATAGCTAGATAGTCAGACTCAACTCATCAACCTGTCAATTAAACAAGATGCTCGCACAGGTGTTGACCAGATTAAGCAAATAGGCAGATAAAACATTAACAGGATCGTTCTGATTCTAAGATATGCTACCAAATAATCAAGCATGACCTAGCTCCGACGTAGGGAATCTAAACCACACTTAACATTCAAATAGCAATAAGGCATAACCAAAGCTTCCTTTGACTAATCAAGATGAATCTAGCTCCGACGTAGGGAATCTAAACCAAGCATGACAATCAAAGATTAATCTAATCGTATTACAAAGATCCAGCTCCGACGTAGGGAATCTACACCAGTGCAATACTCAAAGAACAACCAGATTAAACCACAAAGCAGAATCGGACCTAGAACGATGCTGTAAGATAAATATTGCTTAAATCGGACCAAGACCAATGCTCAAGCCGTTGAAGAAGTAGAATTGATTCACATGGCGTAGATCTAAACCAATCTAGCAACTCCAAATAGACCGCAAAAACTACCTTTAGTAACCAAGATTACTCTAGCTCCGACGTAGGGAATCTAGCCTAATCTTGATATCTAGCTCCGACGTAAGGAATCTAGACTTAAAGTGCAGTCCGATAAACGATAATCTGTTAGATAATCAATATTGATCTAGCTCCGACGTAGGGAATCTATATCAATCTTGCTTATCCAGAGATAGATCGGTTGAACAGTATAAACGAGAAAGGGCGATGCGCCTCAATTCAAAGCCTATACTAGTTCGATAAATTGACTAACTTACTGGTAAGCCGGAGATCAGAACTGATGCAGCCCGTCCACCAATGAGCTTCGTCGGTAACTACTACTAGGGTTTTGGCGTGAAGCCGGGTTGTATTGATTGTGAGAATAGTTTTTACAATGGACGAGGGTTCATTTTTATACCCTGGTCATGGAGAGTCCTGATCGGACCAGACTAACTTGCGAACAAAGTAAACTAAGCTTAACATAAACGGGACTCTCACACGCCTTCTGAAAAGGAAATAGTCCCCGCATCTGATACACTTCCTTCTTAGCCGACACGCCCTTCTTCCATCATCAAATCGAACTTCTTGTTTCATCAGACTCCTCTTCAGCATCGGCTTCCTTCTCTGTCATCTTCTGTTTGACCATTCAACGGGCCCACTATGCAGTCTCAACCTCACCACGTCACCATCTGACTCAGCATGTCAGGTGCGAAAATCCGGTGTCAACAGTAGTATGAAGGGCTATAAAAATATCTCCACAGCAACAGTGAAGGCTTAATCCCTAACCAGGCTTCGCACAGAAAGGCAAAGATGCTAAGCATTGTCAAAGCGCCGGGCTTAAGGTGCACAAGCTCTATCTAGTAATGCTCGCAGACGCTGTGGAAGAAATCAGAAGGAAAAACCCCGAATCCACAGTGGAAGAACTCCAAGAATACCACCATCTCGAGAGTGTTGGGGGTTGGATACGTCTGACCTTTGGCATGACGACGAGGGAAAAGTTCGGTGTCAGGGAGTAGTCCAAGGTCCTCCAGCTTCTGCAGCTGCTTGGCCGTCGTGGTTGACCTGTACCAGTACTCGTCCGAGGTGGGGATCGTGTTCCCACTGCGGAGTTCTCGTCCGGCGGCGGCGCTGCTTTGGTCCCCCTGTGGACTCAGTGCCAGAAGACGATTGGTGCGTGGACGCCATGGCGAATGGAAGCTAGCAGGGTTGGAGGCGCAGGTGGACGAGGGAAGAAAGCGGATGAAAATGGCGAATGTTTTGTGGATGCGAACGAGGAAGACGAAGTCCCAAATAGATCTCAAGCGGCCGCGCTTGGGGGCTTTATGGTTGAGCCAGGGAGCGCGAACCCTGAGAAACCTGCCCTTGAGCCGCGCAATCCGCAGTGACTGTTGGGTCAAAAAGATTCTTTCCTTTTTCTACGGCACGCGTCGTTTCGAGAAATGTGCAAGTCCAATTCGATGCATTTAGGGTTGTTAGCTTATTTGGTGAGTTACCAGTTTTAAATGACCAAACGATCGGTGTGAATCAAGGAATTGCACCGATCATGGGTGATCAGGGTCAAATTTCCCGAACACACTGAAGAAAGTTACTTGGTTTGATCAGAAGAGACTTGTGTTCGGGATTTTATTTCTGAACATGCAGTTTCATAATCAAATTAACATAGACAATTGTCTGGACACAGAGAAAAGGGACTATTGTTACATTTATCAAGTGAAATCTCTTCATTAATCCAAAAGGAGTACATTTCACAGGGGATCGATAACTATCCTGAAATCTAAAACAAAAGCACCCTGATCTTGGGTTGATGATTGACAACCAATCTGATCAGGGCGATGGTGTGCTCGCCGGTGGATCATCATCTACCGCGTTCTCTTCTTCAGAGTCGCTGACGAGATCCACGAGCGCTCCGTCTCCAGGGATCCCGATCAGGTCGCGGTTCAGGGAGACGAAGAGGCGCCGGGCGAGTTCCTCGTCGCCGCTGGTGTCCACCGGAGCAGAAGACGAAGATGCGCCTGCATGCGCCACCTCTGGCTTCAGCCGGATTCCGTTCCCTCCTTGTTCTGGCTTGTCGTCGGAGGAGAGGGAGACAGGAGATGCCGGGGCTGGGGAGGAAGACGCAGGGCGTTTCCCGGTGGCAATGCTTGACGGAGCAGCCTCGGGAGATGGCGGCGCCACCGCCGGTGCCTCCTCCTTTGGTGGCTCGACCTCGACTCCATCATCCCCATACCAGGGGAGAGCCAGGAGCGGAGCTTGGGGAGGAGCAGTGGGTGGTGACGTCTCCGGCAGGTCCTCCGGCTTGTCGGGCGGTTGTTCGCCGGAGCTGCGAGGGGAGTCTCCGAAAAGGAGGCGAGTAAGCTTGAACCTGCAGCTAAACCTTTTCTTTCCCATGGCGAGTGGAGGAAGAAGGCTTAGGACGGAAGTTTCAAGTACACGTCAATCCAGGAGATCTGATATTTAAAGACTCAGAGGCGCGACGCTTCGCACGAGAATCGAGGAGCCAGAGCAGAGCCGTATCGCGTGCGCTGCTAAAATTCCGGGAGACGTGCGGAGTGGGTTTTTAATGCACTGGGCAGCAGTTACATCAATCCTGGGGCGTTTCACTTTCCAAGACGGAACAGTTCTTTTTTATTATTATTATGGCTGATATTTTTCTTTGACCTTATCATTCAAATGCAGGTTTCTACATTCAAGAGTTCGGGAACTTTTCTGGCTCTCATGCACAAGTGATTGACGAGGTATTAACATATCCAGAAATCACCCGAAGAGCAAAAAGACCAGAAGGCTATTGAACAATCAACCTTTTCTGAACAAGATAAGCTCGGGGGCTACTGTTGAGGCCATAATACCAGGGTGCCCGATCACGAGGATTACCGACTACCGACTCCAAACTATCAAGACTCCGAACAAGACATGATGGCCAGATCGCAGAAGGAAAGCCCGAAGATAGCTAGAGTCCTACTAGGTTTAGGTCTGTTTTGTCTTGTAAGGCACGTCTCCCTGGATATAAATAGCGGGGGTCCTGTACGTAGAGGGTATGCCCATTGATCTACAATCTTAGACAATCAACCCGAGGGTACTTGTTACGCATTGTAATTTGTACTCGACGAAATAATACAAGCAGCAACTGGACGTAGGGTTATTACTCGATCTCGAGGGCCCGAACCAGTATAAAAATCCCGTGTCTCTCTGTTCGTCACCGTGATTAATCTTCGCACGAAGCGAGGTGCCTGCCGGACAAATATCTGACGAGTACAACCTCGACACTACTGCTTACTTAAATCTGAAAAGTTTGCAAGACAACAAGGAGGAGTTGATGCGACTCTTGAGATCAGATGAGCTCAATGAGTTGGGTTATTTGAACAAAGCAAAGGGGAAGAAAGCGAATAGAGTGGTGAGATCTGAAACCTTTTGGAGGAACGTTGACACTGCTGTAAATTTCTTTGAGCCATTGACTAATGTTTTTAAAAGGATGGATAGTATGCAACACACCCAGCAACATACGCGTAACTAAACAGAACTAAAAGTTCATGGAAAGTTGAAAACACGTCAAAATTAGTACGAGGCGATAGCGGATGGGGTAGCTTTAGCTGAGCACACGGTATTATCTAGATCCTAGCGACTGCTGGCCCAAAATGAATTACCAAGCTAATAAAAAGCTATCAGTTGGCATCCCAGCTAATGCTGCTAGTAGTTGTTAGCTAGAGGATCCAAAGAGTACAACCGGCACACGATATTATCTGGATCCATGCAACTATTGCCGAAAATGAATTACCAAGGTAATAGAAGGTTGCAAGTTGGCATTTTCCAACTAAATGCTGCTAGTATTTATTAGTTAGCTGGAGTATCCAAATAGAACACGGCTAATAGACACGCTAATAGCTAGAGCTGCTAATAAAAAGCTACAGTTGGCTTCCACAGCTAGCAGATACTAACAATTCAGGATCCACGCAACCCACACAACGTAGTACAATTCAGGATTCAGTATGTCACGTCAATATTCCGATCACTGCCAATAATTCGACCGACGCTCCATTTCTTCTGAGAATGCAACGTCAAGATGCCACTCCACGCAAATATGTGGCGTCTCGATCACTGCCAGTGCACTGAGATTCCACAAGCAAAGAGCGCGAGCCACACTGGCACTGGCACGCCGCCGGCGCTGCCTTATATATACGCGCACTCGTCAGTAGCTTCATGGCATCCACAGAACAACCTCATCGGAGCCACATCTGAAGGAATTGCAGAGGCAGAGAGCGCGCGATGAAGGGAAGCAAGTGCCACGAGCTGGAGGCCGACGTCCCGGCCGCCGAGCTGTGGAAGATCTACGGCACGCTCCGCTTCGTGGAGCTGGTCCATGAGCTGCTCCCGCAGGTCCTCCACCAGGTCGAGGTCGTCAGCGGCGACGGCGGCGCCGGCACCGTCATCAAGGTGACGTTCCCTCCAGGTGAGATCCTTGCGTGACGAAACCCATCATCACTTGCAGTAACTGTTTCGATGTCGATGGTAACCGTCTCTTGCCTGTCTGCTTGCCAGGGAACCCCGGCCCGCAGAGCTACAAGGAGCAGTTCGTCAAGATCGACGACGAGAAGCGCGTCAAGGAGGCGGCGGCGATCGAAGGCGACATCCTGAACCTCGGCTTCACCGCCTACCTCACCCGTTTCGAGATCGTCGAGAAAGATCCCGGCTCTTCGGTGATCAGGTCGACCGTCGAGTACGAGTACGATGACGGGCGCCCTGAGCTTGAGGCCGCGGCTAGCACTGCACCTCTGGCTGCGGCTGCCGAGAGACTTGTCCAGTATGTCAAGGAGCAGAAGGCCACTGAGGCAAGCGCCTGATAGAAACAAAATGATCAGATCATGGTTTATCAAGGCGAATAAAATGAAGGAATGTATGATGCTGGTATTGTAAAATGTCGCATGATCTTAGCATGCCTGCTATATGTTGTGAGATCAGTGTGGGATGTTTAATGTTTTGTTTGAATAAAAATAGGCCCAGTGATCGGGTCCTTGTGAGAGAAAAGGTTGGTTTCCATGCATGATGTGTCATCAACCTTTTATCACCACAAGTTCACAACCGCATTTTTCCCTGCATTGACAGCTAGTAGTTTCTTATGGAGAGACTTAAAACTATATAATTTCCGGACATAGACAACAATGAATTTTTCTTTTGTTCTTTGCATTAACAACTTTAGACAACAAAGAATTTTTCTTTTGTTCTTTGCATTAACAACTTTCTTACGGAGAAACTTAAAACTATATAATTGCTGGACATAGCCAACAAGACTAGGGCCTAGGGCCACCTGAAGAAACTAATAACGCCGCCCTGATTGCGATAATGACTGAACAACTAGCTGAAGTCTAGTACCATACAGACCATTAAGACCAGAACCAATTACATCAAAGCAGTACCAAGAGAACTCTCAGATTGAAAGCGAAATGGTGTAAGGCTGCAGCGAATCGATTGTCACTCTTGTCGTATTCTTAGTGACACTGAAATCTCACTTTTTGGCCGTTAAGATCTCATTTATATGTTGCCTACAACATCTAGAGAAGAGATGTTGTGAGTTCTTTAGCATGGCCACAAAGCCCACAAAAGTAAAAGAATAGAGCCTTCTACATGAGTTTGGTCCAAAGAAATTTATATTTAGCCGATTGCCAGACACAACCACAAAACTGACGAAGCTAGGGCCACCCGTAGACATTAGGATCATGTAAAAGTATTACAGGTGGCCAAAGTTTGGCGCCGTGTTCGGCAGTTGGGGACAATTTTTTTGTCCCCAAATACTGTCGCATGCATGGAGCCCTAAACGAAGTTTATTTACAAAACTTTTTTACAGATGAGTGCAACTTTGCGCGACGAATCTAATGAGCCTAATTAATCCATGATTTGCTACAGTAATGCTACAGTAACCATCATCTAATCGTGCGGTCAAAGGCCTCATTAGATTCGTCTCGCGAATTTGCCAGGGGCTGTGGAGGTAGTTTTGTAAACTAACTTTATTTAATACCCTTAATTAGTGGTCAAAGTAGCATTTAATGGAGGGACAAAAAATTTGTCCCTCCAACCAAACACGGCCTGAATAAACAGCAAGCCCTTTTTTTCAGAATGCTAAGGCCAAACACAAAGTCCAAAATGAATAAGATACAGCTTGGACTGGAAGTGGCCGGGAAGTATGAAAGTGAAATGACATCTTATGGTTGGCATTGGAACAGTTGCCTGTCTCCTTTCTCCGGGTTAGAACCTGACACATGAGTTTCCGTGAGGTACGATGTGATCTCAGCTCTAACTGATTTTCTTATGGTGATTCATTTTGCTAGGAAGTAGGAACTCCTGGGTCTTCTACTTTCAAACAAAAGCTCATCAAGATCCATAGCGAAAACTACATCAATGAGGCACTAATAATTGAAGAAGGTTTTCTAGATCATGGTTTTGAAAAATACGTCTGACCTCAGCTATGAAATTAGGCCTAAGGAACTAGCAAAGCATATCAAGTCCTGGGTGGGGGAAAAACAAATCAGGGCTACATAACCAGCAACGCATTCCAAATTCTAAAGAGACAAAAAAAATATGAAATTCAGCTCCAAGCACAAGCAGGATGAGCTAGCATTGATAATTTTTAACCTGCACCCCATCGCAGCCCTTCTGCCGTGTGCCCTCCACTGTACAGTTGTTTCCCAGGCCCAGGAAAACAGAGCACGAGGATGGTGGAGATGATAAAGTAAATTGGTTCATGTGTGGATAAGATAGAGGTCTTGAGACTGAGATCATTGGCCAAAGAACATGCCTCTCCAGCGTGTAAGGCTTGTGATCATTGCTAAGTGGGTGATCTGTTGATGGCCTCTATGAGCTAGTACACCGGGTTCTACTGTGGTTACCTGAACCCGAAGCGTTGAGCATGAACTTGCTCATGCCCCTGTGGCCCTGTTCCCAGTACCCGTCTAGCTCTGAGGCCATCACAAAGTATATCGAGGGGAAGAGTGCCAAGCTTTGGGACAACATTCATTCGGAAGAATAAATCGTCCATCTGAACTGAAGTGCAAAACAAAGCTAGAGCAAAGTCCCTTTACCTGGCTACTATGTCTCAGATGTTGTTTCAACTTATTAATTGTCCTGCATACTTTCACATGGATGTATCTATATAAATATAAAGAAATGGTGGGAAAACATCTTGTTTTCTTTAGACGTGTAATTTTCATAATAATATGTTGAAGGAACACATTTTTATTTTTATTGAGTTGCATGTATTTAGCCTAGTCGGCTTAGACCTGGCTGTCGGGAACCAGCCAGGCTCCGTTGCTACGAGAACTAGTCAGGCCCTAGAGGGTTGAAGATGGACGAGTTGTCAAGTTTGAACGAACATTGTCACATGTTTTATCGACTGTGACAAAGAAAGCTTGAACAGTCAATGAAACGTGGAAAAAGAACCGTAAACTTAATTGAAAAATCCTAGCGCGTGATCGGGTGCTACTCACGCAGGCAAACGGAAGTTTCCACTGCGTCGCCAGCTCGCAACGCCGCGGCGCGAGCAAAAACCATCCTCTTCCGAATCACTCGCGCGCAGATTCGTGTCTCCCGTGTCGGAACCACCGCACTGCTGACGCGGGCAGGGTCTCGCCGCACCGCCGCAAAGCGCCGTACAAACACCTCGCAGCTCGAATCCGTCCGGTGTGTAACACACAGCCTTACCGGCCGGCCGCCACCGTGAGAATGCCTCGGAAGTCGTCCAGGGCGAGGGGCGCGGCCGCGCAAGGCCCCGTTGGTCTACCGGCCGCGCCGAGGCCTCCCATCAAGGCTGGGCCCCCAAACCCTAGCCCCGCCGCCGAGCGGCCCCAGGCCGCCGCCGCCGCTGTCGCAGAGGCCGAGGGCGTACCGGGCGCTGGGGCGTCCGCCGCCGCCGAGGCCCTCGAGCACCTCCACGTCGGCCCCGCTTTTGATGCTGATCAGCCGCCGCCTTCCGAACCCGAGCCCGAGCCCGAGGCCCCGGCGCCTTCTCAGCCGCCTCCGGTGGAGGCGTCGTCCTCTGGGAGGTCTGCAGCGGGCGGGAGCCTGGAGGAGGAGGCTGTGAGGAAGCTGCACGAGCTTGCGGAGGCTGGTGGGGAAGAGGTGGCGTTGACTGAGGAGGAGGTGCACGCAAATGATCAGAGGCAGGAGGACGAGGTGATGCGTTGTTCTTTCGCTTTTGTTGATTTATTACTAGCATTAGCTCGAGAAGCATTGCTTAGCAGATTTCTGTCGATGGATGATTAACTGAACTCCCAAGAGTTTCGCTTCCTGCTTTATTACTGATTATGTTGTGACCAGCTGATGATTGATTGTTATTCCGTATGTCTCTGTAACTGACATAGGCTTGTAGTGTAGGCGCCTTCCTTGGTTCAACCGTTCAAGTAAACTGTTGTAGGCTCATAGCATATTTAGGTGTGATTTAATAGCGCATTGTGAGAGAAGAAATGCACTTCACAACGAGCATCCCTCCCGTACATTTGCATTTACGTCAATCTGTTTAATACTTATTGCTGAAATAAGTTATCTTTTTCGCAATAAGTTTTCTTGGGTTCGTGACCTTCACCCGTGAAAAGATTTTTCCAAGCATGGTTGACTATATAACAAGCCAAATAGTACTACCAAAATAGTGTATTTAGATGCTGCTAACTGTGACTTCGCAATTATTTTATTTTCAGCAATTATGCCTGTTGTCGCTGCTTATAGTCTGATAAAATGTAAATCCATCGCTCAGATCTGTGCCCTCGAAGCAATTTTTGGAGATGCTGTAGTAATTTTGGACAGAAAGGGAGGTCAGCGGTGTTTCCAGGTATATCCTTTAATTCAGTTTTCAGGTCATAGTATTCTTTGTATCGTCAGAGCAAGCATGTAATTTGCCAATGTGATTACAGGTTCATGTTCACATCGAGATCCCAGATACTATAGATGTATCAACAAGGCTCAGTTATGGGGATGGAACATTAAAATATGGGGCAAAATCTGATGCTGATGCTGACGACCTTGTTTACAAGTTTAAAGTTGAGCATTTGCCCCCGATCCTGCTAACATGTCTCCTGCCTGCATCGTACCCAAGTCACCGCCCTCCCTGTTTCACTATCTCAACATATTGGCTTGATAAAGGGATGATTTCTCTGTTATGTCACATGCTTGATATGCTTTGGGAAGAGCAAGAGGGGATGGAAGTAACATATCAATGGGTGCAATGGCTTCAAAGTTCTTCCCTTTCTCACTTAGGGTTTGGTAATGAGATAGTATTGAGCAAGAATGATGTAACATGTGATGCAGATAAGCGTGCTTGTCCCGATAATGCTTCACCAGATGTTATAATTCCAAGAATGATGAGATGCAATGACAATAAGCATCATGAAGCTTTCTTACATGCTATCCATGACTGCATGATTTGTTTCAGCGAGTGTCCTGGTAATTCTTCCACCTTTGTTTTTTTCCACAGTACTGTTTTCAATGTTGAGATGTAGAGGTCATGTGCTGTGTTTACCTACCAATAAAGGTGTATTTGTCTTGACATAGTATGGGACTATTTGTCTAGATATTATGTTTACCACTCTACATGCAGTTTGTCCCCAAGCATTATTTTTCATAGAGATCACTAGGTACTGGAGTTGTAACATTTTACATATTTTCATTACAGATAACAATAGACCTTATTCTTATTTTTAGATGAAATAGTCAATAAAAGTATTCTTCCAATGGCTGTACTTGTTTGTATAACTTTAAAAGCATAGTGAAGTCTTCATCATCTGTGTCCAACTTGGATATGCTTCTATTTCTTTAATCTAATTTGTTACCTCATCAGGTGTCGATTTCATCAAACTTCCCTGTCATCATTTCTTTTGCTGGAAATGCATGCAAACATACTGCAAAATGAATGTCAAGGAAGGAAATGTACTGAAGTTGCTATGTCCTGATACAAAATGTGAAGGTGCAGTTCCTCCTAATATATTGAAAAGGCTGCTTGGCGAGGAAGAATTTGAACGTTGGGAAGGATTACTGCTTCAGAGAACTCTTGATGCCATGAGTGATGTTGTCTATTGTCCTAGATGCCAAACTGCTTGCTTGGAGGATGTGGGTAATGAAGCAGTGTGTTCAGGTTGTTTATTCAGCTTTTGTACTCTATGTAGAAATCGCCGTCATATTGGGGAACAATGTATGTCTCCAGCAGAAAGACTTCTTATCTTGGAGGTACGATGAGAACTTCATTTCCTACACGTTTAGATAATACCTGATATATTATAATTTCAGCCCTGGTATGACCCATTATATAGAAATCTTGCCGTACTAATATATCTCAAAACAGAAAACGTGAACTACATGGAAATGTATACCATATGCTTGGATCCAATGGACTGCATTCCAGTGTCATGATGTTTATTCTTTCTCTCTCAGTGTTAAGTAAAGAGCCATCTTCAGGATCTGTTACTGGTGGTGGTTATATTTTATCATCATAGTGTATTTACAATGCTTTACAGTTAGATGCCTTCATATCTTGTGATCAGCAACAAGTTGTACCTGTAGCTGTCTTTTTTTCCCACCTGCAGGTTGAACTATGCTAGGCAAAAATTTGATTTACTCTGGTGATACTTATGCTTTAATTTATACTTCCTGGAGAAAGGTTGATTAATGTCAGGGGCCATTTTGGTTGTGTTCTCTGCCTATTCCTATGTTTAAAGGTAATGGTGGGAATCTTAACTTTATTTTTTTACAGAAACGCCAACAATCTGGGAATGTGCAAGGAGATCAGATGAGAATTCTTGAAGAACTACGCAGCCTGAAGGAAATTATGAAGGATGCAAAACAATGCCCAAAATGTAAGATGGCCATATCTAAGACAGAAGGATGCAATAAGATGCATTGTGGGAACTGTGGGGAGTACTTCTGTTATCAATGCAACCGTGCGATCACTGGATATGAGCATTTCAAGTGAGTTATCTTTTAGTAATAACTGCATTTTGTTCTTTGCTATACACTGTGGATTGACAAAAAAAACTTGTTTTGCGTGCAGGGGTTCTTGCGTGCTTTTTCCTCAGGAAGAACTTGATAGATGGGAGATGCAGATGAATCAAAGGGTCCGGCGCCAAGTTGTTGCACAGGCCCATGCTGAAATGCATGTACGTCATGGTCCAGCTCATCCTTGTCCTACATGCCGTCAACCATCTCCAAAGGTAAATAGCTAATTATTCAAAAGGGTATTCAGAACATCTATGATGGGCTGAATCCAATAGCGTATCTTTGCATGAAGACACTAAGAAAGTGTTGTTTCTTGATGTCCATGCTTTTAAAACTGTTTTGCCATACAGGATTTCATCCATACATGTCTTTCTCTGTGCTTTGACCTTTCAGTAGTGATTTTTTTTATGGCTTTCCAAGTTCAATTGAAAATAATGTCAATAACAATGAGCATGGCTATGGTTAAATTGTTGATACTCTACTGTTTATTTATTTATATAAAGTAAAACAAGTGCTGATCTCCAGGTCATTTTATTCTTGTTGAACTAAGACAAGCAGGGCTAGCCACAACACAAAAAATAGGGTCTCAAACCCCAGCCATATAAGATGGCTTAATATGTGCAAACGGGGATTTGAACTGTGATTGGTGATTGCTAGCTCCACTCTATAATGAGTTAGCCAACCTAACCCCTCCCTAGATTCTCGTAGCGAACTCCTAACAATTTGAAACTGTATTGTTACTTTTTTTGGACTGGAATCAAACAAGTTCCTTTGCTTTACCTCTTATATATATTTTCTCTGGTAACTTTGGCAGATCGGAAACAACAACCACCTGTTCTGTTGGGCATGCCAGAAGCATTTTTGTGCCCTGTGCCATAAGCCTGTCCCAAAGCCAGCACAACACTTTGGTCCCAAAGGTTGCAAGCAACATTCGGCAGATCCCTGAATGAGGTTTTCCCATATGTGCATCAATACTGTCACTGTCACCGTCAAACCAGTGCAGTTTATCAGAAGTTCACAGCATGTACACATATACCTGTCCCAGGATGTACTTTACTCCGACGAATCCAATTTTTGGAAGAGAGCATGTGTTCAAGTCTCCATCGTCATTGTATCCACAGCAGCAGCTCCATGATTTATATTACTGCTCATAAACATGAGGCATTCATTCATTCACTGCATGGTGAATTTTTGTTATAGTACTCTGTATATTCAAGGCGCTGATTGAAAAGAACAAATAGAACCAATTCTTTGAGAGGGTGGATAATTGCTGTTGTGATGGATCTTGTACCAATTTCCACGAAAATTATCAGTTTTAAGTTACATGCTTCTCTATCTTATCCTTGCTATTCTCCATAGTCCAGACATCAGTGTCCTCCTGCTGGAAATTCCAGCAGGAGGACATTCACTGCATCAGCATCACTGATGCCTGGAATATGTACTGTGGTTTGCGCGCCAAAAAAAAAAGGAATATGTACTGTGGTTGCCATAGAGTGTTGCTGAAGGAGCCCAACCGCTGTGCCTGAGTGAATGTTCTTGACAACAATGATGTGATTTTTTTTTTGAATTCTAATAAGGGAAAATAGCAAAAACCCACAAGCAAGTAAAGAGGGTTTCCAGATAGCCACCTACATCACAATTACATATAATATGACAATTCACTTCTTTTTTGAAACACAAAAAAGACAAACTTTCACTTTCAAGTTTCACTTCCTTTCGAAAACAAAAATTCTCCATGTGGTTCGGCTGCTGCGTAGCCAATATAGCAATTTGAAGCCCACAACCCCACACCAGCCCGAGAGCCCTTCTAATAGGCCCAGTTCGAGTGTAGGAACAAAACGGAACGCGTCGCCTCATCGGATTGGACGGCCCACACCTTCCAAAACGATGCGCCGATCCGCTGGACGGCTGCAGGACTCCGGAAACGGAACGGAACTGACGGGTTTTTTGGCCCCCCACACGGGCTCCTCCCGTGCGTGTGCGTGTGCCGTGTGCTTGTGCCTCCTATAACCGATCGATATACGGGCCGAGCCGCCCGCAGCGGCGGCATTTCAGTGCGGATTGAGAGGGTTTCGGCGCGGGCGCGGCAGATGGAGAGCGCGCGCGGAGGGGAGCGAGAGCCCTTGCCGGAGGAGGAAGCGTAGCGCAGGGAGGGGCTGTTGCTGCGCGAGATGGTGCTCCGCGCTCGGCGGGATGCCGAGGAGGAGCCCCAGGTGCCGGACGAACAGCTGCACGCCAACGACCTGCTCCAGCGAGACGAGGTAGTACATCCCGTACGCCTGGACGCCTACTTGGAGTTTTTGTTATGTCGAGGTTGTGATAGGGAATAACTGTAACATAGATACTTGATCATACCAGTATTTGCTAGTCTGACAATTTGGTAAACAAGTCATGATCATGCACGCTATAATGCTAATAGATGGTTACAGAATCATTCGAACTTGTACTAAAAATAATAATAGTGATGAAATGACATTGCAATATGTATGGAAAGGAGAGCAAACGTACAAGTTTTTCTGCTAATGCCATCTTTTGCTTTAGATGCTGGCACTGGAGGCAATATATGGAGACAAAATTAGCATTTTTTGTGAAAAGTCTGGACTGCGATCTTTCCAGGTACAAACCTTTTAGTTAGTCCCAGATTCCCTGGACAAATTATCTATCAGAAACACACAACATAATAGTGAAATGCTCTGCAGATCCATGTGCATTGTGAGATTCCAGATGGTATCAGTGTGTCTGCAGAACTATTTCAGGGTGTTGATGGTGACACGGACAGTCGGCTATTTCACTCATTCAGTGTCCAGCATTTGGCTCCGATCTCACTGACATGTCTTATGCCTCTATCATATCCGAGCCATCACCCTCCATACTTTAGGCCCTGTTTAGATCAAAGGGAAACTTTTGAAACTTTGAAACTTCACTATTCATCAAAGAGAATCTTACATGCATGAAGTATTAAACGTGTGTTAATGACAAAACCCATTCCATAACCCCCCGGTAACTTTGCGAGACGAATCTAATGAGCCTAATTAGACCATGATTAGACAACGTTGTGCTACAGTAAACAATCTCTAATGACAGATTAATTAGGCTTAATAGATTCGTCTCGCGATTTCCCGTCCATCCGTGTATTTAGTTTTATAATTAGATCATGTTTAGTTCTCCTAATCTTCGATTTAGAATTGAAAACTTTCTTTCGCAAACTTACTTTCTAAACTAAACAGGTCCTTACTCTCAGCATACAATGGTTGGATAATGTGAAAGTTTCCTCCCTGTGTCACATGCTGGACTTAATCTGGGAGCAACAACCTGGACAAGAAGTTGTTTATGAGTGGGTGCAATGGCTTCAGAGTTCTTTGCTTTCTCATCTTGGTTTTGATGACGGAATAGCCATACATCATTCTGATAGTATGATGGGTCCGGTAGATGTTCGGGTTGTTGGAGAGATTGTGCCAGTAGAGTCTGTCGTTCAGTGGTTGATAAGCTACAATGAAGAACAATGCCATGAGACATTTCTAACTGGCCTTCATAATTGCATGATCTGTTTAAGTGAGTACGCAGGTAATTGGAATGCCCCCAGTTAACACTTGGGGATACTCTTCCTTTCTTGAATTTATCTCCATCAGAATTTAAAATTTTCAGAATTCTAGCTCTATCTGTTACTTCTTTAATAATATTTTACTGCATACTTATTGAGGGCGTGCAAATATTAACAAATTGGTCACATACCTCTATTAGTTTTGTGTCTTTGCTATCTCTTCTTTTGTTTTTTGGAAACGGGTTGGGATGACATTTGACATCTACCAGACTTGTACTAATTGAGTGTCTACCTCATTAATTGCTTTTCCTCTGAAACTACCTATCTTTAATCTTGATGATCACCATTCAGATATCAAACCTTGTAGAACGTAGCATGAAAGGTTCTTCTCAATATCATATATCATTTTTAATGAAATATACAATTTGTTATTACTTGAGAATGGTGGGGCCATGGGTGTATTCATATTTTCAGCTTCTGTACCAAGTTTCTAATTGAGAAATACCAGTCTACTGTCATTACTTAACAGGTTATATTCATATTTCATCTTGCTGGGAGTAACTCTGAACATTGGAAGTTCCATCTGGACTCGACATTTAATTTTTAAATCCATGTCTTTTGGCTCCCCTCAGGTGTTGACTTCATAAAACTTCCATGCCAACATTACTTTTGCCGGAGGTGCATGGAGACATACTCAAGGATGCATGTCAAGGAAGGCACTGTGCTGAAATTGCTGTGTCCTGATGACAAGTGCCGGGGAGATGTTCCTCCTAATCTGCTAAAGAGATTGCTAGGAGATGAAGATTTTGAACGGTGGGAAAGATTGATACTTCAGAAGCCGGGGAGATGTTCCTCCTAATCTGCTGAAGAGATTGCTAGGAGATAAAGATTTTGAACGGTGGGAAAGATTGATACTTCAGAAGACTCTAGACTCAATGGCTGATGCTGCTTACTGTCCAAGGTGTGAAACAATTTGCCTGGAAGATGAGGAGAACAATGCTCAGTGCTCCAAGTGCTTCTTCAGCTTTTGCACCCACTGCAGATTACGCTGTCACATAGGCGAGAGATGTGTGAGCATTACTCCAGAAGAAAAGCTCCTCTCCTTACAAGTAACCGATTCCACTACCAGCCAATTCTCTATTCAAAATCTTGCTAATTGCTAATTAACAACAAAAATGCAATGGGTATTGGCTATGAATGTTCACTGTCAGAGTACAGTTCCAACTTGACGTGCTATGAACATAAAGAGTTGGGGTGAAAGTTCTCTTTTCATTTATGCAGGAACGTGAGAAGGTGTGTCGATTAAGCAAAGGTGACACTGAGAAGACAATTTCCTTGGCAAAAGAAATATTCAGCATCAAGGAAGTGCTCCGTCTTTGCGTTCAGTGCCCTTACTGTGGCCCTGGCATCTCACGCGTGTCAGGCTGCAACCAGATGGTTTGTGGGAACTGCAGGCAGCCGTTCTGCTATGGCTGTGGGGAGGCAAGGCTGCCATGGTTGTAGCAAGGCGTGGTGTGTGTTCTTATTATCTTGATTGAAGTATGGTTTGTCAATTATCCTATCTGGTATGGTATATATTCTCTCGATAGTAAGACTGAAGTCTGAATCAAATGCAGGAATGGCCCAGGGAAGGTGAAGAAGCTTGATGTTGCTCCTTTTCTGAGAGCACAGGTTGATGCTATTAAAGAGACATGGAAAGAACCAACATTTATTAAGTCCAGGCAATATCCATGCCCCAATTGCCACCAACCAAATTCCAAGGTAAAGTTGTTGTGGCTTTTTCACCATATTCACATGCATTAGTCGTTTTACTGTGATCCCAATACCAGATTGGCCATTTTATAGAATCTGAGAAAATAAAGGAGATATAGTTATGTGATACATGATGCTTCATTTTCATTTGATGATGGGAGATGAGAACACTGAATTCTCTGGTGCGAAAAGGTGGGAAACAACAACCACATCCTCTGTTGGGCGTGCCAGGTTCACTACTGCGCATTGTGCCAGAAGGTGGTTCGGAAGTACGCGGAGCATTACGGTCCCCGAGGATGCAAGCAGCACAGCGTCGACTCCTAGAGATCTCAAACTCTCAGAGGGAGAGAAAGGTGTGACTTTGAATCATGGAGATGATCTAATGGTGAGAATCGATTTGAACCGCAGGGCGTGGTGGAATTCTTATGTGTTTGCAATTGCTTGAACGTTCTTGCAGGCCGTAGCATGTACATAGTATAGTTCGTAAGAGCAAATATTCTCCATGGAACATGTATGAGGATTTGAAGATTAGTAGGCCGTGTTCGGCAGCCGGGACAAAAAATTGTCCCGGATTACTGTCGCATGCATGAGGGCCTAAATGAAGTTTATTTACAAAACCTTTTCACAGATGAATGCAACTTTGCGCGACGAATCTACTGCACCTAATTAATCCATGATTTGCTACAGTAATGCTACAGTAATCATCCTCTAATCGCGTGGTCAAAGGCCTCATTAGATTCATCTCGCGAATTTGACAGGGGTTGTGGAGGTAGTTTTGTAAACTGACTTTATTTAATACCCTTAATTAGTGGTCAAAGTAGCATTTAATACCCTGGACAATTTTTTTACCTCCCATCCGAACACGGGCGGCTCTTTTCTTTTTCTTTCGTTTTTTTTCTTTTTTTGAAGGGAAGCACGGCGGCTCTCTTCTTTTTCTTTCGTTTTTTTTTCTTTTTTTGAATGAAAGCACGGCGGCTCTTATTCGGTATTTACCTCATGTCATCTGCAAGCAGCAAAACTTTGCTGGATACAGTAGAGTTTCTTCGAGATGGTGAACTTTTGTTTCTCTGTCCACGCATCTGTGAGAAATACTGTGGAATCTGGGCGTCCCAGAGCTGATTCTTGGCTGAATCCAGTAGGAGCTCTACCAAACAGTTTTCCAGAGAGAAGTGATTCTCTGCTGATTCTGTGAAGTGATTCTCTGAAATAAACTAAGAGGCTGGAAGCTGAAAAAAGTAGCTTCTCCTGATTCTCTTCATCCTGATTTTGAGAGTTTTTGATAAAGAATTAAAGAGAATTACTTTCAGCCACAGAATTACTTCTCTTGAAGAATCAGCTTCTATAGAGAATCAAAATCAGATAGAGCTCAACCAATCATGTTCTAAATAGTACTGTAGTACCGTGTGATCATTGATCACTAGTCAGGAACTCGGGATCTATTATTGCGGACCGCGGAGACTCGGGTAACCCATCACCACACCACTACTAGCCCACTATACTACTGGGCCTGTTACCAAGTTCAGATACGACCGCCGTCCTTCGAGGAACGGAACGGAGTTGAACTGAAACTCTGCGACGAGTCAAACGGCGCGTGACTTCCGCCCAGCACGAGGTCAACGTCGTGCGCGGTTCGAGTCGAACCGGGCACACACTTCCTCACTTTCCCATCCTCCTTGCAGTGGCGGCGGGGGATTTGGCGTGGGGTTCCGCGGGCGCGGCGGCACCGGGCGCAGTCGGCGGATGGAGAGCCCGCGCGGGGAGAGAGAGCCCTCGCGGGAGGAGGCGGCGGCGGAGAGCAGGGAGCTGGCGGTGCTGCGTGAGATGATGCTCCGCGATCGCCGGGAGGACGAGGAGCCCCAGGTGGCGGACGAGCAGCTGCGCTCCAACGACCTGCTCCAGCACGACGAGGTGCTGGCATTCTCAGATCGATCCGTCCTGCGCCACGCCACTTGGGTGGATGGTCGTCATTAGACACGGGGCACGGCGAATTCGATCCGCGCCCGCGTCGCTTGTCTGTTTACTGATGATATCCCATCTACTTCTCTTCACATCCTCGTATCCAACACCCACCCTCGCCCGGTTCCAAACACTGACCTCGGTGTTGTGGTTCCTAACAACTATTGCCTGGAAATTAGTGACACGGATGATGGGTGTACGGTGTACAAATCATCCTGTATTGTTGATTTTTTTTTTCTTATTAAGTGGAAGGGTGGCCATGAGGCGTAAAAATCCTGAAAATCTCGAAGCATTTGAGTTGCAGGCTACAACCAATGCTTTTGGGATTCTTTTTGGAACCCGTAATAATGAAGTGATAAAATTGGTGAAGGAAAACAACGTGGGAATGGTTTCAAAGATATTTTAAAACCTGCAAGTTTCCTTTTCCTTTGAGAACTAAAACATATATATACTCTCTTTCTGTTACTCTTGTTGGGTTTCATGCTTTTCATCTCTAGCCGACCCTAACTTGCTAAGAGGCTATGCTGTTGTCGAGAAATAAAACAGATGTTCAACTTGTTCTTTAAAAAAACACCCTGAACTGCATTATATTATGTGGAATGCGTAGAAATTTTCTTCTTATTTTAAAAAGAAAGAATAAAGGATTACAAAGATTTTCTGCTGATATATGCTTTTCTGTGATCAATGATTGTTTAGATGCTGGCACTGGAGTCAATTTATGGAGACAATATAGGCATTTTTGGTGAAAAGTCTGGACTGCGGTTTTTTGAGGTACATTCTTTATTGGCTTCGGACTCCCAGGAAATAATATGTATCAGAAACACAATGAAAATTGTGATCGATTTCGATTTCCTCTGCTGATTCTTTGCAGATCCATGTACATTGTGAAATTCCAGATGGTGTCAGTGTATCGCCAGAACTATTCCAGGGCGGTGAAGATGATGACCTAATAAGTTGGTTCTTTGACACATTCAGTGTCCAACACTTGCCTCCAATGTCTCTGACATGTCTTATGCCTCTGTCCTACCCAAGCCATTACCCTCCATACTTTACCCTCAGTGTACAATGGTTGGATAGTACGAAAATTTCCTCCCTCTGTCACATGCTTGACTCAATCTGGGCACAGCAACCTGGACAAGAGGTTGTTTATGAGTGGGTGCAATGGCTGCAGAGCTATGCACTTTCGCATGTTGGTTTTGGTGCTGGAATAGTCATACGACATTCTGATATTATGATGGGTCCTGTGGATGTTCGGGCTGTTGGAAAGATTGTGTCTGTAAAGTCTGTCGTTCAATGTTTAATTAGCTACAACGAGGAGCAATGCCATGAATCCTTTCGAAGTGGCCTTCATGATTGCATGATTTGTCTCAGTGAACACGCAGGTAATAGGTATGCTCTAGTTAATATTTGTGTTACTCTTCCTGATCTGCGCACATTGTTCTTCATTAGATTATCTCTACATCAAATCTGAATGTATTTTATTTTGAACATTATGCCTTTTCCAAATTTATTCCCATCATCACATACCTTCGTTTACAAATTCATGTTCAACTGTAAGATTATTTGCCAAGCTTGTAGTGGGTAAAATAGCAGAGTCAAATAGTTCTTGTCTGAAAACATGTATTCATGTGCTACCTTGCTGGGGAGTGATTGTGGAGATTTCAAGTTCCATTTGGTCTGGAAACTTATGGAAATCGTGTCTTTTGAATTTTGATTTTCCGACAGGTATTGACCTCGTAAAGCTTCCATGCCTGCATTACTATTGCCTGAGGTGCATGGAGACATACTCGAGAATGCATGTCAAGGAAGGAACAGTGATGAAATTGCTGTGTCCTGATGACAAGTGCCAGGGTGTTATTCCTCCTAATCTATTGAAGAGGTTGCTAGGAGATGCAGACTTTGAACGCTGGGAAAGATTGACACTTGAGAGGACTCTAGACTCAATGGTTGATGTGACTTACTGCCCAAGATGCGAAACAGCTTCTCTGGAAGATGAAGAGAATAATGCCCAGTGCCCCAAGTGCTTCTTCAGCTTCTGCACCCGCTGCCGAGGACGTCGTCACATAGGTGATAGATGCATGACTCCAGAAGAAAACCTTGTCTCCCTACAGGTAGCAAATAAATCTAGGCTTTGCATACTCTGTACAAAATCATGCTAAGCAATTGGGGAATGGAATGGGTTGATGCATCATCACCTCATCCCTCACAAGCTAATAGTTAGTATAAACATGAGGAATGAGGTCGTCCCACCAAAATTTTAATTCAGTAATAGAAATCATTTGCTAATAGAAATCATTTTAATTCAGTAATAAAATCTTATTTATCTACACTCTGTCATTTCAAAACTTCAACTTTGTTGATTTCTAGAGAGAAAATGCATCACAAGATTTCTCTTGTACTAACAAAACATGTTCCATTGATATTTGCCCTGTTGTATTTCATGCAAAGACACATGCTGAGTCCGCTATTCACCTATACAGGAACATGAAAAGGCGCGTGCTTTAAGCAGAGGCAAAGTCAGCGCAATACCCCGCTTGGTCAATGAATTAGCCAGCATCAGAGAAGCACTTAGTGATGCTGTTCAGTGCCCGCATTGCCGTACTGCCATCTCACGTGTCTCAGGCTGCAACCACATGTGTTGCAGCAACTGCTCCACGAGGTTCTGCTATGACTGTGGCAAGCCATTAGATTGCCACAAAAGGTACACTCTTTCTGAATTTCTGGTGGCCCCAGACTCGGTATTGTCTGTTAAATATCCTTTACCATATCTAATTTCCTGACTCCGTGTGTGAAACAATGCTCCTGGAAAGTGAGCAATGCAGACTTGATCAGCAGAATAAGCCAAGGCGGGATGATGTCGCTAAGCAGATACATGGAGAACTAAAAGCGCAGCACAGAGAACTAACAGGGCAACAGATAAGAGATTATCCATGCCCGAGTTGTCACCAACTTAATACCAAGGTAAAGTTGTTAACGCTTTTACATATCCTAGGATTTACTGTTATCTGAATATCAAGTTAGAATGTCATATAATCCTACAAAAATCTGAAAAGAAATTGATAGAAGAAAATGCTTTGTTGTCCTTGCTGTGAGCAGCTAGGAAACAACAACCATATGTTCTGCTGGGCGTGCCAAGTCCATTACTGTGCTCTGTGCCGCAAGGTAGTTCGGAAGTGCTCTGAGCACTATGGCCCCCGTGGCTGCAAGCAGCACACTGCCGACCCGGAGATCCCCCAAGCAAAAGAAGGATGATGATCATAAGTTCAGAACCCTTTAGACGTTTTGAAATGTAAGAATGTCAGCGATTTTAGAGCAGGGAAGTAGGGTATGTTTACTATGTCAGTGCCATTCCATGTATATATATTATGCAAGTTTAAGGAGCACGATTACAGTTCTCAAATCTCAACCCCCTCTGGGTTACATAACATCGCATCAGTGTATGTAACTATGATTTTAGAGGTGGCCGTCCGTCTCTGGAAGAGGTGGAGGGTCCTCCCTTCTTGTGACCTTCAGCACCCCTGGAACTTCTGCCCATTGAAGACATGATGCACGTTAATAAGTTGGAATGTACGTCGTCAGTTTTGTTCCAAAAGTGTAGGTTACATATAGATCATGGATTAACATTGATTTAACTCACTGGATAATTGACGGGCCTGATTGTTGGTGAGGTACGCGCTGAAAATCCCAAGTTCTGTCTCATACATTACGCTCCGTGCTGCCTCGACACTGTGGTAGTGAGGTGAGTAAGGATTAGTACCAAAATACGCGCGAAAAGAGTGAGAATTCAGAGCAAGGAGATAGTTTATTTGGAGTGGCGATTTGGAGAGATCAGTGAAGCAGGCAACCTGCCGAGCACTTTGGCGAGCAGGCGGTAGTTGTACTCCTCAGGGTCGTCGTCGCTGCGGTCCGGGACGCGGACCGTGACCTCGAACAGGTGGATCTGCTGGCCTTTCGGCTTCGGCAGATCGACGGCCGCGGCGCTGGCGGCGACGGCGAGCGCCGCCAGGACGGCAAGGACGGGCACCATTTTGCCGCAGGTCGTCTTCATGTTTGCAGTTGCACAGCTTGCAGCTGTTGAAGATCTTGATCTGTTTTCCTCACTCGAGGCAGTGACGTGAACTTGGGCCATGGCCATTTTTTATAGGCTGCGTGTGCCGGGGAGTTACAATTTCTTTACACGGGCGTTTAAGCTGTGGCATAAAGCTCACCGAAGAATGAAGATCTACGTTTCTAGTGTCCATAAGTGATGCCATTATGAACAGTGGTGCAAGTGAGCCACAGACAGGACAATAGACAGCAGTAGCAAGAAGCAAATTACTAATTTGCCGTTGACTTTTTATCACGATTTTGATAATTCGTCTTATTCAAAATATTTTGTGTATATCATTTATTTTGTTTATGATTTGTTTTATCATTATATATAATTTCTCTTTTTGCATGTTTGCATAAAAATTTTGTATAAGACTGTCAAACATTTTAGAAAAAAAAGTCAACTGCGTCAAATATTTCAGGGAGTACCACGCAGAAACTGTTAGGTTCAAGTGCTGAGCTCGCAGACCCAGGTGCTTTTTGGTTGCCCTGACGTGACATAACAATGTTGCACAAACTTGGAATTGAGAGGCAGAACAATATCAAGGAAAAAAACTGATTGCTTTTTACTATGCATGACGACTAAATTAGATGCCGCATGTGAATGAATCGGCAGGTGAGGCATTCAAACATATACCTACTTCTACTAACAGTTACGCTAAGTCTTTACACTGATCCCCAGATTCATTGTTTGGCAAATTAAGGGGAAAGATCATAGTGATGATAACAAATGAGTGCAAATGCTAGAAATTATCAAGCCCCATACATTCCGGTGTACCGTAGTGCCCTGACTTCCTCGTGTTGTCGACCTTCCGTCTGCACAGCGTGCAGTAGTTGGCCAGGCAAGCCCAGCAGAAGATGTACTTCTCATCTTCCTGTGTGCAGAAGACGTATACTTATCATCGTGATGTTAAGTAGGCAACCCACACTCAGTTCATCGACAGGCAGAGAACATACTAGGTTCTGTTACCTTGAAGTTTCTTGCACGGCATTTGGGGCATCTGACAGTACCGCCAAGCGGGCGCGCTGCAATTCGCATCTGGCGTTCAGGTTGCATTGCTGCCATTTGCCTCTCCCACTCTGCTATGTCTCTCGCCGCAAAGAGCTTGCAGTCCGTACCCCTGCAATGCAACGAGTTGAGGTTTTTCTTTGAAACGAAATGCACGGGTGTTCTTATATTATGTCAAAATTGTACTTGCATAAACATAAGAACATAAGTAGCCCAGAAAACCTCGATTTCTTCCCTTGTATTTCAGAAGAAGAAATAAGGATACTGGATGCCCGAAAGGCCTACCTGAAGTGCTGGTAACCATTTATGGCCTTGCCGCAGGTGAAGCAGAAGTACTGGCCACAATTTCCACATGTCATCTTGTTGCACCCTTCTGTTTTGGCGATGGCCATTCGGCATTTTGGGCATAACCGAACATCCTTGTACAGTTCTCTGATGTTCAGCAATTCCTGTGCCACCTCCCTCTCAGTCATCCTGCCTGATGCCTGCAATGGCATGTTGCGAGTTGCGACACTCTGGAGCTGAAAATAAACTGCACAACATAAATGCAAGGTTCTGTTTCTATACCTGTCGGAGCTGCACCTTTTGTTCAGGAGTTAGACACTGCTTCCCTGGATGCCATGGTCCCTTACAGAATGAGCAGAAGATAAAGGAGCATTCTGGGCATTGTGCATTGTTGTCCTCATCTTCCACGCAACCGATCACACACCTTGGACAGTAAACCACATCTGACATGGAGTCCAATGTTTTCTGAAGGAGAAGCCTATCCCAACGTTCAAATTCTTCTTCTGTAAGAAGCCTCTTCAACACATATGGTGGAATTGAAGCTTTGCACTTGGTGCCAGGGCATACCAACTGAAACAAACTACCTTCCTTGACATGCATTCTGCATAAGGTCTCCATGCACTTCACGCAGAACAAGTGTCGGCATGGAAGCCTGATGAAATTTGAACCTGATTGTTTGAATATTAAAGTTAGTTATAGGTGAAAAAAAAACTTCTCTATGAGAGTGACTCAGTTAAATTGTATACAATGTGAAGTATGAAAATTGCACCGAATTGGTTACAAGGCATAGTTCAATAAGGTAAGACATAACATGACCTTAGAGAGTAAGTGATAACCTATGAGGGGCGAGGAAAGAGCTTACCTTTTGTCTGGTTAAGACAAATCATGCACATATGGAGATCCTCAAGAAAAGCTTGATAGCGCTTCTTGCTACTGTATCTCAGCATCAAAGGGATAACAGACTCCAGTGATTTTGTTCTTGGGATTGCACGGTTATCTGTGTTGTGGATGGCGATATCTAGACCCAGTGTCATGCTTCCATCAATCCAGAGATGTGACCTGGAAGAATTACGTAGCCACTCAACCCACTGATACACGACTTCCTGCCCTGGCAGCTCTGACCAAATGGTGTCAAGCATCTGACAGAGTGAGAGACATAAAGCCCATCCATCCACTTAACAGTGACTGTGAAAGTTGGAGGGTCTTCGCTAGGATATGACTTTTGAAGAAGGCATGTCAATATCAACGGAGGCAGGTACTCAAAGTTGCAAGTGTAGTTGAAATCATCAGGTCCATAGTCATGTTCAGAACCGTCAAAACATCCTACATCTCTGGTACTGGCATCAGGTGCTGAAAGCTTAGCGCACACTTCAACGCCGTCACCCACATCGTAATGTATATAAATCTGGAGTAAATAGACAAACCAATAAACCAGATACCCACCATTCAAGAATAATTGAAACAACAATATATTCGTTGCCAGCACAGAAACCTGGAAATAGCGGAGCCCTCCTTTGTTTTCAAATACAACCAGATCATCCCCATATATTGCCTCCAGTGCTATCAGCTGCAATGAACATTTATCACAAGTAAGCAAACAGATACTCAAGCCCAACGATGGAAAGAAACAACATTTGGATATTGATTAAATTTCCACAAGAACTTTGAAGGAGCGCAACCCGTACATGGATAGTTTAGGTCGCACAAAGCCATCTTTTTATTTAGAGCAGCAGGGATATCAGTAATTATAGTCAAAAATCATCTCATGATTATATGAAGGATCGTTGCTAGAAATTATATTAGATAAGCTGCAGCAACAGATGAATTACGAACTAATGTAGTTTCAGAGAAAATAAAATGACAGCAACTCCAAAACTTTCGTCAGAAAACCCCCCAAAACCCTGCAATATCAAATCCCCAACTCATGATTCTAATCCTGCAAACTGCTGGAGCAAATAAAACAACCATCATAGCACACCTCATGATCATGAATTGCAGAAAGAAAAACCAATCCAATCCAATCACGAAATCATCATGCCAGACCTCGTCCTCCTGCCGCTGCTGGTTGTCTCGTATCTCGTCGTCCTGATAGTCGTCCTCAGCACGGTGGTCAAGGCCCGCTGCCGCAGCCGCCATCTCTAGCCTGGATTCCGCCTCGGCCGCCGACACCCAGGGGGAGTCCAGGTCGAGCAAGCCCTCCTCGGGCTCGCCGACAGCGCCGCCCTCGCACGCCACCGCACTCGACTCCGCGCCGCCCGACGTGGAACAGGACGACGAGGAGGCGGCGTCCGAGAAGCGCACGCTTCGGTGGGGCTGGGGCTCTGGAGCCCGCAGCGGCTCGGTGCCGGGGAAAGCTGCTGCCGCCATGCCGCCGTACGTGTGCAGCGGTGTGCTCCAGGGTTTTTTTTACCGACCGTTACCGGTCCGGTTCCCGCGGTTACCGCTCTTACCGGTCCGGTTCGGTTAGGGTACTGTTCACCGGTTACCAAAAAAAACCGGTACTGTTCATCGGAAACCGATAAAAACCGGTCCGGTTTACCGCTACCGCCGGCCGGCGGTAGCAGGTGACCGGTCGGAAAAAAAAACCCTGGTGTGCTCTCGTTTCCGTCGTCCCCTTTTTGTTTTTTCGGCTTATTTTTGGGGCCCCTCCTTTTTGTTTTTTCGGCTTATTTTTGGGCCCCTCTTTTTTTTTTCGAGTGATGAGGGGGAGGAGACTAGTAGAGGCACACGGAAGAGTGCGACGCACGGAAAGTCTTTTTGCCTTAAATTTTTTATATAAAATACCCGGAAAATGCTGTCTGCCTAAGCCCGGCGCGTTTGGATACAGTACAGTCCTGGATGGAATTTGCCTGGCTCCGAGCTTGCCTGGGTTTAGCCTGCTGGTGTTTGGTTGAGATCCTAGTGACTGCCTGCTCCAGGCAGCGCGAGGTCGCTTGGCTCCGGCAGATGAGTTTGCCTGACGTAATGACTGTTGCAACATTATTTTGTAGTTATTGATTGCTTGATTTGGTAGAGCATGTATACTTTTGTTCATTTGTACTTTCTATTTTTGCTTTTTCTCGGTAAATTTTGTGTATTGCAGGAAAAAAAAAATATGAATACAAGAATATCCACTTCCAAATAATTTTTACTTAGACGGCTGATCATAATTTTTAATATTATTAAGAAAAAATAACATGAATGTAAACTGATTGGTTTAACATGAATGTAAACTGATTGGTTTAGTTAGCTATTAGTCATAAATAGATAGTAAAAAAGATTATACTATTACTATTTCTTCTATTACTATTTCAGGCATAGGACTCCAACCAAACACATTTTCTTCCTGCTTGCTTCGCTAGACAAAAATCAACTTTTCAGGGTACTCCTAGGCAACATTTTTGCCAGGCAACTCACCCAGGCCTCTAACCAAACAAGACCAATGTGTGTAGTGCTTGCCCTACAGTGAGTTGGTCATGGATAAATTTTTTGTGTTGCATCCAAAGGCTTCTATAGAAACTTTCTTGTGTTTTGAATTCATTAGGATTGTAAGTTTCATGCAACTCCAATCATACGTTTTTTTCCTCTAATCCTACATTTTAAGAATCCTGTGTTCCAAAGGGGCCTTAGTAGAAAAGAAGTACAAAAAGTAATAACAATTACTAAAACATCTAATAAAACTAGTACTGCATCTAGCGAGGCAGTGAAGATTTCATAATAGAATTGTATACAACGCAACAATACTTGTACTGGTTATGACGCAGTAGCAGCTCAATCAGCAATGCCAACGCTCAACGGTAGCAATTCTAATTTCTGAACTACAGTGTGCGTTCGTTCTAAGTAACCAATACGGCTGCAAAATTGCTGAGCTCCAGGTCCGGGTGTCTGTACACCGCGGGCCCTTAGGGGCCAAGAGAAATACAAGGTGGGGGATCCCCCCCCCCCCCCCCCCCCCCCAAAATCAAAAAAAAATTGCTGAGCTCCAGGTCCGGGTGTTCCTGTTGCACTATTTTATGGAGAGAACAGAGAACTGATGCACAGGATCCGGTGCTAGTAGTTGCCGAGCCCCACGCACTCCGACGACCTGTAGTGCCCCGACTTGATGTATTTGTCATCGACCCTCATCCTGCACAATGAGCAGTAGTGGATCCTGCACGCCCAGCAGAAAATGTATTCCTCATTGTCCTGGATACATATGGTCAATGGTCAGATTATGCACACACACTCCAAAAAAAATACATACACAAAAAAACTCTGGCATAATCAGTGCCCATTATACTGGTGATGAGTGAGCAACACCGTCATGCGATAAAAACAAATGCCGAAGGTTGGAAATATGTCTCAGCTATTACCTTGAAATTCTTCTGACGACATTTGGGGCACCTGATGGTACTACCGATTGGGGTCAGTTGAACTTTAACCCGGCGGCCAATTTGTACTTCTTCCATATGTCTCTCGAATGGCGTTACATCGCTATACTGACGTAACTCAAAGAGCTCACAGTCGTTCCTGCAGAGGACGGATTTGTGCTATATTTAGTCAAATCATGCGTGCATAAAAGGTATGCCAGTGCGGTATCATGGATGCCTTAGAATGAGCTACCAGAAATGATCGTAGCCACTGATGGCCCTGCCACAGCGGAAGCAGAGCAACTGGCCGCAGTTTCCGCATGACATCTTGTTGCACCCTTCTGTTTTGACGATGGGCATTCGGCATTTTGGACATAGTTGAATATCACTGAACATTTTTCTGATGGCGAGCAGTTCCCGCGCCATCTCCCTATCAGACATCTTGCTTGACGCCTGCAAACAAACAAATTGTAGGCAACAAGCAGGGAGTGTTCAGTTAAATGAGTCATAGTATTCCAAAGTAGTCAACCCATAAGTCAGCAGTAATTCAGTAGCAGAAGTTTGTCAGCCCTCAGATCTTTATTACAGTGCACATCAGATGTACACTGTATCATTGAAAGGTCTAGTCAAGAGCATCTAGATGTATAATACATAGGTTACTACATTAAGAAAAGAATCAACTGCCAATCGTAAATGAAACGAGAGATCAGTGCATATATTGTACCTGTTGGCGTTTGATCTTTTCTTCTGGAGTTATGCACTGCTTCGCTGGATGGCATGGTTCCTGACATAAAGAGCAGAAGATAAAGGAGCATTTTGGGCATTGCGCATCATTGCTGTCATCTTCCAAGCAACCGATCCCACACCTTGGACAGTAAACCACATCTGACATTGAGTCCAATGTTTTCTTAAGGACAAGCCTATCCCAACGTTCAAATTCTTCTTCAGTAAGAAGCCTCTTCAACACAAATGGCGGAATTGAAGCATTGCACTTGGTATCCGGGCATACCAACTGAAATACACTACCTTCCTTGACATGCATTCTGCATAAGGTCTCCATGCACTTCACACAAAATAAGTGTTGGCATGAAAGCCTGACGAAGTTCGAGCCTAATTGTGAGTGCAAGTCAGTTTCACAACATAATGCTTGGAAAGTACAGGCTCAATGCTCAGATACTATGTGAAGCAATAATATTTTCTTTATGAAAGAAGCAATAAACTTTCACCCAGGTTATTATCGGTTTACAACTAAGGCACAGTTCCGCAAGGGAAAGGAGTAACATGGATACTACAGAATAGTGGCATGCTATACTCAATAAAGTAAAATGGAAAGAACATACCTTTGCTTAGGCACAGTTCTGCAAGGGAAAGGAGTAATATGGATACTACAGAATAGTGGCATGCTATACTCAATAAAGAAAATGGAAAGAACATACCCTTGCTTTGGTTAAGGCATATCATGCACATATGGAGATCCTCAAGAAAAGCTTGATAGTGCTTCTTGGTATTATAATTCATCATTAAAGGGATTACAGACTCCAATGAGTTTGTTCTTGAGATTGCACGGTTATCTCTATTATGGGTTATGATATCCGGGCCTAGTGTTATTTTACCATCGAACCAGATACGTGACCTTGAGGAATCACGTAGCCACTCAACCCATTGATACAGGACCTCCTGGCCCTTTAGCTCTGCCCATATTGTATCAAGCATCTCACAGAGCTGAGAAACTTGAGGAACATCCATCCACTTAGCAGTGACAGCAAAATATGGGGGCTCTTTGCTAGGATATGACTGCGGAAGTAAGCATGTCAATATCAGAGGAGGCAGGTACTTGAAGTTGCATTTGTAAGAGAACACGTCTGATCCATCACCATGTCTTGTACCATCAGAGCATCCTTCATCTTTGGCACACACATTAGCTGATGAAAGCTTTGCACACACTTCAATGCCATCAGCCACATCATAATGCATGTAAATCTGGAATAAATTGACAAACCATCAAAGCCAAATTCCCAGCTTACTAGAACAATTGAGGAAAATTCATGGCAACTGAATAAACCTGGAAATAGCGGAGGCCTCCTTTGTTTTCAAACACAGCCAGATCATGCCCGTAGATTGCCTCCAATGCCATCAGCTGAAGTAAACCGTGAACAAGAAAACAGTTACTCAGGCTCAGCGACGCATTTTTAAAGTAAGTATCTTTAGATCAACCCCCAGACAGAAGTTACAAGCAAACAGTCCCTAAGTTAAAAATTTCATGGTACAGTTAGAACAGCTTCGTTTTCTAGCAATTCAATTGCTAACCAATTAACCAAACATAAACATTCGTCAGTCATCAACCTAATAGTCAGCTACTCAGCTCTCTTGATTCAGCCTACCTAGTAGTAATGATTATGTACAGATATGGTTTCTTCGAACTAATGCAAGTGCAAGCAGCAAAATTCTTATAAAAAACGTCAAAATAAGGGGGTTTTGGTACCCAAATCCCTAGGATTTAGTACAGACCTGAATTAAATCCTAAAATTTCTTAACTACTAGGGCAATTCCCCTCTATATAATCAGACTCAAACTATGGAAGTTCTGCTCCCCCAAATCCTTCGATATGGAAAGGCCAAACTCATTGTGACAGATTACAAGTCCTGCAACTTTTGCAATCGAATCAGCAGATTAGTGTACTACCTCGTCCTCCTGCCGTTGCTGGTTGTCTCGTATCTCATCTTCCTCCTGATCTTCCTCACCGCAGATTTGAAGTGCCGCTGCAGCATCTGTCGCCGCCGCCTCCCCCAGTATCCGTTCCGCCTCGGCCGGCGCCGCCCATGGGGAGTCCAGGTCGAGGAGGACGCCGTCCTCACCGGCCGCCTCGCACTCCACCAAATCAGCGGCGCGCGACGTGGAGGGGGGTGAAGAAGAGGAAGCATCGGCCGAGGATTCCGGGGTGGGGACGCGGTGGGGCTCCGGTGCCCGCGACGACGCGGCGGCAGCGGACGCTGCTGTCTCCATGCCGCGAGCTCCAACTGTCCCAGTGTCGTACGGGACGCTCCCCTTTTTTATTTCCAGCAAAATGCCGCTTGGTTTTCTTGGCTTTATTATCGTTGCTGGTGGCGTCATTTTTCTTCGCGTGCCGTGCTTTTCAGGCTGAGTGAAGAAAGGTGGGCCTAAGACGATGCGCATATTGGCCCAACAGTTCGGGTTTAAGCCTACTAGAACATGTGGCGCGCCTTGCGCACCTTTTTACGAAAATCAACATGCCTCTCTTTTTATATTTTTTACACACATAATACATGAAAACGTCTTCAAATTAAATCATGCAGCATGTTGTTACAATACATCATGACCGGAATAAACACAAAAACACAGGTGCAAAGACTTATGCAAAGATATAAGTACATAGGAGCCTACAAACGCAAGAACACAACATTGCAATCATCACATATTTCATACTTGTTCTTTAGTAGATAATCAGGAATTGTGGCACAAAATTTCTCTTTTTGGCTGATAGTTTTTTTCCAAAGCGATGAAAGATAGACTAACCATAACTCATACTCCTTCCATCCCAAAATAAGTGTTCTTTTAAAAATTCCAAATGTTATTAGTCATGAAGAATAAACATATTACCCCTATTAGTCATAGTAGTTGTGATCGAATGACACACTCTCAATAAATGCACATTCATTGGACAAGAAACAACATCAATTAAGAATTTGATTGGTTCCATGGGCTTCTCTATATGATTTTTTATTTGTACTTGGCATTGCTTTAATTAGATGAATCACATTGTAAGTTAAAGGAACACTTACTCTGGGAGGGAGTTAGTACCATTGTAGTTGCAAGTTTTTCATACCACGAAGGTCGATAAACAACAAGCTGAATAAGAAATTGACAGATATACGAACCACATGAACCATGAATTACAGTAGGTTAATTAAGCATTTATTTGATTCTAAGTGCTTCTTCATAATAGATCAAATATATAAATCATGAGTCACTCAGAATATCAATTTATCTGTGAACTAAGCGTAGCTTAATTGGTTTGGTTTCTGTGGTGGAACCTGCCCACCCGGATTCGAGTCCGCAACTCGGCACGAGTGTTGTATTTTTTTGGATTTATTTTCAGGATTTAACCACGGTATTCTTTAAGTGGTAGGCGACGTGCCCATCGAGAATGATACGCCTGTGGTGACTTCGTCGTTCTCAAGGTCGGAACAACGATATGTAAATCACATGAACCATAAATTTCCAAGTTAGTAGTCCGTGTAATTCCCAAATTAGTAGTCCGTGTTATCAAATATATAAATCATGAGCCCACTCAGAATATCAATTTATTTGCAAACTAAGTGTAGCTTAATTGATTAGGTTTCTTGTGGTGTCGCATACCCACCTGGGTTCGAGTTCTTGATTTGGCACGAGTGTCGTATTTTTTTGGATTTATTTTTCAGAATTTAACCAGCTCTATTCTTTTAGTAGTTGACGATGTGCGCATCAACAATGATACGCTTTGTGGTGACTTCGTCGTTCTCAAGATCGGAACAGCTGGCCTTGTTTTTTGGTGGTGCTCATTGAGATAAGATTTGCGTGAGGTAGAGCTTGCGTGTGTGCATTCATTGGGGTGCGTGGTGTTTTGCAAAAAAATAATGGTCACGTACCCATCGACAACGATGCGCCCGTGGGACTTGGTCATTCTCAAAATCGAAACACCCGGCTAAGTCTGTTGATGGTACCCATAGAGGTAAGATTTGTTGTCTGAGCGTTTTACGTCTCAATCCATCCTGATGTCTCGTGCGACAAAAATTAAAAAATCTTTTATCCAAAAAAGTAGAAATCTTTTATCCAAAAAAGTAGTACGTACCAATAATCATAGGGTAGCAAGTGGGCAAAAAAGAGAGAACGTGCCTGGCGAGGCTACGTGGCCGCTCCGGAGGCAGCAGAGGAACCGCCAAACGCGGAGAGAGCTTGCAGACCCGGTGACTTTTAAGAAACCCCTATGAAGAAATTCAGGCGATGCTATAGATCTGACAAGGGCCACAACGGAGACATCGTTAGTTGTTACCCCAACGGCACAACCCGTACACTGCCTTTTTCTCGTTTTCAGGTGTATTATTTGAAAAACATAATCTTTTGAAGAGCTCGTTTCGATGGCTAAAAAAGAAAATTATTGTCGTATTGAAAAGATATTTGAATATGAATTCATATTATCACGAGATTATAGTTTAACAAATTTTTAGTCAACATTCATAAAAATGACTTTTAAAATTTTTAAAACTAATAACAAAATTTTTAAAACTAATGACTTTTATAGTATGCCTACTGAACAGGTGTACTAGCTAGTAAGCAAAATTTTTGGTGCAAAGAACTTCGTCCAATCACCTTGCATTCATAAAATAAACTACTATGGCATAAATTAAATTAAAACTAATATTATTTAATGTCAAACCATAATATTTGATATTATTAATTACTCATCTAAAAAATTAGATTAAATTAGGAGGGGCCGCGCGAACGCGTACCCCTCTGCCACAAATTATGACGTCCACTCTCCTACTTGAGGAGATGGTAAGGTAGTGCTCCTCCCAAGTGCAATGGAGGCCACTACCTTAGGCCATGGTCCTTCTTGATCGACCATCGACCCCGTCCAGGTAAGTATGGATCAAGGTGCCTATGCCTGACTTGTCCCTCCTCTCTCGGCAAACAGTATGGTACTAATCTATGTTACCAAGCCAATAGTGTTGGGTGGGCTCACGAATCTCGTATGGGCCAGCTTTGTTTTGTGGGTGCTTAAGGCCCATCTGGCCCATCGAAGGAATTTCTCATTTCGCGGCTAACTTTGCCATTGCTAATCCTCGCTCGGGTGGGCAACAAGGTCACGTGTCCATTGAATCATCGGTTAGTGTCGAGCTTTAAAGTTTTACGTACTTGAAAAGTCTTCAGTAATAGACCTTTTTTGTACACCTTTCTTCTCGCGTGCTTGAAAACGCTCCACATACGCCCATACCTCCCCTATTGGCTTCGTTTGTTAGGTAACCTACTTCCTTATCATGTGTTTATGTGATGATGACCCCAATGATGCAACTTGCTCTCGACCAAAGGCATGGCGTAGAGTGTGAAGAGGATCCAGGCCACATCGAGTAGAAAAACACGAGCAGCTGGCGAATGAGGAAAGGGAGGCGACGAAATACACAAAAAGGCTACATCACAACGTCAAAAAAAGGCACGACACGAACACAACCTGACCTCTCCATTGCGTGCGTAGTCTAAAGGCCCCAAAGCCAGCGATTGGACCGGATAAAATGGTATAGTAGGAACCCGGTGAGAACAGCACTTGCATCACACTGACGCCATGCAGTCACTTCACTGTTGGTACTAAGATTAAAACACTTAACATAACCAAAGCACTCATCATCAGTACTTAAGAGTCATTGTTTTATAGTAGGATACAATTGAAGGTAGGTTACATTTCAGGTTAACTCACTGAGTACCGGCAATCTTGACTCCTTTGTGAATCTATGACTGCATTGCCCAACACTGCATGCCTGCCTGCCCAAAAGTAGAATCTTTTTGGCTCCTCTTGTATGTGCATACTAGCCTAACCGATCTCCTTTTTACTACGCCGGTGACGGTTCCATCGACGTATTCGTATTGAATTTGTGCTCGTCTTGAGACATGCACTTGTACAATCATATACAAGTATTATGCTGGTAGTGATCGTAGCCGTACGATCAGGCTGAGGATTTCTATCTAAAAATCAGAAATGGACGACGGTAACATTCTCACAGAGCCATCTGGTTACTGCTCGTAAAAACAGCAGAGTATCCGGCGGGGTCCTGGAGCATGGCCGGGGCGGGGCCCGCTTGGAAGTAGCACGACACTGGATCGTCCACCATGGCAGGGAGTGGGTCCGGGAGAGCAACCGGACACTGCGGGCCCATCGGGTACTGGTAGTCCTCCATGGGGCCCCACAGGCCCAGCTCCTTCTCCAGGTCCTCCAACCACCACTCCTTTCCCTCCGCTTCGTGGCTGGTCGTGCTGGCGGCGGCGTTCGGCTCTGTTGCATTGCTCGGGCACGGCGCCGGTGCCTCGGCCGCGACGGCGCAAGCCCCGCCGTCGCCGTCGATGATGCTCCACAGCTCGTGGTCGATGTCGATCTCCGGCAGGTCGAGCAGCTCGTCCACGCAGGGCCGGGCGGGCGCCGGCGGGGACGTGGACGAGGCGCAGGGCGACGTGGGCACGGACACGGCCGTCGGGCAGTACGGCTCCGCTGGCGCGGCGTCCACCAGCATGTCGAAGTCGAAGGCGGGGTCGTCGAGCATGGGGATCATGTCGAGCTTATCCAGGCCCAGCTCGTCGGGCACCTTGCTCGCGTCGCTCTGCTGCTCGCCGGAGTCGCCGCTGGAGCAGTTGGTCGTTGTCGTCGTGGACGAGGACGGCGACGGAGACGCGGCCGCCCGCTCCTCAGCGCCGGCGGCCTTCTTCTTCTTCTTGGAGCCGGCGCCGCGCTCCGCCCCGCTCGGCGACACCCGCTTCTTCAAGTGCGTGTTCCAGACGTTCTTGATCTCGTTGTCCGTCCGGCCCGGAAGGCACGACGCAATCTTGGACCACCTGTGGACACACAATCCGATCGAGCTCTATCAGTCTCGCCGCCATGCATGGATTCAGAAACCGCAATCCAATTCGACATGTAAACGAACTGCGCCGTACTTGTTTCCGAGCATGCCGTGCAGCTTGATGATGGTCTCCTCCTCCTCGGCGGTGAAGTTGCCGCGCTTGAGGTCCGGCCGCAGGTAGTTGATCCACCGCAGCCGGCAGCTCTTCCCGCACCGCAGCAGACCTGTGCAGTTGAGAAGCAACCCACCATTAGAAACTCCTGGGCATGGATGTGTGAAGACAACTGCAGAGGATTACTGCTCGCGCCTTGGCATAGCTCGCGTTCGTACCTGCTTGCTTGGGCAGGGCGCGCCAGTTGGCGTGGCCGTACTTCTGAATGTAGGCGATGAGGCGCATGTCCTCCTCCGGCGTCCAGGAGCCCCTGTTCAGCCCCACCTTGGCGCAGCACGGTGCCCGGCCCTTCCCCATCCTTCCCTTCGTCCAAGGAGCAAGGACACCAAGCTCCTCCGCCCTCCGCGTGACCGGCAGGCTGATCCGATCGCTGCACGGCTCTCAGGTCCGATGGATGCTGCGACGGCGGCGCCTCGATCACTTGTGCCAGGGCCTGTGCAGAGCTGCAACCGGGACACTGGCAGGTGGAGGCGTATATATACACGGCCCCCCGCGCGGGCGAGAGAGATGCCGGCCCCGGGTCTCGCTCCTTGACGTCGCGCGACGCCGACAGCGCGCGACGGGTGGGTGACACAAGCCGCGGCCGTGTCGCGTTCGCCCCCACCCCGCAGACTCTCCTCACCAAACCCGCCCGTCACTTGTCAGTCTCTCACGACGGGAGCCCTGCCAACACCTGTGCCCCCCGCGTTGCTCAAGCAAGCGGCTGCATTCCACGGGCGAATTCCCAACAAAAAAGGATAGGAATAGGATGGGCCGCGCCGTACTGCCCCCGTGGCGATTCGCGTCGTGCGGCCGTTGATTTCCGCGGCCCCGGCGTGCCGACGACGACGTCGCAGGCACGGGGATCCGCCTCGGCGGCCACGATCGCGTGGGGGCCTTGCTTGGCCAGATGGGTGTCTGAGGTGGCCGCGGGGGGCGCCGCTTGGCGTCGCGGTGGCGTTCCCGGCGACTGGACATGTGCGGTTGCTTGGCGCGGCGTCAGCCGAGCAACGGCGACGTGGAAGCATCGCACGCGCCCGGGGAGCTAATGGAGGATCGATCGTCGTAAGGGGAAAGGAAAGGCATGTTTTTGGAAAGCGAAGGAAAAAAAGGAGATTGAACGGGGGACAGAGACGGGCAAGCGTCGCCTGCTATATTTCTCTCTGATTTGTCGAAATCAGCATAGATTGCAAGGGGACAGAGAGCAAGTTGGGCACTTTGCTTGGGATGAAATCTATCTATTGGGGGGAGCTTGGAGCAGTCCGTTTCCTCGCCACTGTGCAGAAATCTTCGATAGGTCCATCGATAGGGCTTACTAGCTTGCAAATTGGGTAATTTAGTGTTAGGTCCAGCTCCTCTATACACGGAGGAAATAGGAGAAATTGGAAAGACGGATTGCGTAACAGACAGTTAAATGCCCGACTTGTTCTATGCGTTTTGTACTACCTAACTCATTGAAAAAGGGGGGAATCCATGGGTCCTAAGTGAGGGTGTCGATATCTGCAGCTAATTTGGATGTTTTCAGAAACATTTTTCATGTTTTTTTGCACTGCCTGCTGTTCTCTTCAAACTAAATGTGCTTTGAACATGATCTGTGGACAGTGGCGGATTTAGAGCAATATTGTAATTGGAAAGGCGGATTGCAACTTGGTTGAGCCACTGTAGCATGAAGCTGTTTCAGAAAACGATGCAAAAATAAACTGAAAGCTGGACAAAACTAGTTTTTTCAGCTTCACCAAAACAACTTCACTAGTGAAGCTGTTTTTTTTTGTGAGCTCTACCAAACGGCCCCTTAAATGCCCGACTTGTTCAATGCGTTTTGTACTACCTAACTCATTGAACGGGTCTTTCGAAAAAAAAAACTCATTGAAAAAGGGGGGGATCCATGGGTACACGGACGGATGTGAATATGGTCCACAGCAAGTGCGTAAGTGAGGGTGTCGATATCTGCAGCTAATTTGGATGTTTTCACAAACATATTTCATGTTTTTTTGCACCGCCTGCTGTTCTCTTCAAACTAAATGTGGTTTGGACATATTCTGTTGATAGAGATCGAGAACATTAAAAGATAGGAGAGTAGTAGTATGTGCTAATTATATAGGCGTTGCTGTTGAAAGGTTGCATTTGTCATTAGAGAGAAAAAAAAAGGAAAGGTTGCATTACTAAATTTGGTAGTTTTATATAATCTTAAACCATACATAATTAAATCACAAAAATGCTGGCATTTGGTACGTACAGCTGACATTGTTTGGTTTATTTCCGCACTATAGTTAAGATGTTGATATCAACAGCTCCACAGAAATTGACATGTTGTGAAAAGAAAAATATCTATACTCTAACTGAACCGATACTAACTTACCGGCCTCATATTTATGCATTTTTTCTTGTCAGTGAACCATTTTAAAAAATGCAGTACGCATATTCTTATTCATATATTTGCTTTCAGGATAATTTCCTTGTATGAAGCTCCCTTCCTTCCAAGACGTAGCGACTACCTACTCGTCACTGTTCAAAGCAAGTAGTACTAGAAAAAAGAAGACTACCTATTTTTATTTTTTAATCCTTTTTAAACTGAAATTTTAAAAAAAACCCACCCGAACTGTATTTTCAAGAAATAACCCTTTTGGTCGCGTCACAAGCCGTGGCGCGACTGAAGAGGCAGTCGCGCCAGAGCATGTGGCGCGACTGGGCTGCCACGTCGGCCGTCCCGGCCGCGGGCGGCCAGCTCGGCTGCTGATGTGGCCAGACGAGTCGCGCCACATGCCTTGGCGCGACTCGCCTGTATACAGCCGGGCGCCCGAGCCCTTTCTTCTTCCTCCTCCCTTTCTTTCTTTCTTCCCCAAACCCTAGCCCGAGCTCCTCCATGGCCGCCGCCACCTCCACCTCCTAGATCGGCCATTCCCACCACGGATTTTAGGAGAAAAAGTGGGGAAAAGACTCCTGGAAGGTAACTCCTCCACTTTGATCATGTACATTTTGCGGATTTGGTTGATTTCCTTAGTTTTGGATGAGGTTAGGTTTAGCTAGGGTTTGACTTGATTTGATGGATTGAGCACGGATTTGAGATGGTTTAGTTGTACTAAGTGGTGGATTTGGTTATTGGTAACGCCTGTCTATTGTATAGATTTTCTTGCATGTGATGATTTCGTTGACATAACCATGTGTAGATGTGGATGATATTAGTAAAGAACTAAGTTAGTTTAACTTGGTTTTTTGGACTTTCTATTAATGTACCTTGCTATGGAAATATAGAAGTTGATGTCATGCTTATGTGTATATATTGAAGTTCATGGTTATGTGTATATGGAAATATGAAATATGTGAAGTATATATGTGAATTTTGTTTGATATATGGCAAATGTGTATATGAAAATGTGAAATATGTGAAGTATATATGTGAAGTTCATGGTTATGTGTATATATTCAAGTTCATGGTTATGTGTATAAGGAAATGTGAATTATGTGAAGTATATATGTGAATTTTGTTTGATGGCAATGTGAAATCTTTTATGAGTTGAGATGGCAATGTTTATGACGTGAGATGGCAATGTGAAATCTTGTAGCGTTTGTATGTGAAGCAATGTTCTTATTCACCACATGAAATTCATTTTCGTTTATGTGATGAAGGTCAAAATGGCGCGGCACGCACAATATCCATTGCTTGAGATGGCGTACGACGAGCGACACCGCGGGAGGATACTTGAGGAGCGTATTGAGGTTAGTTTGTGACTTTGTATCGAGTTAATGAATTTGGTGGGTGGATGTAGTCCAACATGGGGTTTGATGATTTGTTTGCAGGTGTTGAATCCTCTACGTATCCGCACCCACAATCCTCTGGCGTGGGATGATAGGTACGCCCCATACCTTTGGCAAGCTGGCTTTCTTCCATTGGCGATGCTTGTGAAGGGTGGATTGCCGAAGATGGACAATGCGGCTCTTACCGCGCTAGTGGACCGATGGAGGCCTGAGACACACACATTCCACCTCCCTTGTGGTGAGATGACGGTGACACTTCAAGATGTTGCCATGCTTTTTGGTCTTCGCATAGACGGTCAAGCGGTCACTGGGACAATTGATCCTGCTGGTTGGCGAGATCGGGTGGAGGTCTTGTTTGGTGTTCGTCCTGCAGATCCACCGGACGATCGAAAGGATAGGAAGACTACAGGAGTCAGCTCGGCTTGGTTGGTGCAGCACTTTGGCACGCCCCCTCCTGCTGATGTTGCGGCTGGTGTTGTTGCTCGATATGCTAGGGCATGGCTATGGCACTTGGTGGCTGGGTTTTTATTTCCGGACTCGAGTGGGAACACCATTTCTTGGATGTGGGTAGACATTATTGGGCAAGCTTGGGAGAACATCGCCACCTATAGTTGGGGTAGTGCAGTTCTTGCATGGCTCTATCGCCAGATGTGTGATGCTTGCTGCCGCAAGGGTGCTAGTGCTAACATGGGGGGTTGTGCTTATCTTTTGCAACTGTGGATGTGGGAGCGGCTTCCGGTTGGTCGGCCGGAGCGGTATACACATGGGGTAAGATAATATCTTTTGCTTCATTAAGTATATGATATGAGATATTATTAATTTGACATTATATTTGTCTTGTTGAAGCAATTACCAACTTATGGTGAAGAGCCTTTGGCCACTGTCGGTTATCTATGGCACAATATTCTCAATGTGCATGGAAACCCGGTGAGACGTTACACTGACTACAGCAACGCTCTGGACTGCCTCACTCCTGCACATGTAAGTTGTCTTTAGCACGTTCTTTGGTATTGAGGTTTATTTTCGTTGTCTGTTCTATTGTAATGGTTTTGGCATTGTTGGAAATTTATTTGATTCATGATACCTAGGTGAATTGGCGCCCTTATGATCGAGATGAGGTGCAAGCCATGGAGCTTAGTCCATATTGCATGATGAATCAAGATTATTGGCGCTCGGTTTGTCCCCTCTTTTGTTTCTACATTGTCGAGTACCATATTCCAAGTAGAGTGATGAGGCAGTTTGGCTATCTTCAACCTTACCCTCCAGAGTACATAAACACTAATCAAGAGCTTCATCGGTATGTTGTATGTTTGTTCAGTTTATATTCTTGGAATCATGGTATGTTATATACTTGTATTTGATAAAGAATGTGTCTTGAATGTAGTATTGACCGTCGACGCGAGAGGGGTAGAAAGGATTGGGGCATGAAGCACCAAGGATTCATTAACGCTTGGGATAGTCGTGGAGCCAACATTGTCATAGGAGGTCCACTTCACCGTGACCCCCTTTTGAAAATTATTTGCAATGGTTGAGAGCGAACACAAGGCTTAAACTTAAGGTGGCTATGGATGCCGGTCCTGTCGAGGACCTACCTTCAGACCCAGAAGATGTGTTTGACCAGTATGACGAGATGACAAGGCAGGCCACGCAGACACAGCGGGGACCGGTGGAAGACTACATTGTAAGTTTGGTTGAATTGTTTGCTTATTTCATTAATGTAATTTGGTTTTGGCTACATTGTAAGTTTGGTTGAATTGTGATTAAATGGTTGAATTTTCACATGGCAATGATAGGGACAACAACTTGGTCGTTTTGCTAACGAGTCTCTCGTAGCATTGGGTGTGCCAATTGGGCATCCAGAAGAGGCGAGCAAGCTACGGGCCTTCATACAGGTTAGATGGTAAAGTGCTTTTATCTCTGATTTAGAGCCTACCAATTTAACTTTATTGTGATTTTAGAGATTCCATCGTGGGTGTCGAAAAATGGCCCGCAAGTTGAATTGCATGGCCCCACGAGAACAAGAAGCGGCTGGTGGTCCCTCAAGTTCTGGTACACGTTCAGCTCCATCCACTAGGGGTACTAGGGCCACCTCCACGAGTACAGGTGCGGGCCTGGTTTCAAACTAGTACTGCTTGTGCATTTTTGGTTTTCATCATTGGTTTTTGATACAAAATGTATAGTTGTTCATGCAGGGACTCTCACCATTCCCGGCCCTAGTAGGGATGTTGACCCGGAGGAGGAGGAGGAGGAGGAGGAGGAGGAGGAAAATAGCTCGAACTCAGAAGATGATGATCCTTCGTATGGTCAAGAAGAGATTGGTTCCTCACAGTTGCCTGATGCGCCATTTGATCCATCACAGGGCAGTCAGAGGCCTAGGAGGCGGGCACGACGGGATCACACAGATGTTGGGACCCCTAATGTGTTGCCTACCAATCCAGGACGCCAGTGTCGCAAGAAGAAGCCCTACACACCGAACCCCTCACGCCGCAAGTAGAGTTACTCAAGTAAGATTATGTGATGGATATGTTTAGTGATGGACTCGTTATGTGATGGACTTGGGTCATGTGAAAACCTTTGTGATGGACTTATGTTTAGTGATGGACTTGTTATGTGATGGACTTGGGTCAAGTCAAAACCTTTGTGATGAAATTGTTATGTTATGTGATGGACTTGTTATGTGATGGACTTGGGTCATGTGGAAACCTTTTTGATGGAAGGGAAGCATGGTGGATATTACTAAATTGCTGAGGGCTAACTTGGCATGTGGATATACTTGCGATGTATGGTTTTTCTGAGATATAAAATGGTTACAAGGGATTATAGATTAAGGATCTAATACATAGGCACCATAATTCGAGTTTGGTACAGTTGAAATATTTTCATAAGTCGGCTTGCAGGTGGTGGGCCAGCTCAGGGGAGGCGAAGGAAGAGGGAGAGGTGGCTGGGGATGGTTCGGGCGAAGAGAGGGCGTTGAGGCAGAGCCGTGGGCGCTGGGAATCGAGGAGTGGCCGAGTGAGGAAGAGTGAGCTCGGCCCCGGTGTTTTCTCGCTCGGCCATGGAGGTGAGGGGACGGGCCGGCCACCTGGGCGGCTCGTGGCGCGCCAGTGGGGCCAGGGGAGGCTGACCAGGCGCAAATGGAGCGCGGAGAGGCGAACGCGTGGCCGGAGCAGTTGAGAAGGACGGTGGGTGGGTGGCGGTTGGTGGGCACCGACTGTTGCGGTGGTGGGGTAAAACACCCACCGCAACAGTCCGTGGTCACCAAGAATACCGTGCCGACAAAGATTAGTCCAAATACTCGTGGCCACCGACTGTTGCGGTCATGGCCATGGGCCAGGACCGCAACTTTAGGTGCTCTGCATTTCACAAAAGACCAACTAACCACGGATTGTTGCGGTGATGAAAAAGTGATTAACCACCGCAACAGTCCGTCAATCCAGAGAGCTTTTTTGAATTATGCCCTGGAGACCGACTGTTGCGGTCATGGAAGAGGGCCGGCCACCGCAACATCCTGTGGTGGAATGGACCTGAGAATGGAAGTGAAGCACTGCTACTGCATTAGTTCAGTCGCGCCATGAAGCGAGGCGCGACTAAAGCATCAGTCGCGCCATGGATCGAGGCGCGACTACCGCATCAGTCGCGCCATGGTACGTGGCGCGACTCATTTGGTCCTAAATGGCCTACCTGGGTCCTGAGTCGGCCACCTTATTGGCGCGACTACCGCATCAATCGCGCCATGAAGCGAGGCGCGACTAAAGCATAAGTCGCGCCATGTATCGAGGCGCGACTACCGCATCAGTCGCACCATGGATTGAGGCGCGACTACCGCATCAGTCGCGCCATGGTACGTGGCGCGACTCATTTGGTCCTAAATGGCCTACCTGGGTCCTGAGTCGGCCACCTTATTGGCGCGACTACCGCATCAGTCGCGCCATGAAGCGAGGCGCGACTAAAGCATAAGTCGCGCCATGTATCGAGGCGCGACTACCGCATCAGTCGCGCCATGGATCGAGGCGCGACTACCGCATCAGTCGCGCCATGGTACGTGACGCGACTCATTTGGTCCTAAATGGCCTACCTGGGTCCTGAGTCGGCCACCTTATTGGCGCGACTACCGCATCAGTCGCGCCATGAAGCGAGGCGCGACTAAAGCATAAGTCGCGCCATGTATCGAGGCGCGACTACCGCATCAGTCGCGCCATGGATCGAGGCGCGACTACCGCATCAGTCGCGCCATGGTACGTGGCGCGACTCATTTGGTCCTAAATGGCCTACCTGGGTCCTGAGTCGGCCACCTTATTGGCGCGACTACCGCATCAGTCGCGCCATGGAGCGAGGCGCGACTAAAGCATAAGTCGCGCCATGGATCGAGGCGCGACTAAAGCATAAGTCGCGCCATGGATCGAGGCGCGACTTGGGAAGAGGAGTCGTATCTGAGATCTCATTATCCGGATTTCATGAGCCCTTATTTTTCCTGCACCGGAATCTCGGGACGAGATTCTGTTTAAGGGGAGAGGGCTGTAACACCTCGGGTGTTACGATATTAATTAAGAACCTTAAATGAACTTAATTAACTTGATCAGGTCATGCATCACTCCTAGTCATGTTGTTGTACATATATGTGTATGTATATATTGGACCTAAATCAATTATCAAGTAGAATACTAGTCGTATACAATCACAAGTGGAGGAAAGAGTAAGAGAATCTCTTGGTATTGCCTAAGAATAGGTTGGCCTAGTTCCTATTAGACCTTTGGGCATGAACACAACCTAGCAAAGCCATTTTCAATTCAAAACCAATTTGAAAAGTGAAAATACCGAGACCACAGCAAATTGCGGTGGCCCACTTCTGCCACCACCGCAATAGTCGGTGACCTCGATTTTGTACACATGTTTTTCCCAGCCCCCTCAGGAAGTTGCGGTGCTTTACTGCAATAGTCGGTCGCCAGAGAGAAAAAGAGAAATGCTCTCTGGTTTGAAAGACTGTTGCGGTGGTCACCCAATTTTTGCACCACCGCAACTTTCCATGGCTGTTGTCTATCACCCCAAGCCCGAGCCACCTGATGTTGCGGTGCTAAGCGTTGAAATTGACCGCAATAGTCGGTGGGTAGAAGAAACAGTGAATTTGGGCTCTGGATTGACGGACTGTTGCGGTGAGAAGCACCACCGCAACAGTCGGTGGTCCACGGGTTCAAACTTCGTCGGCACAGTGTTCTTAAAACACCACAGACTGTTGCGGTGGGTATTTTACCCCACCACCGCAACAGTCGGTGCCCACCTACCGCCGCCAACTCCCGTCCTTTCTCACCTGCTCCGGACACACGCCGCGCTCCCCACGCTCCAGGTGCACCTTGGCGAGCCTCCATGCCCCGCTGGCGCGCCATAGCATGCCCAGGTGGCCGGTCGTCCTTTTTCCCCTCCATGGCCGGCCGGTAAACCCCAGGCCCGAGTTCCCCTTCCTCATTTCGCCTCTCCACCTTTTCCTCCCGTTCTCCAGCTCGCCCACCTCGCCCCAGCCATCCCCGAGCCGTCCCCGGCCACTCCTTCCTCTTCCTCGCCTTTTCCCCGAGCTGCACGACCGCCGCCAGCCGCCACTGAGCCAAGCCTCAATTATGAGCAAAAAACATCATAGGCTACAAGACACCAGTGTCTTGAACTCCCTGATCTCTTCATGTAATAATGTGTGCAACTTTTACCCACGAAAATCAAGTAACATAGAAGAGAACACAAGATTGGTTTAAACATGACACAGACAAAGTTCAAAGTCTGCCAAGTTTCAAACAACACATACAGAGTCCAACAAAAGGAAAAAGGACATAAACATAGTTCATGACAAAGACATGGGAATTCATACACTTCCAGCATCAGGCCTAATCCGACTGACATCCAGGGAACACCTCGTCGTCGCCCCAATCCTCCTCGTCCTCATCATCTGAGCAAATGACGACCTTTCCTTTGCCCTTGGAGTCTCCTTTGCCTTGCCTTGACTTTGGGTTGGGCAAATCTGACACTAGAGCCCTCATAGCCTCCAGCTGTGCCTCTTCTGCCCTCTGCCTTTTCATGTTCTCTGCCTCTATAGTCGGCGGCGTCAGACTTTCAAGAATATCAGCATCTGACCTCCTCCTAGAATTGTTCAGCCACACAGGCTTGTTCTTCTTCTTTCCATTTGGTCGAGGCCACAAACCCATCTGTCGCGCATCCTTTCTTTGCTTTTCCTTATGGAACTTGAGAAAGGTCCTCAGCACCTCTGGATGGAGTCCCGGTTTCTTTCTCCTTGCAATCTCATCCTGTACTTGCCGCTCCAAATAATGGGCCTCATAGTCACACTTTCGAGTACTCTGCAAACAACAAAACATACATTTTCACATTCAACATAAACATATGAACCTTATATAAGCGGATATTGATTTCAAGTCACGCTAATGAACTCACCAAATCATCGCCAACCGTATGCCCACAATAGTATCCTATTCCAAGCTCCGAGGGCAGTAAACCATGATTAGCTACTACACCACAAGCACACTTCCTATCTGGGGCAGGGTCAATGTACCGCTTTTCCCCCTTTTTCCTCCTAATCCCTTCCTGCTCAGGCCAATAAGATTTGGGACCGTAGTCATATTCTGAAAATGAACAAACCAGATACCTATTCTGCTTTTGTGTAAAACATGAAATTAGCAACCACAACAAATTAAGCAATGCAGATGGATGGAAACTAGATTACACTTACGGCTGTACGATTGGGACACCCGAAGGTGCGAGGCCAAGGACAGTTGGGCATCTGCCGACTAATCTCAGCTGGATCACCGCAATTGCATAATGGTGGATTTGACATACGTCTGGCAATGGCTTCTTTCTTCTCCTCAGCTGTCATGGGTGGCGGGTTAGGAGGAGGAGGTAGCCACCGCTGGAAAGTCTCATAATTCTTCGCGGAATTGGGTCTAAAGAGAAGAATGCGTTGATCCACCATCTCAGGGCCATCTATCCACTGAAAAAAGTTGCATTGCTCCCAGTCCTGCATCAACACAACCAAATTAGCAAATCTTCATAATATATGAGAGTTTGGGCAATCAAGTAAGACAGTCTATGATTGCATTATCTTACACGGTAATCAGGACACGTGTAGTACGCTCGAGCCGCAGTATCTGGATGCATCGATTGAGTGACCTTCGCAGGCTTCCCACACTCACACAGAGGTTGCGGGAGAGCGGGAGGAACAGGCGCATCCTTGCAAGACACGTCGGGATAACTCTTCTGTCCACGTTCCTTCCACTTTCTCTCACGCCACAGGGCATCCATTGATTTCCTGTACAATGTGTCAACCCATGACTTTATATAAAAAAACTTAAACCATTCAAAATAAACGCACAAGCAATGTAACACTATCTCACAACCTTACATTGGTGCAAAGATACTTCTATTTTTTGGGCCCTCTTTGTGCCGTTCCATGCGGTGTATTTCCACTACTACTAGTCCTGGTTTGTTGTCTTCTTTGGTTAGGAGGTCTATTTCTTTTGGTAGGATGCAAATTTTTTGGGCCCTCTTTGTGCCGTTCCATGCGGTGTCCTGGTTTGTGGCATATACCACAAAGTATTGTAGACTTGTCTTGGTTGAAATCCCCGTAACCGTACATATCATCTCCATAACTATTAGATGCATCCATCTCGTTACGGAGACGCTTTTTCTTCCTTCTCCCAACCTTGTCCTTCTTTGTGGTACTATCCAGTATATACTCAGGACCGTTGTACAATGGCCAAGCAGAAGGGTCAAGTAAAGGCTCAAACCGGGGTGTCCAGGTCTTTAACACGGTAGCCTTTAGGTAAAACTGAGAGGTATATAAAGCGGCCCGATGATCCACTCCTCTAACACGGCACGAAGCAATCATATGGGAGCAAGGCACATGCAACAACTGCGGCACGCAACAAGTACAAGTCACATGTGTGAGGTCAACCTTGTATATACGACCACCTGTACTCTCACCACCCACCGTTAGAGCGTTTGCGGTCCTAACGGAGTACACATAAGAGTTAGGGTCAAACAACTCTGCTGCCATGGTATTCGCCTTGTCCTCTTCCGTGCCTAGCAGTTTTGCCGCACCTTTGCCCCACAAATTCTGGTTTGGCCTCGCATCAATTTGACTCTTCGCTTTCTGCCACCTTTTAACAAAGTATGAATTGACCTTGTAGAAGGTGTACTCAACAATTGCCGACACAGGCATGCTGCGAATTCCTTTAAGTACCTTGTTTAGGACTTCAGATATATTAGTGTTGCAGACACCAAACCTCCAACCACCTTCGTCAAAGGCATTGCACCACTTATGCATGTTTTCCATTTGACTGTCAAGCCACTCTGTCGCTTCTTGATTCATCATTTTCTTAAGTTTCGCAAGCCGTATGCCAAAAGTTCTCTCTGCCTTCGATGCACATACCAACTTCAATTGTTTTATTACATTCTTATTTTTGTGCCTATGCCATATGTTTGCAGCAAAGTGGCGCATGCACCAACGGTGCACGATCGGTTGGTAACCATCAATGTGCTCTTCTACAGCGTTTAGAATGCCTTGGTGCCTATCAGAAATTATACAAATCTTTCGGTCTGGTCCCACCACATCCCTACGCACCAAATGAAGGAACCAAGACCAACTTTCATTGTTCTCGCTCTCCACCAAAGAAAAGGCGAGCGGTAACAACCGATCCTCCCCGTCCACTCCCGTCGCAATCAACAAAGTCCCCCTATACTTCCCGGTCAAAAAAGTACCATCAACACTAATCACCGGCTTGCAATGTTTGAATGCCTCTGCACATTGTGGAAAGCACCAATAAACACGCTGCATTACTTCCTTCGTTACCCCATTGTGCAACTCCACTGCACCCGTGGTCCTTGTGCACCACTTCGTCCCCGGATTGTAATGAGCAATAGCATGTAGAATCCGTGGAACTCTACTATAGGCGTCAATCCAATCACCCCACAGCATGGCCATGGCGTGTTGTTTAGCCCTCCATGCCTTGCCATACTTCACCCGATAATTAGTGAATCCGACAATTGCTTCAACGAGCGCTGACACCGAAACGTCAGGGTCAGCATACACCAATGAAGCAATCCGGCCTCCGATATATCGTGCCGTACACTGAGAGTGCTCGTGGATTGGTCGAGACGTACCACATGTGTGAGGCTGGTGCACTTTAGTTATCCTCCACTTCTGCCTTTCATTAGTCATTGGACGGGCCCATACCTTCCAACCACATTGGAGTTGGCATTTTACTGTGTACCGCAACTTAGAGTCAGAGTGCACCACATCGTATGGTCGATGGTGGCGCACCGAGTAGTCCCTCAAAAAGAATTTCAACTCTTCCATGCTGTCAAATGTCATCCCTCTCTGTATCAACTCTTGACGACTGTCAGGCTCTAGAGAATTAAGACTCAAGCCGGAATCACAATATGCCTTCTTAGGGGGTGCATGGAAGAGAGGAACCTCTGAAACACCCACATGAACTGCTCTAAGCTGTCTCAACTCCTCCATAGTGAAAGGAGCCAATCTTGCACCGGAAATTGTAGCCATACTAGATGACGGTTCAACCATAGGAGATGGTTGAACAAACGAGCGTCGATGCACCACATAGCTCGGTTCAACTGGTGTTTGTACACCATACGTTGGCTCAACAAAAGGTGCTTCATTAACTGGTGTTGGCTCATCAAAAGGGGCTTCATTCATTGGTGTTGGCTCAAACACTTTTTCTTGTGTTAACGCTTCTCTCATTTCTTCTTCTTCTTCTTCCTCTTCTTCTGATCCCGCGGAGATATCATCATCATCTTCCTCCTCAACATCAAAACTCCCCTCATCGAAGTGATTGTTCACTAGACAATCATCATCTGAATCTGGCTCATTTACCATGTCAGCATCATATTCTTCATCGTCCTCATTCTCACCAACCTTATAATTACTTTCTACACACACCCTCTCACGAACTTCAACTACCAATTCAGCACAACTAACTTGGGACCCTTTCACCAACTCCTTGTAAAAAACCAATCCTCATCACATGAAATTCTCATAAGCACATAATGAGCCCTTTTGTCACCAGCATCAAATCTACCATGTAGGATTATTTCACTCTGTTCTGGATCAACTTGGAAAATTGAGCTAGCTCGAACAAAAACTTCATCAAATGAAGGAGGGCTATCAAATCTTGTGACTTCATGCTTCATCCTCTCAAACTCTCCATTCTCATTAACCGAACCGCCGGAGAAATAACGAACTAAGCGATCCATCTACACACATTTAATGGGCACATTTCTATTACCATTCATGGACTTATACAAAAACTACTAAAAGACCAACTATAACCAAATGTCAATACACTAGGTACCACAACCCCATGTAAAAAGACCATTCTACAAATGATCTACATTAGATCATAATTCTCATTTCTTGAAAAAATTAACAACAATATCTACCCACTAAAATCTCATCGAAATCGTTTCATGAAACACAATCTACACGATACAAAAGCGTTACCATGAATCAATTACCCGATAACGCTCAACTAATCTTACCCCTTTCGTACTAAATTACCTAATCCAACCTAAACCCTAGGTTATCCTAGGGTTTCAAATGTCAAGAAAAATAAGCAAATGGCACAAATCTACACGGATAAAGTGGATGAGTTACCTTCCCGGAATGTTTTCCAACCGTTTCCCCTTCGAATCCGTGGAACAAACAGGGGGATTTAGAGGGGGGAGTTCGGAGGGGGCGCCATGGGAGAGCCTGAGCTCGGGTGGGAGGAGAAAGAAAGGGAGGAGGGAGAAGAAAGGGCTCGGGCTGCCGGCTGTATACAGGCGAGTCGCGCCACGACCTTTGGCGCGACTGAGTCGCGCCAAGGCATGTGGCGCGACTGGCCCTGCCATGTCAGCCGCCGCGCTGGCCGCCCGCGGCCGGGCCGGCCGACGTGGCAGGCCAGTCGCGCCACATGCTCTGGCGCGACTGCCTCTTAAGTCGCGCCACGGCGTGTGGCGCGACCAAAAGGGTTATTTGTTGGAAATACAGTTTGGGTGGGGTTTTTTTAAAATTTCAGTTTAAAAAAGATTAAAAAATAAAAAAATTCCCCGTTTGCCTTGTCTTATGTACGGAGCCTCTTGTCGTTGACCAAACAGCAAGTTGTGATTCGCTGAACTAAAACTTAAACCCCCCAAGCTTATCACTCGATCACCAGCCCTAACACGCAATATGTGCTTGTTGTTCTAATCCACAAGAACACGCCTAATACTGCATATAGTTCGATAATGTCTCTTTGAATAGACATAGTCAGGTATCAAGGACAGATTGGCGTTCAACCTCACTTATCTGTCCATCCATCCCAATCCGGAGTTCTTAAAGCCTCCTGGCTCTCGCTCGCACCAGAGAGCCGTGGCCTGGGGAGGCGCCAGCTGTCTCTGGCCATAATTGCAAAAAGATCCTTTTGCTTTTCAAAAATCAAGCCTTACTTTAATTTAAATATTGTTATTAGATATTGTTACGGCTTTCGTAAATTAACCAGCACTTCTATTCAAGCAATGTTCTCAAGCTTTGTCACAAATAAACCTTCCTACTTTTTAAAATCAATCTGCACTCTAAGTACATGTCATTATTAGACATTGTTACAAATAGACTGTCTAGATTTTCGTAAATTAACCAGAACTCCTATCGAACAATTGTTCTCGGGCATTGTCATAAATAGACTCTCTGACTTTTTTAATATCAATCCACACTCCAAATCAACCAACTCGCAGCATTAAACTTGTTTTTGATAGTTTTCAGATACATCTCCAAAGAAATTTTTATTCCAATGTGATGAAGGAAAACTAGATAAAGTGATATGCAGGGTATTTGTTTTCGTGCTAAGGATCCTTTGATTAATTGACACTATTTAGACTCTAAACTAATATGCGCAACTAAAACCTGCAAGATGTAGGTCTGGCTTGATGGTACCTTTGTTTGATGTCACGTGCCACCATTTGTCATTGAATGACTTCTATGTTTAATACCATATTAAAGCTTCTTGTTGCTCAAATTATTTATTATTTTTTACGAACTATGGTCTAAAATACTTATTGCTGCTTGAACTTCCCACGCATAACTTTTTTTTTTTACAAAACACATTACAGATGTAGACACTCACACATGCACAATATTGTTGTGACCATACTCTGGATGCTATGCATCTAACAAGAGATGGATCCGCTTGCATGGGGATTTTGATGGTTTGACAAGAACAAATATGTTCCACAAGCATGGCTTTGGTTTTCACTGATATGTAACTTTCTGTTAAAATATTTATTGCTTCGTATTTCGATCCATATAGGGAGAGATTTGTGTATACTACATCGTAGAGAATATCAAATGATATAATTATATATATTTTTAATGTCTTTATATATAACATTTTTATTGTAGAGCGCGCAAAGCGCGCAAAATGTTCTAGTTTGTGAATGGACAGAGTCAGGTAACCCCGGCCAATCAATGCGTGTTGCATCGGCGAGAACAGCTGATCGCTTCAGAGTTCGGAGCTCTTACCTCAAAGCGCTAGCGTTTTCGTGACAGCGAATTCCTGTGTAAGCTTGATTAGCTGCCGGATTTAGCAGGAGAACGCTTTGACAAGCCAGCTAAATGCATGCATGGTTGCATACAGATCAACGGCTGGTGCCACGTCGCCTTAAACTAGCTATTTAGTTGAGAGGTACCATACAGCAAGGATCCTACCTTATTTACACTATCGTGTGTCGACGAGTAAACAGTACAACCTCTGTATCGAAATATTTGTCACTGTTGATTTAAATTTTTATGCAAATATGCAAAATGATAAGTCACATTTAAGGTATATAATGATAAAACAAATCATAAATAAAATAAATGATATACACAAAATATTTTGAATAAGACAAATGGCCAAACTCGTGATAAAAGGTCAATAGCGACAAATATTTCGATACGAAGAGATTATATAGGATCGAGTACCAACTCACAAACCTCACACATTTGGAATTGGAAATCAACTTCCTGCTTCTTCCATCTAAAATAAAATGCCTGTAACATATTGTAAACAAATCAAGAGCAAATACATACGAGACAATGAGGATCACATTTTTTTTTGGAATCTTTGATTCCTGTAGCGAGTCCGACAACACTGCTAAACCGACAGAACTATTAACAAAGAACACAAGCTGATGTTCCTCAGTCTTGAGACAGACCACTACATATATACATATATACATAAAAAGATTTTACAATAGTTGTGAGTAGTGACGCATCTTCTCCGACTGCAAATCGCACGCAACTATAGAACAGTTGGTTCATCGACCAAGCATGGCGCATGTATCTCCGGTGATTGCTGAGAGGAATTTAAAAGGTTTTTGGTGAAGACTGAACTGACGCCTCTTCAACAACCAGTCGTCGTCCCTTTAATTTCCATCGTCTGCAGATTCCTGCACGCATGTGTGGCGGCCATTGGCGGAAGTCTCAGTTAGGGTAACCAAACATTTGTTGCCGTTTTACCTTCCCTGCACCTAACCCTTGACGTGCGTGTGCTTTATTTTTCTCTCTCTCTCATCGTGGAAACCACTCGATTGCGCACGTTGTCGCATTTGGACTTGTATATCGTGTATATTCGTGTGCATGCGTCGCTGTGTATAAGGGTGTGTAGAAGCGAATTAAAAAGAATGTTGAAGCTAATGCTTAATGAAGATAATGCTTAATTAAAGTTTCTTGACCCTGCTGCTGCTAAAGCTCTCTCTCTCTCTCTCTGCTGATCGATCTTCTACCTAGATTTGAATGACATGTTAGCTAACCTCATGGGCGACATGTTAGACCGAACAACGATCGCGTGAGAAAGATGAGAGGGACAGCACCTGCAAGCAGCGCCACAATCCACAGGTGTGCACGGAAGCAAGAGGCTGCTGGCGCTAGGTGCTAGAGCTACATGCTGTGTGACGAGTAACGGTTTTGCTACACCAGTAGTCACGTGCTTGTGCTTATTGTTGCTTGTATGATCTCGTCATTTATTAGATCCGTGCCCCGGACGGTACTCACTCTAGCTAAGGGGTAATGGAAACATGCCGTGCATATCATCAGTGAAGAGGTTATCAGGGCTTGAGGTTTACCGCACATAAAAGCCACGCTTTAGAAAAAATGTAACAGTGGCGTCGAGGCCGACCACTGGGTTGCAAGAGGGCTGTGGTCAGACGGGTAACATGATGATGGCCAAGCTAGGTAGAATAATGGACGGTGGTGGCAGGTGTTAGCAACATAGTAAAAACCTAGTGGCAAAGAGATCGAGGGAGGAAGAGGCGAACATGTGTGTTAGGATCGAGCCTATTTGGTTGTTAGCCATACATTGCCACAACTAACTTTAGACGTTTTTAGTGAACATGTTTAGCGTGCACTATTTCATTAAAAGAGAAAAAAGAATGTCAGAGTTACAAAACATGAAGCTCAAAACAACTAGTTTTAGGCAAGTACGGCTAACAAAATGTAGCCACATTTTTGGGTTTTTGGCAATGTTTAGCAAGGAAAAGACTGGTGGTAATCTTCCCTATTTCATGTTTGTCTTTAATATTTAGATTTGCTACCTTTTTTTTGGAAAAGGATTGCCCATGCTTTTATAGAAAGCATGCTTTTATAGAAAGCATATAAAGTTGTTTACAAGGATCACTAAACCAGGACTGCTGGGGTTACCAGCTTATAATAAGGCAAGCAAAAACTACATCAAACGTTACTGTTTGCCACAAAAATTTTATCTACACAACCATATCAAAAGAAAGATCACATCAGATCGTCTTCGCCGCCTCGTGGTTGTCAACTACGAGGAAAGATCACATTAGATTTGCTATTTTGAAACGTATAATTGTTTAGCTATTAAGATATACCAACTACAAAGTACAAACTAATAACTATTTTGCTCTAAGATACCAACGAATTTCATACTAGCTAGCACAAACAAAGAGAATCAATGTTGGAAGTACATTTATGCTAGTATCAATGTTACTCAGGGCCTCTTTGGTAGAGTTTTTGTTGGCTCAGTTTCACCTATTTCACGCAAAATGAGGTACTGTAGCGTGAAACTATTTCAAAAAACAATGCAAAAATGAACTGAAAGCTGTGCAAAGCTGGTTTTTTTAGTTTCACCAAAACAGCTTATCCAGTGAAGCTGTTTTTGGATGAGCTGTACCAAACGGCTCTGAAAAAAGATAATGATCCTAACACTTTATTCCCAAAGAAAAAGGACAAGCCGTACACCAAAACATGCAAACCAAACAAAACACATGAATAACGCAAATTGATTTGTTATCTCCTCAAACAAAGTACGGAGCTCAGCACTCAGGACTGTATGGTGTAGACCAAGGGAAGACACGTAAAGACTTGGTTGCTACACGAACCACGTGTGGTCGTTGAAACGACCCGAATTCCCAAAACTGAGAATCCGAATCTCTGCACCTCTATGATAGTCCCAGGAAGCGGCTATCACGTGCAATCCCTGTTTTAGCTGTTACAAATCCATTCCACACAGGGTAATATATATACAACATCAAGGTTACAACATAAGAATATATGCAATACATCATCTCGGCCCTTGCCGATACAAGTCCGTGAGGACTGAATCAAACAGAGTAAAGATCTACGAAGCGCAGCGAAGTAGAAGCGAGGGAAACTCCAATCCCTCAGGCCAACTTGAGCATAGGCTGAACCCTAGTCTTCCCAATCCTCGTCTTCTGTGAGGTACTCCGGTTCTGAACCTGAAACACCACCATCTACCCGAGAAGCGGGTAGGCCGTGTCACTCTCCATAGCAGCAAGCCAAGGAAACGAGGGAATTAATCTACATGCATGGAGTTCTATTTTTGGCTGTGGAGCTCCTATGCAGCAGGAAGCAATCAAGGAATATAATAATCCATCTCTGGGGCCTCGCCCCAATCTAGGAAGTCTGCACCAACACCCGGAACATCACCCATGTTCCAGCCCAACACATTTCGATGTGAGAGCTCCCTCCCCTGCACATCTCAGCGGCCCCCAAGGCCGGAATATCATGAAAAGGAAAGGTAGAAGCACAAGAAAAGTCTAGTCGGAGGTAGCGGTAGATAACAGTACCGTCCATAACCGAGGACGCGGCTATACGTATAGATTATTCCTCTGCAGAGGGTGTACAACTGTACCCACCCGTGATGCAGCCGAATGGGGCGCAACCATCCGACCACACCCAACGGCCCGAGTGCTAATGTGAAGCTAGCACCTTCCTGCCTCTCCGAGTCCGGGGATGTCTTCAGTCACAGGGCACACCGTCGCTGACTGGAGACCTCGAAGCTGTGACGACCGCCCACGGGCCAATGTGGGCTGAGTCCCTCTGAGTCCATCGTCTCGTACACGATCCACCAATCTGCCTACAGGCTAGGTGCCATCTTCACACTAGTCCCAAAACCGTCCCCCGCCCATACAAGGCAAGTGGTCTGTACTAAAAGTACTGTATCTGGTGGTATACCGACTCGGGTCCTAGGTTGCAGAGAGCGAGCACTCTCCTCCTCAAGTAGTACCGCAGTACAAATGCTAGTCCACCACAGACCAGCCACCAACTCCTCAAGACAAAGTCTCAACCAAGTACCCGCCACAGGTACAAAGAATGGGAAGGTCCCGAAACCTCCTTCCCGGCAAGGTACTTCCATAGTACCGTCCTGGCTCGCTCCCCGCTAAAACACATCAAGGAATATAACTCACCCAAAACACACGCCAAGAGTATCAAGGATCCCATCACCAATCCATAGCATAAACATGCCCAAGCATCACACAAATAGCATGTGTTTAAATATCAAGGAACTAGCTATGGGGAAGTAGCTAGTTCCGATTAGGCGAGTTCAAGGAATCAAGTTTTAAATTATCAAGGCATGGCTTAATTAAACAGGTTATGCAATTCAAGACATGCAATCCATTCCATCAAAGCACTAGCTCTACTGCAAGCCTAATAGGATTCTATATGATGGAGAGTGACGTGACACCTGTTTTGTCGTTCTATTCTTCCTCAATGTAGCCCGGGTCGTCGATGTTGTTGTAGTCCAAGCTTGGGGTCTAGAGAGAGGAAGAAAGCATCGCGAAAATAAATACACGTCATTACATCTAGGCAAAAAAAAATCCAATAAAGAACCAAATAAGACTCAAATAACTCCAAACTAGCTACAAACACCAAGAGCTTCTGAGTTAAATTGAACTAGTTATGAACTTATGGAGCTTTCAGCCATTTTAAATGATTTAAGGAATTATTAAATAGTGTGGTCCACGTGTCAGCCCCTGGAATGCCACGTGGTAGGCTGTGAGAGTGCCATGTGTACGTCAGCATGACGTTAGCCAGGGGGTCCAGGGTGATGACATCAGCATGGGCCCTGCTGACATCATCATTGACCGATCAACGGTCAACGGTCAGTGGTGAAGTCAGTGGGTTCCACTGGTGGGTCCCATATTTCAGGATGCAGCCCCGGCACACAGACTGGGTGTCCACGTGGCGCCTCTGTGGCACTGCCACGTCGGCTCAGATCTCGTGTGGCCGCTGCGGCCACGTGCACATGTGGCCGAGCGTGTGGCCTGTGCATGTGCGATGCGCGGCGCGCCAGGGCGTGCGCATGCATGTGTGCGCACGGCGCGGTCCTGCGCATTGCGCGACCATGCCCGTGGCGTTCTTGTGTGCGCGCGTGCACGGCCAGAGCGTCGCGGCGCGACGTGGCCGGCGTGGGCGCGTGCGTGTGGCCATGGCGTGAAAACGCCTGGCTAGCCAGAGTCGCTCGGTCCCGCATCGTGGCGAGGCCATTGGCCAGGCCAGGCACGATGCGGCGGTGCTCGGTCGTGTAGTTGCTGTGCATTGCGTGCGTTGTGGAACACATGCGTGCATGGTGTGCAACGGCGGTGGCGGGCAACGCCCGTGGCCGTGCTTGTGCGGCCGGCCTAGAAAGGCACGACATTTTGGCCCGCTCGGTCCCATGCGACGCCATGGCCATTGCTCGGCCATGAGCAGCATGGTGTGCGGCCGGCGTGGAGAGGCTTTGCCTCGTGCAGGTGTGGGTGGCAAGCTCGTGGCGCTCGCGGCATGGCCATGGCAGGGCCATGCGCGTGCGTGAGCGGCCAGCCGTGCTACGGCTTTGTGCCGAGTGCGTGCGTGCTGGTGACCTGCAAGAGAACAAGGGCAACGACCCGAAGGCCGAACAAATACGCCCGTGCAACAGTTCAGACCGGCGGCGAAGGCCGGCACAAGGAGGTTCCATCGGCTCATGGCCAGACAGCAAGGGAGGTCTGTGGAAGAGGGCAGTGTGGTGCTCACCGAGGGACGGCGGTGTAGTCGTCGCCGAGCTCAGTGTCGATGGGGTTGAGCAGCCAGCCTATGGTTCAGACATTTCGTCGAACAGGTCGCAGGCGTCCAAAGGCAGAAGCTTGGCCATGGTTGCAGACGACGTCGAGGATGGTGAGGCCGGTGCGACACGGACGGAGAGTAGCAGGTGAGCAGCTCGGCGTCTTCCTCTTCTTCAGCTTGCGGTTCTGCTTGATGTTGACGGCAGCTCGCGGTACAGGCTTGGCGACGGGACCATGGGCGCAGCTCCTGCCCAGGGCGACGGCAACTCGCGGTCCAAGTCCGGGCGTGGCGAGGTCATCGTCGGGGCTTCAGGACGGCGGCGTCGTCGAAGAAGACAGCAGCCGATCGGCGTTCTCGCCGCCGTGGATCGGCGCTGCTCCTCTCCTGCTTCTTCTCTTTCCTCTTCAGCAAAGGCGGCGGCTTGGTGAGGCTCGTCATCGAGCACCTTGAGGGCAGGGCAGACTTATTGCTCCGGTCGAGCAAGGAAGAGTAGAGTAGCACGGGATGCTGTTGCTCTCGTGCTTGGAATTGGAAACGCAGAAGCACGAGGAAGGGTGCAGGCCTGATTTGTTCATGCGGTGGAAGGAGTAGGAGAGAAAGAGAGCTGCTGCCTGCATGCTTGCCCAGCGGAGAAGGGAAGGAGAGGCTGCTCGGTTTTGCTTCTTGGTGGACACAGAGCAGAGAGGAAACATGGCAAGGGCCAGGGGAGCTCGCTGCTCTGCTGCAGCGCGAGGAAGAAGAGAGGGAGGGAGCACAGACCAGCGGCGGCGGCGGCCTGGACAGCAGGGGAAAACCCCAATCGGTGAGAGGCAGGGCAGCGGCGGTTGCTGCTTCATATAGGGGCGCACCTAGGGTTTGGCGAAGGGAGAGCGCGGCAAGGAGCGGCGGCGATCTTCGGCAGTTGTGCCACTTTCCATGCGGCGGCCATCTGCGCGGCTCCGACATAGAGCAGTGGTGCGCGGTGCCGCGGTCGCTATCAGGCGGCGCGCGTGAGGAGAGGCACGGCGTCGAGGAGAAGGAAACAAGGCACGGGCTGGATAGGTGACAATGGTGCGGGCTGGGCCGGTTAGGCAAGTTGGAGTTGGGCCGGATTAGTTTAGTTAAGCAGGCCTATGAGATTAGCTGTGCAGCAGACTGGGCCAGGATAATATCAGCCCCCGAAATAAATTGGTCATAATTTATTTCGTAAACTTTTGGTATAGATGAATTAGACTGTCTTTCTGGAACGAATCAAATAACAAAGATTTAATTCGAGAAGCCAGAAATTAGTCATGGTCCGGATTATGCCAATGGAAATTTAATACAAATGAATTAGACTATTTCCGAAATCGAATCAATGAGCAAGAGATTAATTCGAAGAGTCGGAAAAACAAATGTCGTAATTCATGTAGGAACTTCCATAGCGCTCGAGATTGAGCAGGACGGGCTGGCTTAGCAGGTCGACAGATGAATAGTTAGAGAGGCAGATAGCTGGACGGCTGGGGTGGCTTGTGAACCAGTCCGTGTGCAAGGTTAGTTAGTTTAGGTTCTTATTAGATTATGTTAGCTTTAATTTGTATTTTGGATTTAATCCAAAATACAAACACACACATGAGATCCAAATAAAAGCAAGTAAAATCCAAATCACTCGTGCAAGTATGATTTATATTTAAATGCACAAATTTAATTACTAGATTTTGAGTTTGAGGGAAAGAATAGAGGGTTGACCCTATGTTTGACCAAGTTTTAAATGGTTCCACACATTCAAACAAAAAGTTTTAAATTTTAGCAAAAACCAGCACAATAAACATCTCTCAAAATTTGAGGATGTTACAGTCCTCCCCCCTTAAGAGAATCTCGTCCTCGAGATTTAAGCATCTTCCATCTCTTCAATATTGGTGTACTGTCTTTCTTCAAGTTGGTCTTGTTTCTCAGGTGACTTCTCTGTTGATTTCGGTGTGGTTGATCCACAGATCCTTGAAATGGGAACAATAAGTCCTCATGGTTTCCAGAAGGCTTTCCGACTCAATGCTCAATCCAAAATTTGGACAAATTGTTCCATGTATTACAATGCGTCATGCATATCCAAAGCATTTGGTTGAACCTGTTCTCAAGATAGTTCCAACATTTCCTTAGTTGGGATGGAATAAAGAGTGAACTCTTATAATTCCAGCATGTGGTTCCGTGTTAGCTTCTTATTCCAATTATTGAGCTCGCACAAGAGGTTCTGCGTTAGAGATTATTGACCTTCTTGAAGATGGGCTGAATCTTGAGCTCAGAAGCACTTCTTCATCCGTATGGCCCATAGGGTATAATCTTACTTCCGTGTACTCCACTTGGAGGCTAGTGGTCCAATAGTCCTTAGCACTTGTCTACCATGTATACCTAGGTACTTAGGACCTGTTGGTTTGAACTGTCCATGTTCCTTGGGAAAAAATACTCAGCTCGAGGGTAAATCCTTTTTATTAGCATAGCTCTTGCTAATAATTTAAACTCTTCCAAAATTCCAGAAGTTCCCATTTGACCATGGTTGTTTCTTCATGGTGTCCGATTGTGTTCTTGGATCCACAAATGTACGATCTCCCATTAAGCTCACATATAGGGAGTCGTAAACTCATTATCCCGTAGAGCAACTTAGCTCGACATTCCCTAGCTTATCCGGTGTCATGTTTGCTATGCGTTGTAGCATATGACAGGCACTTATCCAATCCTTTGTCATGTACCAAATCATGCTCTCTTGTAGCATATTAGTCTTTTCCGATTCTAGATCTTTGTCCAAAAGTGATATGATGGGTTAGCTACCATTCCAGATTCTCACTCATTGGTTGACTAAGTAGTGCAACCATTCTTCTTCATATCGCAAAAGCATTGTCCTCTTATACCTTAATGCTTTTGGTGGACCATGAATGAGATAGACAGTTTCCTTGAGGATCGTTCTGAAATTCCATTTTGGTTGGCTCGTTAATACATTTCTTGATCCATCTCATGCCAACCTTTCGATCCTGGGCTCTATGGTTCATCTTTGTGTTAAGGTTCTGGTAGATATTCTGTCTTTGGAACTCCTTAGCTTTTCCATATTTGATCCAAACATTGTCCTTAATGACATGCCCATCTTGGGCGTATTCGGAGTTTTACAATTCTCTCATGGTCCATATATGCATCTTAATGGTTTCCAACGAGTTAGTGTCGCCACATCTTTATGGCATGGATGTTTCATCGGATATTCCATGAAAGTGGCTAGATAGCAGTAATCCTGCACTTAGCTATCTTGAGGCACATTAAACATCTTTGTTTTTTTTTTGTGCCTAGCACTTTGTGTATTGCTGACTGTCAGACTTATATTCCATAGATAGGATCTTGTAAGATTCAGTAGAATACTTCAGCTCTAAGTTCGATTCCTCTTGCCTAGAAACTTATCTTAATTCCATAAATTTGTACCAACTTTGTAGAGTCCTTATCTGGTCCATTTGTTGGTCTAGCGCATTAGGAAAAAGTCCCGATCGTTGTGCTATCATCCAACATATTCAATTACCTTATGATTCCAAGTACTGTGAAATGTTACTTTCTTCCATCATACTCCTTTAGAGTCATCTTCTGCAATATCCTTGGTAGTGACAGTACGGAGATTAGCAAATTTCTCCATCCAAAATTTGCACTTGCTTGATATGATATACAATTTATCATCCGTAACTTCCATTGGTGTACTTCTTGCACATTGCTAGTATTCTTTATCAAACTCAGGATAGATGGAGTTATCCTTGATGAATACCATCGTCACTTAACCAAATTCCGTATATGGTCCTTGTTCCTCATTCATAGGGATAAACTAGGCATTTGTCATTCCTGGATGTCATTCACAATCCTTGACAAATCCCATTATGTCATTCCTTTTGATGGTATTCCTCCTTGTAACTATCCTGGAAAAATACTTGCATCTCGTATTTGCCTAGTTAAATTGTAATTCCAAAACAGATTACTTAGTCTTACTTCAAGTGAGCAGTAGTCCACACACTCTTAGCATGATTCTTTCCTAAGTGAGTGAAACGTTCCAACTATTAGGTCACAATACTCATGTCCAATAGTCCGCAGAGTTGATTCTCAATCCTTTAATCCTTGGTGTGGGTCCAGAAAGGTCCCTTTACTACAGGGTTTGATCCAAAGTCTGAGGTTGATCAATATCTTCATGTTCAATTCCAATTATAGACCTAGTAATTCTTTAGAAACTCCACTGGATATCCACTTAGTTTAAGCACATCCTTCGAAGACTTAGCTTATGATGCTTATCCAAAAATAGTCTCTGATTGAGGTCCTCGATGCGGAAGTTCCTTAATTCCTTATGTATCTCTAGGATGATAACTCGTGTAATACCACCATTACATCTATTCCATATACAAAGAGTTAGCAATACCCTTGGGTCGTGTATTGCATATCACGGATTCATTTACTTCCACATCCTGAGGATGCCAAAGTCTTGTCGCCATGGTCTACCCTCATCCAAATGTATGGCAGGGTAATGTAGGTTTAGAAGGACAAGTGATAGTTGTTCCTTTTGGTACTTCATATCTTGTTTCCACAAGGCTGGAAATGATGCTCTCATGTCTTGGCATAGGACTGATGAAGATGGTTTTTCATAGTCTTGGATGACACGTGATCTTCCTTGTGAGGATCACTGCATACATCACAAGAATTGGCAGTGTTGATCTCAGAAAAATCCAAACGATATCCTTATGAAGGACATCTATCACCGCTGAGTGGCTTGAAGCTAGAAGACACGTCCTTTCTTTATTCCATAATCTTAGGATCCTTTAATGAGGTGTTTGTTGCTTGTATCTTGTCTTATTACCAAGATATGATAGTTCCAAGATCCTTTGTCTCTGCTTCAGCTTACCCCAGAGTAAGGTTCCTTACTATTAGGTCCCTATACCATCTTTCTTTTCGAGCTGACAATTCAGTAATTAGGTGATTGTAGAGGTGACTTGGAAGATAAAGTACTTGGATGGTACCTTTTCGAGTTGGTGTCCCATAGGGAGTACTTTGTCTTGTCCATATGATTGAGTATTGGTAATCGTGCACTCTTTCCAAAAGCGCCAATATGAACTCACCATACTCAACCATTCATAACCAATTATATGCTTCCAACATGACACCTGCAAAGGAGAACTTGAGGTGTCCCGCGGCATAAGATGAAGCCATAGACATTCTGACTTGTACCAAGTGGTCTTCTGCCTTCCATCATATAGGGAAGTTTCTTTTGGATTGCTTGTTGGGCGACTTGTCGCTTGAATGTTGGTGTTGTCCTTGGTCTTCAATCTCATAGTCTTGTGGGTAAGGGTTTTTATGGCTTACTAGGGAGTCATCTAGATATTAACTAACAAACAAAGGCATACAGTACAATTTCACACAAACAATAAGAGCATAAGATCCATAAACCATGAAGATCCAATCACTCAAGCAATGCACCAAACAATAGAGTGTATCTCGAGGCTGACTCCTAAGACCTCCGAGATTACACCAGGTCAATATGGGGCATACTAGTATGTCAGAGTTGTATAAGGGGGATTTCTAATGTTAGAATTACATCTCCAAATGTACATGCCCAAATCTGACTTTTGCATGTACCCCATTTCATAACTTGAGCTAGAATTCCTGGGAGAAGGCTATTAAAGCTTTAACTCTCCAGCTCATTCTTCTCGTTGTAGCCCTCTTTGGCACTAAGCTCCTTGTAAGGGTTAGATCTTATTCCTTCAGCCATTCTAGGCTGCTAGACTTCTTCAAGGTCCAATCACCATATTATTTGTTCTGTCATGTCAGATGCCATTGGTAGCCTTGCATACACATAAGGTGTGGTTGGAGGAAGCTGGGAATCCTCTTTTCCAACTGGGAAACACGGGGCGATGATCCAAACTTCATCCTCAGTGTTCTTTTGTCCACATAACGCTTTGAGCAAGAGGTAATAGGGTATGTCCTTGGGTTGACGCCTCATTCGAGTGTGGACTTGTTGTAGCGCTCTCTTGGTAGCTATCTAGGTAGCTTCCAACAGCTAGAGCTTAAAGGCATGGCCAATAGTGATTCCAAAGTTAGCACTGAGGGGTCTGCAGGGGTAGCCAAGATGACCACTTCTTGGTTAATCTCTATCCATTCCTTAACTTGAATCCCATGTCGAGATCAGTGTTGATTCTAGCTTGAGTCAAACATTGGTCCAAAACTTTCTTGATGACTTGGTAGAACTTCTTGATGATGCCATCCAATTGTCCATTGTTATCCATTCTCAATAGGTTGTGGAGGGGGTTGTTAGTGAGTCAATTAGAATGTTAGATCAAGGTAAGGAGGTAAGTATAACAATTTCAAGGAAAGGGAGTAATCAATCAAGGCGTATTCATATAAGATGAATAGTACAAGGATTACATATAGCAATAGAATAGTTATTGGCCTCCTATACTATTGTCCAATTCCTAGGGCTCATCCTACGGTCAAGTATGGCTCTGATACCAGCTGAAACGACCCGAATTCCCAAAACTGAGAATCCGAATCTCTGCACCTCTATGATAGTCCCAGGAAGCGGCTATCACGTGCAATCCCTGTTTTAGCTGTTACAAATCCATTCCACACAGGGTAATATATATACAACATCAAGGTTACAACATAAGAATATATGCAATACATCATCTCGGCCCTTGCCGATACAAGTCCGTGAGGACTGAATCAAACAGAGTAAAGATCTACGAAGCGCAGTGAAGTAGAAGCGAGGGAAACTCCAATCCCTCAGGCCAACTTGAGCATAGGCTGAACCCTAGTCTTCCCAATCCTCGTCTTCTGTGAGGTACTCCGGTTCTGAACCTGAAACACCACCATCTACCCGAGAAGCGGGTAGGCCGTGTCACTCTCCATAGCAGCAAGCCAAGGAAACGAGGGAATTAATCTACATGCATGGAGTTCTATTTTTTGGCTGTGGAGCTCCTATGCAGCAGCAAGCAATCAAGGAATATAATAATCCATCTCTGGGGCCTCGCCCCAATCAAGGAAGTCTGCACCAACACCCGGAACATCACCCATGTTCCGGCCCAACACATTTCGATGTGAGAGCTCCCTCCCCTGCACATCTCAGCGGCCTCCAAGGCCGGAATATCATGAAAAGGAAAGGTAGAAGCACAAGAAAAGTCTAGTCGGAGGTAGCGGTAGATAACAGTACTGTCCATAACCGAGGACGCGGCTATACGTATAGATTATTCCTCTGCAGAGGGTGTACAACTGTACCCACCCGTGATGCAGCCGGATGGGGCGCAACCATCCGACCACACCCAACGGCCCGAGCGCTAATGTGAAGCTAGCACCTTCCTGCCTCTCCGAGTCCGGGGATGTCTTCAGCCACAGGGCACACCGTCGCTGACTGGAGACCTCGAAGCTGTGACGACCGCCCACGGGCCAGTGTGGGCTGAGTCCCTCTGAGTCCATCGTCTCGTACACGATCCACCAATCCGCCTACAGGCTAGGTGCCATCTTCACACTAGTCCCAAAACCGTCCCCCGCCCATACAAGGCAAGTGGTCTGTACTAAAAGTACTGTATCTGGTGGTATACCGACTCGGGTCCTAGGTTGCAGAGAGCGAGCACTCTCCTCCTCAAGTAGTACCGCAGTACAAATGCTAGTCCATCACAGACCAGCCACCAACTCCTCAAGACAAAGTCTCAACCAAGTACCCGCCACAGGTACAAAGAATGGGAAGGTCCCGAAACCTCCTTCCCGGCAAGGTACTTCCATAGTACCGTCCTGGCTCGCTCCCCGCTAAAACACATCAAGGAATATAACTCACCCAAAACACACGCCAAGAGTATCAAGGATCCCATCACCAATCCATAGCATAAACATGCCCAAGCATCACACAAATAGCATGTGTTTAAATATCAAGGAACTAGCTATGGGGAAGTAGCTAGTTCCGATTAGGTGAGTTCAAGGAATCAAGTTTTAAATTATCAAGGCATGGCTTAATTAAACAGGTTATGCAATTCAAGACATGCAATCCATTCCATCAAAGCACTAGCTCTACTGCAAGCCTAATAGGATTCTATATGATGGAGAGTGACGTGACACCTGTTTTGTCGTTCTATTCTTCCTCAATGTAGCCCGGGTCGTCGATGTTGTTGTAGTCCAAGCTTGGGGTCTAGAGAGAGGAAGAAAGCATCGCGAAAATAAATACACGTCATTACATCTAGGCAAAAAAAAATCCAATAAAGAACCAAATAAGACTCAAATAACTCCAAACTAGCTACAAACAGCAAGAGCTTCTGAGTTAAATTGAACTAGTTATGAACTTATGGAGCTTTCAGCCATTTTAAATGATTTAAGGAATTATTAAATAGTGTGGTCCACGTGTCAGCCCCTGGAATGCCACGTGGTAGGCTGTGAGAGTGCCATGTGTACGTCAGCATGACGTTAGCCATGGGGTCCAGGGTGATGACATCAGCATGGGCCCTGCTGACATCATCGTTGACCGATCAACGGTCAACGGTCAGTGGTGAAGTCAGTGGGTTCCACTGGTGGGTCCCATATTTCAGGATGCAGCCCCGGCACACAGACTGGGTGTCCACGTGGCGCCTCTGTGGCACTGCCACGTCGGCTCAGATCTCGTGTGGCCGCTGCGGCCACGTGCACATGTGGCCGAGCGTGTGGCCTGTGCATGTGCGATGCGCGGCGCGCCAGGGCGTGCGCGTGCATGTGTGCGCACGGCGCGGTCCTGCGCATTGCGCGACCGTGCCCGTGGCATTCTTGTGTGCGCGCGTGCACGGCCAGAGCGTCGCGGCGCGACGTGGCCGGCGTGGGCGCGTGCGTGTGGCCATGGCGTGAAAACGCCTGGCTAGCCAGAGTCGCTCGGTCCCGCATCGTGGCGAGGCCATTGGCCAGGCCAGGCACGATGCGGCGGTGCTCGGTCGTGTAGTTGCTGTGCATTGCGTGCGTTGTGGAACACATGCGTGCATGGTGTGCAACGGCGGTGGCGGGCAACGCCCGTGGCCGTGCTTGTGCGGCCGGCCTAGAAAGGCACGACATTTTGGCCCGCTCGGTCCCATGCGACGCCATGGCCATTGCTCGGCCATGAGCAGCATGGTGTGCGGCCGGCGTGGAGAGGCTTTGCCTCGTGTAGGTGTGGGTGGCAAGCTCGTGGCGCTCGCGGCATGGCCATGGCAGGGCCATGCGCGTGCGTGAGCGGCCAGCCGTGCTACGGCTTTGTGCCGAGTGCGTGCGTGCTGGTGACCTGCAAGAGAACAAGGGCAACGACCCGAAGGCCGAACAGATACGCCCGTGCAACAGTTCAGACCGGCGGCGAAGGCCGGCACAAGGAGGTTCCATCGGCTCATGGCCAGACAGCAAGGGAGGTCTATGGAAGAGGGCAGTGTGGTGCTCACCGAGGGACGGCGGTGTAGTCGTCGCCGAGCTCAGTGTCGATGGGGTTGAGCAGCCAGCCTATGGTTCAGACATTTCGTCGAACAGGTCGCAGGCGTCCAAAGGCAGAAGCTTGGCCATGGTTGCAGACGACGTCGAGGATGGCGAGGCCGGTGCGACACGGACGGAGAGTAGCAGGTGAGCAGCTCGGCGTCTTCCTCTTCTTCAGCTTGCGGTTCTGCTTGAGGTTGACGGCAGCTCGCGGTACAGGCTTGGCGACGGGACCATGGGCGCAGCTCCTGCCCAGGGCGACGGTGACTCGCGGTCCAAGTCCGGGCGTGGCGAGGTCATCGTCGGGGCTTCAGGACGGCGGCGTCGTCGAAGAAGACAGCAGCCGATCGGCGTTCTCGCCGCCGTGGATCGGCGCTGCTCCTCTCCTGCTTCTTCTCTTTCCTCTTCAGCAAAGGCGGCGGCTTGGTGAGGCTCGTCATCGAGCACCTTGAGGGCAGGGCAGACTTATTGCTCCGGTCGAGCAAGGAAGAGTAGAGTAGCACGGGATGCTGTTGCTCTCGTGCTTGGAATTGGAAACGCAGAAGCACGAGGAAGGGTGCAGGCCTGATTTGTTCATGCGGTGGAAGGAGTAGGAGAGAAAGAGAGCTGCTGCCTGCATGCTTGCCCAGCGGAGAAGGGAAGGAGAGGCTGCTCGGTTTTGCTTCTTGGTGGACACAGAGCAGAGAGGAAACATGGCAAGGGCCAGGGGAGCTCGCTGCTCTGCTGCAGCGCGAGGAAGAAGAGAGGGAGTGTCGGGGGTAGACCCCCAGGGGTACCCAGAAGGCGGATTGGCCCAACCAGCAAGGGGCGGCCCAATCCGAGTGCAACTGGATCGGTTTGTCAGACTGGGTGGCCCACCAGTCGGGAGGCCCACCAGTCGGACGAGCCGGATGGGCGCGACGGCGCGCGCGGCAAGGAAGCAGGCGGCGTATCGCGCAAGAAGCTCGGAGATCAAGATAAACTAGCCGGAATTATAGGGAAAGATATCTGTAATCGTTATAGGATCGAATCCTTGTATTTCGGGTAGGTTACGATCTCTAGCCGACTTGTAACTCAAGGCAGCCGGACTATATAAGGCGCCTTGAGACCCCCTCCAGAGCACGATTCCAACATCCACGATACGAAACCTAGGACAGAACCCAACTACGGAGATCCTTCAGGAACTTCATACACAGCAATACAATCACCCAACACAGGACGTAGGGTATTACGTCATCTCGACGGCCCGAACCTGTTCAATCCTTGCGTCTTGTGTTACCATCGGCTTCTGATCCTCGATCTGTCCCTCGACAAATCAACCACGTAGGCTACCCTGTGTGGACTGCCGGGTCCAAACATCCGACAGTTGGCGCGCCAGGTAGGGGTTGATCGACGAGATCAATCTGCAAGCTCGATGGCATCTACTTCCGCCGTCATCACGCCGGCTTCCATGAAGATTTCCATCGCTGAGGGGGCAATGTTCTTCTTCGGATCCATGGTCTTCACCGCCGGGCCCGAGGGAGAGCTCTCCTTCACCCGTGACGCCACCCCGGAGGAGACAGCGCCGCGACTTGACGCTACGCCAGACGGGATCGTCACCATCACCGCTCCGTCGCCAGTCATCGCCAACAACTCGGCGACCGCGACGGCCGGCGTCGTTCTCCCGCCATCCGAGGGGAACACGCCTTCTCCTGTACCGCCGACTGCTTCGTCCACTCCGCCTCGGCCACGCAGGGCGCAGGAGATGCCCGAGGAGCGAAGGCTCCGATGGGCTGCACGCCAACGCCAGTTCGAGGCGGACATGGATCACGCCATCGCCTCCATCGGTGAATGCATTGAACTCA
>CM014276.1:57846307-57876547 GCA_004135705.1 Alloteropsis semialata
CGGCGGGCGGCGGGGGCAGCCGGTGGAGTGGCCGAGCGCTGCCCGAGTGAATGAGCGAGCGAGTGGAGCCGAGTGCTGCCCGAGTGGATAGGGCCGCCGGTTTGCCGAGTGCCACGTGATCCGGCACTCGGCAAACACTTGTTTGCCGAGTGCCGGATCACGTGGCACTCGGCAAAGTTTTTTTTACATTTTTTTTAAAAAGCGCGGCCAAACATTTAAAAAATATTTAAAAAACATGTTTGCCGAGTGCCAAGGCTGGGGGCACTCGGCATTCACCCTTTTTGCCGAGTGCCAGGGTCTCCGGCACTCGGCAAACATTGTACCCATCCATATATTTTTCATAGTTTCTTGCAATGCAATTTGAAAAAACCATGTGCATTCCACTCTAAAATGCATATCTCATAATTATACCACCATAAAACCATTATTTCATGTGGATATTCGTCAGAATGAATTTATATGCATTACAAATCTATAAGTGCCGAAAATAATTTAAAAATTATAAAACAGATCCAAAAAATTACCAATGGTTAACATGAACTAATTTATGTTAGTTATTGCCTATAGAAAAAGTTTTGGGGTTAAACTCCAATTGGACCGCCACTTTGACTACTAATCTTAAAGATCTCTTCTCAACTCTACGATTCTTCTTCGGAGATGTTCCGGTTTATAAGCATCATACATGACGACTTGTGCAAAACCTTTCCTATTTTTTACCACAGCCTACACGTATGATTTCATAAGCTCTTGAAAAATTTCATGATTTTCAGACTATGTTTGCTTTTTCTACAATTTTAAAACAATCCCCACACACGTAAATCGGCATGTTTCGTGAACAAGAAGTACCAAATTTACTTTCATTACATGGATAAGGCCTCACAATGGACTCAGTAACATGAATATCATTTTTGTACTAACTCTGTTCCCTTATTTGAATCACTTGCAGTTCAAATTTGAATTAAACCAAACAATTCATTTTAATGAAATAAATTAACCAAATATAACAAACAGATCGAGAAAAATACCAAATTTTGACATAGAGTACCTCGTTAAGTATGTGGACAAAACAAAAAATTTGGAAGGGATAGCATGAAATAATAGGTATATATTTGCCGAGTGCCATGGAAAACACTCGGCAAATACATAGACTTTGCCGAGTGTCTAACGCACGGCACTCGGCAAAGTTATGTATGCCGAGTGCCTAACGTGTGGCACTCGGCAAAGATCACGGCCGTCTACAGACGTCAGTGATGGCGGATGAGGGTGGAGGCCACGTGCGCCCTTTGCCGAGTGCCTAGAGTCCGGCACTCGGCTAATCTCTTGATGCCGAGTGTGCGTTTTTTGACACTCGGCAAAGGAGGTTGATGCCGAGTGCCTGGGGCTTGGCACTCGGCAAAGAACGTATATGCCGAGTGCCTGGACTTTGCCGAGTGCCGAGTCCCAGGCACTCGGCATCAATGTACTTTGCCGAGTGCCCGATGGAATACACTCGGCAAACCTCCGGGCACTCGGCAAAGATCGGGTTTCCCGTAGTGTCTCGAGGTCTAGACCTTCCAATTGTCATGAATCCAATTGTATTGGTTCGGTAATTTCATAAACTAACTCCTGACCAAGTTTCATGATTTGAGTTACTGTCCAGGAACGTTTTAGTGAACAATCAGAATCAGCTCTTTAGATTTAAAAAGTTCCGCTTCAAATTATTGCTACACCCCCCTGATAGTTAATATTTGAGGGTTTGATCCTACAGAATTCCAGGTACAACTGTACAAGTAGCACGAGAAGAAATCATAAGCCAAAACACACACCAGCTTACCACCATGGCTAAGATCGAAGAGCCGACCATCGACGTGAAGCTGTTCGTCGACAAGGCGAAGAATAAGATGGTGTTTATATATAGAGTCCGACAACGAATTCGTCGACGTGCTCTTCAGCTTCCTCACCATGCCTCTCGGCAACATCGTTCGCCTTCTGGGCAAGCAGTCTCAGATGGGGTGCCTTGACGAGTTGTACAAGAGTGTCGAGGATCTCAGCTCGGACTACTTCCAAACCAAGGCTTGCAAGGCGATGCTTTTGAAACCGCTCAATGCGGCTTCCAGCCATTGTTGTCAACTCAAGATCAACATCGATGACACCAATCCGAGGGCGGTCTATGTCTGTAAAGACACGAGCCACTACTTTTACTGTCGTGGTGATTGCGCGTTCAGCTCGTTCCCTGACACCGTGTGCGAATGCGGCAAAGTCATGGAGTACGTTGGGGACAGGCCGGAGGACGATGCCAAAATTGCTGCTGCTGGTTCTGAGGATGGAGTTTTTGTCAAAGGACGTCTGAAGTTTATCATCACTGATCATCTTCAGGTAGCACCTGCCTCCACATCTCTCATGCTGTCCCTTTGTCAGGAACTCGGAGTACAGGATCCAGGCAATCTTGAGCAGAGGGTTTTCAAGCTTACATGATTACATCAGAGAAGGTTTGTCTATTTAACTCCCACGTTTCGTACCGATAACTATTGAGGTCTTTTACGGTGCCCTATACTACTGCTCAGTGGTATAGAGTATAGAGGAAGGTCAATTTGGTAATCTTCTCTCGTTGATAAATTTTTTCCCTTATTTTCGTCGCGGGTGAGGCTGGCAAATGTGAATGTCGTGACTATATTAATAAAAATATTTACAATTTTGTCATTATAATATTTTTAATAATATTATATTTGTGCCAATAACATTTAATCATAATATTATATTTATGCCATTATAATTTTTTCCCATAACACCCATACTAGGCTATACTACCCACCTATACCACAGGTCAAGTTTTCACTGGTATTAAAAATTCTGAGCCGTGCGATCCTTCCATGCTGGTCCATTTCTATTATAGTGGCACCGTAAAGCTTTAACTATTTGACGTACACGTTTCCTAGAAAAAGTGACAATTCTTCTTTTCTTACAGATAACTAGCTTGCTCAAGAGATCACTGGAAATATCCTGGCTCGATTTCGATATTCCTATCCTACTCGATTATGCATGGCTAGGTGTGCTACCTCAGAACAAATGCCCCGAGCAAATTGAGGCCGAGGACAAGCTAGACGGCATGAAGATAAGGGTTCTTCAGATGAAAAATAACTCCTCTCTTTTGTATGCTGAAGTTGGTGATGACTTTGTTGATCTTCTCTTCGGCTTGTTGAGCGTCCCACTTGGATCTGTAGTACAGACATTTGGTCGGTGGTCGTCGAATGGATGTCTTGATAATCTTTACAGGAGCATGGACGGGAGCGCCAAGGAATGCATGAGACAGGAATGCCAGAGCCTGCTGCAAACCCCGAAGTTGGCTCCCTTCTATGGTTGTTCCGCTACAAAGGTCCTACAAGTTGAGGAACTAGCTCCTACAAAATCAGAGATAAAAGCTTGCTCTAATTGCTTCAGGACAGAGGGGTTTTCAAACTATCTATTAAGATTAATTAGTTTAGTGATCAATTAGGATAATTACAATATCTGTAACCGTTTCTCCTATAGACACCTTTTCACTGTAGACACCTTTTCACCAACAGACATGACTCTTGGGCTAGTATATATATGTACAACACTGTTCAACAAAGAAATACAATTCATTCTTTCACTTCTCGTTCTAACACGTTATCACGCACGCACGCTCTGCAACCGCTGTCGCTGTAAGCCGAAAAAGAAACTCGTCGAGTAGGAAGAAAGGGAGAGCGAACTCGCCGGACCTCGCCGGAGTTCCTACAAAGAACATGGCTAATAAGGAGTTTGATGAACTTGCCTTAGATGGTAGCAATTACCCTACATGGGCTTCTGATATCAAGATAGCGCTTGCTTCTCGTAGTCTTTCGGCTACAATTCAGGCACCTCAACCTGGGGTTGTACTTCAAGATAAACACACATATTCTGCTTTGGCTTTGCTACAGTTTTATATTCATAAGGATCTCAAATCTGAATACCTTATGATTGAAAATCCTCGTGAATTATGGGTTGCTCTTAAGGAGCGATATGAACAGCAAAAGGAACTCATTTTGCCTGAGGCAAATCATGAATGGAATCATTTACGTCTCCAAGATTTCAAATCTGTGGCAGACTATAACCATGCTGTTCACAGAATTTGCTCTAAATTGAAGTTTTGCGAGAAAGAGCCAACGGATGCAGATAAGATAGAGAAAACACTATCTACTATGCTTCCGACTGATAGAGTATTGCAACAGCAATACAGGGCTAAAAATTACCAGGCCTATTCTCAGCTTATTCATACATTGACTCAGGCAGAGAAACATGATGAACTTCTTCTGAAAAATCATCATAAGCGCCCTGTTGGTTCGGCGCCTTTGCCTGAGGTTCACAATGTACAAAAAAGGATAAGAATAATAAGTTCAATGGACCCGCTCCAAAGAACAAATCTGGTCAACGCAAATACAATAAGAGGCAAAGACCTAATTCACACACATGGAAAAGAGAAAATGCGAGACCCAAAAATGACACAAAATGTCATAGATGTGGTGATTTCTCGTATTTTGCTAAGAATTGCCGTGCTCCAAAGCATTTGGTTGCTTTGTACCAAAAATCATTAAAGGAGAACAAGCAAGCAGGAGGAACAAGATATGAGACACACTTCAATCTTGCATCCGAGGTTGTCAAGGACAAGGGTTGTTCACACCAGGAACCAAAGTAACAAGTGAACAACAACACTCTTAACATTGAAGAGGACCTTCCATCAACGGACAACATGCTCCTAGACTTTGAATCTGGAGACATGTTTGGAGATTTGAAGTAATCTTGGTCCAGGAATTGATATCACATTCGATATTTGTTGTAATAATCTAAGTTATACATAGTTCTTTGGGTTGTATTTTAGTATGATTGAGAATTGTATAAACTTGTTTATATTATTGTTGATAAGTTGTACCAACTCATAAATATTATAATATTATATTCTTATATTTGATAGTCAATATATTGTATGTATACTTCTATATGTTACATTTGAGCATTTTAATTACATTTATTTTACATATAGATGTCTATTGAAACCAATCCAAAAGAGGAAGAATTATGCCTTGTGGACTCATGTACTACAAACTCTATACTTAGAGAGATAAAGTATTTCCAGACCCTTAAAAAAAGGAAGGAAATATTATGACCATTGCTGGACGCGATGCGTTAATAGTTGGTTCTGGACGGGCCACTATCACTCTCCCTATGGGTACACAAATTACGATCGAGGATGCTTTGTTGTATCCTGATTCTACTCGTACCCTTCTAAGTTTTAGAGACGTCCGTAAGAATGGTTTCCACGTGGAAACACATTATAATAATAGAGAGGAATTTCTTCTCTTTACTAAACTTACGGGATTTGGCAAACAAATATGCGAAAAAATTTCTTCACTCCAAACTGGATTGTACTATACATACATAAAGCCCGTAGCACATGTTGCTTATAAGATAATTTTCCAAGATGTCGATACATTCCGAAATTGGCATGATCGACTTGGGCACCCTGGCATAGGGATGATGCGGAAAATTATCGGCAATTCCATAGGTCATGATATGGAGAAAACAAAATTTCCCCAAAATAAAAATTTTTGTTGCACCGCTTGTGCAACAGAAAAATTAATTTTAAGACCATCACATCTTAAAATTCGAGCTGAACCACTCAAATTCCTTGAAAGAATTCAAGGCGATATTTGTGGTCCAATCCAACCATTATCGGGGCCGTTCAGGTACTTCTTGGTATTGATAGATGCATCTACTCGATGGTCTCACGTGTCCCTTTTATCGACACGCAATCATGCTTTTGCCAAAATAATGGCTCAACTTATCAAGTTGAAAGCACATTACCCTGAACATCGGATTAAATCTATCCGAATGGATAATGCTGCTGAATTCTCATCCCGTGCTTTTAATGATTATTGCATGGTATTAGGAATTCAGGTTCAGCATTCTGTCCCATATGTACATACTCAAAATGGTTTGGCTGAATCATTGATTAAAAGAATTAAGCTCATTGCACGACCTATGCTAATGAATTGTAAATTGCCTACGTCGTGTTGGGGTCACGCAATTCTGCATGCTGCTGACCTAATACAACTACGACCAACTGCATATCACGAAACCTCCCCATTGCAGTTAGTACGTGGGAATCCTCCAAATATTTCCCATTTGCGTAAGTTTGGGTGCGCTGTGTACGTACCCATCTCACCACCTCAGCGAACTTCGATGGGTCCTCACAGGAAATTGGGGATCTATGTGGGTTATTTATCTCCGTCAATCATAAAGTATTTAGAACCTTTAACAGGGGATCTATTTACTGCCCGGTTTGCTGATAGTATTTTTTAATGAGGATCATTTCCCGGCATTAGGGGGAGAATCGTACCAAAAAGAATGCCAGGAAATTGATTGGAATGCAACAGGCATTTTTTGTCAGATCCACGTACTATAGAAACTGAACTATAAGTTCAAAGAATTATTGATTTGCAAAATATTGCAAATAACTTGCCAGATGCTTTCTCAGATTATAAAGGTGTCACAAAATCTCTCCATCATGCAAGGAACGTGCCCGAAAGAGTGGAGGTACCTAATAAAACCACTCAACCCCAAATTGGAAACAAGAGGGGGAGAAGCACTTCCAAGAAGCAAGATGTGATTTCTAATAAGCAAAAGAAGACTGGAAATACAACTCAAATTTCAGTTGAGAGACACTTAAAGGACATACAATGTCCTGTGGATAGATGTGATCCACAATCCAGCTCAACTGTGCGCATAAACACTGAGGCTGGAATATCGGAAGACCCTAGATCCATCGTATTGGGAAATAATGATGAATCCTTAAGGGTAGACGAAATTGCTATAAATTTCGTAGAGACTGGAGAGTCTTATGATCGTAAGTCCACAATAGTCGACTGTTACCTCTCTGAGCAAATTGCAAATATCCTTCAAACCGATTCGGATCCTAAGTCTATGACAGAATGCAAGAAGCGTTCTGACTGGGATAAGTGGAAGATAGCAATTGAAACAGAGATTACCTCGCTTTATAAAAGGAAAGTGTTTTCGGCTGTAATGCCAACACCTCCGGGTATCCTTCCTGTGGGATACAAATGGGTTTTCGTTCGTAAAAGAAATGAAAACAATGAAGTGGTGAGATATAAAGCAAGGCTAGTGGCACAAGGTTTTACGCAAAGACCTGGCGATGATTTCAACGAAACTTATTCTCCAGTAATGAGTGGAATAACCTTCCGATATTTAATATCACTGGCAGTTCAAAATCGTCTATCTATGCAGTTGATGGACGTAGTGACTGCATATTTATATGGGTCATTGGATTCTGATATATACATGAAAGTTCCTGAAGGAATTAATATACCAGATAATAAGGCAAATCGCAACATGTATTGCGTTAAGTTACAGAAGTCATTATATGGCTTAAAACAGTCAGGCCGAATGTGGTACAATCGGTTAAGTGAATTCCTTAAATCAATAGGATATAAAAATAATGATGATTGCCCATGTGTCTTCATTAAGAAGTCTTCAACAGGATTTTGTATTATATCAGTATACGTTGATGATCTTAATATCATTGGCAACGAAGCTGATATTAATGAAAAGCACGGAGAAGAACGACGGATACAAAGCCAGCGCCTCACCTGAACCTGTGAAAACACCGACGACGAAGTCTCGTCGACGCCCGCACACAGAGCGATCGGCGCCGATCTTCAGGCCATGTTCGTCCTCTTGACAACGACAATAGACGTTTCCATCTATACCGACGCGCGATAGACGTTCGTTTGAAAGGAGGAAACAAATCGGGAAAGTAAAAACGCATTGATTTGGAAAGAGCCTGATTACAGGGAGGCGGGTCGGGTGGGTACAAGCGGGCGGGTAAAGAAAATTTTGGGTGAAAAAAGAAGAGGGAAAACGTGAAGAAACATTTTAGAAAGTGCTATTTTTTTCTTCTTTCAAAAACTTTCTCCTCCCCCGGCCTGGCAGGTGGGTCCTCTGTGAGGGGGTACGGGAATTTTTTTTGGGTAAAATATGTTTCAAAAGAACTTTAGTAAAGGATCCATCAGGGAGAAACCCAGATCCGTGCGCCGAGCAGGCGGACTCAGCAGGTGGCGGTGTCACGCGCCTCGATCACCATGGCCTACTACCTCCATGGCTGCAACAGAACTTTTAAAAGAATTATTTAATTCACAACAATTCATTATCAGCACAACACAATGCATTTGAAGCAAACCACTGATTTAGTAGCAGTCAAAGTGCAATAGAATTGTTAAGGCCTAAGCATGTTTGCAATACACTTGTTGGTACTTCATTCAAAAATGATGCAGAAGAGATCATAGCTGATACTCTATCAAAATAATGCAGAAAAGATATGGGTAGTAAATGGAAAATTGAAAAGTTCGTTCTCCGTGTCTCTGGAATAGTTAAGGGCAACACAAAAAGAATTGCTAAATAAACATGATTCAATAGGGGGAGGGGGGGAGCAGAGAAGTTTTGCCCACAATCATAGTATGTAAACAACTGGATACAATAATGGTGTGCATTGGTATTTCTGGAAAAGAAAGATGCATAGATTGATCAAAATTGGAAACAAATGGAGCCAATCCACATTTTGGCAGCAACAACTAATCCAATGCAGTACTGGGCTAATGTTAAAAAAATGCCATCCTGCTTTTTGTACGGAGATGTCCCTGCAGAAGGAGATGGGAGGACAAATTTTTTGCATCCTACTTTGACCACTAATTAGAGGTATTAAATAAAGTCAGTTTATAAAACTACTTCCATAACCCCCTGGCAAATTCACGAGACAAATCTAATGAGGCCTTTGACCGCATGATTTGAGGATGATTACTGTAGCATTACTGTAGCCAATCATGGATTAATTAGGCTCGTTAGATTCGTCACGCAAAGTTGCACTTATCTCTGAAAAGGTTTTGTAAATAGACTTCATTTAGTACCTCATGCATGCAAGATTCCTTTGACAATTTTTTGTCCAAAGGCATCTGAACACGTTGAATATATGGCATCGTATTCTCTCTCCCCATGGAGCACCCTCTCCCAGGCCATATAGACAGCAGTTGCAATGATGTTGAATGGGCAAGTCAGTAAGGACGGACACTCACATCGGTGGCTGCCGTTGCTGCTCCGTCCGCCTCGCCTTCACAGGCAGCTAGCTAGTTCCACCGCTGCCTCTTGCATCTCGACCACCGGGGCGGAGCTTTAATAGTTGGTGGCAGCATATCCGAGCCCGTGCAGGGCGCGTGCGAGATCGGCGGGGGCGATGAGGCTGTTGCCGACAGCGTCGAAAACCATGAAGGCGTGGCGCAGGTCCTCCTAGACCCGCCGCAGCGTTGGCGGCCCGCTTGAGCGCAACGAGAGCTCGTCCCTCACTGGAGCCCGCTAGTGTCCTCGCCTCGCCGGAGCTCGAGGGTGAGCTGGCCATGGCGCCTCCGTGAGCCGCGAGCCGAATTTTGGATCTTGGATCATGGGAGAGCAGGGGCGGATCAGCTCGGCCATCAGCTCCGACGACTCGGCCGCCGCCGCCCTAGCCTTGTTGGCGGCATTGGAGAGGCGGAACTCTGCCAGCCGCGTGGCAGCTCTGCGACTCCGATCCGCACGTGCCGGCGCCGGAGTGCTCGGAGGAAGAAATTCGTGATCCAGTTGCCTTGATTAGTGCAGAACGCCTGGCAGCAGCGACGATGGCGGCGATAGTGGAGCCGTGTATCAATTGCCTCCGGTACATGCAGGGAGACGGCGGACGTTCGATGCAGGGAGGGCGAGACTCAGGCGGCGCCGCGAGACGCCGGGGGTGGGTTCAGCATGATCCATCGTTAAAGGTATTATCTAACCAAATTAGCACGAGGAGGAGCAACTCAGAGAAAGCACGGAGAAGAACGACGGATACAAAGCCAGCGCCTCACCTGAACCTGTGAAAACACCGACGACGAAGTCTCGTCGATGCCCGCACACAGAGCGATCGGCGCCGATCTTCAGGCCATGTTCGTCCTCTTGACAACGACAATAGACGTTTCCATCTATACCGACGCGCCAATGGCGGACCTAGGATTTTTTATGGGGTATGCCAAATAAAAAATTTCATATGCAAACCGATACAAACCATTTAGCGATTCGGTAAACTTTTACAATAGTTGTCCAACAATTCAATTTATAACTACTAAATAGCATATTAAATTTGAAATTACAATACAAATAGTTCACAATAGCACACTTACATAGCTTAAATAACAAATAGGATTACAAGACTATCTTTCGGGTCTACGCTTTTTAATGGCCATGAAAGTCTTGACTACATCATCTTCATCCACGTCTTCTAAAATGTCTCTCTCGATGAATGTGAGAAGGCAATCATCCAAAAGACTATCACTCATCTTATTTCTTCGCTTGGTTTTGACAAAATCCATACTAGAAAATGCCCTCTCAACACTTGCGGTCGCCACAGGTAGAAGTAATACCATTTTGAGAAGCAAGTAAACCAAATCATAAAGGTTATGCCTGTTTGTTTCCACTAGCTTAACTGAGAGGTCAACAAGGTTTTCTAGGCCCTTGAATCTATCATCTTCTCTCATGACATCAATATAGTTATCAAGTTGCAATTCTAGCCTTAGCAATTCTGAGCCAAATATGTCCTTAGGATAGAATTCAGCAAGTCGGCGTACCTTCTGTGCATCAAAGGATGCAAATGAATTGGAAGGGTTGAGGGCAGACATACAAGTAAGCAACTCCATATTAACCTCATCAAACCGACTATCAAGCTCTTGACTTATTTTATCAATGACCCCAATGTATACCTCTCTTCTAAAGTGATCATCATTTGTTTGCTCTTGAACAAACCGCCGTGATCTTCCAAAAGGCACATAATTAGCCTCCATTGCAGGAGCTTCAACACCATGTTTGTTGCAAAACAAAATGACCTTTTGAAGGAATTGATTCCATCCTTCAGACCTCAAATGTTGCATTCTATTTTTTGCCACACCAACAAGTTGGATTGCATGAATAATATCTTGCTCTTTCCTTTGCAAACATTCAGATAATTCATTTGTGTATCCAAGAATAACAAACATCAAGTGTAGACTGAACACAAAATCAAAGGACTCAAATGCTCCAACCATACAATGGATTTTTGTCCAATCGGCCTTATGTGTTGTATCCTCTCCAAGAGTGATGAGTACATCACGGATTGTAGGATACATAGAAATGATGTTGCACACAGTTCTGTAATGAGAGCCCCATCTAGTCTCACCAGGCCTAACCAATCCCATCTCTTGATTTAGTCCACTCCCAGTTTTGAGTTCACCACATTCTAGTGCTTTCATGATACTCTCTAGTCTAGCATTTCGAAGCATCCCATGACGCTTACATGAAACTCCAACAATATTCAGCAAGAGGGTTACATGTTCCAAGAACCAAACACAATCGGTATTGTCCTTAGCAACAGCAACAAGAACTAGTTGTAGTTGATGTGCAAAGCAATGGACATAATAAGCAGAAGGTGACTCTTGCATAATCAATGTTTTCAACCCTTTAATATCCCCTTTCATGTTGCTAGCCCCATCATATCCTTGACCACGGATGCTAGTCAAAGTCAATCCATGACTAACAAGTAAAGACTCAATTGCTTCCTTAAGTGATAAAGATGTAGTATCATCTACATGAACTACTCCAATAAAGTGCTCACGGGGCCTTCCCAATTTATCAACAAAACGCAAACAAAGAGCTAGTTGTTCTTTATGTGATATGTCACTTGACTCATCAGCTAAGATAGCAAAACGATCTTCACCAATCTCTGCAATTATTTTCTTCTGAATCTTTGGACTAGTCAATGAGCAATTACCTGGAGCATTGTTCAGCACAAACTTGTTTACTTCTTCACTATTTGCTGCAAGAAATTTCAACAATTCAATGAAGTTCCCTCTATTGCTGGACTCTTCACTTTCATCATGTCCCCGGATTGCCAACCCTAGATGCAAAAGAAACTTCATACATCTTAGTGAATAAGTCAATCTGATTTTATAAAGCCTCATTTCCTCATCACTCCACTTCACAATTTTATCATCAATAGCTGCAGTAGGAGTTAAATAGCCAATGTACTTTTCATGAGCTTCCTTGTGTGCTTGAGAGCGGCAATGTTTTAAAAGTGACTTGTCTCCTACATTCCAATTTCTCCAACCATCTACAATAAATGCATCCGACCCCTTGCCCTTGTATTTCTTGCTTTTGAACAAGTAGCAGAAAAAGCAAAAGACAGAATCCTTTTTGATGCTATATTCAACCCAATCATATTTGGCAAACCATATGCATGTGAAACAACGATCTCTATTTCCAATATTCCTTTTTGGAAATTCATGTGCATAAGGTTGGAATGCCCCTCTAAGAATATATGCTCTTCTAACTGCATCTTGATCGTTAGCATTATAACTTGCAATAGGCAACCTTTCACCTGGATCTTGTGGAAGCTGATTGACATCAAAACTTGATGGTGGCNCTTGTGTCTGGGCAGCCGTGTCCGTCTTCCTAGCTGAGCTCTGATCGACTTGTTTCTTCTTAGGAGTGGGCGCCTTCTTGCCCGAGGCTCCACTGCTGGCTTGTTTCTGCTGACCAGCGGCCGTCTTGTTACCAGAGCCTTCACTGGCTTGTTGTTAATAAGACTTTGCAAGCTGGCGATCGTAGTCAAATACTAACAATCTCTTCTGATTCGCCGCGCTCATTGATTTGAAAAAGTTCTTCGCTTTCAGATCTATTTTTACAGGCTTCTCTGGCTCATTTGGTTTGAAATGTTCTTTGACCTGGGCTTTGACCACCATAGCAGTGTCCTCGTCAGTTTGGTCATAAGGTAACTTCCTCAATATGGCGGCCATCTTTTCTTCTTCGGTAGGCTCTTTTTCGACGGTTTGTTGTAGGTTTTTCTGGCGAGTAGTCCGCCGTGGGGGCACAACTTGGCGCTTTGGGGCATGTCGTGCTAGTGGAGGAGGAGACATGTGTGAGCCGGCATCATCCCTACTTGGAGGTGGCAGCTCTTGCTCATCCTCGTCCCTTCTTGAAGGTGACTTAGAGACTTGCAAGAATCAGGGGGAGAATCACTCTAAATATAACTTACTTCAAACATCACATTACACTCTTTTCTTTATATAAGTTTTACTCTTTGGAGATTTCTCATATAAAGTTTTTAATGAGGTAATGATGAACACATGGTGACATATTAATGACACAATTTGATATATATATATCATGGTATTTCTCCTTATTTTTCCCACTGGGTTTTAAAGGAGTTTTTGCCTGGTATATCAATATACTTTGGTTTTTCTTCCCACAGGGTTTTTCCAAAGATTCAAGACTATAATAGTTGAACAAGTAAAGGCTTCTACAGAACCAATTGATCAAGGGGAGTGTTAAGATTAATTAGTTTAGTGATCAATTAGGATAATTACAATATCTGTAACCGTTTCTCCTATAGACACCTTTTCACTGTAGACACCTTTTCACCAACAGATATGACTCTTGGGCTAGTATATATATGTACAACACTGTTCAACAAAGAAATACAATTCATTCTTTCACTTCTCGTTCTAACACTATCAACGTTGTAACGAGACGAGATGGAATGGTTACCACAATATCATTATTTGCGGATACGAACGAAAATCCACTCGACTTAGTGAGATGAATCCAAAATTACCAAATGGAGGAAGCGGAAAAGGTGGAGCATATATGAAAACAGGGCATACGAAATTCCTGGTGACAGATAACCTGTGTGTTCTTCCATTCTCTTGATCAGCAACTCTTCAAGTGCTTAGTAAAGCTAAGGTTAAAAGGGCGGAGCTAATGGAGAAAGAAATCACACTCACAAAATTCCAGGTATTATTTTACTCATCTGAACTCGTCGCTTTCTCAGAAAAATCTGCTACTTTTGTGCTTAAATTCTTAATATTTTGTACAGGTCATGGAGCTACTAAGAGCTGCCTTGACGACTCGCAACGCTCTCAGGTCCGTGCTTCTGCCTTATGCCAATGCATGATGTGTCGATGCCAAAGTTGGAGAGCACTGACTGGGAGAGGCTCAATGCTTTGCCTGAAGAATTAGGCGCGTCTCCAAATTTTATATGCTTGCAGAAGTGACCTACGATGATATTTTAGATCAGTTGTTGAATTTGGAAACTCAGGTTGATCATCATTTTGATACCGAAAAGCTGTTAAGTTAACATTCTGAACCAAGTGTCATCATCACAATAGCGAACGTAGTGATGACCACTGGTAAGACAGGGCTGGGGAAATCGATCAGGTTATCTGCGTACTCATCTCCACTCCGAAAAAGAACCGCACAGCGACTTGCGTCGCTCCCGTAAATATATGGGAATCTAAAACTTGTGAACTTTTTAAATAGAAATTATAAATCAATAGTGACTCATTTTGTTTAAATGAGGGTATCATGGCTGCTATAGATTTTAAATAAAAATTCTTAATGCAAAGCTATATTTAAATTGCCACGTCACCTATTTACACTCACAAAAGTTTCCAAAATCTTGAAACTCTAAAAATAGATATTATAAATCAAAAGCGACTCATTTGGCTTTGATATGGCATCATAGCAGATTTTGGTTTTAAATAAAAATTCATCTCGAAAAGCTATATTTTAATTGTCACGTGAGCTCTTTACACTCAAAGACGGTTTTCAAAATCTTAAGACTTTGTAAAGAGATGCTAAATCAATAACGACCCATTTTAATTTGATTTGGCTATAGAAGTTTTTGAATAAAAATTATTTCCAAAAAAATTATGTTTGAATTGTTAGGTGAGTTGTTTATGCTAACAATGGGCTTTTAAAGATCCTGAAACTTTGTAAATATGCTATAAATGAATAGTGAATTTTTTTATCTGGCATCATAGCTATTGTAAAAAATTTTAATACAGATTTTTTAATAAAAAGTTATATTTAAATCGTCATGTGAGCTGTTTACACTCACGACAGCTTCCAAAAATCTTGAAACTTTATAAATAGATGTTATAAATCGAAAGATACTCATTTTGCTTTCATCTGGCATCATAGAAAATTTAGATTTTAAATAAAAACTTTTCCTAAATACTATATTTTAATTGTCACACGAGTTGTTTACACTCAAAATGGTTTTCAAAAATCTTAAACCTTTACATAGATGTTATAAATCAATAGCGGCACATTTTAATTTGATCTAGCATCATATATATAGAAATTTTGATAAAATTTGTTTTTTAAAAGTTATATTTGAAAATTGTCAAGTTAGTTGTTTACGCAATGGTTTTCAAAAACCCTAAAGTTTTGTAAATAGATTCTATAAATAATTAGTGACATGTTTTATTTTGATCTTGATCTGGCATCGTAACTATTGTAAAAGTTTGATGCGGTTTTTTAATAAAAAATTATATTGTGTTGCCACATGTGTTGTTTACACTAGTGAGGGTTTTTAAAAATCTTGAAACTTTATGATTTATATTGGTTGTCTAACAATATATTAGGATGTTATTTATTTTTAATTTATATTTCTTAATAGCGACGTGTGGTCACGGATCTTGTTTACCATAATGTTTCAAAGCACGCGCCTATGCAAAAGCTAAACCATCAAAGCTGCTGGAGTACGTAGAGGTACATACTCGTCAATGGAATTGCTATATGTTATCCGAGCATTTTCTTTTGTCTCTCGCACCTAAATTTCATTTTTCCGTCTCCCACAGATCCAACTTATTCCTCCTACCGGTCCAAGACCATACGAGCTCCTTCTCCATCTCTAGCGAGGTTTAGGATTCGGGATTGAGGTTGGGGTTTGGGTTTTGGGCCCCAAGGAGCTTCTCTGCCTAGCTTAGAGGGAAGGTTGTGGATAGCGGGTCGGGCTGCAGGAGCGAGGATGGTGAATTTGTGTGTGTGTGTGTGTGTGTGTGCGCGCGTGCATGAAGGCTCTAGGGCTCCCCACTTGTTGCCGGCCACTCGAGCTCTAGTGTCATCGCCGCCTTCGCTAGCCACTCCTACTCAAGCTCCTCTCCACTCTCCCCTCACCTCACCAGTTGTGCTCGTCTCCACCGCCGGTTCCATATCCCGCCACCTTCCTCTACGTAGGCCGTCATTTGAATTCCAAGATGGTGGTGGCGGCTCTCAAGCCGGAGAAGAGGTCATGGGCTTACCTGTTGGCGATCGCCAGCCAAAAGCCTCCATCCGTTAGAGATGGAGCCCTAATGCTCTAAATTACCTTCGTTATGTGTTTTGAACCGACAGGCTGCCTTCGGCATCACATGATTCGAGGCGATTGGGTGCAGGTTTGAAGGTAAATACCAGAGGGAACAAGATAGATGGCTTGGGCATTACCTTCGTTTGGTATCAGGGTGACTCTAGCTGTTCCGGGGAATAGCCTCACAAATAAGCCGGGAGGAGAACCCGCGGAGCTGACTGAGGAAGTCATTTCCAAGAGAAGAAACTCTTAACGAAGGTGATGAGAGGACTTGGTCAACACTCGAAACCAAAGGTGGAAAAGTTGTACATGGCACCTTGGGTCACGCAATTTGCGTGAACACCTGTAAATTTACCATTAAAACCTTTTGATCATTTTGTACATGGGTCACGAGGGACACGCCTGTTTCTCTAAGGGTAGAATTGGAATGTAAAATGTCATTTGGTCTCCCTATGAAAGGGACGCCACCCCTTACGTGTAAAGGGTTGAATGCTCGGTCCGTACCCCAACACTATCGTCAACGATAGGCGACGGATTGAGTTGTAGTCGCATACTCGCATATACCATGTTTATTAATCTTGTGTTGAGGTTTACTCAATGCGGGCCCTGTTTGGGACAATGGTTCAGAAAAGTGCTTCTTAGATAAGCTGCACAACCATAGAAGATACGCTTATTTGAGAAACGGGTCTGACACAGCTTCTGCGTTTTAGTACAAATGGGGATGGTGGGGAGAAGCGCGACCAGAAAAAGCGAAAAAAGCACGCCATTTGACTACTAGTTTCAGCTTATTTTGTCCATAATCAAAATTTAAATTGTTCCAAACGGAACCGGATAGTGGGAGTGGCATGAAATATGATGAAAATGCGACTTTAAGCAATAAAAATTTCTACAACACTTCACCTTAGCCATTATATAAGAACACCATATGCAAAATTTTCTTAAAGGTGCATCCTAAGCTTGCAATGCACCTTAAACGAATATAGTAAACAAGTAATTTATCTGTCGGTGCTTTCTCTCTCCCTCCATGGCTCAGGAAGTTGAAGACCGCTGTTTTTTTAATTATAGACCGAATGCGCCCTACCCTGAGGTGAAAATGAGTCATATATAGTACTATTAGTTATTTTATTTGGATCCCATTTTAAGGTGCATTGGACAGAAAACGTTGGCCATGCCCTAGGCAATTCGGAGGCCCTACCACCTCCCCTTAACTAGTAACTTTCCCAAGAAACGCAGTTCACATTGAATACACGGTAAACGTTTCCTTGAAAAAAAAAAGCCTTCACCTGCAATTGTGGAGACGAAAAGTTTCTCACACCGTTGAATGCCGATCTATTGGTCCGAACTCCCAAGGGTCAGTTTTGCTGTTTCATATTCTGTACCTGGACCGATAAAAAAAAATCCTTGCCCACTCCGCGCGATCTGCGTCACCACTCACCACGTATTTAATAAGGATCACCGGTACTAGTAACACAAGAAGAAATCATACCAGTTCATCAAGCAGAACACCAACTCACTTTACCACCACCATGGCTAAGAATGAAGCGCTCGCCATCGACGTCAAGCTGTTTGTTGACAAGGAGAAGAAGAAGGTGCTGTTTGCAGAGTCCGACAAGCAGTTCGTCGATGTCCTCTTCGCCTTCCTCACCATGCCTCTCGGCACCATCGTTCGTCTTCTGGGCAAGCAGTCTCAGATGGGGTGCCTCGACGAGCTGTACAAGAGCGTCGAGGATCTCAGCCCAGACTGCTTCCAAACCAAGGCGTGCAAGGCGATGCTTCTGAAACCGCTCAACGCCCGTTCCAGCCATTGCTGCCGACTCAAGATCAACGTCGATGACACCAACCCGAGGGCAGTCTATGTCTGCAAAGGCACGTTCTGTGCTCACGGCGACTGCGCGTTTAGCTCGGTCCCTGACACCCTCTGCAAATGCGGCAAAGTCATGGAGTACGCTGGGGATAGGCCGGAAGACGAAGGCAAATCTGCGACTGCTGGTTCTGAAGATGGAGTTTTTGTCCAAGGACGCCAGAAGTTTATCACCACTGATGATCTTCAGGTAGCACCGGCCTCTACATCTCTGATGCTATCCCTTTGCCAGAAATTCGGTGTACAGGATCCAGCCGATCTTGAGCACAGTATTCTCCAGCTCACTTCAGAAAAGGTTTGTCTATCACAAATACTAGATCATATGCTTGCATACTTCTGTCACTCCCGTGTTCTTGAGTGACCAATTTACTCGCGTTGATTTCTTTCAGATAACTAGCTTGCTCAAGAGATCATTGATGTCCAACCAACCATTAACTGGTCTCCATTTTGACGTCCCTATCTCCCCTGATGATGCAACTCTTTCTATGATCCCTGGGAACCTGAGTCCTGAACAACTGAATGAGACCGAGGGCAAGATGGGCAACGTGAAGATAAAGGTCCTTCAGACGAAAATCAACTCCGCCGTACTGTATGCTGAAGTTGGTCACGATTTTGTCGAACTTGTCTTTGGATTACTGGGCGTTCCACTTGGATCCATAACAAAGATATTCGGTCCGAGTTTCTCAAAAGGATGCATTGATAATCTTTACAGGAGCATAGATGGTAATGGTACTACAACTGAAGGGTACATAAGACCTGACTGCCAGATCCTGCTACTGACCCCAGAGTTGGCACCCTTCTTCGGTTCTGGCGCAAGCCAGATCCTTCAGGTTAACGAATCAGCTCCCAGAAAGCTAAAGATCAATTCCTGCTTCAGGTGCTTCAAGATTGGTGGATTGCATATACCTGCTGCAAGAAGAAGTACATAAGAAGATGGACACTGCTAGGGCTAACTTTTTCTGGCATGGTGGTAGTTCAAAAAAGAAATATCATATGGCAAAATGGGATATGCTGGCAGTTCCAAAAGAAGTAGGGGGTCTTGGATTCACAAACACTAGAGTGATGAACAAATGTCTGCTGGCTAAATGGATCTACAAATTGGAGAGAGGGGATGACAATATATGCTGCAATCTTCTTAGAAATAAGTATCTAGGAGACGCGGGTTTCTTTACGATAAACCATAGAGGTGGTTCACAATTTTGGAGAGGATTACAAGAGGTGAAACAATGCTGCTCAAGAGGATTAAAATATGTGGTAGGTAATGGGAAGAAAATTAGATTCTGGTGGGAAGTATGGCTTGGGGAGTGTCCTTTGCGCATTATGTTCCCCGCTATTTTTGAAATTTGTTTTCAACAGACCTGGACAGTAGCTAGAGTGTGTCAGAATGGAGATTTGAATCTTACATTCAGAAGAAATTTTGGTTTATTAGAGATAGAAGAGTGGGACAAACTTAATGAAATGCTATCAACTTTCTCCCTGAACAACGAAACGGATTCTGTAACTTGGTGCTTTGAAAGATCAGGAACCTTTACTACCAAATCTTTGTACAAGGAATTGACTTTTCCTGGGATGAATAACAACTGGATGGTAAAAATCTGGAAGGCAAAACTACCCCTGAAGATCAGAATTTTCCTTTGGCAAGTATGCAATGATAAAATACAATCAGCTCAGCAACTAGTCAGAAGAAATTGGCCAGGAAGTGCTGAGTGCAAACTTTGTGGTAGAGAAGAGACAACCAATCATATTATGTTTAGCTGCCATCTACCGGTTTTTGCGTGGTGTGTCTGTAGGGACACCTTTAACTGGCCTCAAATTCCCATAAACGTTGACAGCTTCCAAGATCTAATGAATATGGGCTTATCTAACAAAGAGTGTGATTCTCTGATTTTTCTCTTTGGCTGCTTGACCTGGAGTTTATGGCTAACTAGAAATGATTTTGTCTTTAATAACATCGTGATTACTAACCCTGTTATTGTCATATATCGCATTCTATCTTTTATGCAGAGATGGGCTATCTTGAGCAAGGGGGAAGAGCGACAGGCTCTGGAGATGATGATCCAAAAGCTTCATCGGCAGATGGCCGGGTTAAATGCTACTGAGAGGGAGCAGATAGAGGAGTTCCAACAAACACTGGCGGTCGCTGATGATGAAACAACCTTTACCTTACCTGTTGGTTTAGATCTTTCTTTCTTAGAGGGAGACTAGAGTGTGTTGTTTTGTTCCTGTCTAGATCTTTGCCCTGTTTTAGATGTTGCTTTTGAGGGTTCGGCTGTGTTGGATCTCTTAGATCAACACTTGATTTGTGCTTCTCTGTAATAGCTGGAAACCCCAGTACTGTCACAAATCGCTTTATATAAAGCTGGGCATATGGCCTGATGTCTAAAAAAAAAAAAAGATTGGTGGATTTTCTAATCTTGGCCGTTGTCGCGAATTTCGCGATACGTACTATTCATCATACATCTATTGTCAAAACAATACAAAAACCGCAGAACTCTCTGAGTTGGATCCAAAGTCGCCTGGTGGGAAAAGTAGCAACTCTGCTGCATATGTCAAGCAGGCGTCGTCTCAGAGCTTCATGGTGACTGACGATCTCCGTGTTCGTCCTCTCTCTTTGGATAGCAGTCTGCGGGTAGTCAGTGAGGCCAAGATGCAAATGAAGGACCTTGTGGAGAAAGAAGTCACTCTGACAAAGTTCCAGGTCGAGATATATGCAACTCACCACGCGCATTACTGTCATTGCAGCTGTTTTACTTGCCTCTTTCAATTGACTTGCTCCTTTTACTTTTACAGATTATGGAGCTGCAGAGAGCTGCCTTGATGAGTCGAGACGCTCTCAGCTCCGTCCTTCTGCCTCCCAAGAAGAAGAAGAATCTGAAGCATCTCAGATATTAGTAATCAGTAGTCACTGCATCGCTGCAAGAATAGGCGCATCTCCTGTTTACTTTATCATCTCCTGTTTACTTTATGCTTGCAGAAGTTATGACAATAATATTAGTAGAAGAAGAATCTGAAACACTAGCACTGCTTCGCTGCAAACAGCCACATCTCCTACTGATATGCTTGCAGAAGTGACCTATGACAATAACATTGTTGAATGGTACCAAAAATGCATAATCAATTTTCAGATCTATGTTCATTCAGATTATTCAGTTCAAGGCCTAAGCTGTCCCCTGTTGGAGATAAGGCAAGGCCGCTGGACAACATGGGATTAGCCGATTGCTTGTTTCTGCCTCATATTTTAGTTTCCACTGGTTTCTGCTCTCGTCTCATCAGGCCGTGTGGTATTATTTCCGTGAAGGGAAAAACAAAGCAGATATTTTATTTTCCCCTGAATTCCGATCTCTCCTCTCACCAGCCCGTGTGGTGTAATTCCGTCAAAAAAAAATCAGCGTGCGGCGTTGGCGTTACTAGATATATCAGCCTTTGCTGGGCCATCTAATCCTCAGTAAGACCACGCAAATTTCAGCCCATGAAGCCCCACGGCCCAGCTGACGCACGTCTCTAACGGAAACGGCCGAACGGGGTCGTCGGATTCGCGGCGACAAGGGGCTGTTCGCTGGCGCGCGCTCGCTGCGACGCGTATCAGCGAACGGTGGGTCCCACCACCACCGGCCTTATCTCTTCTCCCTTTTCCCCTTCGTATCTTTTCTTCTTCCTCCGTCTCCGGCCTCCGGCCTTCTCCACCGTTCGCTGCCACCACCACCGGCCTCCTCCTCCGCCTCCGGCCGCCGGATCTGCCACCACCACCACCACCGCCACTTGCCACCACAACCACCACCACCGGGCGCCCCGTTCTTCGCCGTCGCCGGGCGTTCTTCGCCCCCGCCCCGTCCATCTTCCCCGTCTCCGGCGGCTAACCGCCGCCGGATCCGCCGCCGCCACCCGCCCGCACGCTAACCCGGCTCCGCCGGGGCCGCGGAGCTCCGGCGACACCCTACTGCGCCGCGGCGGCCTCCTTCTTCCCCTCCCCCACTCCGGCGAACTCCCCCGCCCCGACCTGGCCCGACCGCCCCTACCACCGCCAGGGCCCTAAGCCGCCCGACCACCATCCCCACCGCCTGGCCTACCTGCCTCCCCCGGCCGGCCCCTTCGATCTATAGCCGCCGGAGTTGGAGACGACGGCTGAGGAAGCGGGTGGAGGAGAATCGGCCACGTCGCCCGTTCGCCGCGAGTGGTTCCCAGCGCGCGCGTCGAATAAGATTTTCGGGCGACAAGCCAGGTCAGATCGCCGCAAGCAAGACGGCAAGAGGCACCATGGACCTTGGACCGGACCCAAAGTAAAAGCCGAAAGGAGGTGGGGCCCAGTACGGGCGTGCCCCACACGTCGCCACGTCGTCTCGATGGCACCGCTGCGCCGCGTGCTCCGCCTCCGTCTCCGCTCTGTATAAACCCCGCCCACTGGACACGGCCGTTCCATTTTAGACTGTACTACTTCCCGTTTCCCGATTCAAGTCAGCGGTTTAGGGTTCGAGATCTCCGGCACCGCTAGCAGCAGCAGCAGCCATGGCGGTGAGCACTGGGGTCCTCCCTTTCCTCGCTCCTATTGATTACCGATCTCCTTCGTGAGTCACTGTGTGCTGCGCCATTTCCGATCCGGGGGCATTCAGACGCCGATTTTTAGTTCGTGTTCGGAGCCAATAGAGACGCCGGTTTTTAATTCGTTTTCGGAGCCAAGAGGTAGCGGTTTGTGGTTTGGGCGGGCTTTTGGTTTGCGTGGATTATGCTCTAGTGCTAGCCGCATCTGCCCCAGCCAAGAAAAGGGGAAACTATTAGCAAAGAAGGGAAAGGGGGGAAACGAGAGCAATTTGTGAAACGTGGGATGGTGTTGATAATAGTCAAATCTCTTTCCGTTTCAGTCGGCATTGTACCTCACATATGAATCTGCAATGACTGTGGCCGCTAATCTGCTGTTCAATAATCCTAGACTGCTGTCCGGGTGCTTAGTTCTGGAAACTAAAAGGGGGTGTTTGGGAGTTATGAATAGCTCTCTTGATGATTTGAAGTCCTTGTTTAATATCTACTAGCTTGTATCATATGTTTAATTAATATCTTGGGCCTATTTCTCTGTTTGTGTCTACTTGCTTATGCTCTTGGATTTTGGGGGAAATGTGTTTTGACTCCCATTTCTTTACTTTTTCAAAATGCATTGGTAAGGGATTTTTCAAGAATGCAAGAGAACTGCCCTGGTTCAAACTTGCTTCAGCCATTTAAGCAGAGTTGGCAAAAGACAGCCAATTTTGTCGCTAGGCAATACAGCATCATCGTGTTGTCTAGTAGGCTCAGTCGGTAAAGTTTAATGTATGCAACAAAAAGGAAAATCAATGATAGATATTGGTTCCTGTCCACCCCCAAACCCACATGCATGAGAAACATGTATGAATCTATCTTCATATATTTTGAATATCTGTCTTTTTCTGTAGACGTTAAAATCGTTTTGAACATGAAAACCTTTTAATGTACTGATTTTTCTTATTTTAGCAATGGAAATAAATACCTATATCAGCACCCAATCAGAAGGGAGGGCATGAATCGTAATGTGTATCTGACTATTTTTAGCCATTCCATAAAGACAAGCCATGGTCAATGCTGCCCAATAAATGTTTAAAATTATTTAAAAAAACTGAGACAAGGCCTCAATTAATGGTACCTTGTTGCTCGTAAGTATTCTCGATAAGCTTGCCTTAACTAATTACACCATATGTTAGTTGTAGCCAACAGGAAGGAAATAGTTTGCTAAGAAGATTTTTGTATACATCAAACAATGTTCCATGTTGGCGCTCTATATTTATTTGAATAAGTTCATACTTATGTCCGCATACTATGATGTGCTAACCTAATGGATCTATGCTAATGTCTAACTGATTTCTCCATTTTATTTTTTTCCTCATTTTAAGTACTAAAGAAATGTTTGCTGCAGTATATTATTTGCTGTACATAAGCAAAACCGCTGATTAGATGCTCCTTTTGTTCAGGCAAACACGTTTAGTACTGTCAAGGTGAGCAATGTGTCCCTGAAAGCAGCACAGCGTGATATAAAGGAATTCTTTTCCTTTTCTGGTGACATTGTGCATGTTGAAATGCAGAGGTTAGTACCATATCTATGATGCCTATTTTCACCCTATGGTATGAGTTGCGCTAACCATTTAGTGATATGCAGTGGCGATGAGCTGTCTCAAGTTGCCTACATAACCTTTAAAGACAATCAAGGTGCTGAGACGGCAATGCTTCTCACGGTATTTCTTTTGTCTCAGGGGTCTGAAAAATTTGTGTATTATACTGTATTGATGATTCACTGGCTGCATTGCTATGCAATGACGGTATGCATTTGCTATCTTATTTTAAAAGGTTAGTGATCTGAATATTATCTACGTGGTTCTGTAATGTAATTGGTTGCCACTATATTCTGAAGTCCCAACCAAAAATATATGTAACGCTCTTTCATTGATTTTTTCAATTGATCATCTTTATTTGCTCATTTGCCTCAAAAAAAATCTTTATTTGCTCATTGATTGTTGCCTTTTACATAATCCAGTGTTCCAACTGATTTTTCAATATCGTGTCTACCGTTATCTCTTTGCTCTAGCTTGAAAACCAAGCGGCAATGAAAAATTAGTTTACAAACATATACCAGACAAATTCTAGCATATTCTAATGTGTACTTTTATTCTATCACAGGGGGCCACAATAGTTGATATGGCTGTCATTGTCACACCCGCCACTGATTATGAGCTACCAGCTTCTGTTTTAGCTGCTCTAGAGGTATGACTAGATCCATACTATTTACAGCATGTGCATGATATAGTTGCTGTGCAGCTTCTTAACATTGCTTTTCGCCCCCCAGCCCAAAGACACAAAACCTTCTGCCCTTCAAAAGGCTGAGGACATTGTTGGGACCATGCTGGCGAAGGGATTTATCCTTGGTAGGGATGCACTGGACAAAGCAAAAGCTCTCGATGAGAAGCATCAGCTCACATCAACTGCTACTGCTAGAGTATCTTCCTTTGACAAGAGAATCGGTCTAAGTGAGAAGATCAGTGTTGGCACTTCAGTTGTCAATGATAAAGTGAAGGAAATGGATCAGAAGTATCAAGTCTCTGAGAAGACAAAGTCGGCACTAGCAGCTGCTGAACAGAGCGTGTCTACTGCTGGATCCGCCATTATGAAGAACAGATATGTCCTCACCGGTGCAGCATGGGTAACTGGCGCCTTCAGCAAGGTCAGCGGTGCAGCCAATGATGTTGGTGCAAAGGCTAAGGAGAAAATAGCGGCTGAGCAGGAGCACAAGAATGTTAAGGGTGGATCTGCAGCACAACCGGACATCTCAGAGGCCACAGCAACACACAGGGACTTGGATGGTGAATTTGCACAGATACATGTCTCCGCAACCCCTGAAGATATCCCCATCTCCACGGTAGCGACTGTCCCTGCTATTGCCCCTGAAGATATCCCCATCTCCATGGCAGCGACTGTCCCTGCTGTTACCGATGAGGAGCCCAGCAATGCATCTCCACCCACTGATGCTCCTAAAAAGCCAGAACCTGCTCAGGGATTGATACTATGATTTGATTTTCGCCCCATACATGTGTAAATAGACATGATATTGCTGCTGAGCTCATTTCTAGTGTTGTGGTTGCCATCTTATGGTTAAGGGTTGAAATCTCTTTGAAGGTTGAAAGTTATTGGGACCTAAAAGTGTTTGCAATTTGTTATCCAATATTTTTATCAATATATCATTGTTATCCTGCAGTGGGGATATGAAACAGTGGTTATGTTGTTACCGATGATTCTGTTTTCTAATACACTTGATTTTTTATCGATAGATGATATATTTGCTATTCATGAAAGAATGGTTTGATTTCACGGAGCCTGTATGTGTACTCATTTAGCAGTGTTCCTGGAACCTGACTGGGTTTTGTAATTCTGTTAATGCATTAGTTTTTCAGACCGTCTGCAGGATTTCACTGCATGTGGGTAATCTGTCATTCAGGAGCAACGATTGATCATTGTTCTAATACGTAGGAATTAAGATAATGGCTGAAAATATCATTATGGAAGTGGAGCCACCGTGCCACATAAAGCATCAGGAACCGAAGTTTTGCAAATGTCTGGGCGATTGCATGCACTTTCATTCTTGCATGCACTTTCATTCCACTGATGGGTACACTCTAAAAAGATCCGCATATGTGGTCATTCGATTATTTATGTGTTCATCCTGTATTTTTAACAGCCCCCACAGTTATCACTGAAGAAAGGGATCAGAATTCAGAAAGTTCAGCCATGTAACAAGGCAAACAAAAAACCAATCTTGTCAGACGATCAGAGTTCTGAACTTTTTGACAGTTGTAATGTGCTACCACGTTCTTTACAGCAGCGACTAGCCTCATAGCATAGGGCACCGACGCCCCGTGTTTATGCTTCGTATTTGAGATCAAAATACACAATTGGACTTGGACTGAAGAAAAAAAATAAAATGAAAGGCAAATATAAGAAATTTGTTCTTGGTGCATCACTTGTTCAGTTCTTCACGGGATCAGAGCGATTTGGTAATCTGGCTCCCAGCCTTCTTCCCAAAGCTCGACATATCTGCAGAAACAAAAACACAAGACAGTAAGAAGTGATCAACATGAACAAACATGAAAAGCGCATAGAGAAAACACACACACACACACGAACACACGTACCAGAGGGAGAGGTGTCGTGGGAGCAGAGGAAGAGGAGGAGGAAGCACAGCACGATGATGAGCGGTATGAGGTGCATGGAGCGCTCGTTCCCCAACGACCGCGGCGCCGGCGCCTTCTCGGGCTTCGCTTCCACGTCGTCGTCGTCGACGGCGCCGGCTTCCTCCGGCAGGAGCTTGGGCATCGCAGAGACGCTCAGCTGCCTCTGCATTCCGGAATCAAGGAAGCTAGCGCCAAAAGATCAGCCTGCACAACAGCCAAGGAAAGCAGCTGTCCTGAATAAACCTCTCGGGTACCTTGACTACGAGCCAGGGAAGGTATATGCCCAGTGGCCAGTGATGTGCTTGTGTGCGTACATTAATAATACACTTGTTGGTCGTATATATACGGTCATAGAATTGTAGTATTTTCGAAGGAAGATGCGTATTTTAATTCTTTTTTCTTTATCCTTGTCCCATTCTCACGCATGGCCTCACGTGCCTCAATTTGCTTTTTGGAAGTACTAGCTCGCTTTGCTTCAGTTGACAACAGGTTGGTGCTTTGAGTACATGGACAGATGTTAATCTGAAGCCCCCAAAATTTTCTGAAGCATTTGCTTTTCGCTACTACCACCTCGGCACCTCGCTTTGCTTCAGTTAACAACAGGTTGGTGCTTTTGAGTACATGGGCAGATGTTTATCTGAAGCCCCCTTTTGGGCTTTCATTTTCTGAAGCAAAGACCACAAGGAAACCAAAGTTCTAACCACTAGCTTGTACCGACTCAAGTGGCCAAGCAAGTACTCCAATCTGTTAAGATTTCGAAAATAGCTGTTCTGCAGCAGTGGCCAAGAACCAGCATCTTCTCCAACGTGCAAGCAGTGTCCTTGAACCTGAGACAAACTAAGCCATGATACATTGATACCATGAGGAGCATGTGTGCAGCTGGAATGCAGGGAATTCAAGCCATGAGGAGCATGTGTGCAGCTGCGCAGTCGAAAGGAACAAGTGGGCGACTCTCTCTGCGTGAGGATGCTACGTGGTGGCAACGTGGAGGGAGAGCTGCCGCTGCGTAAACAAATGCTCCGTGCTCTAGCTATCTTGCTGCTACTCCATTTGACCTGCCGGGATCGCAAGTCGCAAGCTCATAATAAAGGCGCCTCGGGCGCGGCATCAGATCTCGCGTGCCCGGACTCCGGAGGAGACGGTTGGCCACAGATGTCTCGGTCGCCGGCGGCTCAAGAGATGGACGCCCGGGGTCGCGCTGATTCTTCACGTGCCCCAAAGTCGCGTTGATTCGTACCGCTTAGGGATCGCGTTACCGCGACGTGTGCCGATTCAGGCAGTGGCTGTGGTCAGATGGTGAGGCAAATTTTTTTCATCCTATTTTCACCATTAATTAGGGGTATTAAATAAAGTCAGTTTACAAAACTATCTCTACAACCTCTTGGCAAATTCGCGAGACGAATCTAATGAGACCTTTGACCGCATGATTAGAGGATGATTACTGTAGCACTACTGTAGCAAATCATGGATTAATTAGGCTCGTTAGATTCGTCGCGCAAAGTTGCACTCATCTGTGAAAAGATTTTGTAAATAGACTTCATTTAGTACTCTATGTATGCAAGATTTCTTGGTGACAATTTATTGCCCCCAACGATCTGAACACGGCCAGTATCCCTTCTCCATTTTTGACTTGTGTGTTCATACGTCCATACTAGAGGAAGATGAAACGTAGGGTAGTGGAGCAGAACCATCAAGGAGAACATCTGCAAAGGCAAGAAGGAAAATGCCTGCAAAAGGTTAGCTTGGCCGTACACACACACACACAGAGACACACACACACACACAAATACGGATGGACAGCCAGCCCTGGGCTCTACGGACAGCAAATTCGCTTTATACCGATCAACAGGCCCAATAAGGCCCAGTCCAAAAACAATTGATGGAGAAAGCTCAAGGAGCATGGGCTTTCATTCAAGTCCACCTGTACATCCTGAATGGCCAATTCTCAAGAAAATATCAAATTCTTTCTCTATCTCAAAAAAAGGAGAAAATATTAATAAATATGAAATATCTGAGTAAAATTAATTTAAAATAAAAATATATATTCGTGGCCCAGATAAATTCTTCCTTTTCTATCTGCAACGAATCAAAAAATAGATTTTTGTCTAAAAAAAGGAACAGAAAAATATTTTCCTTCGGAGCAAAAGTATATGGTAATTTAGCTTTCAGGTGAGCTGCATGATGAGTGGTGATGTGCAGGCAGCCAGCCACTTGTCTGAAGCAAAGGGGGCGGTGACACCAAAGTTACAGTTACGATCGGGTGATGGCAGCAGGGCGTCACGCAGGCGCCCCGGCCCATCCAACAAACTCGAGAAGGATATAAAATCTCACCAAATTCGCGAACAACGAAAGCCCCTTTAGATTAGTTTATTACGATCCAGCCGATCAAGTCCAGAGGCTCCCCTACCTAATCTCAACTGAAAACTACTGCTACCGCCACTTACCTGTTGAAAATCGAGGACCACCGTCACCCTGTTATACTACTCGCTCCGGAGCTTTCACCATTTACCCGTCGTTGTTTTCTTTTGATCTCGGAGCAATTACCAATCATCATGAGCATAGAATCGCGGCACTGATTGTCATTATTACCATCGTCGATCATGCCAAGGTTGAAGATGAACTCAGGTCGTTGTCCGTGTAGTTCACTACTGAATTTTATTATTTTAACCTAGTTACATTAGCCCTGCAATAATAGTACTTTTTACTGTTTTACCGACTAATCTTGGCGACTACTTTTCTCAGGTTTGGCTCGGTATCTAACTTGTTTAGGCGAGTTTCAGACTTTAAGTTCGATGAACCAGTACACTCCTACTGTCGGCACAAACAGGCTAGGCCTTGCGTAACCGGACATGCTGCCTTTTTTCTATCATGAAAGAAACATGATCTGGCGATGTATTCACCTGCTGTCACTTGACAAGATCGTGCTGAATCACTCAGGCATAGGCCAGTTGTACTTGAATATATATAATAGCAGTAGTATCACAACCAAATCAATTACCGTTCAAACCTCACCGGTGAGTGACCAGTAGTCGTCGGCGAGAGTCTTGCGCAGCAATGCTCCCTCCATTCCATTGCCCCATTTCTTCCTCCGTCATGGACGAAGTGATCATCGAGCTAGTCGAGTGACGTGTGTATGTAGACATGTAGTAGACGAGCGAGCTAGCTGCTACTGCAGATAAAGCTCAACAACCTGAAGAAATCGACGTGTATGATTGCGCAGGGGATCGATCGGGTCCAGTGCGTTGGGGATGGCCGTGCGTAGGCAGTGAGAGACCAGCTCGCAAAGCCAAGCTGATGTGCGGATCGCGTGACGTGCGACGGCGAGCTAGCGACCTGCTTGTACGCCCGCGAGCGCCGTCGCGCGTCAATGTGCGGCGATGGGGACGGCGAACGGCCGGCGACCGGAGGAATCTTTCCGACAGGTCGTCAGCGTCCGCTGCAAAGAGCTCGGC
>CM014276.1:57877547-57977115 GCA_004135705.1 Alloteropsis semialata
GCCATGTTGCAGTGCATGTTGGGGGAGCACACTATTCGCACATCTGAACCTCAGGTTAGATCTGCACCTCGAATATTTGAATTTGGATGGATTTGTTTTTCACTGATGTGCGCAATGAATATATGAGGATAATTCCGTGCTTTTTTCAATACTTTGGGCTTGCACAGTAGATGGAATTTGTGTTTTTACTATTGCAACATTTTGTTATATCATTTGCAACATCTGATAATACTTTTGCAACATTGATTCTGCAGCTTCGTGGTTCCCTGCAACAGCCACAGAGTGAAGCGAGATCAAGCAATTACTTTGTCAGCACACATGATGTTGCAAGTGAACATGAAGTTCCAACACAAGTAAGTAATACTTGGCCCTTGCCTTGTGCTCTTTGCTTTATGTTTGCAACGGATTAGATGATTTGTAAAACCGGTTCAAAATTTGATGTATAGGTACATGAAGGTTCAGGTGCTGCTGATGCAAGCTTGTTAGTAAATTGAAGTGAGTTTGTGCAAGTAGAGCTTGGGTTTGATCAAGAGGTGTATTTCTAAGATGAGGATGTTGTATGTTCACAGCCAGTGGTTTCATGTGTTGGGATGGAGTTCTTCACATTAGAAGAGGCAAAAAAGGTGTACAATGACTATGCTTACAAGCTGGGATTTAGCATAAGAGTGGCATCATCAAAGATCAGCACTATCAGTAAAGAATTGATAAGAAAAGAGTGGGAATCTTCACATGCAAGAAGGTCCTTAATGTAGAGGAAGTGAATGAAGAGAAAAATTCAGCCAGCACATCAACAAATGACACCACAACACAAAAGATGTTGAAGAAGAGAAGTGCAGCAATTGTAATGACAACGTCAACCAGGAAGCGCAAAACCATCAAAAAATTTGACTGCAAGGCTCACATGGCAGTTGGCAAGCGCGATGGCAAATTGAGAGTGATTGTAATGCAGCCTGAGCATACCCATCCTTTGGTGAAATCGGTTGCACTGAGAAAACACTTAAGATCTCACCGCAGCATCAGTTAGGCTGATTACGAGCTGTTGAAGACGCTCCACCATCGGAATATAAGCACCACCCTGTTCATGGGTATACTTTCTGATTTTCATGGAGGGGTTAGGAAACATGACTTTCACTAGTAAAGATGTATCAAACATGAGGACGCACCTAAGAGGAGGGCTCAACTATAGAGATATGGACGCGACACTTGAGTATTTCCAGCGGCAGCAGGCTGAGTGTCCTTCGTTCTACTATGCAACGATGATTGACCGCGGCAATGCGGTCAGGGGCCTTTTCTGGGTGGGCGGAAGGACGAGGGAGCTGTACAAGAGCTTTTGCGATTGTGTATTCTTCCACACAACCTACTGTACCAACAGGTACGACATGCCGTTCGCGCCAATAGTCGGTATAAACAACCATCTTCAAAGCATACTCCTGGGATGTGCGTTGATGCCTGACGAGACAACAGAGATATTTGTTTGGGTGTTGCAAAGGCTCAAGGAGGCCATGGATGGGCAGGAACCGATCAACATAATGACAGACCAGGATAAGGCAATGAAAGCGGCCATCGAGATAGTGTTCCCCAACGCAACTCACAGATGTTGCAAGTGGCATGTGACCACTGAGGCAAAGGACGAGCTTGCCTGGCTAATTAGCGAAGAAGAGGACTTTGACGGTGAGTTTGACCATTGTGTGAACCGGACTGAAACACCGGATGAGTTCGAGATGGAGTGGGAGAGCTTGGAGCTAAAGTACCACTTGCAGGGCAACGATGTTCCGGCAGACCATATCCCCCTGACTTTCATCCAATTTTACATATATGCAGAAGATATTTTGTACGATCAACATATTTGAAACATTTTGAATAATTCATATGTTTCAAGAAATCATTTTAATTGTTGCAGTAATACAATAGAAATGTTGCAGTACATAAATGACCAATAAAATGCCGAGTATGTTAATCAAACATTTGCACTGCGATATCCATGAGAACTTAATGCAAACATGGATGTAACATCATAAAGAAAATCAACATTTGTACATCAACAAGCAAACATCATGTTTCAATAGAGAGAACCCAATGTTTCATTCCCATAACTTAATGCAAACGACATGTCGTACCTGTTGGTACAGTAGGTTGTGTGGAAGAATACACAATCGCAAAAGCTCTTGTACAGCTCCCTCGTCCTTCCGCCCACCCAGAAAAGGCCCCTGACCGCATTGCCGCGGTCAATCATCGTTGCATAGTAGAACGAAGGACACTCAGCCTGCTGCCGCTGGAAATACTCAAGTGTCGCGTCCATATCTCTATAGTTGAGCCCTCCTCTTAGGTGCGTCCTCATGTTTGATACATCTTTACTAGTGAAAGTCATGTTTCCTAACCTCTCCATGAAAATCAGAAAGTATACCCATGAACAGGGTGGTGCTTATATTCCGATGGTGGAGCGTCTTCAACAGCTCGTAATCAGCCCTTTGTGTAGATGTTGCATTGCATAGTTATTGATGTTTCAAAATGCTTGCAAGGATGTTGCATGTATGGGATCCATGTCATAGTTTTTGAGAATGATGTTATTGATGACATCATTTGGACGTTCCCATCGGACACTGTAGTAACCCGTTGCAACATCCGAAAATAACATCAGTAACATAGAAAATCAACATTCACAACATCAAACAATCAACATCAAAACATGTTGAAAAATTTGTTGTTAGCCATCCGTTGATGATGAATTGATGATAAAAAAACCCGCCGCAACATCTATCTCATGTTTCATGAAACATTCAAAATCCACAATGAAACATCTCAATGAAAATGCAACATCCGGATTAAACACTTGCAACGTGTGAGCGAAATATATGCAACATGTGGTTGTGCAACATCAGATCTTCTTTTTGCAACATTCAGATAAAATACTTGCAATATGACAAGAACACTTTGCAACATAGCAACATCTGAATCTACTTTGCAACATCCACATAAAACACTTGTAACATTTTTCTGAAACATCTCAAACACGTTAAACATACACTTGCAACATGCACCGAAACCTGCTTGCTGCAGCCATGGACGCCGCCCGGAGCTTCTCCAGTGGCCGGCGCGGGGGAAGCCGTGGGAAGCGGCAGCCCGCAACCGGCGAGCTCCACCCCTGGCCGGGAAGCTCGCCCCTTGCCGCGGAGCGAGCTCCACCCCATGTCGCGAGGAGCTCCGCCCCTGGCTCATCGGCGAGCTCCGCCGCCCTCGCGCCCCGGCCGCCCCCGGAGGGAGTAGCGCCTCTGGCCGCGGTAAACGGCAGCCCGCTGCCGATCGCACACCTGGCCACCGGCAAGATGCGGTGCGCGCGCCTGGCCAACCGCGCACCTGGCCGCCGGCGAGATCTGCTATCTGCGCCCTGCTGCGCCTCTACCAGTGGAGGGAGCGGCGCATCTCGCCGACGGAGGAAGGAGGGGGAGGGGCGGCGCTCGAGCAGTCGGCCGTAGGGGCAGCTCCTCCTCGGCGCACCTCGCCCCCGGCCGCACGGGAGTGGTGGCCGGCGCAGCTCGTCCGCAGCCGCGGGGGACCGGCCACCGACACCCGGCCACGCCCGACGAAGCGCCCGGTAGCTGCTTCCTGGCCGGCAGGTCGGGCAATCAGCGGCGCGACGCAGCAGCCCCACTCGTCCGTTGCTACAGCAGAGAGAGAATGATGCGGTGAAAAGAAATGGTGCATGTGCAGATCGTGGTGGAGAACGCTCCATGTAGCAGCGTCCGAGATTTACAGTCCTATCGGACGTAAGTATCGTAGCATTACCGAAAAAAAAAATGCTCCCAAAAAAAAAATCCGGCAGGCTTAGGTGCCTGCCTTCAGGTTTTATGTTAACTGAGAACGACAGAACGTAGATAATATTGGAGATAAGGTCTTGATTTCTTCAGTGTTGCCGAGGCTTCAGACCTACACGTTCGTCATGCCGTCCTGAATGCAGTGGATCGTCTCCTAGCGTGTGCGTCTTGAACAGCTCATGTACATGTAACATGCCTATTTAAGGCCTCCTGTGATTTCAACATAAACTGTCTCATTCCTCATTTGCAGATAACTTGGTCTATTTTCCGGGCCCTGGCTACCCTTGGCCATCATTATGCTCACTACTGCTATTCTGAATTTCTGATAATGACACAACCACGCGGAGTACATGAATAAAAAAACGCAACCCACAAAAGAAGATCTCGCTGGAAGTACGACATTCATGTTTATTTTATTCTGAATAAGGTAAAGGTTCTGACAGGTAGACATGCCCTCCGTCATGACTCGTGACCGCGTGAATTTACTGATGCAAGAATATGCAAACATGAATGGAGAAATGCCGCTGCACTTCCCATCGATCTCGCGACTTCAGGAGCAGCGACGACACCACACTGGCTCGTAATCTCTAGTGGTGGGGATGCCGCTTCTTCTTATGAGGCAGAAGAGCGCTGCTGAGTGCTTCCCGAGTGAAGATTGCGGCCCTCAGTAACTTCAGAACCTGCAGTAGCAAAAATATAGAGCATTCAGCGACAAGATATATAACAGGGGAGACAAATGTTCATTATGTGAGAATTCGGGTTGTTTAATCACTACGTATTACCCCCAGGCCCCAGTCATCTTTATTTGACACAGTTTTTCAGATAGCAAAGTACACTTCAATCAAGTCAAATTTGCTGTCGGAAACGTAGTATAAAACTTCACTGTAGGGAGTATAATGCTATGCTTCTATAGAAGTATAGAGAGCTACCTGGGTTTCGCCCAGAGTGATTTCTTTCTCCACGAGCTTCTCCTTTGGAATCTTGGATGCGCGCAGGAGTTGGAGAGTGTTGGCCAAGGAGAAGTGAAGAATACGTAGATTGTTGGTTACTATGAAGTTTCTAGTGCCTCCCTTAATATAATTAGCCGTATAATTGCTTGAATATTTTGGGTTGGTCTCGTAGAGTCTCTTGTCCGAAGGGGACTTGCAAGGACAATATTGTCTGAGTTGTCGAAGGCAAGAAGAGCACTTGGCACTCAAATATCTTGGAGCTAATTCTTTAACTTGCAGTACCTTGATGCTGAAACTGCAACCAAAGTGAGGTGCCAACTTTGGTGCTAACAGTAAGTCTCGGCATTCTTCTTTTATGTGCCCATTCCCTGCTATACTTTTGTAAAGATTGTGAAGGCATCCATTTGGAGACCACTGACCATAAACCTTGGTTATGGATCCAAGTGGAATGCTAAGGAGGCCAAAGACAATATCAATAAAATCTGGCCCAACCTCCGCATACAGCACTGAAGCGTCATCCTTTGTCTGAACGAGTTTAATCTTGATAGCATCGAAATTGTGCTCAGCGTCTTTCGGTAGTTTAAGTAACAGGTTCTCAGAGAGCTTATCTAGATTTACATCATCCGGTGTAATTGCAACATCAAAAAATAGTCCGGTTAAAGCTCCCTGGGATATCAGTGTTCGCTTAAGCAAGCTAATTATCTGAAAAAAAGCATGGTGGTTGGGCAAGATTCTCCATAAAATTAACCTAAGCCTGATGAAGTGCATTATAATATCAGTGGAGGGACTGACCTTGCTGGAATTGAGCTCAACGATCTTCTCCTCAACATTGGATTCTGCATGTAGCCCGAACTTGTCCAGCATGGAAAACACAATACTTGTAGAAGCAGGAGTCACTTGGAGATCGTCAGTGATTATAAACTTCAGGCCACTTTTGACAAAACCCCCATCTCCGCTGTATCCAACAGAACAATGAACAATCTGTAGATGTTCCGCAAATGTTAGCCCCAAGCCGCAGTTCTTGCAAAGCACATCAGGCACTGAGCTATACAAAGGATAATAGCAATTCGGATTTAAGCAGATGCCAATTTTTCTAGGATTGGTGTCATCAACCCTGATTTTGAGTTGACCACACTGACTGGCGGCAGCATTGAGGGGGCTAAGGAGCATGGCTCTGCAGGCCTTGGTCTGGAAGTGATCTATGCTCAGACTCTCCACGCTCTTGTACACCTCATCAAGGCAGCCTACTCCAGATTGCTTGCCAAGAAGGCGAACAATCGTGCCAAGAGGCAGCGTGAGGAAACTGTAGAGGACGTCTACAAAGTCCTTGTCAGATTCTGCAAACAGCACCCTCTGCTTCTCCTTGTCGATGAACAGCTTCACAGCAACGGATGCTCCATTGTTCGACATGGTGTGTGTGTGTGGCAGACTGTATGTGGATGGATGTGCGCGCTGTACCTGGCAAGCAAAGTAGTTTCCTCACGTTGATCTGAAAAGGCTCCTTTAAATAGGCACGCATGCGACGATTCAGGTTCGGCATTTGCATCTGATCTGATCTGAAATGGTGCTCGACGATTTACATCACGAGCAGCCGCCGATATTCAATGGACGATTCGCATCACAGTATCATACTGCATGCAAGTCGATTCGTTTTCCAAACAAGAGGGTGGTGGTCGGCCTCCTTGCATTGTTTCTCACTCGAAACTGCACGAATGGACCGCGCGTATCCTTTCATTTCTCACATGATTTGAAGAGGCCTTTTTTTTTCTGATTATAGTTTTCCTTCCAGATTTATTTCCTTGGAGGCCGTCAGCCCACTCATGTGGCCTAGCCCAAAAGGTTTCCTGATAAGCCCATGATCGCTTACTTCACGGCCCATATGCACTTTGACCACATACATAAACCGCGGCAGCCCAAAAAACCGTAAGATCATCACACAACTTCTGCACCTGCACCGCCGCACGCACGGTCGCACGGAGCAGCCGAGCAGGCATAAAAATGGCAAGTCATTCACTGATTGCTCGTTGCAGGCACCATGGTCGTCAGTCGTCGCCGGATGCACGGTGCATCGGTACGTCCTGCCGCGCTAGGTGAAAAACGATGATCCTACGCGGCATTGCGTCCCGATACATTTTACATGGATACGTTCAGATGGGACACCTAATTCTGGATAAGATGCAGCTGGAGCAAATTAAACTTGTGATGATGACGAAATTGCTAAATTTGAAGCAAAAAGGGCAGAGAAGTTAGTGTGAAGAGTAGCGCTTCCTGTTTTGGAGGGTTGGCTGGCGTCGAACAAAAACTTCCCGGCCGGTCCAACTCGTCCAGCCGTATGCATGGACTCACCATCTGAGCTAACCAATCGGTGGCCGTAGGCCAGCTGATCATGAGCTCTGATTAGATGGAAAATAACAGCATGCGCGTGGCTAGCTTTGAATCCAAAAGATTCAGCGGGCGAGTTGGGATTCTGTTGCGCGCTGTGAACATTCAGGTACTCCTTTGACCCAAGATTCTCTCGCCTCTCCAACAAAACAACCACCCCCGAGCGGATCTTCGGCTCTCCCGCAGCCGGCCAGCCGCCGCGATATTTATACCGCGCCGCCCGACGCTCCCGCACTCTCTAAATCTCAGCACACCACAGATCTGAACTGAAGAAGGTGCAGGCCGGCGGCTTCGGGCAGCGATGGAGATCGAGCATCACCCCGGCGCCAAGGCGGCGGGCGCCGGCGACGAGGACGACGTGGAGCTGGTGGAGCAGGTCCGGCTGACCGTGCCGACGACCGACGACCCGACGCTGCCCGTGTGGACGTTCCGCATGTGGACCATCGGCGTCGTCTCCTGCGCGCTCCTCTCCTTCTTCAACCAGTTCTTCGCCTACCGCAGCGAGCCCATCATCATCAGCCAGATCACCGTCCAGGTCCGTCGTCTCGTCTGCTCCCGATAGATCGCGCGTGGTGGCTCCAGGCAACCACCATGAGTTTCTCGGCTTGAACATTTCGCATGGGCATGCAGGTGGCGGCGCTGCCGGTCGGGCACTTCATGGCGCGGGTGCTGCCGGACAGGAAGCTGTCGACGTTCGGCAGGGAGTGGTCCATGAACCCGGGGCCCTTCAACGTCAAGGAGCACGTGCTGATATGCGTCTTCGCCAACGCCGGCACCGCGTTCGGCAACGGCGGTGCCTACGCCATCGGCATCGTCAACATCGTCAAGGCCTTCTACCGGCGGAACATCTCCTTCTCCACCGGCCTGCTCCTCATCATCACCACTCAGGTACTACTGCGCCGTGCCGCACGTCACGATTAGCAGTGCAGTGAACCACCGGACGTTTTTTTGTGTTGATCTCCTCCATGTGTGTGTGTGTGTGTGTGTGTGTGTGTTACACTTACACCGTTACACGTATATACGTAGGTGCTCGGGTACGGATGGGCAGGGCTGATGAGGAAGTACGTGATCGAGCCGGCGCAGATGTGGTGGCCTTCGAGCCTCGTGCAGGTGTCCCTCCTCAGAGCGCTGCACGAGAAGGAGCAGGGTCGCGGGATGACGCGTGGCAAGTTCTTCCTCATCGCGCTCATGTGCAGCTTCGCGTGGTACACGGTGCCGGGGTACCTCTTCCCGACCATCACCGCCGTGTCGTGGGTGTGCTGGGCCTTCCCCAAGTCGGTGACCATGCAGCAGATCGGCTCCGGCCTCAACGGCCTCGGCGTCGGCGCCTTCACCCTCGACTGGTCCGTGGTCGCTGCCTTCCTCTCCAGCCCGCTCGTGTCGCCCTTCTTCGCCATCGTCAACGTCTTCGTCGGCTTCGTGCTCCTCGTCTACATCATAGTGCCCGCGTGCTACTGGGCCTTCAACCTCTACGACGCCGCCACCTTCCCCATCTACTCTACCGACCTCTTCACGGGCGCCGGCCAGCTCTACAACATCACCGCCATCGTCAACGACAGGTTCGAGATCGACATGGACGCCTACGCCCAGCAGGGCAAGATCCACCTCTGCTTGTTCTTCGCCATCTCCTATGGCCTCGGCTTCGCCTCCATCGCCGCCACGCTGTCGCACGTCGCCCTCTTCTACGGGAAGTACGTGCACCTCCGTCGATCGATCGATCTGTCCCTTCCCTGCTCTGCAAAGATGTGATCGTCGATCCACTGACTCTGTTCGATCTGTTTTTTTGCAGGGAGACATACCAGAGGTTCCGACAGTCGTACAAGGGAAAGCCGGACGTGCACACGAGGATGATGAGGAAGTACGACGACATACCCAACTGGTGGTTCCACTTGCTGCTCGTGGTCACCATGGCGGTGTCGCTGGTGCTCTGCACCGTGTTCAAGGACGAGGTGCAGCTGCCATGGTGGGGGCTCCTCTTCGCCTGCGCCATCGCCTTCATCTTCACTCTCCCCATCAGTGTCATCACCGCCACCACAAACACGGTACCACTTAGTAACCTATAGCGAGTAGTGATTGACTCCAATCAATCATATCCAGTCGTCCAAATTCCAGTAATCATGTTGAATTGGCTGTGGTGCGTGTTTGCAGACACCGGGGCTGAACGTCATTACAGAGTACACCTTGGGGTTGATCATGCCGGGGAAGCCGATAGCCAACGTGTGCTTCAAGGTCTACGGCTACATGAGCATGAACCAGTCCGTCTCCTTCCTCAATGACTTCAAGCTTGGCCACTACATGAAGGTCCCGCCCAGATCCATGTTCCTAGTTCAGGTAACCATGACGAGTCTTGATTGCTATATGTCTCTTTGTTCATCTCTGCAGTTGATGTCTGATGAAACGAGAGTTATCTGTGTCTGAACAAAACATTGATCCCTTCAGTTGATCGGGACGGTTGTGGCGGGGACGGTGAACACGATCGTGGCGTGGTGGCTGCTGACCACGGTGCCGCACATCTGCGAGAAGGCCCTCCTCCCGGTGGGCAGCCCGTGGACGTGCCCCGGCGACCACGTCTTCTTCGACGCGTCCGTGATCTGGGGCCTGGTGGGCCCGCGCCGCATCTTCGGCCCGCTGGGATACTACAACGCGCTCAACTGGTGCTTCCTCGGCGGCCTGGTCTGCCCGGTGTTCGTCTGGCTCCTGGCCAGGGCGCTGCCGGCGCACGCCTGGTGGATCAGCCTCGTCAACCTGCCGGTGGTCCTGGGCGCCACGGCCAACATGCCGCCGGCGTCGACGCTCAACTACACGGCGTGGTGCTTCGTCGGCACCGTGTTCAACTTCTTCGTCTTCAGGTACCGCAAGGGGTGGTGGAAGCGCTACAACTACGTGCTGTCGGCGGCCATGGACGCCGGCGTGGCCATCATGGGGGTGGTCATCTACTTCGCGCTGTCGGGGCACCCGCTCGACTGGTGGGGATCCAGAGGCGAGCACTGCGACCTCGCCACCTGCCCCACGGCCAGGGGCGTGGAGGTGGACGGATGCCCTGTCCTCTGAAGACCAAACACCCAAGAAGCACCTGTCTGTCTATGAGGTAGATCAGGTGTACAAATTATACTACAGATATAGTATGTTGCTGTAGTGATTGCTAGTGCCATTTTTTTAGATAATGGATAATTAAATCCGAAGATGTACACAGCCAAATATTACAGAGTTCAAACAAATGTCAAAAAGAGCAGACATGTAGCAACGGGCAACATGCACCCAACTAAGGTAAACGATAAAAATTATTGCATCCTCCATTGGCAATCTGTAGAGCAATGACTTCTAATTTCCTGCTCATAGCGATGAGGATGTCCTTAGCCTGCTCCTCACGCTGCAACTGGGCCCAGAAGCGTAACCAGTAAGCTCCCTGAAAATAACCTGCAAAATCGAATTAAACTTCGTCTTTTTGAATACTATATCATTCCTGCATTTCCAAATAGCCCAGCAAATGGCAGCGACACCAACCCAAATCAGTTGCTTAAAATCCTTATGTTGATTATTAAGCCAGTTGCCAAACATATGGTTAATAGATCTAGGTTGGTTCAAATTAGTAGCATAGAAAATAAACCTCCAAATCATCTTTGCTAAAGGGCAATCTATAAAGAGGTGCTGTATAGTTTCATTCATATTACAGCAGACACACTTCTGACTCCCTTTCCAATTTTTCTTTGCAAGGTTATCTTTTGTCAAAACGACACCCTTCTGAAGGAACCAAAGAAAAATTTTGATTTTTAGAGGTAATTTCCATTTCCAGATCTTCATATGCTGAAAAGGTGGATGGGTATCTATAGCATCAAGATACATCGACCGGACAGTAAAAAAACCATTTTTTGTCAGCAGCCATTTAAAATAATCTTTACCATCCACCAAAACAACATTAGAGACCCGAGCTACTAGGTGAAGCCATTGTCTTAGGTTATTGTCCACCAGAGACCGTCTAAAGGATATATTTAGGGGTCTAGAAGACATGACCTTAGAAACCGTTACCTGCCTATCTCGCGCTATATGATATAAGGCTGGGTATGTATCCTTGAGTGGCTTATCACCTATCCAGGTATCATCCCAAAATCTTGTGCTGGTTCCATCTTTAATAACGAAAGAACCTTTAGCAAGAACCTCATCTTTAATATGCATGAGGCCTCTCCAAAAGTGAGAGTCATTTGGTTTGGATGATACTTGCGTCAGGGTCTTGGTTCTCAAATATTTATTCCTTAGCAAAGATTGCCAGGTCCCATTGGTATTCAAGAGGTTAACTAACCATTTAGCCAAAAGGCATTTGTTTTGAAGCTGTAAATTCAAGATCCCAAGGCCACCCTGATCCTTGGGACGGCACAAGATGTCCCATCTAGCAAGCCTGTATTTGTGTTTTTTAGTAGAGCCTTGCCAGAAAAATCTTGATCTGAAATGATCGAGGTTTTTAAGAACTCCCTTAGGGATCTCAAAGAAGGACATCATGAACATTGGAAGACTACTTAGCACAGAGTTAAGCAGAACCAATCTCCCCCCATAGGATAGGTATTTTGCTTTCCAACACGAGAGCTTTTGCTGAAAGCGTTCTTCAACTTTACTCCATTCAGAATTTAGGAGTTGTCTATGGTGCATCGGGATACCTAAATACCTGAAAGGGTAAGCCCCCGAATTACATCCAAAGAGAGAAGTATAGAAAGGCTCCATCTCTTTGGCTGCACCATAGCAGAAGATTTCACTCTTGTGGAAATTAATCTTCAGTCCTGATAGCTGCTCAAAAGCACATAAAAGGAGCTTAAGATTTTTTGCTTGCTCAAGGTCATGGTCTAGAAAGATAATGGTGTCGTCTGCATATTGTAAAATAGACAGACCATCATCGACTAGATGGGGTATAACCCCTCTTATTTGTCCATCCGCTTTCGCTCTATTAATAAGTAGAGCTAGCATATCAGCGACAATGTTAAATAAGATGGGTGACATAGGATCACCTTGTCTGAGCCCCCGTTTCGTTTGGAAGTATGGGCCAATGTCATCATTAACTTTGATTCCCACACTCCCTCCCGTAACCATGTTTTGAATCCATCTGCACCACTTAGGTGAGAAACCTTTCATGCGTAAAGTTTGTTGGAGAAAGGACCACTTAACTTTATCATAGGCCTTTTCAAAGTCGATCTTAAAAATAACTCCATTAGCTTTTTTGGTATGAAGTTCATGGATGGTCTCGTGTAGAATAACGACACCCTCCATAATATTTCTACCAGGCATGAAGGCAGTTTGTGTTGGGCTCACCACGGTCTTTGCCACTTTATTCAGCCTGTTAGTTCCAACTTTTGTAAAAATCTTGAAACTAACGTTAAGGACACAAATGGGTCTATATTGCTGAATCTTAGTGGCGTTCTCAATTTTTGGAATTAAAGTAATGATCCCAAAATTGAGGCTAAAGAGATCTAGAGTCTCCTTGTGGAACTCATGAAACAGAGCCAATAGGTCCTCTTTGATCACCCCCCAAAACACTTGATAGAATTCAGCCGGGAATCCATCTGGTCCAGGAGCCTTATTATGCTCCATTTGGAAGATTGCCTCTCTCACCTCATATTCAGTGAAGTCGGCAATGAGGATCTCATTTTCCTCAGGGGATACTTGTGGAATATCAAGAATCTGATCCTCCATCAAGGCGATTTCCGTCTGATCTGGGGTCCCAAACAGATTTTTATAATAATTAGTAATGTGGCTCTTGAGCTGGTTAACACTAACAACAACACCTTGGTCATCTTCAAGTCTATATATATGTTGTTTACGGTGTTTGCCATTGGCCACAAGGTGAAAAAACCTTGTATTAGCATCACCTTCCAAAAGTGTTTTGACTTTAGCCCTCTCATACCACTTAAGCTCTTCCTCCCTCAAAAGCGAGACTAAACGCTCTTTAAGATAGTGCTTTAAATTGATCTCCTGATCAGATAGCATATCATTTTCTGCCTTTTTATCAAGATTATGCAGAAGAGCTAGAAGAGTTTTTTTCTCTTTTTTATAAGACCCCGCGATATTAGACGCCCATCCTCTAAGATGTTGTCTCAACCTACGGATTTTGGATTGCCACCGCTCTAGTGGACAAGATCCAGAGTTTTCTGATCGCCAAATATTTGCAACCATATCATAAAAACCCTCCCTTAGGAGCCATCCCCTTTCAAATCTAAAAGGTCTGGTTCCGGACTGGTGAGTGGATGCACCTGTGGACACCACTAGTGGAGTATGATCTGAAATGTTCCGATCTCTTGCTTCGACCATGGTCATAGGGAAATGATTTTCCCATTCCGTACTAACTAAAACTCTATCAAGTTTTTCGTAAGTCGGATTATCCCCCGAACCCGCCCAGGTATATTGGCGGCCTGTCATAACAATTTCCCTAAGATCAAGGGACTCAATGACAACATTAAAAAGGGATGGCCATTTGTGATCAAAGTCTCCACTGCTTTTGTCCTCAGGCTTTCGCATAATATTAAAATCCCCACCAATGAGAAATGGTAGGTTCTCCTTTGAGCAGGTATTAGCGAGTTCGGCTAGAAAAGCACCTTTGTTTTGTAATTGGGCCGGTCCATAAATAGAATAAAGGACAAATTTGAAGTCAGTTGACTTGTATCTAAGGGTGAATTTCACATAGAAATCCCCCTCATCGATGGCACCAATATCAAACACACTAAGATCAACCCCTAGCAAGATCCCACCTGATCTACCATGGGGTGCCATAGCGTGCCAAAGAAAATCACGTCCAGCACATAAATTTTTGAGGACATGATCGGGAAAGGATTCACGACCAGTTTCAGAGAGAGCAATAAAATTAATTTGCTCCTCCTTAACTAGTTCAGCCAAAAATCTGTGTTTAGCCAAGTCTGCAAGACCTCTGCTATTCCAGAATACCCCTTTCATTTTATAATAATCTTTGAAGGGGTTTTTGGCTTTTTGGGAAGTTTGCCTTTTCTTGGATTCTTGGCATTATTATATTTTTTCTTATGACTGATAGGAGAGAGATCTATAATATGATCATTCTCTGCATCAAGCAAGCTCTCATTTAAATTTCCACAAGCGTGGTTGAGAACTTCCTCCAGTCTTTCTTCCCTTTCATCATCACTTATTAGATTAGTAGTGTTAACTTTAATATTTTTATTAGCACTCAGAACTAATCTATCTACCTCTAAGTTTTTAATAAGAACAACATCTGAGGTAGCTATGTTGATGCCTACCCTACCAAGGTTTGAAATAATGTGGGAATCCGAAAAGCTAGAAAAGGAATTACCTTCGAGGTTCTTTTTCTTTGCCAAACGTTCCGTCTTGAGTAGGGTATGTTCATCAGCCTTTCCCGCATTCCTGCTGCTTCGACGTAGTGTCTTAGGTGCGCCCACCTCAGGAGGAGTAGGAGTAGGCGCCACCAGCAGTGGTGCTGCCCTGGCATCCAGCACGGGCGCAGTGAGGTTGTCCACCTCACTCGGTGGCTCCCCCACAGCAAGGGGGACGGCCCCCTCAGCGGTGGCAGCGACGTTGTCCTCCGTAGCATCCGCGGCCACCTCCTCCATGCCTGCAGTGGGGAGGGAATCATCCCCTCCAGCTGCTGCAGCATGGGCCGCCCCTTCAAGGGGGAGCGCCCCCTCCAAAGCGGCTGCGGTCGTCTCCCCCGCGGCGTCCGTCTCCCCCTCTCCGGCGTGGAGGGGAACTGTAGCCGCAGCAGGGTCCCCAGCGGCGAGCTGCAGGGTTGGCCCCACCGGAGCCCCTGCATCCTGTGCCGAAGAAAGAAGAGGGGTGGGCGCAAGGCCCCCCTCCTCCTGAACGGGGTGCGCCTCCGGGTAGAAGAAGAACGGGGTTCCACCCACTGAAGCAAAGGCACAAGAGTTCCCAGGGTCCTGTTCAAACTCATCAGAGAAAAAAGGGTGAGGGTTAATAGGAGGTGTCACCATGGCATTGTACATCCTCCGCTCTTCATCAGTCAACGGGCTGTAGTGTTTCCAACCCACTGAATCCTTCTCTAACATGACCTTGATGCTAATCTCATCAAAAAGCTGCTCACATGCCATATCCAGTGCCTCTTGGATCATAGTAGCCTGCCTGTGAGGTTGCCCGCTCTGGGATGCAGAAGGCTGGGAGTTTGCAAAAGTAGACCCCTTGTCACCACCCTGTGGGTTTGGAGAGGGGTTAGCATCCCCCATTTTCCTATCCCCATCCGCATCATTACCTTTATCATCATCCGTGAGCAGGTCCTCATCTTCGTCCTGGTCTGCAACTTTTTTCACCTCCTCATCGGGCTTGAAAAAAAGGCGGTACATGCATCCCTTCACACAAACATCAGCGAATTTTGGTATTTTTTTGATGTCCAAAACCGCTACAAGGATTCGTACCTCCCCAGTACGCCGTAGGTGGTAAACATCCACTTTCTGAGTAGCCCCGATCATAGTTCCAACAGCCCACAGTGGAAGGAAAGAGCGAAGCGCTCGCGGTACCTTGGTGACAGTCACCCAAACCTGATCCAGGACTTTTATTGGCTGAACATCATCAACATATTCTTCAATCGAAAAAGTACCTTCCTTATTTTTTGTCGTGATTGTTCCAACAGCAACCATACGGGTCAGCTCCTCCTTGCTAGGAAAGGGCACAATAAAACACTTATGCCCCTCTTCTTGCGCTTCCCATCGCCAAGGGACCGGAACGATCCGTGCTAGCATAGCCAATAGCAGCTGTTTGGAGACATCACCAGACTCCACTTTGATGAGGGCGGCGGCGGGAGAGAAATCTGTTGAGACTATGTCATGCTCATTTGCTGCTTGAATATGGAAAACCCTCCATTGTCATCCGAGGCGGCACAGTACGCGATAGACGGCTTCGGGCCACGGAGAAGGGGACACTGGTTGGTGTAATGATCATCTGTGCAAATAACGCACTCCGCAGTGCGTTTGCGCTTCCCTTTGGCGCCAACAGCTGCCGCAACTTCCGTCGTTGCATCGACGTCAAGGACGTTGGGGGTGGCAGCGTCCTCGCCGCGCCCCCGACGTGGCTGTTCCTGTTCACCGGCACCAGCACCCTGCGTCCCGCCACCACCAGCGTTGTCACGGTCACCGCGACCACGACCACGGCCAGGCCCGGCGCCTCGCGCGGTCGCGCCGCGGTCGCTCGTCGTCTTGCGGTCTCCGTCGCCCTGTTGAGCGGGCAGGGCAGTCGCCCCACGGCCACGCGGCGCCAGACCCCCGCGACCACGCGCTTGGTCGCCTTGGTCGCCGGCGGCCCGCGGCTGGGCGGCAGCAGGAGGGCCGCGACCTCCCTGAGGGCCGCGACCTCCCTGTCCCCGGCGGCGGAACGAGCGCCCCCTCCCCGCCATCAGAGCGTCGCGGTAGGGCGTGGGGGAGAGGAGGTGCTGCGGCACAGTGGCGTTGACGAGGCGTCGACGGCGGCCGGAAGGCGAAGAAGGACCTGGCGGCGGCGGACGCGTTGATAGGGTGGAAACCGGCCCTTTCTCCGGGTCATGCGCGGTTGGAAGGGTGAAAGCCCGTTTCTGCTGGGCCGGGTATGGATCGCGAAAAATCCGGATGTCCAAAAATTGAACGGGCGCAATAACCGGATCGTGGATCTCGTCCTCCGCTGCGGCGGCACCCTGCTCTCCCGTTGCCAGGAACGCCGGCGGGAGGAAATCCCCAAGGGTCGCCACCGGCGAAACCCTTGCGGGTGGCAAAGGGCCCTTCCACACCGATCTCCATGGCGGCTTTGCACGGCGCAGCGGCGTAGACGGAGAACTCGCCGGCCGCTGCCCAGTTGGGGGCGGCGCAATCACGGCTGGAGCCGTTGGCGGCGGCGCCGGCGATGATGACACCGTTGGGCGGTGCGCCTCTGCGTCGCCGAGGTCCTCACACTCCGAATCGGAGTCGGACTCCCAGAATCGCCCGGAAGAAGGACGAAGAACGGCGGCCGAGGTGAGCATCTCCGCCATTGTCACTTCGGATCATGCGATGGTGGATGAATGTCCCTCGCCGTGATGCTGCGAAGCTTGGCTCGAATTGAAGGTGCGATGGTCACCGGCATGTCCCATCGGCAAGGGGCGCGGCGATGAGCACGACGGCTGAAAGCCGACCGGCCAGGAGTGCCGCGGCGAGGAGAACCGCGGCGGCGATGAGCCCGGCGGCGAGACGCTCGGCGGCGAGGAGGCCCGCGGCCAGGATCACCGCGGCGTGGAGTACAAATTATACTACAGATATAGTATGTTGCTGTAGTGATTGCTAGTGCCATGGTATTTGTACATAAAGATTGTGAAATGGGTTTAGTGGGAAAGCGCTCTTTCCGGATGGGCTTGCATTTGTCGTCCAATTCAGATTTTACTTGGAGCCATGCCATGTTACAACTGATCCTTATCCGAGTACGTGCCTAAGTTGCAGTTCTGAACTTTTCTGTTTTGTGGCTGGGCTATGTATAAGAAATCACACTTGACACAGATTTGCCCTAGTATGGTTCGGTTGCAGGAAAACAGAAAATATACTATTTGCCATAGATCAATGCTTATATTGTAATATACTTATTCGAGAACGTGCACATCTTTACCACATGATTCAGTGCTGCATAAAAGAACTGAATTGTCATATAATTCAGTTGCTAAAAGACGCAACTAAATAATAACTTGGCACATGCATATACGCTTAACAGATCCTGGAGCTGTGGAGCATCATCTCAGATCCTAATTCCCAGCTGAAATGCCAAGAGTTGTAGTATTCCGAATTATAAACGATGTTCCTGGACAAACAAACCAAGCAATTCTGTAATTCCATGTTCCATATAATTTATCACTAGAAGTCTAATAGTTTGAAAACGAATTGTAATGGCAACACAAACACATACAAATCGTGGCACCCATTCTCTTATTTAAGAAGAAGATAGCCAATGACCCTCACAAGTACAATAGACGGGCCTCTTTGGTAGAGCTCCACCTGATTGTGATTCTCTATGGGAGCTGATTCTCTGAGAGAAGTGATTCTGCGACTGAAAGTGATTCTCTTTGATTCTCTAGCAAAATTTCTCAAAATCAGGATGGAGAATCACTTCACAGAATCAGAAGAAGCTACTTTTTTTTAGCTCCCAGCCCCTTAGTTCATTTTAGAGAATCACTTCACAGAATCAGCTGAGAATCATTTCTCTCTGAAAAAACTGTTTGGCAGAGCTCCTGCTTGACTAGGGTCAAGATCAGGGGTACCCGATCAAGCCCTTAATCTACGTCATAACAATAATCCACCCTTCAAAAACAAAAGCCGAAGACCCGGATCAAGTGGATCTCCCATGTCCGAGGAGTACCCGATTCGCCCGGGGAGTCTCCGTCGCCGAGGAGTCTCCGATTCGCCCGGGGAGTCTCCGTCGCCGAGGAGTCTCCGACTCGCTCGATTAGTCCTCTCGGCTCCGTCCGGCTTTTGCCCATCCCTGGCCGTACCCGCTCAGTACCTGCCATGTCAGAGTAGGATGGGCATCCGTCCTTCGCCACGGCAGCCACAGGAGCACCCGTCTCATCCGAACAGGAACACTACAGTCCTGGAGAGGTACGCATGCAGGACACCTGGGACCCAAGGACGACACCTGGAGCCCGAGGACGACACCTGGAGCCCGAGGAGGACACCTGGAGTTCCCGAAGGCGCAGAACAAGTCAACCACGACCCAAAAGCTACTCGGAGACGCACCCGAGAAGCCCCTACACCAACCACCCGGGCATGTACGATCCCGGGTCAAGCGGAGAGCCCACCCCGTCAACACCTACTCCGCGTACGGCTCGGGATGCAGGACGGGGTTAAAGGTCTCGGGGCAGTAACTCTTGTTGTAATTTCCACTTTTTACCTCCCCTCATCCTTCTCCCCTTGAGACTATAAAAGGGGATAAAGGGGCATCAGTGAGAGGGGGACGAACAGCTGAAAAACCCACAGCACACTCACTCGCACCACAACACCACACAGGGACTTGGGACCGTCTCCCTCTCCCGACTAGTTTGTACCCCCTACTACAGACTTGGACTCAAGAACACTGGCTCTCACTGGACGTAGGGTGTTACTCTCCGGAGGCCCGAACCAGTATAATCTCCTGTGTCTCTTGAGCCACCATCCGGTGCCCTGACACGCGATCGTAGAAATATTACTTGCCGGCGGTAGAGAACCCCGACAGTTGGCGCGCTAGGTAGGGGCCTTTTCGCGTGTCGCTTCGCTTCACCAGGGTCCGGATGGCCCACGGCGGCGCCTCGCCGGTGCCGGGCGCTCACCTGCGTTTTGGCTCCCTCGACTTCGTCTTCAGCAAGTCGGTGGAGCCCATCATCGGGGCTACCTTCGCGCGCCCCAAGCCCGCCTGCGACGACGGCAGCAAAGCGATCCACGACAGGGAGCCCAAGCCTCCCCGGGCCGCCACGGGTGCCACCGCCTACGTCCTCGACCTGCTTGGTCAGGATCTGGTGACCGCCCTTGGACGGAGTCCGACCCAGGAGCGCTTTCGCAACATCTCCTACATGCTCACCAACCTCGCCCTCCAAGTTGGAGGGGAAGAGCAGCTCCCCTGGGACGAGTTCATCGACTGCTACAACGCCATGTACCCGGAGGGACAGCCGGGCCTGCCACGCGATCCGGCGATCGCCTCGACACCGACGGAGCCCAAGGTCTGCACCGCACCGACCGACAAAGGCGCGACGGGCGAGCAGAACCCAGACACGCAGGCGAGGCAGACTCCACCGACGACCCACGACCCCTCCCGGGAGTGCTTCATGTGCCACACCCCCGACGGGGAAGTGCGGACTGCTAGCAGCTCGACGAAGGACGGCTCCCGCCGAACACCACCCCCGAACGGCCCCGCGGGCGATGCCCGGCGGGTCAGGCTACAGGAGCTCGACGAGGCGCAGCGTCAACTCGAGGCCGAACGTCAGCAACTCCACCATAAGCTCGGGAGAAACGTGGACGGAGGAGCCGCCCGCGCGCGGGCACGCGACGTGCAACAGCGCATAATCAACGACGGCAACAACGCCAACAACGTGCCGATCTTCGGACGGGCGTTCCAGAACCTAGCGGCGGCTGCCGTTCTGCTCCGCGGGCACCCTGAACCGGCGACCCCTGAAGATCGGAGGCTCCATCAGCAGCTCCGCGTGCTCCTGGAGACTGCCGCGGTTTAGCAAGCGGAAAGTTCCGCCTCACGCCAGCGGGCTCCCAGGGAACCCGACCGGGAGCACTCTGTACATCATCACGGGGCCGTGGCGGACAGAGACGCCAGGTGATGGGACGAGCACCAAGAGCACCGCCCACGCCGAGCTTACAATAGGCGGCGCGGAGGCCGCTATGACAGCGGCGAAGACCGAAGTAGGAGTGCATCTCCTGACCCCAGGGGGCCGCGCGCTTTTGGTCCTCGTGTCCTCGGCGCTCAGGTCCCTCCGCGCTTCCGAGCTCCCACAACGGTGCCCAAGTATGACGGGGACACAAATCCCAGCGTCTGGCTGGAGGACTACCGGCTCGCGTGCCACGCGAGCGGAGCACAGGACGACTACTTCATCATCAAAAGTCTCCCCCTCTACCTCGCCGACTCAGCGCGAACGTGGCTGGAACACCTCCCTGCAGGCAGGATCAACAGCTAGGCACAGTTGCACCACTACAAGGTTTTGCGTATAATGCAACGCCGGAAAAGTGTTGCAAAATGCCCAAAATGGTTGCAATAGACACAATGACAACGGAATTTTAGCGTTGCGAGGCGTTGCCAATGCAAACGTAGTCCAAAGTTTGCACCACGGTTTATTTTTGGTGTTGCCATTGTGTTTCCCCTATTGCAACACCAAGAATCTTTTTGCAACCCAAAAGTAGCGTTGCAAGTCTTCGTATCAGCAACCACCGTGGGTGTTGCAATCGTAACTATTGCAACGCGCCAGGCATTGGAAGAGCTATCTGTTACCACATAAAGAAAATGTAGCAATAGTGGCAGTGGCAACGATACTGGATGTTGCAGCAGACCCTATTGCTACGTGTTTATAGCATTGCAAAATATATCCCCTATTGCAACGTTACTCTTATGGTTGCTATAGGAGGGACCCTTTATTGCCACGTTAAACATTTTGGTTGCCATAGATGAACTCTCTATTACCACGCTACTACAGTGGTTGCTATATGTGACACCTCTATTGCCACTACAGAAACTTGGTTGCTAGAGGCTTCTTCCCTATTGCAACACTAAATATTGTGGTTGCTATATGATATCCCTCTATTGCCACAAGCAATACATGTGGTTGCTATACTTAGGCATGTTGCCACGCTTACTGCTGCATTGCTACAATTTAGAGACCCTATTGCCACGCCTTATGTTTCTTTGCATGTGGTTTTGCCACACGGGTTTTTTGTTGCTATAGCATATAATTGCAACGCCATGCTTATGCCACGATAGTGCATATTACAACGATCCCTTTGGTAGCTTCAAACAATGATTTCAAATTAAACAATATATGATCAATGAAACATTTAGACATCCATTAAACCAAAATACAATTTATTTGTGCACATCTGTAAAGAAACCATCCAATGTATCTGACACAGCATCTAGTCCAAACACACGCACAAGTGCAACAAATAATGGTGTCCAACACGCTTAACTATTTTGAAAACATCAAAATCTAATGAGCTATGCAGCACTGAAGCCAAGGTTGCCTTCATGTTGATCATCCCATGAGTCATGCGCTCCACTCAAACCTCAGCATCATGCTCCTGAAAAGGATCATTAACATTAGTACAAATATACATCAATTGAATCCACATTTATGTCAAGCAAAAACATGTCGCAGATTTGCATATTTATTAAAAAGTGATATTACTCATTGAAAGATCATATTATCATGCATGCCAAATCAAGTCCTAAGCACACGTGCAGCAAGCAGAACCAAGAATGGCTGCAAATGGAGAATATCACATAGATCTAGAGTTCTAATGATAGAAAAAAACATACGCCAATGGAAAATATATCAAAAAAAGAATACCATCAGTATGATTTTGTGAACCAAAATTGAGTGAAAGTGTGCCTAAGACAAGGAAGAACCAAGTATGGTCAGAGAACACTTCCTCCAGCAGTCAACTTTGATTGACGATAACTCAAAAACTACTGGGCGAAAAAAGGTCATTAAACTCTCCAAAGAACTATAACTAAATTATGCACAACTTTTTCACCTATTGTCCAGAGAAAAACGGCCACTAAGATGGTCCAAATTTTTTGATTCATCTAAAACTGTACTGCAACATTAGGAAACTATGGTCAGCAACAACTATTTATAGCTACTAAAATACTTGGGCTAAAAACCTGATTGTTGATCCAAATGAAAGATATTTAAGTTCCATACAACAATATGAATTTTCCTATAATTTACATGGCCCATGAGAAGCGTGATTCATTGAATCAACATAATATGTCAGTCTAAAATTTTCAAAATGTGTCAAAAAGGACTATATTTATGAATATTCATAGGTATTGGAGTTTCAAAAAAATCACCTGTGTATCGGCAGCTTGTTGATTTCTTTTCAATATTGATCGTTTCTTAGCCGCATTATCCTTCAATGCTTTTGCAGTAGTAAAAACAACAGCCGTATTCCCTCCTTTGTTTTGAGCTGCCTGTGACTTAGTTGCAGCAGAGCTTCTAGTTGTGCGTATAGAAATAGTAGTAGTAGCAGCAGCAGCAGCTGGTGTTTGTGGTGGTGGGACGCTGTTTTGGTTACCCTGTGAATCAATTGTTCGAGGGAACAATTAGACCCTAGACTATGGACTATCACAAGATATCATTACACAGCTTCAACTATCAAAGTACCTGTTCATGTGAAATATCTTGACTCTCTGTAGTTGTTACATTTGCTTCAACCATGTTTGTTGCAGCAGCCACCTCTGCAATTTGTTGCCCATCATTGTTCACCTGGATTTAAAATTTTGTCATAAAAATCATTAGTGGACTATGAATCTGAAATAAAGGATGTGTACACAAAAAGAACACATATACAACATGTAACAAATGAAGTGCTACCAGCATGGTTTGTAGCCAACTACCTAAGCACATGATTTCAGTTGAATAAACTATAAAAATATAAACTCATTAACTAAATGTTTTGGTCAAGTTAAGAATTGACATTACTATTACCTGTTTAAATGATCCTTGCACTTGTGCTGCTTGTATCATTGACATAAATTCTTGCCTAAGTGCAGCCTCCCTAGCCTTCATCATTTCTTCCATCTGACGCTTATGTTGTTCCCTTTCAGCTTCCAATTGAGCCCTATGTTGTTCCCTTTCAGCTTCCCTTTCAACCTCTTGAGTTTCTAGTTTTTCATTGAGCTTCGAGAACGCTTCGGCCAATGACGCATCCTGACGGACTTGCATTTGGTAGTCCTCAGATAGTAGGTGTCTTCTAGTTGGGTACTTTGCCATGTATCCATTACCAAGGATCTTGGATGATTTGGATTTTCTTGTTACCTTGTAGGCTGTTTGGAAAATCTGGTTCTGCTGCACATCTGAGATGATGTTTCCATCTCCATTTGTTTCCCTCTCCAAAATTTTTCCGCTTGCATAATCCTAACAAAAAGAGGACAGTTAAAGTAGTCAATTGAAAAAAGAAATTGCAGGCATTTAATCTGCATCTTAATAAAGTTTGTGCAAACTGTTATATACTCACATAGACATCCTTGGATTCTTGGCTTGTCCATTCCCCATTCTTAGAGTGCGTCATCGCAAAAAGGTCGATGTCATTTGGCTCATCACCAGTTAATGGGTCCCTCTAGTTTAGCAAGAATGTAATAAATTAGCTAGCTATATTTCATCATGTAGATCAAGCATGTAAACGTGTGCTACTGAAGATATTACCTTCTCATAGCTAAGCTGAGAAAAAGACTTTGATCCTGTCAGAGAGTTTATCTTTCGATTCTGCCGACACTCAGAATTCTTGCTACTAATCCTCTGTGCACAAGGAGTTGGTTTAAAAACAAATAGTGCAGTGCTTGAAACAAATCCTTTATTTCAGCAAGTGCAGTTGGCAAGAATAAAGTAAATGTCATCGAACCTGAAAGTCTTCTGTGCCAAAATATGACACCAGATAGTGCCATTCAATAATGTCCAAATCTTCTGGCTTATGTCTCATTCTCTCATCATAGGTGTTGTACGCCCTGTACGTTGCACTAAATGTTGATCTCCATCCTTTGTATCGCTCATTAGCGATGGTCAATATCTTTTGCTTGATATCTAGGGTATCCTCAATGTCCCACTTATTCTGTTCAATAGTAAACAAAAATGCTAGGTAACTTATTTAATTATTTGGCGATAACAATTTGTACGCAACGGAAAACCCTGTGAAGCTTACCATCATATCAGTTACCAGTGAGTCTTTCACATCTTGGTGGATATCTCTCCATGTTCTCACTCCAATGAGTGGTGCTTTTCTCCTTGTAAACCATACTATTTCATCAGTAAATGTGCGTGTGTTCTCACCTACAGCTCCTCCAAGTCTAGAGAATCCAACTTTAAGTTTCTGATTGCCCTGTTTCGCTCTCTTGGTGCTTGCTGCCAATCCTTTCAGGGTACCTCGTGCCTTCCTCTTTTGGGAGTTTTGTCCATCTAAACAATACACAATGGAAGAGATTAAGAAATCATTTATATATGGAAAACTGAACTGTACCTCATAGTTATATCACAATTACCATTACTTACCATTTCCCTGCGTCTTCTGACGCCGAGCATGAGATGGTCGTTGCAGAGGTGGTGCTGGGTTGCTATCCTGACTTGAATTTATTAAATCTTGATGAGGCATAGGGTTGTCATATGCACCTACATCCAATATGTGTAAGCTATAAACATTTGCGAACAACTGATAACGATTGAGTTGACATTTTGTGAAATGTGTTATATTACTAATATCGTCAAGTCGTCCCTCCATCCTTAACCATTCTTTGTAACTCTTGATTGTGTCCTCCCTGTATATATCTTTAAATTCTGGGAAAACCATAATGATATTAGTGATGTATGGCCATAGCAGTATAATATAATATAATTATTTACAATAGGGCAACCAACATAACTTACCTGCTCCCTTGTTCTGTCTATGCATATTCTCTAGCCATTGCTTGTACTCATCAATTGACTCATCTGTGGAGTCTTCACTAATTGCTCTCATTCTTGGTAATTTTATGGGTGTTATCTCCACATTTCGCTCTGTTATTTCATCCCTTGACAATACTAATCTAACCTCCCTCTCATCCACATTACATGCTACCATTGCATTTGCATCATCATCAAATTCTATCTCCCTCAGTGTTGCTGCAGCAGCACCACTTCTACTTTTATAGTACAGGTAGTCCCTAGCACCATAACCCAAACTTGATTTCATTGTTATTAAATTACCGAACGTGATCTCATCCCTGTCTATTTTATAATTAGCAAATTCTTGCCCCCCTTCTGCCCCCCTGCAAGTGAAAGAGAGAGTCCATCTTTGTTCCGAACTGCCACAGAACAAATGAGACACATAAGCATAGGTGATGAAACAATTATATGTAAAGAAAGCATTAATGGTAATGGCATATGCACTGTCATATGCCAAAATGCCTTTAGCCCAGGAAATCATGACATGAAAGTTGGTCATCCAGTTTTCGACAAAGTACCTCCATTGAATCTAAGTGGTTTCAGTCCTTGGAGATCTGAACTAAACAGTAGGCTTTTGAGTGCTTATTTTGTTATGCAGTTCAGTGAAATTTACAATGAGTTATGGGCTGATGCTTTACTGTGGAGGCATGCACTTGTGGCTTGCTGTTTTTTGTGGTGGCTGTAAACTCAAGTAAATCGATAATGTGCTCACTTTGGTTGGCATATAGTTTTAGTACTAACAAGAGATGTTTCAGCCTATTGCAAGAAGGCAATATATATATCAGTTTTAGTACTAACAAGAGATGCTACCAACAAGCATTCAGGACATCACGTCTTCTAGTACCTAGACTAGTATCAGTGAAGTTTTTCAATTGTCAAGGTAACAGGTAGAAACATCTCATGGACATAGCAATTGGTTTAGTATTGCATTCAGGAAGAAGACCCAAGACAAGAGAATGGCTATACATGACCCTGCACCAGCAAGATTTGTTTCAGAGCCAAATCACATGGTGTATCAGTTACCTATCTTGGTTCTGAGAGCAACGCAGGCGGTTGTCTCGTTCTTGGCTACCGTGTTCTTCACCTCCATCTTCATCTGGTGTCGCCGTCGTCGCCCTGGAAGAAGAGGTCCTGAACAGCGACATCGTCACCGTGGGTCGTCGTCTTGCCGAAGTGGAGGCAGGTGCGCGCAGGGGCGCAGGTGGAGGCGACTCAGTTGTAGGTGTCACCGCCACTGGACCTGTGCGCATGGACGATGACAACGTAGGTGTCCCCGCTCTCGCCGGCGCCGCCATCTTCTTCACCTTGATCCTCGCCCCTGCCTGCACCCCCTCCAAATATGTGCAGCGGAGGAGGAGCAGGGCACCACGCGTGGCAAGTCCTGCAGAGGAGCAGGGATGGCCCGGTCCGGTCGCTGCGGAGGAGTGGAGGCGTCGTAGGCGGCCGCTTGTGGCGATGTGGAGCGAGACCGTGGTGGCGGACTCCGGCGGGCGGCGGCACACTCGTGCAGTCAGACGTGGAAGCGGAGGATTCGACGCCCAAAACGAAAACCCTAACTGGCGGCGGCTGTTCTATTCTCCCACCGTGAATTAGTTTTAGGCCTGAGAGATAAGCCGCCTACTGTTTCGCTGATTAAGGCTGCTCCGTGGAAAATGGATCTGAGGTTCTGAGCGCTATAGCTTTCCATTTGTGTCCATAACGATGGAGATTTTTGCTGCTGGGTAATCGCATGCCCTTTTGCATCAATGTCCATGCATGTTTACGTGATTCTGAACTTTTCTTGACTTCAAATAGCTACTGATCTTTCTTTTGTGATACATAAATTACATATCCAAATTCCATGCTCGTTCCATGTACATGAGGTTCGTAAGGTTATCACAAGCGCAATCTTATTTATATGTGGCAAATTCATCACTGCATTTGGTGTCAAGATTTTGTTATGGACGATAGGTGCCAATTGAAAAAACTGATGCCCATCTAGCATCACAGGCAGGGGATCTCATACTGATAGTCCGGCCGGCCGGTTCGTATTGGAATTAGAATTCAGAACGAAAATCACTCGGGAGTTCGTTGACATCTCTAGCATGGGCGAGCCGTTGGATCAATAGATTTGAATCAAATATTTTGAATTTTTCAATTTAAGATTAACAATTTTGTAATTTGTAAACTTTAAAAAACAACAAGTTCATAGTGGCTGTGTTTAGATGGAGGGTGAAATTTTTTTCACCCTCCTTTGACCACTAATTAGGGGTATTAAATAAAGTCAGTTTACAAAACTACCTCCACAACCCCCTGGTAAATTCGCGAGACGAATCTAATGAGGCCTTTGACCGCACGATTAGAGGATGATTACTGTAGCATTACTGTAGCAAATTATGGATTAATTAGACTCATTAGATTCGTCTCGAAAAGTTACGCTCATCCATGAAGAGGTTTTGCAAATAGACTTCATTTAGTACTCCATGCAAGAAAGATTCCTTTTTGTAAAATTTGTTGGAGCTCCATCTAACTGTGGCCAGTAGTACATTTTGTAGTTTGTATTTGAAGATTTAAATTTTTGCAATAGTAATAGGAGTAGGAGCATGAGTAAATGAACATCGGAGACGCGGGTTAACTCAAATTGGTGACGCGAAAAGTTCGCATCACTATTTTTACGTCACCGATGTGGATGACATAGGTGACGCGGAATTTTCGCGTCATCGATTAGCGCTCATCGGAGACGCGGCTCACTTAAGTCGTGTCTCTGTCCAACCGAAAGGGTCAGGCACTCAAACGGTAAGATCGTATCCGAATCCGAGCATTCAATATCCATACTAATTTTGACTGTATTAGTATCCGAATATTCAAAGTTGGATTTCTAAGATCCAAATATGATGAATATCAATATTCGACACATCATATACTGTTCATATCCAAATTCGATCCAAGAATCCAATCCGAGAAAGATTCCCTCCATGAATTCATCAGAGTACATGACATAGCTTGATGTTCATCTCACATAGGTGTAGGTTCTTGATTAGTGGCCAACACCACAAAATCCTGTGTACATACAAGTGGTAGCTATCAATTTTGTGTGGTAGTGCTTATAGCAAATAAGTGAAATCAGTGCTTGTAGTGTACGTACAATAGCCCCAAAATAACAATAAAAATGTGATGCAAAAACCATTTGTAAATTTTGCGACAGGCTTATGGACCCTAATTATGCTGTCAAGTCAAGTTTTAAAATTTTCTAACCAAATTTATAGATATTTTTGTAATTTGGAAAAAGAAGTTTGAATTGGTGGAAAAATGACCCGTTAGTGATAAAAATGTAAAAAAACAAACAAAAAATCGTCATAGGAAGGGATTGAACCAAGGACCTCATGACCACACCAATGCATGATTTACCACTACACCACTACTTTGTTTGTGTTGGCTAGCATCGTTCAAATGTTTCTATGTTCTTATGCGCAGTTAGGTACGTGTTAGATGGGCCCTCCTAGTGTTGTTCGGCGACCTCGCTCTCGCTTTCCATCTCACGCACGGGGCGGGCTGTAGAACGGCGTGAAACCCTCGTGGGTGCCGCCGTGGATTGTCGCCCAGCAGCACACGATTGCCCTTCTGTTCTTATTCTTTTTGCATCTTAATCGCTGCGTCCCACGCGTGCCCTAGCTCTCGTTGGCTCGCTGCCGCCGTCGTCGCGTCGAGGACGAGTGGCCAGGTCTGCTATTTCGCTGCTGGGGCACAACATCCGCGTGAAGCTCGGTCACCGGCCAAGTCGAATCCGTCGCAGTTCCTGCCGCTGCCTGCTGGTGAGCAGCCGTGCCTATCTGATCTCTTTCTTTCACGTTCTTGAGTCCTGACCTTGTGCTGCAGCCCCGACAGCCATCGGCCAGGCCGCTGCCGTCTCGTCTCGCAGCTGGAGCACGCCGTTCGCGTGAAGCTGAGGCACCAGCTACGTCGAAACCATCTGCACTTAATTCCGTCGATGCCTGCTGGTACGTGAGCAGCTCGCAGTTTTCTTTCTTTCTCGTTCTCGAGTCCTCACCACATGCTGCCGCCCCAACGGCCATCAGCCATGTCCTGCTGCCTGTATCAATTAATGTTCTTGGTCCTGCCCTTCACAGGCAAGATCACGGTTGCCGATCAAGGGAACTGTCATCAATCTCGTCCTACACGCTAGCCCTCCTCGTGTCAAGATCAGAGACAATCTAATCTTTTCCTACAGGTAAGAGGAAGACCAGGACAGAAGAATAAGTTAATTGCCGCTGTGATTAATTCCCTTGCCGCATTAGTTTATCCCTTAATTACTCTAGTGATGTCATGCATCCATCATGCTGAGCACCAATTCAGTTCTTTCACCTTCAGCACATGCACGTGAGCAATGCATGCATGTACGTGTAGTACAAATTGGTGCTGTGTCTGAAGCCTCCTATTAATAATCTGGACCCAGTTTTTCTTCAATAGCATACTTGCAACACATGAAAATTATGACTGAATGAATGTTGGTAAATGGTAACACATGGAAAATTTTACGCATCAGCACAAATAAACAAACAGTGGACATATGAAAGAAAATTTTATATTGCAAAATTACTCTCAACTACTGATAGATGAAACAAAGGAAAATTGTCCATAAGAAATATTACACAATCATCTTCTAACCAAAACTGGTCTGGAAAGTATATATTTGGGCAGCTTCTGAGCTTACTATGACAGTTGACAGATATTTATACTTAAGCCTTTCTGATGCATCAAGTTAACTGCATTCAATATGTTAACTAGCATATGTAAAGCTTCCTTACATACATGAATTGTTTATTTATTTTAAAATTTCAAGGATTTTTAATTTGTGTTTGTTTGATGTGATCATCATGCAGAATATACAATGTCAGGTGAAGGTCGAGGTTGGATGCGCTTGCCTCGTTCTTCAAGAGTGTGGCAGGAGAAACTCCGAGAATTTCTGGACATCAAATTTGGTGACTCATCAAGAGGTGGAACTGCTGTGTGTCCATGTCCTAGATGTGTATGCATGGCATATAAATCAAGGTCTGTGGTTCAGATTCATTTGCTCTCTAGAGGGTTTGATGAAAACTTTATCGATGAAAAAGGGCAAGATTCAGATGTGGTATTACAAGAAGAAGGACAACCAGCTGCTGTAGAAGTACACAATGAAACACCACCACCAGCAGATGTTGAAGTAGACAATGAAGTTGCACCACATGAAGTTGGAGTAGACAATAATGTAGATGATGCGGCAAGTGATGAACGTGGTGCCACAAATTTGATTAGATCCCTAATCCGAGGTGCTATACATGGAGAAATCAGAGACACCGATGAACAGCCGAATGAACATGCCAAGGTCTTCTTAAAGTTATTACAGGAGGCAGAAAAGGAATTATATCCAGGTTGCACTGATGCTACGAAGGTCTCTTTTATTGTGGAACTTTTTCAGGTTAAGTGCTTATATGGTATTACTAATAGAGCATTGGAGGGGGTACTTTATCTGTTCTCAAAGTTTCTCCCTGATGGCCACTGTGTCCCAAACACAATGGAGAAAGTGAAAAAGGTAGTTCGAGATCTAGGCTTGGACTATGTGAAGATAGATGTGTGTCCGAAGAATTGTGTGTTATTCTGGAAGGAAAATGAAAATCTAGATAAATGTCCCAAATGTGACGAGTCTAGGTGGTCAACGCCCGACGATGGTGCTGGTCATTCAACAAAGCGTGTCCCACGTAAAATCCTACGGTACTTTCCTCTTATTCCTCGGCTGCAAAGGTTATATATGAATGAGACCACATCATCACAAATGCGATGGCACAAGGGATTGGTGGATGATGGCAAAATGCGTCACCCTGATGACTCAAAGGCATGGAAGCATGTGGACAGGGAGTATGCTTGGTTTGGTGATGAAGCTCGTAATATTAGGCTGGGTCTTGCTTCTGATGGCTTTAACCCCTTTGGCATGCAAAACGTGACATACAGCACATGGCCTGTTATCCTAATCCCATACAATTTGCCTCCTTGGTTATTTGAGAAACAACCTTATTGGATGATGTCAATGTTGATACCTGGTCCAAATTCTCCCGGAATGAATATTGATGTGTATTTGAGGCCCCTCATTGATGAGCTAAAGAAGCTTTGGGTTGACGGTATTGAGACATGGGATGAGAAGGTAAAGAAGAATTTTAAACTGCATGCAATTCTCCTTTGGACAATTAATGATTTCCCAGCATATGCGATGCTTTCTGGTTGGAGCACAAAAGGCAAATTTGCATGTCCATACTGCCACAAGGATACAGATTATTTGTGGTTGAAATTTGGTGGCAAGCATTGCTACATGGGACATCGTCGTTTTTTGCCATCGGACCATCCATGGCGGATGAACAAGGTCAGTTTCAACAATGAGGTGGAAACCAGGGAGGCTCCAGTACCACTGTCTGGTGAACAGGTATTGGAACAGTATCAAACTTTTGATCAGGCGTGTTTTGGAAAGGATATAGGAAAAAAGAGGAAGCGTGACGAAGAAAATAGATGGCACAATTGGAGGAAGAAGAGTATTTTTTTTGAGCTCCCTTACTGGTCTTCTTTGCTCATAAGACATAATTTGGATGTCATGCACATTGAGAAAAACATATGTGAGAGCATTTTGGGTACTTTGCTTGAAATTGAAGGTAAATGTAAGGACAGCGAGAAGGCTCGGCTGGACATGGAACACCTAGGGATAAGGCAAGATCAACATCCTGTGATTGATGGTGATAATTATTCCTTGCCAGCGGCATTGTACTTTTTAGATAAGGAGGACAAGAAAATGTTATGCAAATTTCTACAGGAAACGAAGATGCCTGATGGGTTTAGTTCCAACATAAGGAGATGTGTTGACGCAAATTCATGTAAGGTGTCTGGTCTCAAAACTCATGACTACCATATTATTCTACAAAAATTGTTACCTTTGGTAGTTAGAAAGATTTTGCCAGAAGATGTTGTCATACCAATTATTCAGCTTAGTAGGTTCTTCAGTGCACTTTGTTCGAAGGAGCTGGTGGAAGAAGATCTTGACAACCTTAGCAGATCAATTGTACAGACGTTGTGTCGCCTTGAGATGTTATTTCCTCCTGCGTTTTTTGATATCATGATTCATTTACCGGTCCATCTAGCGGAGGAGGCTAAACTTGGAGGGCCCGTGTGTTATAGATGGATGTATCCAGTTGAGAGGTATCTACGTACTGTCAAAAACTATGTGAGGAACAAGGCGCACCCAGAGGGTTCAATAGCCGAGGCATATATAGTTGAGGAGTGCCTTACATTTTGCTCTAGGTTCTTCGATGTCGACACCAAGCTGAATCGCGCAAATCGTCATGAAAGTGCAGTTGTAAATGAGGCGCCATGTGGTCTGAGCATATTTGGTCAATTGGATTACAAGAGGAGAGGACAGAGTATTGAGATACTGCTAGAAGATGAGGTTCGAAAGATGAGACACTACATAATTAATAACTGTGATGAAGCGATACCATGGGTTGAGTAAGTTGCAATATACTGTCATTAATTATTCTATTCCTAATTTATGGCCTCAACTAATTGGCTATTTCCATGCAGGGAGCATATGGAAGAACTAAAAAAAATTAGTATGAGGAATCTTAATAAACGACACGAGGAGAACTTTGTAAGGTGGTTCGAAGACAAGGTTAGTATTTGTTTTATTTCCAAACTGAAATTTCAGATTCCCATACCGAATTTTCAGATTACCAAACTGAATTTTTTTTATTCCCAAACTGAATTTTCAGAGACATTTGTTTTCAAACTGAATTTTCAGATTACCAAACTATATAAGAAAGGGGAGGCAAGTGAACTGATGTATGCCCTTGCCCAAGGACCCGACCTTCGAGCTCGTGTGTTCAATAGATGCCACATCAATAATTGGCTATTTCGTACGACTGCAATTGAGAAAAATCTTGTCACACAAAACAGTGGTGTGGTTGTGAGGGGTGATGCTACAACTGGCAACATGAACTGGTATGGAGTGATAAGAAGAATTATCTCGCTCGAATTCCCTACACAAAAAGAAGTGCTACTATTTCAATGTGATTGGTATGATGTGCCGGCTACCGGTACCAACAGAAGTAGAGGATACGTTAAGGATAAGTATGGTATTATTGATATTGATACTTCCAGGTTTCGATATTCAAATGAGCCTTACATTCTGGCGATACAGGCGGAACCGGTGTTTTTTGTCAATCTTGTCAACAAGCCAGGATGGTCTAGTGTTGTTGGAGTGAGTCCAAGAAATTTGTTTGCTATGCCAGAATCAGAAAATGAAGTTGATATCGATGCTAATCAACTTGATGTGGGAATCCAAGACATGAATTTAATAGCGCCAATTGACAATGTATCGAATTGGAGAAGACCAGACAAGGAAGGCACTACAGGTGCAGCCTCTTTTATTGAAAAGGTGCGTCAAGAAGCAGTTCCTGAACCAGATGATACAGTGTTAGTTGATGATGTGATTGACGACGAAGATGACACCTACATCGAAGATGGAGTTGTTGCACCAATTGTTGTAGAAAACCTAGATCAAGATGACTTCTTTGTTTGAAAATTTATTTTTGTACTAGCATAATGCCCGTGCGTTGCTACGGTTACAATATTATTACATCTCGGGAACCTTAAAATTGTCATCTTAAATAACTTTTATCCAACTGTTATACACCTCTAAATATTTTATTTAATCATTTGTACTCTTCTGAAAATCCCAATGACAAATTATTAGAATCATATTTCTCTTGACCATCTAATTGTGACAAGCCAACAGGTAAAGAGAATCTGCATCTAGCTATGACTAAAAAGGGCGTACCCAGTGCAGAGAGCTCCCGCTCTGTGCGGGGTCTGGGGAAGGGGTGTCAGTGGCAAGCCTTACCCTCGCCTGTGCAATGCGAGGAGACCGCGACTCGAACCCGGGACCTTCCTGTCACAGGCGATAAGACTCTACCGCTTGCATCTAGCTATGACTATGAACAAATAATTAAGATGGATATTAGGGGACTTAATCTTGGTCCTTGGTTATTATTTCAGGCATTAATTTGGCCCTCTACAGCTTGGACCTCCATTGGAGCAAGAGAAGGAGAGAGAGGAGAAGAAAGAGAGAAGATGAAGAAAGAAGCAGAAAAAAGAGGAAAGAGATGAGTGCCCCCTAAGCCCAGATTCACCGCTGTTTATAAGGAAAATCCATCGAACAACCAGATATGCCTACGTGGTTGCAGAAACAGTCTCTTAGGAATAAATGATCACCTCTGCCGAAACGGACTTGATCGCTTGATGCATGAGAGGGACCAATGTCTGACCATGGGCTGGTCGAGCGAGCGGGAACAATTTTTTTGCTTGTAGCAGCAGGACTGAAAAACACCCTCCGTATCCATGCAGTTCTGGCCTAGGTGTGCGTCGCGACAGACAGATCACTTGGAGAGATCCAATTTTGCAGTCGGCCAACCGCCAACTCGAGTGTTGTACTTTATACTTGCTACGGGCAGCCGGGCAGGTCATGGTGCGTGTCGACGCCGCCAGAGTCTAGCTTGCCAGTGCGCGGCGCCTCTGTCCATCGTTGTCAGTCGTCACCATTGGCACGGCCGGACCTCATCCTCGACACCAAGCTAGCGCGCGGCCTAATCTAGCAGCAGAGCGAACGCACGGAACGGTTGCCTGCGAGCCAGTGTCCGCGAGACTGATGTTCTTAGCAGCGTGCTGTGCTATACTTCTCTTTTTGGGATTTGTTTTTCCTGACCATGGCGTGGTTGATTTCTTTTCTCCAATCCTCTTTCTCTATTTATGACTTCTTTTGTGTATCTCCTCACCGTGTCGGATACGGTGTCCGTTACTGCCGTGTTTGACAGAAGCCCGGTGCACACAAACACAATTCTTTCAAGAAACGAACTTGTGACAGCCAGGACCTCGTGGAGAGAGAAGAGGGGTCCACTTGTCAGGACGGACCAAAAAAAGGAAGAAGCAATCTTCTCTTTTGAAATAGGTAAAGATAAGATTATATGAAATTGTCATGGATAATTAATAGCTTGATTTGGTCTTCAAACTGTTTTACTCTCATACACCCATACAAGTTGTGTTGGCTATGATTCAAGAGTTCAAGTTTCCTTCCTATGATGACTTTTTGTTTGTTTTTTTACATTTTATATCACTAACGGGTCATTTTCCACCAATTCAAACTTCTTTCTCCAAATTACAATAATGTCTATAAATTTGGTTAGAAAATTTTAAAACTTGACTTGACAGCATAAATTGGGACCATAAGCTTGTCATAAAATTGACAAATGGTTTTTGTAAAGTGAAACTAAATATTGTTCTCAAATTAATATATTTTTCAAATAGTTTTATATAACTTAAAGTCACAATTTGATTTGAAGTTATACACAAGAAAGTATAATTTCTTGCTCATTTATTCCTCAAACTTGGATACATACTTATATTTAATCTCACATTACATGTGAATCAACATTGACACGTGGTAGTTTGTAGCAACCCAAAAAATGTTGCAATAGGGAAGTCATATTGCATCCATTTAGGTTTCTCGTTGTAATAAAAAAATCACAATTGCAACACCAAAGAAGGTTTTTGCAACTCTAAAAAGTTGTTGCAATAGGCACAAGCTATTGCATCTACATCAGAATTCCTATTGCAATAACCATCTATCAATCGCAACACCACTGAAATTTATTGCAACACAAAAAAACCGTTGTAAAAACACCAATCAAAAGCAACCACTGTAAATATAGTTGCAGTATCATCGCATTATTGCAACGAAAATCAGTGCTAATGCAACTCCAAAATAGCGTAGCAACAACACGAAGCGATTGCAACCATAGCATAGGATAGTTGCCATAGCACACCCCTATTGCAACCCAAAATCATAGCTCAGGCAACCATTTTTGTCCGTTGCATTAGAGGCACATATTGCTACCATTTTGGGCAAATGTTGCAATTTGGCCCCCCATTGGCAACCAAAATAGTGGTGTTGCAAATGTGTAGCGTGGCATTAGCCAGAAAACCTTGTAGTGCACGATGCGTTCATCGGCAACTTCCAGGGGACCTACACCCGTCCCGGGAACCCCTGGGATCCAAGCAACTGCCTCCAGAGGGGGGATGAAAGCCTGCGTGACTACATCAAGCGCTTCTCCAAACGCTGCACCGAGCTGCCGAACACCGCCGACACCGACGTCATCTCAGTATTCCGGTTCGAAACCACCTGTGCAACCCTCATTCACGAATTAGGGCGCAAGAAGCCGTGAACCATCTGGGAGCTCCTCGACATCGCCACCGACTACGCCGACGGGGAAGACGCTGTCGCCGCGACCCTTGATCGGCCTCAGGGCAAGGGCAAGCAGTCGGGGGCGGCCGGCGAAGGCCCCTCCGCACAGCCCGACAAGAAAAAGAAGAAGGATAAGCGGCGGCGTGACGGCAATATGGTGGCGGCGGCTGAGCGAAAGCCTACCAAGCCCAAGGGCAACGTGCCAAGGGATCACTTCGAGAAACTCCTCGTGGCGCCTTGCACCAACCACGAGGGCCCCGTCAAGCACGCCTTGAAGGATTGCAAGCTCATGAAGAACTTTCTCGCCGGCACTCTGAAGAAGAGACCCCACGAGATCACCAAAGACGGGGCCGGGGGCCAGGACGACGACCACGGCGGATACCCCAAGGAGGACGGCGCTGTCCTGATGATTGTTGGGGGATCGACGGCCTACCCTTCAATGCGCGACGAGAAACTGATCCGACGAGAGGTTTGCAATGCGGAGCCCGTGGTGCCTACCTACCTAAGGTGGTCCGAGGCCCCGATCACTTTTGATCGCTCCGATCACCCCGACCATGTCCCGCAACCGGGAAGGTACCCGCTCGTCGTCGCCCCTCTCTTCGGGACCAAGCGCATCCACAAGGTGCTGATGGACGGGGGGAGCGGCCTCAACATCCTCTACGCCGAAACCCTCGATGAGATGGGGATACCGCGATCCCGACTACGGCCATCTGCGGCGCCATTCCACGGAGTCGTCCCCGGGGCGGACGCAATGCCTCTCGGGCAGATCGACCTGCCCGTCACTTTCGGGACTCCGCGCAACTTCCGGCGGGAAACCCTCACCTTCGAAGTGGTGGGGTTCCCGGGGACGTACCACGCCATCCTCGGGAGGCCAGCGTACGCGAAGTTCATGGCCGTGCCGAATTACACGTACCTCAAATTGAAGATCCCCGGACCCAAGGGTGTCATCACGGTGGGGACTTCATTCGAGCACGCGTACGCATGCGACACCGAGTGCTTCCAATTCGCGGAGGCACTCATCCGGTCCGAGAAGCTCGCCGCTGAGCCTTCACCCAGGGACCTGGATATCCCCGAGACCTCCAAGCGTGCTGCGTGCTCCTTCGAGCCAGCCAAGGACGTCAAGGAGGTTGCCGTGGCCAACGATGGTCGCACCCTCCGTGTCGGGACGACGCTCGATCCTAAATAGGAAAGCGCGCTTGTCGACTTTCTCCGCGCAAACCTCGATGTGTTTGCATGGAAGCCCTCGGACATGCCGGGGATTCCAAGGGAGGTCGCCGAGCACAAACTTGACATTAAGCCTGGCGCTCGACCGGTCAAACAGAGGCTTCGACGATACGACAAGAACAAGTGCAAAGCCATCGGCGAAGAGCTCAAAAAGCTCCTTAGTGCCGGCTTCATTAGGGAAGTGTACCACCCCGAGTAGTTAGCAAACCCTGTCCTTGTAAAAAAGAAGAATGGGAAATGGAGGATGTGCGTTGACTATACCGGCCTTAACAAGGCATGTCCAAAAGACTCCTTCCCTCTTCCTCGCATAGATCAGGTGGTCGACTCCACCGCGGGGTGCGAAACCCTATGCTTTCTCGATACGTACTCCGGGTACCATCAGATCGCCATGAGCTTGGCCGACCAGCTCGCAACGTCTTTTATCACGCCTTTTGGCACTTTCTGCTACTCGTCTATGCCATTCGGGCTGAAAAACGCGGGCGCCACGTTCCAAAGATGCATGCGTCGTGTCTTTGGCGATCTTATCGGTCGACTGGTCGAGGCGTACGTTGACGACATAGTAGTGAAATCCAAGCGCATCGGCGACTTGGTCCCAGACCTCGCGGCGGTCTTTGAGAAGCTCCGGCTAAATAAGGTAAAGCTCAACCCCGAGAAATGCGTTTTCGGGGTCCCGAGAGGCATGCTCCTCGGCTTTATCGTATCGGAACGAGGCATCGAGGCCAACTCCGAGAAGATCACCGCCATCACCGACATGGGGCCCATCCAGAACGTGAAGGGGGTCCAACGCGTCACGAGATGCTTGGCCGCGCTCAGCCGTTTCATCGCCCGACTCGGGGAACGGAGCCTGCCCTTGTACCGCCTGCTGAAGAAGTCGGACCACTTCACCTGGAACGCCGAGGCTCAAGAGGCTCTTGATTCGCTCAAGGCGTCGCTGAAGAGTCCACCGATCCTGACCGCCCCGGCGGAAGGAGAGCCCATGCTGCTCTATATCGCGGCGACCACTCACGTGGTAAGCACCGCCCTCGTTGTGAGCGCAACGAGCCCGAGAAGGTCCAGAAGGTGCAACGCCCCGTCTACTTCGTCAGTGAGGTTCTGTCCGACACCAAGGTGCGGTACCCCCAGATCCAGAAACTGGTCTACGCAGTCCTCATCACCAAACGAAAGCTCCGACATTACTTTGACGCCCACCCCATCACGGTGGTGTCAAAGTATCCACTTGGCGAGGTGATCCAGAGCCCCGAGGCCGAGGGGAGGATAGCCAAGTGGGCGCTCAAGCTGATGGGGAAGAACATCACCTACGCCCCTCGGGACGCCATCAAGTCACAAGCACTGGTCGACTTTGTCGCCGAGTGGACTGAGGCCCAGACCCCCCCGACCTCCATCGAACACGAAACGTGGGTCATGTATTTCGACGGCTCGCTCATGAAAGAGGGGGCTGGCGTCGGCCTTGTCTTTGTCTCGCCTTTGGGCGTGCGCATGAAGTACATGGTCCGGTTGCACTTCCCGGCCTCCAACAACGCCGCCGAGTACGAGGCCCTTATTAACGGACTCCGAATCGCCCTCGAGCTAGGCATACGGCGCCTCAAGATCCGGGGTGATTCGGAGCTGGTCGTCGACCAAGTGATGAAGGAGTCGAGCTGCGTCAGCCCCAAGATGGCTGCCTACTGCCGAGCGGTCCGCGAGCTGGAAGACAAGTTCCTCGGCCTCGAACTCAAGCACATCCAGTGGCAATACAATGAGGCGGCTGACACCCTCGCTAAGGCGGCCTCTAACCGAAAGCCAGTCCCCCACGGTGTATTTGCCAAGGACCAGCATACCCCATCCATCCGACTAGATGACGAGCCGCCTGAGCCACCGGCGCCAGAAGCAACGGAGGTGATGGAAATTGACGAGGTACCAGAACCCAACCTTGAAGATCCGGATTGGAGGTTCCCGCTCCTCGAGTGGATCGTGCAAGGCAAGCTTCCTCCCGACAAGACCGAGGCCCGGCGGATCGCTCGCTGGGCCAAGACGTTCACACTCATCGAGGGAGAACTCTACAGGCGAGGCACCTTCAGCATCCAGATGAGGTGCATTCCGATTGACCAAGGCAAAGAGTTGCTGCGGGACATTCACGCAGGAGCCTGTGGACACCACGTTTTCCGACAAGGATTCTACTGGCCGACCGCGGTCGCCAATGCAAAGGACATCGTACGCAGTTGCGAAGGGTGTCAGTTCTACGCGCGACAAACTCACCTCCCGGCGCAAGCCCTACAGACCATCCCCATCACCTGGCCTTTTGCCGTATGGGGACTGGATCTAGTCGGGCCGCTGAAGAAAGCACCCAGGGACTTCACGCACCTCCTCGTCGCCGTTGACAAGTTCTCCAAGTGGATCGAGGCGAGGCCCATCAGGCGAGTCCGATCGCAGGAAGCCGTCCAGTTCTTCACCGACATCATCTACCGTTTTGGAGTCCCAAACGTGATCATCACTGACAACGGCACCCAGTTCACGGGCAAGAAGTTCCTCAACTTCTGCGATGCTCACAACATCCGAGTGGATTGGGCCGCCGGTCATCCCAAAACCAATGGGCAGGTGGAGAGAGCAAACGGCATGATACTGCAGGGACTGAAGCCACGAATTTTCAAGCGTCTCGAGAAGTTCCGAGCAAGGTGGGTCGCTGAGCTCCCGTCTGTCCTCTGAAGCTTGCGAACCACCCCAAGTCAGGCTACCGGCTGCACGCCTTTCTTCATGGTTCTCGGGTCCGAGGCGGTCCTCCCGACAGACCTCGACTACAGCAGCCCGAGGGTTCGAGCCTACGACGACGAGGGGAATCAGGCCTCTTTGGAAGACGCCATCGACAGCTGGATGAAGCGCGCAGCATCGCCCTCCTCCACTCGGCCAAGTACCAACAAGCTCTATGGCGGTACCACGACCGCAACATCAGAAGCCGGGCGTTCCAAGTCGGCGACCTCGTCCTCCGACGAGTCCAGAGCAACCGCGGTCGCCATAAGCTGTCGCCGCCATGGGAAGGCCCCTACATCGTCGACCAAGTCCTCCGCCCGGGGACTTTTAAGCTCAAGGACGCTGACGGCCAAGTCCTCACAAATGCTTGGAACATAGAGCAGCTACGTCGCTTTTACTCTTAAAAGTACCTGTACTTTCCGCTTGCGATAATAAATAAAGTGTCGCTCGGTTCCGAGTACTTTATATGCGTATGGTCGTTTTCCGAAATATACCCTGCGAGCTCCCAAAACTAAGCGGCGGACGACCCCCCCCTCTCTGTGCAGGATCGCCCACCGCTCGGGGGCTCCACCCGGGGCCCGGTGCCCCTCCTTTTTTCGCAAAAATTCCGACAAATGATCGCTTCCGCACGCGATCAAGCGGTATACTTTTGCGCTTGCGGGAAAGAAACGTCAGCTCGAGCGGCTCTGCGATCGCGCTTGTCCAAGTTCCGAGTGCTCACGCCCCTGCGGCTACGGTGCTGACTTGCGGGAAAAATCCAAGCCCTCGGACCGACGTCTTTTTCCCGAGAGCAATAAAGGAATCGCCTCGACTAATTGTTGCTTTCAACATATCGAACTGCTGCTTGTCATTGTTCAATCTTCCGAAACTGCTCGGGGCTGCGAGTCCAAGCGACGCCACTGGGCGACCAAGTCGGGCCAAACTCTCGAGTTCCTACGCCCCGGCGGCTACGGAACAGAGTCCGACTGGTGGGCTCCTGCGCCCCACCATCTCGACCAAAGACCCCAAAAGCACTCGGAAGAAGGAAATGACAGACAACAGATAAAAACACGAGTTTTTTAGCAACAACAAATACCCTTTAAAGGGGAGTTAAGTTCACACTACTAGAATCCTGACAATCTCCAAGGGTTATTAAACCCTCGGCCATTATCTAAGACGCTCGGAAAAAGAAATTGCCTACTGTCTACCGTCGGTAACCTCCCCTCGGCGACTCTTTGTCGGGCATTCGACCAATTGCCGAGGGTCCGTTGGCCACATTGTTTTGCGACAGTGAATGCCTGACAGTTCACCATCGGCCATATGCTCACTACGTTGTTGGAGCAGATGGTCATCTATCCAGTTGCCGACCGGTGATTACTCTTGGCCAATGATTTTTTTTAACTATTTTATTTTACTTTCCTATTTATTCCAATATTTGATTAAAACAATACTTTTAATTCGGTTAAATCTGGTTCTCTTATTGTTTCACGTAAAGCTCTGGAAATATGCGAGAATTCAAATGCATTATATTGTCTATTCTTCATTTATTTCATTTTGGCCCAAAGCTTAAAACAAAAATGAAAGGAAGCTGTATAACGGATCATATTGATATGATTATACATCACTGGTCGCTGGAAGGGTGTATACAGTGAAAGAAACACGACAAGAACAAAACTTACATTGATTAAACTATCATACAGTACTCTATCTGCCTCTCGGGTAGTTACGCACTACCGAATCACATAAAAGTTTTAAAAAAACTATCTTTTGTCTTCTTCTCTCCAAACTCCACGCACTGCCAAAATCCTTGAGGCAACAAATCTAAATTCAGAAAATATCAAACGGATTAGAACCCAATGATGAGAAATTGTTTGTAGAATGGTAGAATAATAAGAGCTTTTATTCAGGAATACCTGAGCGCATTGATCTTTAAAGGAGACGGCAAGCAGAGAACATAGATTAGATAGGTGCCTATGGAAGCTGAGATCTCACCTTATGCGTATGTTCATGCATGTCCCATCTGTCCATGACGCAGCACTCAAAGGAGACGGCAGGCAGGGCTTCGATCTACAAAGTGCTAACTGCTGGCAATTAGCGTGGAAATTGACGCAGATCAGGAGGCTGGCAGAACAATACCTGGAGAGGTGAAGGCCAGTCCTGCCCTGCTGACGGCGATGGTGCTGAAACCAACAAGCACGAGCGGCGCGGCGTACTCTGGCATTGGCCAGGTCCACGCCGTATCCTAGCTCGTCGTGCGGCGGCTGCCGGCCGGCTTTCAGATCCACTTTTTGTGTTAAAGATCGAGAGATGGCCAGGACTTTCGATAGGTCCATATTTAATGGTAACCACCAAAGACTGTGATGGGTTTTACGTGGTCAATGGACAAATCGTGGAGTCCTGCTGAAGAATTACCGAGCGCGATATAGGAACCGTCGGTCATTTATCACCATTGCCGATCGTGATCGCTAAAACCGTCGGCAATCAATGGTACTGTTGGCCATTCTTTACATACCCAAGGGTATTAGAATACACCGTCAGCATCTTGAAAACTATCGGTAAATAATAATGTTCCCAAGGGATGGTCGGGAAATTCTTTCAACTCTCGGATAAAGTTAGAATTCTAGTACTGTCATTACATTATACGATGAAATGGCTAAGCCCCCTACTTTCTATTCTGATTACAGCCCGAGATCCTTCAGGGCGACGTCCATCATCTTGTCGGCAAAAGAAGAGGACTCGGCTTCGATTTCATCATACTCGTGGTCCTCATAGCCGGGGGCCCATCCACCTTGCAGACATTCCCGCTCCATGCTCGGGTAATGCGACAAGAACATGGCGACGATCTTTCGCGCCACGCTCCGCGCGAGATCTGAAGCTTGCGCCCGAGTTCTTCCCGAGACAAGGGCAATGTGCTCCACCAGGGACGGGCCGCTGCCGACGTTGAGCTCCTCGAATAGGTGCTCGACGGCCTGAACCAGAGCCTGGTGGACTCCGGTCTTCTCCTCGAGGGCCTTCTGGTTTCGCTCGGTCTCTTCCCTCGACTTCCGGAGATCCTCGAACACCCCTGAAAGGATCGCCTCGGCTGAGCCACCATTAAGGAGAAGCAAGTGGAAGGTCGAGGGAAAGTATGACGCTTACTTGTCATCTCCTCCTCCAGCTGATGACCGACCCGCACCAGCTCCTGGTTTGTGGCAAGGGCCCTGGCGACCTCGCGCTTCTCCGACTCCAGCTTGGCCTCCAGGTCGGTCTTCTGTTTCGCAGGACTATGTCGGCAGACAAAGTCAAGCAACTCACGGCCACTCGGGAAGTAAAGCAAGGAACAGCCCGACAAGGAGCAAGGAAGGGTAACTTACCGAGGATCTCTTCCTCCCGCTTCTGGGCAACTTCCCCGAGGCGGACCCCTTCATCGGTAGCAGCCTTCAACCTCCCGGCCATATCGACCAGCTGGTTATTGGCTGTCTTGAGGTCGATTCTGGCGTGCTCGAGGTCTTGCTGGAGGTCCGCCACCTTCACCTTGAGGCCTTCGTTCACCCGGACGGCGGCCTCCTTTTCCTGACCAGCGGTGTCGGCAGCTGCCAGCGCCGCCGCCACCGTCTTCTCGGCCTCGCCCACCTTCTCCTCGAGGGCGACCCTATCCTCCTCAGCGCGGGCGAGCGCCTCTGTCCTAGCCTCCTGGGCCTCGGTCAGCCGAGCCTCGAGCTGCTCTTTCTCGGCCTTCAGCTGCTGGACGGCGTGCCACAGCCCGGCTTCCCGGCGAAGGAATAGGGACTTCTCGGAGCTGCGCAGCATGATCTTCTGCACAAAGGCAGAAGGAGAGCGGTAAGACACTCCCGAGGTGGCGCCATCCTAAGACCAGAAATTAAAAACGGAACTCAAGAACTTACCCGAGAAGGCTTGATGATCATCGAGTTGAAGATCTCCTTCATGCTGTTAAGGCCCTTCCCGAGAAGCTGGTACTGCTCCATCTTCGACTTGTCGTCAAGTTCGAAGACGGGGCTCCTCGGGTTCTGACGATCAAACCACTGCAACCGACCCTCGCACAGCAGGTTCGGGTTACTCTCGATGGGTACGAGAGTCTGGAAGCGTCGGTCCATCGTCATCATCCCCGGGGTGTCCGTGAAGGAGTCCGGGACCCCCCTCAAGGGGCTCAAGGGCCTCGCCGGCTCCAAGTCCGGACCCCCGCTGGCGCTGCCGTCGACCCTCCGAGGGCTGTCCTCCGGTGAGTCCTCCAGTGTGACGATCTCCGGTGCAACATCCCCGGAAGGGGGCTCGGGGGCTGCGGCGGTCGCCGCCGGTGCAATGGCCGCATCCAGAAGGGCCCCGGACGTCCCCGCCTCCGCCTCCGTGGGGTCGGCCGTGGTCACCAGGGCGGAAGCGGCCCCCTGACTGTCCTGCCCGGCGGCGGACTCCTCGGCCCCGGCTGGGTCCGCGCCGCGAGGCGGGGCGACCTCCCCCGCCTCAGGGTGGCTCTCCATCTCCTCGGGGGCTGGGAGGGTTGGCCCCACCAGCTGCTGCTCCAACTCAGCCTGGTATGCTGCAAGGGCTGCCTCCGTGGGGACGGCCTGCGCGACGACCAGGCCCCCCGGGAGCGCCCTTCCCAGGCTATCGCTGCTGCCCTGAGGAACCTCCACACCAGGGGAGGGCGTCTCCCTTCGAACCGTCTCCTCGGCCAGCTCAACCACGGGCCCCGGCGTCTGCGTTGCCGGGCGCAGCTTCTTTTGTGGCGCCACCTCGAGTGGCNGGACTGCGTCGGCAGACAAGGTCAAGCAACTCACGGCCACTCGGGAAGTAAAGCAAGGAACAGCCCGACAAGGAGCAAGGAAGGGTAACTTACCGAGGATCTCTTCCTCCCGCTTCTGGGCAACTTCCCCGAGGCGGACCCCTTCATCGGTAGCAGCCTTCAACCTCCCGGCCATATCGACCAGCTGGTTATTGGCTGTCTTGAGGTCGATTCTGGCGTGCTCGAGGTCTTGCTGGAGGTCCGCCACCTTCACCTTGAGGCCTTCGTTCACCCAGACGGCGGCCTCCTTTTCCTGACCAGCGGTGTCGGCAGCTGCCAGCGCCGCCGCCACCGTCTTCTCGGCCTCACCCACCTTCTCCTCGAGGGCGACCCTATCCTCCTCACCGCGGGCGAGCACCTCTGTCCTAGCCTCCTGGGCCTCGGTCAGCTGAGCCTCGAGCTGCTCTTTCTCGGCCTTCAGCTGCTGGACGGCGTGCCACAGCCCGGCTTCCCGGCGAAGGAATAGGGACTTCTCGGAGCTGCGCAGCATGATCTTCTGCACAAAGGCAGAAGGAGAGCGGTAAGACACTCCCGAGGTGGCGCCATCCTAAGACCAGAAATTAAAAACGGAACTCAAGAACTTACCCGGGAAGGCTTGATGATCATCGAGTTGAAGATCTCCTTCATGCTGTTAAGGCCCTTCCCGAGAAGCTGGTACTGCTCCATCTTCGACTTGTCGTCAAGTTCGAAGACGGGGCTCCTCGGGTTCTGACGATCAAACCACTGCAACCGACCCTCGCACAGCAGGTTCGGGTTACTCTCGATGGGTACGAGAGTCTGGAAGCGTCGGTCCATCGTCATCATCCCCGGGGTGTCCGTGAAGGAGTCCGGGACCCCCCTCAAGGGGCTCAAGGGCCTCGCCGGCTCCAAGTCCGGACCCCCGCTGGCGCTGCCGTCGACCCTCCGAGGGCTGTCCTCCGGTGAGTCCTCCAGTGTGACGATCTCCGGTGCAACATCCCCGGAAGGGGGCTCGGGGGCTGCGGCGGTCGCCGCCGGTGCAATGGCCGCATCCAGAAGGGCCCCGGACGTCCCCGCCTCCGCCTCCGTGGGGTCGGCCGTGGTCACCAGGGCGGAAGCGGCCCCCTGACTGTCCTGCCCGGCGGCGGACTCCTCGGCCCCGGCTGGGTCCGCGCCGCGAGGCGGGGTGACCTCCCCCGCCTCAGGGTGGCTCTCCATCTCCTCGGGGGCTGGGAGGGTTGGCCCCATCAGCTGCTGCTCCAACTCAGCCTGGTATGCTGCAAGGGCCGCCTCCGTGGGGACGGCCTGCGCGACGACCAGGCCCCCCGGGAGCGCCCCTCCCAGGCTATCGCTGCTGCCCTGAGGAACCTCCACTCCAGGGGAGGGCGTCTCCCTTCGAGCCGTCTCCTCGGCCAGCTCAACCACGGGCCCCGGCGTCTGCGTTGCCGGGCGCAGCTTCTTTTGTGGCGCCACCTCGAGTGGCTTCTCAGCTCGGCTGGTGCATCAAAGACCAAGGAGCCCGGTTAAGGAAAAGGCAACCACGAAAACAGAAACCACCCGGGAAAGGCAGAACGTTCCTCACCTCGACGAGACAGTCCGGGTCCGCTTGGCACTTGTCGGCGTCGGGCCCCGCGGGGACGAAGGCCTCTTAGACCCCGCGAGCGCCGTCGGGGCGGGGGCCGCCTGCGTGGCTTCGGCGCTCCTGCTCGAGTGGGGCGCCGCCTGGCCAGTCGGGCCTCCACCTTCGACTGGGGAAGGATCCGGCCGCCCTGCCGCGGCCCTCACCGGGACGGTAGGAACCCGCGCCTCCACCGCGGGCGACGCAGGCGAGACGCTGCCCCCGACAGGATTTGCCTCTCCGGCAGATGCGGGTGTCCGGGGGGCGCCCCGCCCTCCGCTCTGCGTCCGCATCGTCTGGAGGGCCGGCGGCGGCCGCCTGTCGTCCCGCGGCGTGGACCTCTGGGGAGAGCGCGACGCCCCCGACGACGAACCGCCCCTGTGGGCGCGCTCTGACGGGTCCCGACGAGAGGAGGTCGCGTCCCGACGAGAATCCGCCCGCTCCTCGGACGCGCGGCGGGTAACCGGAGGCGTGCGGTCGCGCCGCCCGTGCTGGCTGTCCCCGGCGGACCGGTGAGGCTGGTCCGACCGAGAACTTCTGCTCCTCCCCGCGTCCGGCGGAGGCGACCTCCCTCTCCCGCTGGACCTCGGCTGCTGCGCCGAGGGCGAAGCTGTCACCGCAGCAACTGCTCTGAGCTTCGCGGGGGGCGCGTCCTCGTCCTCATCCTCCTCCTCGTCCTCGCTCCTCGAGTCCCCCTCCGCGGGCTCCGACTCGGGGTCCTCATCCTCGGAGACCCGCTCTCCCCTCCTCCTCCTCTTGGCCCGCTCGGCGTTTCTCTCCCGCTTGGCCACCTCAAGCTTCTTCCACTTCTCCCGCCGCTCCTTCTTTTTCTTGGCGCGCTCGGCAGCGGCCCGGTTCACCGCCCTGTCCTCGGGAAGCGGCGGCAGGGAGAAGGTGATGCCTTCGCCCTTCACCTAAGGGACTCGGGATTAGAAAACAAAAAGTACTCGGGATTGAATTCAAGACAGATGGAGGAATCCTTACGAAGGCCTTGGTGGTGGCATTCGGGAGCATCGGGAGAAGGTCCGGCGGCGGGTATGCAACGTGAGACCTCCCCACCGCCGCTGTCACTCGACGCCGCACCTCGGACTCCGAGGGCAGGGGATCCACCGTGACTGTCCCCACGAAAGGGGCCTTGTCCGAGGTCATCTGCCACAACTGGAGGGTGCGACGCCTCAACGGGACGATGCCTCTCGAAAGGTACCCGCCGATGACTTCCGCCAGGGACACGTTCGCGTCCCGGAGTCGGCTGAGGGCCTTCCAGGCGCCCTGGAGGAGCTTCTCCTGGAGCCTCTTCTCGGGCCCGTACCCCCAGTTGTCGGGCGCCTGCTCGAACGACCTTCCGGTGTACTTCGGAAGAGGATTCTTGGGGTCGTTCTTGAGGTAGAACCACTCGGGGTGCCAGCCCTTGTTCGAGCTCACGAGGGAGCCCGAGATGTAGCCACCCGACCTCCCCTGCTTCATCTTCAACACGGCGCACCCGATCGTCGCGGGGGCGCCGCCTTCGGCGGTGTGCAGCACGAACTTGAAGAAGTACCTGAAGAGGTCCCAGTGGGCCTCCGTCCCCAGGTAGCCCTCGCACAGCACCACAAACGCCGCCATCTGCTGGACCCCGTTGGGGTTGATGTGGTGCAACTCCAGCCCGTACTCGTTCAGTACGGCGCGGATGAATCTCCCCGCGGGGACGGAGAATCCACGCTCGTGGAAGGCGACGAAGGAGACGACGTACCCGGGCGGCGGTCGGGGAGAGTCCTCCACGCCCGGCCTCTTCCACTCTTCGGCCTCCGTCAACGGCGGAAGCAGCCCTTCTGCCACAAGGCCCTCCAGCTGCCGGAGCGTCACCCTCGAGTGTTCCCAGGTCGACATCGCGAGGCTACCAGAGGAGGGAAGCGCGGGCGAGGTGGGGGGCTCGGTCTCTCACTCCGCGGGAAAACGCGGCGGCGGCGGCGAAGGATGCGAGAAGGCGAGCGCAACAGCGGCGAAAGAGATGGGACGCGCGATGGAAGGCGAAAGGTTCAAGACGTGGTAAAAACCTAAGACTGCTGCAGCGCAGGGCTATAAATAGGGGGGAAGGCAGAGCGGAGCGGCGGCATTAAACGCTCGGGCCCACCTTCGGCGCGGCTGCGACGTGCGCCCGTCGCTTCACCTGACGGCCTCAAAAGTCGCGCCCTCCCTCCACGCGGCGTAAGAGGTGGAACGGCACCCCCCGCGCTCGGCCCAGCACGAAGCGTCCCCGACAAGCTCCACGATCCCGACAACCCTCAGGGCAAACTACTCGGTCTCAAAACCTTAACAAGAGCACCTGCTCTTCTCAAGGCTCGGGGGCTACACCCGGCGGGTGCGCTCGCGCGCCCCCACCGGAACGATCACGGCTCAACACTCCTATATCGCAACTGAACCTGGGCGCGAATCTCCGACTCCCCCCCAGGCTCGGGGGCTACTGACGAGGGTCAAGATCAGGGGTACCCGATCAAGCCCTTAATCTACGTCATAACAATAATCCACCCTTCAAAAACAAAAGCCGAAGACCCGGATCAAGTGGATCTCCCATGTCCGAGGAGTACCCGATTCGCCCGGGGAGTCTCCGTCGCCGAGGAGTCTCCGATTCGCCCGGGGAGTCTCCGTCGCCGAGGAGTCTCCGACTCGCCCGATTAGTCCTCTCGGCTCCGTCCGGCTTTTGCCCATCCCTGGCCGTACCCGCTCAGTACCTGCCATGTCAGAGTAGGATGGGCATCCGTCCTTCGCCACGGCAGCCACAGGAGCACCCGTCTCATCCGAACAGGAACACTACAGTCCTGGAGAGGTACGCATGCAGGACACCTGGGACCCAAGGACGACACCTGGAGCCCGAGGAGGACACCTGGAGTTCCCGAAGGCGCAGAACAAGTCAACCACGACCCGAAAGCTACTCGGAGACGCACCCGAGAAGCCCCTACACCAACCACCCGGGCATGTACGATCCCGGGTCAAGCGGAGAGCCCACCCCGTCAACACCTACTCCGCGTACGGCTCGGGATGCAGGACGGGGTTAAAGGTCTCGGGACAGTAACTCTTGTTGTAATTTCCACTTTTTACCTCCCCTCATCCTTCTCCCCTTGAGACTATAAAAGGGGATAAAGGGACATCAGTGAGAGGGGGACGAACAGCTGAAAAACCCACAGCACACTCACTCGCACCACAACACCACACAGGGACTTGGGACCGTCTCCCTCTCCCGACTAGTTTGTACCCCCTACTACAGACTTGGACTCGAGAACACTGGCTCTCACTGGACGTAGGGTGTTACTCTCCGGAGGCCCGAACCAGTATAATCTCCTGTGTCTCTTGAGCCACCATCCGGTGCCCTGACACGCGATCGTAGAAATATTACTTGCCGGCGGTAGAGAACCCTCACACTGCTGGATTCAGCCGTGGCCCTGTTTGGTAGAGCTCCCAGAGCTGATTCTCGGCTGAATCCAGTAGGAGCTCTGCCAAACAGTTTTTCAGAGAGAAGTGATTCTCTGCTGATTCTGTGAAGTGATTCTCTGAAATGAACTAAGAGGCTGGGAGCGGAAAAAAGTAGCTTCTCCTGATTCTGTGAAATGATTCTTCATTCTGATTTTGAGAGTTTATGCTAGAGAATTGAATAGAATCACTTTCAGCCGCAGAATCATTTCTCTCGGAGAATCAGCTTCCACAGAGAATCAGAATCTAATGGAGCTCAGTTCTGGGAGCTATGCCAATCAGCTCTTTCTGTATTGGGCTTTGCCTTACCAGCAGAGGCTTAACGAACAGTAACCATAAATGATAGCTGCTGACACGCGAGGTGGTAAGCAATGAGCAACAGTGTGGGCGGCGAGCTTATTATACAAGCAGATGCAGATATATGCCAGTGGCTCCCAAGCAAACATATATCTGCTCGGTGCTCGTCGCCAAGCTAGAAGCAGAGCCTAGATCCAGGAAGCATAGCATATGGAGAGGTGGAAACTTTAGAAAAGAAGTGGGAGACATCAAACAAACCCCATCTTGATCCAAACACATGTATGAGATGCGGACGGGAGGCATCAGGATAGAGTGTGAGCCTCTGATTCCAGCCGACTCGGTCGGTGGAAGCTACCCTGTTTGTTCCCTGACTAGTCAGGAGAGGCCGGCTGTTTGTAGTTCCTCGAACATCGAACATCGTCCGAGCCTTCCACCTGCGGGCAGCATTAGTCTCGTCGAGAAAGCCTTTGGGCCTTCTCCGGCTCAAAATGAGGAGAGTTTGCAGGACAGATGAAGAAACTAAACAGTGATTACTGATTGCAACAGATATTTGGTTTCATCCGCTTAGGCTCATGTCCCACTCGATCTCCACCCTATTGCGCCACCAAGGAAGAACGGTTCCTGCGGTCTACCTGACCACCTGAGCTTCGGGCCTATGTAGACACGAAGTTACAGAAAAGCAGTTATGCCGATCGCCAGTGAACTCTGTTGTCTCAGGCTTTGACACAGCGTGCTGCGTGCTTCTTCTTCAGTTCGTGGAATGAGTTGATAAGCGAGAATTAGTGACCAATGACTTGCCTGGTCCCTATTTTAAAAAGATAAAAAGATCCTATTTTAAAAGTTAGTGACCAATAACTTGCCTGGTCCCTTTGCCCTGTTTGGCACCATGGGATTCACTGCCAGCACATTTGTCTTGCTGTGGGAACATTGCATTTGAGAGCTATTGAAAGGATTGCAGTCTTCTGATTCAAGGGGAGCAGCACTGGACAGTATATTCAATTGGCTGTAGCTCACCAGTTCTGAGGAAGTGATTGGTACAACTGACAAAGGGGGCGCAACTTAGCACAGATTATCATTCAGTTTGAGTTCCACACTTATGTAGAGATTATCAATGCACGAGATCAACGAAAACCCTTCTCAAGGAGCTTCACCACATGACAAGCGGTGAGGTCAGGAGACTGAAAAGAAGATTGCTAAATTTTTCACCCACCTTAGCATGTACTACTTCTGGCTGATTTGTTTTTGTCACAGGTAATTTCACTTTAATGGCATTACACTCTGAAATTGAAACATTTTCAGGAGTAGGGACCAAAATTTTAGCCGAAATTACGCCAAACTTTGGTCTTCTTGGTCATAATCGAAATTACTGTTGAACTGAATTTCGGACACTGTTCACGCTTCACAGAAAGATCCCTTTTTTATTATGATTTTTGCCAATTTTTTCTGATTTTGGTGAAGACAAAAAATAACAGTGAAAATGTAATAAAAAAAACTGTTCATGACTAGAGCACTAACGCTGATTTCCGTATTCTGCACAACAGGGCCCATTTGTTCTTGCGGCTTCATCAGATAGACTGAAGAATAGCATGCCGGATAGGGGTTGATCCCTACCTAAAAGAATCCCCGCACTAATGTCTTATTATTCACAAGTACTATTTAATTTATGAGTAGATTATAAATTGGAATATCATATTTTTATTTAGTTTTAGGACCCGACTGGGCCGAGGGGGCTCTCGCGTTAGTCGTACGCGGAGACCCCCTGGGGCCCACACTCGACGCGGCGTCGTCTTTATCCTCGCGTTTTCTTCCTCATCTCGCCTTCTCTTTCCAGCGTCCAGCGCCGCAACACCCCCGCAACGCCGACGCCGTCCCGCCCACCGGCCTCCCTTCGCCGGCGTCGCACCGCCCTCGTCCGCCTCTCCCCATCCCCACCCAGGTTCTCCTTCCTTTCCTCCTCCTCCTTCTTCTCCTATCCAGATCTCGGGACCTTCATCTTCTTCGTCTCCGGCGCCCACCCCGCCGCCGCCCCCTCCATCCTCCGCCCGCAGCACACAGCGACCTCGCCGCCGTGCCGTCCGCCCGCCTCCCGTCCTTCCCCCTCCACCCCGCCCTTCCTAACGAGTATCCGTCTCGCCCCCGCCGCTGACCCCACCCACCGGTTGTCCACCACCGCCCGGCGGCCGGCGCCCTCGCCGGCTCGCCTCCACCACCCCCAACCCGCCTCCTCCGCCGGGCCGGCTGCCGCCCACGGCCATCCCTCTAGAACCGCTGGCCATGAAGCCCCCACCCCNCGGCGACCTCGCCGCCGGCCGTCCCGCCCACCTCCCGCCCGTGCTCGGTGGTCATCATAGCTCATGTTACTTTCTTCTGTGTTCTTCTGTGTAATGTTATTTTTTCTCTTGTATTCATGAAAGTAACTAAAGGGGTCTCCACTTACCCTTAAATGGAGAGGGCTCTCAGTTTAGTTTTTAGGTTTTATTTATTGTTACAATTACACTTTGTACATTGATTGATTTGACAGGGGCCACGTGAATATGTACCATAGCTCTACCCCAAATTATGACTCCACTCTTCTTGTACTTGAGTAGATGAATAATTTAACGCCAACTTAGGTCATGATGCCTTTTGATTGACTATAGAGTATAGATCCATCTAGGCAAGTACAATATGTTTGAAAGATGATGCCCCTTCTTCATTGCTCCCCAGCTTCTTCCCCCGGTTTGATTAGCAAGATAAACGAAAAAAAAATCACCCATATGGCCATATCGTGTTAGTGTTGAAACATGAAACGTGTGTTTCCGGGGAAAAAATACCGAGAGGATTTCTCCATATGCAGGGGAAATATATATCGTGGGCGTGCTAGTGTAAATAAATACACAAAATAAATAGACAAATACAAAGTAAGGAACACATATTTCATTCATACATCTCATAATACAAATACAGGTTCCAAATATATGTGCGCGCTCCATTGCCTGCTGTTGGGTAGATCTGATATGGCGAAGTGGTCTTCTGGTTCCTAGGACTTCGGAAGGCTCCTAGTTAATTACATCCGCAAGTCAAGCTCGCATAATACCTCCAATTAAAATGTTGTGGTCGTCGCAGAATACCTCCAATTAAAATGTCCCACTCGTCTGTTCCCCGAGGCGGCGATGTTGACCGCGGTGTTCGGAGCCATCCTTGCTGGCCTCCTCCAAGGCCCCTTTTGGAGTGTCCGCTATGAAACACTCACGGGAGGGGTGGTGGCTTTCCGCGACGAGATCCGTCTCGGAGGCCTCCGACGATCCGTCACTGAGGAGGTCGAAGATGGACTCCGACACGTAGTCGATCGTCCCCATGAACTCGTCGTCCATGAGGAGTTGGCGTATGTGCCGTGTCAGAAGACGCGACATCCTTTCAGCTGTGTTGCTGAGGCCGAAAGGCACGAAGTAGGACGGAGCGAGGCTCAACATCTCCGGAGAGAGCAGAGCCCCTCCCGCGAGCTAGGTCGTGACGTTCGCAGTGCGAACATGACGCAGCACGTGTCTTTTTGGGATGGTTGTGGTCTCAGAAATGAGCTGAGCTGCCGCTAGAGGTCTTTCCCGTTAGAGTCCATGAAGGACCCACGGGCCTCCAGGGCGCTGAGCCGAAGGTCTGCGAGGGCCTCGATGGCCACCGCGACGTCGGCGTCGGCAGACAGATGAACATTTGCGCTCGCTCCAGCTCTCCGCCATCGGTGGTGACGAAGTCCAGGCTCCCGAAACGCACGAGCGTCCCGGGGACCCAGCTCGAACCGTCACTGGCTATCCGAAGGCTGAAGTAAATCGGCGAACGCGCAAAGTTCCCTACTTGGCGCGCCAACTGTCGGTGTATAAAATCACCATCCAGTGAATTTAGTGGATTGCGCGTTAAGGCTCGGATGGTTCGCAAGAGGACACAAGGGTTATACTGGTTCAGGCAAGAATGCTCTACGTCCAGTTTGAGGCTCTCGTGTTACTTGCGTTGTTTGCAGTAGGGGTTACAAACGATCGAGAGACGGAAGAGGCTCCCAAGTCTCTGTGTGCGTGGTGCGTGGGTGTGAGCTGAGTGGAATCGAGTCGAATATGTGCTAAGGAAACCCCTCTTCCCTTTTATAGTTCAAGGGAACGAGCTGGGCCATTACACGGGGATGAGAGAGAGAGAGGATGTGGAGGCTTGAGGTAGAAGGAAAGCCTCCCGGTTCTCCGCCCTTGCTCCTATCCGGGGCCCCCTCCTAGGTACTGTAGATGACGCCCAAGAATGGTACCCTGTGGCGTGCTTCGTGGAGCCGCCTAACGCCTCCTACGCCGAAAGCTATCACCTGGCCGTTGGCTACGACGGGGAGACGCAGCTTTAGGGGCGCCACGCCTGCCCCGCCTGTTCCGGGCAATTAACGTCCATCGTGTCCGTTCGCGCTTTTGGCGGCACTCACCTCTCGAGGCTGTGCTCTCCGGGCCCCGGGGCCCAAACGATTCTTTGACTTTCGTGGAGGGGGTCGGGCGAGGCGGAGAGCTCGCCCGTGGCGGGCCCCGCTCCCGACCCACGCGTCCGGGGTCGGGCGAGGCGGAAGCCCTATCTATTGCGGGACTTGCTCCCGACCCCTCCGTCCGGGGGCGGGCGAGGCGGAGAAACCCCTGAGGGGATCACCCTCTCCCGAGCCCGAGGGTTGGGGGGTCGGGCGAGGCGAACCCCGTTGCTCCGGGCGCTGGCCGGGCTGGCCCACGTGTCAGAGTCTTGAGTAGAGCGTATCGTGTCCCCATGGCTTAACGCATTTAGAGGCCCGAAGGGTCGTTATATCCGCTTAACCTCGTCGGTTAAGATACCTTGGATATTGATATCCGACAAAAGTAATTTCAAAATAACTAGCCATTAGTCATAGATACAAATTTTGAGTAGCTTTGGATTTAATTTAAAAGTTGAATGTGGTTTGATCTCTCCATTCTAAAATGCATATCATTTTGATTTTGTTGTAGGTTAAACTCTCTAACTTTAGCTTTGTAGAAAAATGCACCAACGTCTATAACATCATATCAGTTTCGTAAATTCAACATTGCATTATTTTTTTGGATTGTATATTAACTATTTTAAAAGTTTGATTAAAATTAGAGAAACTTGACTTTGAACTAGCTAAACTAAAATGGCCTAAATTATTTATAACTAATAATATAAATTTAATGTCATTAATCATACTAAATTTCAGCGGCGCTATTCTACACTACTAGTACTAACCCAGACGTGCTTAGCTACTAAACCACATTCAGTAATAGTTCGTCAGTAGTCACAGTAGTACTGAACTACCAAAATCCTGTTCAACAGTAGTACTGAACTACCAAAATCCTGTTCAACAGTAATACTGAACTACCAAAGCTTGTTCAGAAATATAGTTTAGTATACTTACTGCTGCAGAATAAACTTATACACCTAAGGTGTAGATTAGCATATAGGATATAATTAATTGTATTTTGAAATTAATTTAAAATAACATTCATATATCATTTTATTAGTCACAAAGGTATATTTTAAATAATTTCAACTTTTTAAAGTTGAATGCAACCTATATCAAATATTTCTTAAATACGTGAAATAATATATGTATAACCTAGAGAGTGCATAAGTGCATAATCTAGAGGCAAGACCGTTGGCAATGTATGAATGTGAAAAATGTTGGATATCCATGCATATCCGCATCTAATATCAAATACGGGCCTGACTTTGGATATATAATTTTTTTTTGCGACTGTGCCTTAGCATGTTTTTCATTAAGAGAAAAATGTATACCTCCATTTTAATATCCATTTAGAAATATATGCAAATACATATCCATATATTACGTTGTAGTGAATACAAATATTGGATGATTCTGATTATGTTGTCCTTTTTCCACCCATATTCATACATGTGCTAACTTTTTTTTGGGCGAAGAAATAATTCATCACACACTAGGCATATTCTAGCTAGGAAATGAGTGGTGTACCTTAGGCCGAACATATGCTTTATAGGAATTATACTTTGTAACTTAACTATTTGCAAACAACTAACTGTTAAAAAAACTCAAACAAGTCTGACCTAATCATAACTTGTTAAGAACCGAAAAATTATTATTCTTTCACTTATTGGAAGTTGGAACGCATGCCGATCACCTTTATTTTCCATTGGAACTGGAAGGGAGAAAAAAAAATTCAAAAAGGAGTATCTTTAGGTCCAAATAACGCCCCGTGCCAAAGCAAAATTAAGGTATCTTGTTTGAGATTCCATGGAGGGGAGTGGGCGGCATGTTTTCCACGGCAAATCGTTTCACTAATCAATTTTTTCTCTGATTAGCTTGTACGCAACCAGCTCTAGTGGCCTGTCAGTGACTCATTGTTCCAGTTTGACCAGCAGGTTACAGGGACCCACCCATTCCATTTCCTCCGGCGCGTCTCCGACGCGGGTCCCACCCTCCCTCCGCAACGTGTAACGCGCCCGCGGTGACGGAGCCGTGAGCCAGCCGTAACGGCTCCGTGGGTCGCGCGCGCCCGCCCGCCCATTAACCCGCGCCACCCCAAGGGGGTAACGTCGTCACCCTAACGCCGCCGCCGTGGCCGGGAGCGGAGCCCGCGGCGTAACCCTAACGCCGCCACGCGCGGCCATCCATGGCCTCCTGCGACGACGACTTCGGCCTCCTCGGTGACGACGCCCACCAGCCGGCAGCTCCCCCGCCCCAGGCCCCCGCCGCCGCCCAGCAGCCCGCCCAGGCCTTCTGCTTCGCCGACGCGGCCGTGGCCGTGGCCGCGGGCGCCGCTGCCGGCACCGGCGCCGGCTCCTTCGCGCAGGCGCAGGAGGAGAGCAACCACCACGCCGAGCGCGGCAAGGCGGCGCACCACGCCAAGCGGGCCAGGGACCGCGCCGACGAGTTCAGCAGCGATGGGGGCGAGTACTGCTCCTACATCAACAGCGGCGGCGGGGGTAAGAAGGGCCGCGGCGGAGGAGGGAGCTCGGGCGCGACGGACTATCGCAAGGATCGTGAGGAATGGACGGACGGCGCCATCAGCAGCCTCCTCGACGCCTACACGGACCGATTCGAGCAGCTCAACCGCGGGAACCTGCGGGGTCGCGATTGGGAGGACGTGGCAGGCTCCGTGACCGACGGGCAGGGCAAGACTACCGGGGGCAAGAGCGTGGAGCAATGTAAGAACAAGATTGACAACCTTAAGAAGCGCTACAAGGTGGAGTGCCAGCGGCTCGCCAGCTCCGGCAGCGGCGCCATTAGCCACTGGCCCTGGTTCAAGAAGATGGAGCAGATCGTCGGAAACTCTGCGTCGCCTGCCTCCTCCAAGCCGCTTGCCGCAGCCGAGGATGAAAAACCGAGGCAACAGCAGCAGCACGGCAGCAAAAGGTGGCCCCATTTTTACATCTTTGCTTTATTATTTTGGAGATCTACTCGTCTCAGCTAATTTTTGTCACAGTAGGTACCCTCTATCCAGCGCTGGCCCTCCTACTGTGGTTGCTAGCTCCAGAGCGAACCCTCTTTCAAATCCAAGGTGGAAGAGGGTGCTTCTCAAGATTGGGGGCACTGCGTTGGCAGGAGCAGCTCCTCAAAATGTTGACCCCAAGGTAGTATAAAATTAGCTGCTGGTACTACTGCTACATCTGTTGTGAAGATTGTTTCATTCTAAAGTTTGTCATCTTGTCAGATTATTATGCTCATTGCTAGAGAAGTTCAAGTGGCGTGCCATCATGGTGTGGAGGTAAATAATACATCCATTTGAGTTGTGCATTTTTCGGATATGAAGCAACACTATTTATCGAGTTAATATTGCATTCAAACCTATCAGGTGGCAATTGTGGTTGGAGGGCGGAATATATTCTGTGGTGATAATTGGGTGGCTGCAACTGGCACTGATCGAGCCTCAACATACCCAATCGGGTATTGTTATTTGTCCTTTTTGTTTCCTTTTGATCTTTGTCCTGTTCCTGCAGCTCCTACATTTTTATCCTGGCGGGATAATGATAGCATGCAACAAAAATATTTGGATGGGTCCTAGAGAAAGATTACAAGCAAGTCGTCATTTTGCTTCAGAATGTGGACATCCATGGTGTGCTATTGAATGCTGATAGTATAGGACATATCCTTGGTTGTATTCAGTGGACAGGTTGATACCAACTGGTTGGGTCTTCTTATTGATTAGAATCCTTTTGCATTTCTTTTGTGTATCATGCCAAACTGGCATTTGTATTGGCAAGTGCTAGTTCAAGTTCATATTTTAACTGAAGCCATATTCGATTAGTGTAGAGTTCAAATTAATACTTGTGTAGTGAGTCACCGAGTTTAAGAACCATAAGAGCTTTTTGCAAGATTATACTATCACCGGTGAACTTTGTTGACAACATTGTCTTCTTGAATATCCTACCAAGACTGTTGACAATTTGCAACAATAAAACCAGTTAAGTTTTGATGCTACAAGGCCTTTGGGGTGAAACTTTGCTGCTGTAGTTAAGCTTCAAAAGTTCAAACACTAGGGTCACCTGGTTTATATGTTGTTGGGTCTATGATGGAGGCCTGAATTGGAACAAGAATGCTATAAAGCATTCAAGATTTTAAGTTGTAAAGTCAAGTTGAGTAGCTGGTGGACCGATTTGGGTCACCAGTCTTAACTAGACAAGGCCACTGAGCCAGGATAGCATGCCAGCAATCGTGACAATACTTGCTAGTTCACGGTACTGCAAATCAACTGAGCATGGGCATTTGAACTTCTAAATTGGTAGCTTGTCTTCCGCCATGTGTAGTTTCAGTAGGCAGACAGACCTTTCACTCTTAACTAATTAATGACAAATGGATCTCAGTGTCTTGTTTTATACATCTAACTACAAAATTCCACGTCTATGCATCGTTGGATTCTAGCTTTCCGTCTATACTAGTCAAGGGTTTCTGGTGAACTGCTATTTCAGTGATATGTGCATATACTCACTCCTGCCTGTTTTAATTGTCAGAATGATGGCATCAGTGATGAATTCAGTACTTCTTCAAGCATCACTGGAAAAAATAGGTGTGGAGACACGAGTCCAGACCGCATTGATGATTCAAGAAGTTGCAGAACCATACGTTAGGCGGCGAGCCATACGCCACCTTGAAAAAGGGAGGGTCGTTATTTTTGGTGGGATTGGTGCTGGAATAGGGAATCCACTTTTCACAACAGATACAGCTGCTGCCTTAAGAGCTTCTGAAAGTACGTTTCTATTCATTGTTATGACTTGTCCAATGGATTTGTGCATACAGCTTACCATTCTCAATTGCTTTAATTTTGTTTCTATGAAAACTTTAGCTGACATGGAGAGAATCTGACTCAATGTACTTGTTAATCAGTCAATGCAGATGTTGTCCTTAAAGGTATTGCTGGTGACGATGAATATGGTTGCCCTCCTCGAAGCAATAGTAACGCACCATTTGAGCACATATCCTTCAGGGAGTTAGCAGCAAGAGGATTTAGCAGAATGGACATGACAGCAGTAACGTGTTGTGAGGAGAACAACATTCCTGGTTAGTACCTCATATCAACTATCATTTATACAGAGTTGTTTTTCCACTGTATCGGCAGTTTAGATAAAATAACATTTGTCCATACATTTCTTGCAGTTGTCATCTTTAACATGTTAGAGCCTGGTAACATCTCCAGAGCGATTTGTGGAGATCAAATAGGCACTTTAGTTGATCAGTCTGGAAGGATCACTTAAAATTATAAGGATTCACTCTAGCTCAGCTTCAGGACACGCCAATACTCTGGGGGACATCGTGCATTCTTTACTTGCATGGATTTTTCCTGATAGGAGAGGTGAAGCATGTTCATCAGATGGAAGCCTGCCTTCATATGCTTGTTGTGTATTATGTGTTGTGTTGGCAATTATCCACATTGAAAAAGTATTTATCTTGTAATATCTGTTGTAATGTGGTCTGTAGATTAGTCAAGGGGCTTTTGTAAAGTGTTTCACGGGTACCCAAATCAGAATGTAGTGTTGTAAGTTGTAACACTGTTGTTCATTTTGTAGTGTTGAGAGATCACGTCTCGCACGATTAATATGCATGTGACCTTCCAAGAATCAATCTTTTTTTTTGTTCAATGATAAGATATTATATGTGACTAACTATTGTGCAGAAAATATCAGGTTACATATAGTGTTGGTGCTTGTTTCACTTCTTTATTCCTAATGCTATCTGATGCTGAGAGCTTGATAGCATTGATTTCAATGAAGAACACTTTATAGATGCCCTTGTTTTTGGTACAACATGGATTAGAGTAGCAGATGGGACTTGACTGTCTCCCCTCGTCATCAGCTTGTAAGTTGTCCCATCATATCTCAAATTATTCTCCAGATGGAAAGCAAAACTGCTACATCAATTTTCTTTTCTGCAGATAAACATCTCGTGCATCTGAAGACAGGTCGATGGTATCTAGTAGCTGACTATGTCCTCTGTCTTCATCAGAGAGCAATGACAACAAAGAAGAAATTAAGGCGGTGGTAGTGTGGATATTAAGATATTTCCTTGCCACTTTCAAGTTTCAAGACCCATTGCTTTCCTGACTTAAGTACAGCACTTAATCACCACAAGATTTTCGCACCAACTTTTTCCATGGGAACTATTGAAACTACACAAATATTATGGTTTAAAATCTGGCATGTAACAAGATGTCAACACACTAGTCTCATCTTATGAAGCTTTCTGTTCTGCAGGCAAAACATTGGGTGCGTTCAGAACTAAGAGGCCACTGGCATCTAGCTACGGATTATGGCATCTATCGTCTATTGGTCATCAAAGAGAAGGACAAAGGCAAAAGTAGAAAAAGAAAAATGGATGGCAGCAGCGGCATGGACATTTAAGATATTTCTCTGCCACTTGCAAGGCGCATTAAGGTCAGTGAGTCATTTTCCTCGTCCCTACAATAACTTTCTTGACTGTTTGCAGGTGTACGATATTCAATTTACAAAAGGTAATAACAGCAACCTTTGGCCACAAAATGTTCTAATTACACAAAAAAATGATATTTTCTTTTCTGAATATGGGCTATGACTTGGGGCACAGGCGGGTTGTCGCACCTGCAACTAAGATGCTTACACACTCACTAGTCTCGTCCTCTGAACCTTATAATATTGTACACATTTACAATGTTCTTGAAGCCACTTGTCTCACAAATGTAAAACTTAAGATTTGTTTGGATCTGGTTCCTGAAAATACAGGAGAGCAAACATAACAGTAGATGCTTAGTCACTGTGGATGGAAGCGGCTCTGGGGTGCTAGCTGATTACATCATTGGCCAGAACTGCATGTAGCTCAGCCAGGCAGGTGGTTTCCCTGAAGCCGCTGTGCTGACCTCGCTTGCTCCATCAGAGGACGACGATGTGAGCCTGACCGGCAGCTGAAGATTTGGGGCACAGGAAGAAGCTCCTGGAGCCCAATTCCATAACCTTCTCCTTTGGGTCCAGACCTAAGCATTATTAAGAAAAAAAAATAGAACTGTCCATGGATGACTAAAACTTGTGAAAACAACACCAGAAGGTATATCCAAGCATCTATATTATCTTATAAGAAGTACTTGGCCGTGTTCAGATGGCCAGGACAATTTTTTGTCCCTAAGGAATCTTGCATGCATGAAGTACTAAATGAAGTCTATTTACAAAACCCAGCCACAGTTGAGTGTAACTTTGCGCGACGAATCTAACGAGCCTAATTAATCCATGATTTGCTGCAGTAATGCTACAGTAATCATCCTCTAATCGTGCGGTCAAAGCCCTCATTAGATTCGTCTCGCGAATTTGCCAGGGTTGTGGAGGTAGTTTTGTAAACTGGCTTTATTTAATATCCCTAATTAGTGGTCAAAGTAGGGATCAAAAAATTGTCCTGGCCATCTGAACAAGGCCAACTTTGTCATATTTATTCTAGGCTTACCCTTCCTCAATTGCGTCATGAATAAACTTTTCCTTTGCATTCACACTTCAGTGAAGATTGACTGAGGGCGACACTGTCATTCTCGTTTTATTACTGATGAGCAAGTTGAAATTTTCTAAAAGCAAAGTTGAGCAAATTGAACGTGTACTAGGAAACCGTGCTGCTAAGTTGTCATTAGAAACTGATAAGCCCATAGGTAGGCCCTCTTGTCACTGATTGGTGGGGGACCACAAGTCAACCATACGAGGATAAGTCGTTGACATTTGACAACTCAATGTATCGGGTGAAGTTTGGATGAAATATTTTTTAGTTAACAGCTTGAGTAGCGTAGTCGTGTTGATCTGCTTGTTCCGATATATAGTAGAGACTTTGATGTAAAAAAACGAAAGCAGAGAGGGAGAGCGCAAGCAAGTGCTAAAGCGTAGCGTGATGCGGAGGAGGATTGAAGAAGCAAAGGAACGTACTCTCCAAACTGTACTGGGAGAAGTGGAGGCCGAAGGCGGCCGGGTCGGTGGACGGCAGCAGCGGCCGGCGGCCTTCCTTGACGTAGAGCGCCACGGCGGCCGCCACCAGGTCGGCCACGGTCCACTCGGCAGACGCCATGACGTGCAGCGGCCACATGCTGTGCTGCACCGCTACGCTCACCAGCACCTTGCTCGGCGTCCTCCTCCCCACCTCGCCGCCGTCCGGCACGGGCGGTGACCCCGAGCGGAAGCTCGCACCCCTCACGCCGGCGAGCAGGTCCGGCATCGTCTTGGGCCTCTGCTTCTGCAGCTGCTGGTGCCGCTGCTCCGCACCGCCGCCGCGGCCGTGGAACGACGCCGACCGCTGCCGGGCCCCGCCAGCTGCCGTCTCTTGCCGCTGCCTGCCACCGGAGCCGCCCTTGTCGCCGTGCGGCGGCGCCAGAGGAGGCATGGCGCGGTCGCAGCTGGAATGACTCGGAACTTTCGAGGCCACAGGCTGGTGACGGCGGCCGAGTCACGGGTCACGGTCGGTGGCGGCCGGACGACGAGGCGGGCGACAATGCGAAGCAGGTCATGTTGCAGCCAGAGCCGGCCGCGCCGACGATCACCATGCGGGAGCCTTCCGCGTTCCGGGACGAGGATCAGAGAGGCTACAAGTAAAAAGCCACCGAGCCAGCTGAGTGACTTGTCCTGGGCGAAAGCTGAGAAAGGCAAAGGGCGCGTGCGTGTATATAGATAGAGACGGCGGCACTAGCCAATTTGCCCCATCAATAATTGGAACTGGATTAGCTTCAGGGCTCGGACTCTACTGGAAAATTACCCAAAGAATCTCTGTGATATTGCGTAGAAATCAGTGAAAAAAAAATCCTTATGAGGCCATGCTCTGGGAGTCACCACCACTAGTCGGTCTGCGCCTAGGACGACGGTCGCTGTCGCGTTGAACAAGGCTGGCGAGGGGGTGCAGCCGATGGCGACCAGCGAGCTCGCGACGCCGCGCGGGCAGGGCAGGGGGGCAGCTAAAGCCAATCGGCAGGCGCGAAGATTCCCCGCCGGCTGGTGATCCGCTTATAGTTTAGTGATTCGCTGTCGAATTGTGCGTGCGCGGAGGCTAATTGATGGTGGTGCTTAGCTTAGGGGATCGGGATCGCGGCGGAAAAGAACGGGCTGGGGAGGTGCCCGCCCGGGAAGCGACGGGGGCCTGGCGCGGTGGAGCTCGCTACTGGGGGAGGCCGGGGCCGGGGGGCCTGAGCGGCGGGGCCTTGCCTGCCTGATTGATCTGCGCCGAGCCGATGACGACGACACCACCTCCACTCCACCACCAAATAGTGCGCGGCACGTCTGCGCCAATCTCGATCGCCATCCACTCCCTGCCCTGCTCGTGCTCCGCCCCGCGCGCACGTGCGCGCCGCTAGATCCATGAGAAGTTGAGAACCCACGGAACTTGGGATCGGTTTTCCACTTCGTGTTCATCATCCGAAGAGGAAACCGCCGCGCGCGCCATCGGATGATCCAGAACGCGCGTAGGCTCGACGCTCGTGGAACACAACACGCCAGCGGCCAGCACTTGTGTGCGTCCGTCCATGGTCGTCACTCGCCACGCACGCACTGTAGCCAACTCATTGGCTAGTCTGGTCTAAAGAGAAAAACTCATGGCTAGCCCTGACCTGCTGGTTGCTGCCATCCTACGCCCTCACCGGGATGGCCGGCTCGGCTAGCTGCTCGACCGGCGTAGCCACTAGCTAGGCAAGCCTACTGAAGCTGGGTGAGGACGCAAGCAAGGTGACCGGTCATCCCTTTCTCGCCCTGTTGCTTCGCCGCCCCATGCATGCCATCCAATCACTCGGTCGTCACTGGCACGGCCCGGCAGCTGCTGCTTTTCGCCGGACGTCGGCGGCGGGCACCTAATTTCTCTCCAGAAGGAGCTAGGCATATATAGGCGCAGCACTGCAGCACCTATTTTGTTGTTTGGGCCGCTCACCAGGTGAAGCAACGTGGCGGCTCTCGTCTCGATTTTCGACTTTAGATGCAATCCGTAGAAATTGGGAGAGGCCTGGTTTTGTAGCTTACAAGAGTAAGAGATCTACGGCGGGCAATGCCAACTGACCTCCAGAAACTACATAGGCCCTGACGTAAGAGCTGAAGATATTCCAATGCGGAAACTACTGTATATTAGTCGTACAACACCTACTAATGTATATGGTTTTCTTATATTCCCTTTATGATGACTGTATATGAGATGTTGGGGGAATTGCCTTCTTACCATTTGCTCTTGAACAACGCTTGCAATTTCACCCTTCCTCCTATTTTTAACTATGATTCTGAATCTGTTATTTTAAACTGGTGGTATGGTTTCGCTCCCTGGTTTAGACTCCTGTTAGTTGGAGTCAGACCGTATCAAACAAATTAAAAAAAAGGAACCTTGCAAAATTTTGGAAAAAAAAAGGGATGAAACTATTCCTGCAGAATGGAAGCTCAAAGATACCGTCATATCGCGAGGAAAGAATATTTATTTATTGGAAATATAAAAGTTCTTACGCCAAAGTTTTGCTGTCAAAATATTTAAGGTTAAAAAGTTATAATAACAAAGTGCTCAAGAAAAGAAGTGCAAATCCATGAGGGCATAAATGTCTTTTATATGTGAATTGATACCGCTAAGGCCATTCTCAATGGCATTTTATAGAGAGTTTCATGAGCATTAAATTCAAAGCTACATAAGCATTTTTTTGACCTAGCAAGGGAGAAGTTTCATCCATATGAAACCCAAAAGGTATGGTTATCTAGTTTCCGATCTTGGTAACCGTTGAGACTGGCTTAAGTGCCCCTGGCAGATTGGGGTTAAAAAACAAAAGAAATGAAACCCTTCCCAAAACAAGAAAACCCCACCAAGGCCAATGAAAAAGAGTTGCACGTCACCCGCGATGGAAGCAAGGGAACAATTTGTCAACGAGAGAAGATTACCAAATTGCCCTTTCTCTGTACTCTATACCACTGAGTAGTAGTATAGGGCACCGTAAAAAACCTCCTTCAGAAATGCCAAAAGAACTGCAGTTTCTTATGCAAGAAGAGCAACAAGCGACAGCACCTTCAAACGGCGGCGGCAGCTCATCAGTCATGAGGAAGTGGTCGCTAAAACTGAAGAAGGGGGGCAACCTAGGACAAAGGACCATGTCTCGACATTCATCTGATTTAAAGTAACCACTCATGTTCTTCTCCGCGCTTTTGTGGAGATTATCTATGCACGAGATGGGCGAACTTCCTCCAAGAATCTTGATCACATGACCAAGTGGTAAGGTCAGGAAACTAAATACAATATTGCAAAGTTCTTCAGAAACCTCAGCGTGTACTACCGATTGTTCTGTGTTTGCCACAAGCAGGGTCACTTTATGGCCACTACAGTCTGAACTTGAATCGTTCTTCGAGCTAACCTTGACATCCATAGAAAGAGACTCATTGGTTCTTGTGGGTTCATCTGATTGACTGAATATAAGATCAGTTAGGGGTTGATCAGACTTCAGAGTTTGCTTCAGCAATATTTTTTTCTGTTGACAAATGTTATAAAACAAATGGCAGAACAAGTACGATCACAACCACGAGAGACACTGATTTGTGTGGAAACTCTTATGAAAGCAAGACACGAATACGACAAAGGTAATCTTCACTATTCAAGATAACTGGAGGTCTACAAACTCAATGGATTTACAATGAGTGGTAACTCAACTCAAGAGGAATAGAAACGCAGAATGACTCTGCTAATTGTGTTACTCTTCACCGTACAACATCATCTAGTTTATATAGGCCAGAGCATGCAGGCAGCCCAAATATCGAGTGGCTGAACAAACACCCATGCATGCGACTCTTAAACATGCATGTAAACATGCTACCACAAAACGCCTTGCCAATTTAGGATAAGCTATGTTAGATGTCCAATGGTTGGTGCATGTAGAAGCCTTAGGAATTCGGAGCATATTTCAACAAACTCCACCTTGAGACGAATTCTCTTCTTCAATCAAATAAATAATGACAACAATAACCATGCACCAAAAAATCCATAGACTAGGCGGTAACACCAATTAAGTTTGAGCAAAGCTCAAACTTAGAAACAGGAACTGACTTTGTCATCATGTCTGCGGGGTTGTCATGAGTACTAATCTTGCATACTTTGATATCACCTTGGGCAATAACATCTCGAATAAAGTGATATCTAACATCAACATGCTTTGTTCTCTCATGGAACATTTGATCCTTTGTAAGGCATATAGCACTTTGACTATCACAAAATATAGTGATACAAGAAGTATCACCATAAAGTTCGTTGTACAAACCTCTCAACCAAACAGCTTCTTTGCATGCTTCAGAAATAGCCATATACTCCGCTTCAGTGGTAGATAAAGCGACAGTAGCTTGCAAACTTGCTTTCCAACTAACAGCACATCCACCAATAGTGAATACGTAACCTGTGAGTGATCTTCTTTTATCTAAATCACCAGCATAATCGGAGTCCACATAACCAACAAGTCCAATTTTAGACTTTCCAAATTGCAAACATGCATTTGAAGTTCCACGCAGATATCTGAAAATCCATTGGACTGCTTTCCAATGCTCTTTACCTGGATTAGCCATGTATCTACTGACAACACTCAATGCATGAGATAAATCAGGACGAGAACAGACCATGGCATACATAAGAGAACCAACTGCGCTTGAATATGGAACTTTAGACATATACTCAACATCTTCATCTGACTGTGGACATAAAGCTGAAGATAATCTAAAATGTGCAGCTAACGGTGTACTCACTGGCTTAACATCATGCATGTTAAAGCGACGAAGAACCTTTTTAATATAACCTTGTTGACTAAGGTATAATTTTCCAGCATGTCTTTCTCTGACAATTTCCATGCCTAGAATCTTCTTTGCTGCACCCAAGTCCTTCATCTCAAACTCAGTGTTCAACTGTGCTTTTAGTTTTGCTATTTCATTTTTATCCTTTGAAGCAATCAACATGTCATCCACATATAAGAGCAAATAGATGGTTGAGGATTTGATAGTTTTTAAATAAACACAACTATCATAATTAGATCTCTTGAAACCTTGAGAGATCATAAATGAGTCAAATCTTTTGTACCACTGTCTAGGAGACTGCTTTAAACCATAAAGAGATTTCTTTAACCTGCAAACCAGGTCCTCCTTTCCAGGAATAACAAAACCTTCCGGTTGATCCATATAGATGTCTTCTTCTAGTTCCCCATGTAAGAATGCAGTTTTAACATCCAACTGCTCAAGCTCATAGTCTTGCATGGCAACAATACTAAGCAAAGTTCGAATAGAACTATGCTTAACAACAGGCGAAAATACATCATTGTAATCAATTCCTAGAATTTGGCTATAACCTTTTGCAACCAACCTTGCCTTGTATCTAACTTCGTCACTTGGGGAAATGCCTTCTTTTCTTTTGAAAATCCACTTGCAGTGGATAGGCTTCTTTTCTTTTGGTAATTGTACCAAATCCCAAGTGCCATTCTTTTCAAGTGACTCCATTTCATCATGCATGGCAGTCACCCAGTTGTTGCAATCGGTTGAATTAATAGCCTCAGAGTAAGTATAAGGTTCACTATTACCTTCAATTTCTTCTGCCACACTTAAAGCATAAGCGGCAATATTGATTTCATTAATCAATCTCTTTGGTTCTATAATTTGCCTCCTAGGCCTATCAACGGCAATAGAACATTGTCTCGGAGGTGGCGACCGCGAGACAATGGGAACATCCTCAGTAGTAGAGGAATCCTCAGCAATAGGTTCAACTGAAGCACTGTCAATTATTTTTCGTGGTGCATCAACAACATGCTCCACCTGCACACTTGACTTCTGTTGATTTTCAACAGAAACATCAGTAGGAGTGTCATGTAGCATAGCAGCTTCATTAAAGACAACATTCCTACTTATCACAACCTTTCTAGTTTCTGGATTCCACAATTTATATCCTTTCACTCCAGATTTATATCCTAGAAAGATACACTTAACAGCTCTTGGCTCCAATTTTCCATTATCAACGTGAGCATAGGCAGTACAACCAAAAACTCTCAATTTCGAATAGTTTGCTGGGGATCCAGACCAAACCTCAATTGGAGTTTTCTTGTTAATCGGAATAGAGGGTGACCGATTAATAAAATAGCAAGCAGTGGAAGCAGCTTCTGCCCAAAAACGTCTATGCAATCCTGCTTTAGACAACATGCAACGTGCCTTCGAGATGATTGTTCTGTTCATACGCTCAGCTACACCATTTTGTTGGAGTGTGTAAGGAATTATGTAGTGTCTAACAATGCCTTCTGACTTACAATACGAATTGAATTCGTTAGAACAGAATTCCATCCCATTATCAGTGCGAAGCTTCTTTACCTTCTTTTCAGTTTGCCTTTCAACCATTACCTTCCACTCTTTAAAGGCTGAAAATGCTTCTGATTTATGCTTCAAGAAATAGGGCCAAACTTTTCTTGAATAATCATCAATAATTGTCAACATATAACGTGCACCACCTAGTGATGTCTTACGAGATGGTCCCCATAAATCAGAATGCACATAGTCCAGAATACCTTCAGTGGTATGTGTTGAAGTATTGAACTTCACCCTCTTGTGTTTGCCAAACACACAATGCTCACAAAATTGTAGCTTACTGATGTTGTGACCATCAAGAAGCCCTCTCTTGCTTAACTCTGCCAAACCAAGTTCGCTCATATGCCCGAGACGCATATGCCAGAGCTTTGTAGCATCAGAATCACATAATGTCTTTGAAATTACAGCGACATTACCTGTAACCGTAGTACCTCTCAAGATATACAAATTGGCAGATTTTGAATAACCTTTCATGACGACAAGAGAACCTTTGGATATTTTTATAACTCCGCCTCTAGCAGAGTATTTGTATCCTTTCAAATCTAGAGTACTCAACGAGATGAGATTTCTCGTCATAGATGGAATGTGCCTCACATCAGTCAAGATCCTGGTAATGCCATCAGACATCTTAATTTGAATAGATCCAATGCCTACAATCTTACGTGGCGTGTTATCACCCATTAACACAGAACCACCATCTTGCACTAACTCATAAGTGCTAAACCATTCTTTATGAATGCATATATGAAAAGTGCAGGCTGAATCAAGAACCCATTCATCATCGACCTTGGCACATCCAGCAAAAGCAACAAGCACATCACCTTCACTGCCACTTTCGGCAGCAACTGAAGCTTTACCATCGTCTTCAGATTTACCATTTGGCTTAAATGTGCCATTTCGCTTTTCCTTATTTTTCAGCTTATAACACTCTGATATGTAATGAGTGTCTTTCTTGCAATAATTGCAGAACTTGCGTTTGCCTCTAGATTGTGAACGGCCCCTATAGCCATTTGAACGTTTACCTCTAGATCCACTAGAGGATTCTCTCTCCATGTGCCTGCCACGAACAAACAAGCCTTCTGCTTGTGAACTTGAACTTTCAGCAGATACCATTTGTTTCATCTTTTCCTTGGCTTGCAAGGCTTCATAAACTTCATTTAGAGTGAGAGTATCACGACTATATAATATGGTATCTCTGAAATTTGAATACGAGCTAGGCAATGAACACAACAGAATAAGACCTAAATCTTCGTCTTCATATTTTACCTCCATTGACTCGAGATCAGCAATAATCTCTTTAAATTCAGAAAGATGATCCAACACCTTTCGTCCATCTTGCAACTTGTGCAGAAATAACTTCTGCTTCAGATGCATCTTGCTAGTAAGATCCTTTGTCATACATAGCTGCTCCAACTTTAACCAAAGTGCAGCAGCAGTTGTCTCCTTCAATACTTCCTGCAAAATATTGTTTGACAAATGCAGGTGAATTTGAGACAAGGCCTTACGATCTTTTCTCTTTTCATCGTTAGACCAATCAGTGGAATTCTTCCCACCAAATTTCTCCAGCGCATCATCTAGATCAGTATGCGCTAGAACCGCTCGCATCTTGACTTGCCATAGAGAAAATCGAGTGTCTCGATCCAACAATGGAAGATCATACTTCAAGGACGCCATGTCGAAGAAACCTGAACTGAACAGGCAATGAACTTGGCTTTGATACCACTTGTTATAAAACAAATGGCAGAACAAGTACGATCACAACCACGAGAGACACTGATTTGTGTGGAAACTCTTATGAAAGCAAGACACAAATATGACAAAGGTAATCTTCACTATTCAAGATAACTGGAGGTCTACAAACTCAATGGATTTACAATGAGTGGTAACTCAACTCAAGAGGAATAGAAACGCAGAATGACTCTGCTAATTGTGTTACTCTTCACCGTACAACATCATCTAGTTTATATAGGCCAGAGCATGCAGGCAGCCCAAATATCGAGTGGCTGAACAAACACCCATGCATGCGACTCTTAAACATGCATGTAAGCATGCTACCACAAAACGCCTTGCCAATTTAGGATAAGCTATGTTAGATGTCCAATGGTTGGTGCATGTAGAAGCCTTAGGAATTCGGAGCATATTTCAACAACAAAAGAGAGAATTTTCAACTCAAGACCATAGCATATATGCTAAGACTCTTCTTTATCAATAAACATAGACCGGCAAGTTAAGCTGTCGGCATCGGTTCAAAGAATAGTATATGCTAAGACAGTAAAACACAGTTAAACACTAGTAATGTGAAGCACGCATCAACTAGTAGTCTAGTACTAACCTCCTCCAAGCCAAGTTCTAGTGTCTTCTCTTCAAGCATGGTTACATCCTCAATTCCCATGTCACGTAAAAGGAACATGAGATTGTCTGTATCAGCAGGCACAACTTGCAGATTATCTGTAGCAGCGTAGCTCATCCCACCTCTTACAAAAGCCCTATCATCTTTGGCTCCGCCATCGCCCTTCGCCCACCGCAACAAAAGGGCCAAGGGTTTCCCACACTGCAGACACGGCACATCTGGAACTGAACTATAGTGAAACGTATCGGCGAAGCACTCACGATGTCTGCAAACCCAAACATTCCTATGGTTGGTGTCGTCAATCCTGACAGCGAGATCCTCGTACAGCTTCCCGGCAGCGCTGAGGGGCCTAAGAAGCATGTTCCTGCACGCCTTGGTTTGGAAGTGGCTCTCGTCAAGGCTCTCCACGCTCTTGTACAACTCATCGAAGCAGCCTAGAGATGACTCCTTGCCGAGCAGCCGAACAATGGTGCCCAGTGGCAGGGTGAGGAAGCTGAGGAGCACGTCCACGAACTCCTTGCCGGACTCTGCAAACACCACCTCTCTTCTCATTGTTCACTAGGAACTTGACTCGTATCTTGCCAGTACCAACAGCCCAGCTCCGGCCATGGAATATGGATATCTGTGGTAGAATGTTGAGAGAACCTGAAGGTTGTGGGTGGGTTGAATGAGTTGCTCGAGCTGGGATTCAGCACCCGACTTTATATTGTCAAAGTCCTGGTGCCTTCAGAATGATCTCTTCGTCTTCGGATCCGGTGTTCCACTTTAATTGTATCTCAAATGCAGCACCGGAAGCCCCAGGGGTTGCCTAGATGTAATGTAAGTGCTGTGACCTTTTGGTCTTCTGAATTCAAGCTGCAATCCCAGTGGCTATGCTGTGACCTTGGAGCATCTGAAAGTGCTGTGACTGTACGTATTCATGGGAAATACAGTTAATATCATTATGTTATCACTTGCAACTAATGGACCACTCTGAGAATAGCTGAATACATTTAATCCAAACCACCCTATTTTTAATAAGTTTAATATACATATTATTAAACTAAAATTTTATTTTATTTTTTAAAATTAAATTTAATATTTATTATTTTTAATAAACTTTGTACATTGATTTGGTAGGGCCGCGCGAACGCGTACCCCTTTGCCACAAATTATGACGTCCACTCTCCTGTTTGAGGAGATGGTAAGTCAGTGCTCCTCCCACGGGCAATGGAGACAAATTAAATTTAATATTTTTAATAAACTTTGTACATTGATTTGGTAGGGCCGCGCGAACGCGTACCCCTCTGCCACAAATTATGACGTCCACTCTCCTGTTTGAGGAGATGGTAAGACAGTGCTCCTCCCAAGTGCAATGGAGGCCACTAACTTAGGCCATGACCCTTCTTGATCAGCCATAGACCCCGTCCAGGTAAGTATGTTTCAAAGCTGTCCCTCCCTTTTGCTTTATTGCTCCCCAGCTTCTTCCCCCGGTTAGATTAGCCGATGTGGTACTATTCTATCCGCTAAACAGCTGGGTTGCGCCTGGGGCACTGGGCTAATTGCGGTCAGGACTCAGGGGTCCATCGATTTCCTTTTAGACTGGGCCCATAGATCAACAGCTCCGGCCCATCCACGCCAGGCAACAACGCGCGGCCCACTTGCAAACCTTTCCTGCTGCGCGCCTGCGCTGCACGTGTGGGAAGGAGAAAACTCTGGTGTGGAAAAGCTGCGGCAGATCCTACCGGTTCGGGTTCCCAGTTTCGGAAATGCAGTTGAAACAGGTTCCCGACGCGAGATATGTACGAGTACGCGAGAAATCAAGAGCATGGTCCATGACGGACACAAAAATCAAGATGGAAGTGCCGTGCGGCTGTACGAGCAGAGCAGACATTGCCACAGGAAACAGGAAAACTCTGTACGAGCAGAGCATAGTGACGATGAAGCTCAAGAAACAGGAAACACACACCGCGTGTGCACTTTGCCACAGTTAACAGGACCGCAAAGACAAATGAAGAAATGGGAGTGCTACAGCGAACGAGCTGAACATGGTCCAGAGATTTTTGAAACACGTCGAGTATTTGAGTATCACTTCTCGCTTGTAACATTACAGCCTGGGTCATGTTCACTTCCCTCTGATGGAAATCATAAACCTGTTAAGAGGCATGGACGGCGATGCTTTTGGCTGTTACTGATAGCGAGCAAGAACCATGACTACACTGAGAAACAGGTCAGAGATGGATCCTACCCTATAACATGTACACAAATCACTCCCGAAATGTATATAAAGACGGCACACTCAACTGTTAACAAAATGGTATTTTGATTCTACATAGCTCTCAGCTTCCCAGAGGAACGATCCAAAAGCAACTGCCTCCAAGATAAGATGATTCAGCTCTATAAATGTGATTGTTATCATCTTACCCTCCTGCGCATTAACAGAACCGTCGTCCAATACTTTGATGTCCGGTCGTCCAAACAACGACTGAGTTTGCTTCTCAATCAGCGAGACAGCTTCCGTTGATCTGATAGTTGCGTATCTTTGCAATGTATCAGCATCCAGTTGTGAAACATAAGACCTCAACTTGTTTGGACTCGGTTCTTCATCGTCCAAACTAATCTCCTCCCCATCAGGTGTAATCTGTACTAAGGATTCCATATCCCAGAATGGATTAGGTTTCAGGTTTTCAAATACTATCTGCTGCTTGGGGTTTGGTGGGAGAGTCTTCATAGTTTTCTCGAGCTGGAATCGCTCATCTACCCTCTTAAGGAAGTAACCGTACATGATTGATGCTGCATAGAGCTTTCCCAGATTTAAGTTGCTAATTTCAACAACAGTGTCCAGTGGTGCTGCTATTTTTTCTCCCATGATAAGATTAAGATGGTTCTGTATCATCTCAAAAGCGTCCGGGGAGTGTATGCTTTGCAGTTTATCCTCTTGGTTAGGCAGTGAAGATATGTCGCGTACAGGGCCACCCCCTGGTGATAATGCTGGTGTCATAGATATGTCATTGTCCATAAACTTGTAGATAATATAACAGTAGATGATCTCTTCTAAAGCATTCTGCCTTTCCTTCTCTTTGACTTCTGCAATTCTCCTGTAGTTCAATTAGCTTATCATCGGTTAGTGTATTGTTGAGTTTTGATTACTTTATTTACTATCTACGCTAGCCAAGCTTATGTTCTGTTTTTTTCTTCTTCTTTTTCATCATATTCTTACAATAAGTTAGAAAACAAATTTTAATGTTGTGAGAATTAAATTGTATCATAGATAGTTGACTGAGTTTAAATCTTAGCATTAAACATGAAGCACAGCAGATGTGAAAATTAAGTGCTTGACAATTTGAACAGATTCAGGGGACTTACTTGTAGAGGAGGTCCTGAGGAACTTTTGAAGCTTCTTCCTTTTGGGCATCTTTCTCTGACTGCAGATTTTCAAGTTGCTGATCAACTGTTGCAGGAAGCAGGTGAGGGTGTGATTGTAGTATTTGGACCAGAAGCTGACCACTCGGAGATTCAAATCTAAGTGGAGCAAGCCGTGTGTAGCCATCACCAGATTCTGTTTTTGCTTTAATCTTGAAGGTTCTTGTACGGTAATTATTAATCTGGAATCCTGCTTTGGAACGCATGCTACAAGGAAACCCCTACAGAACCATAAGTCATCATCCACTTGAACCAGGATAACTTGACTATCTCATCAAAAAAAAAGGATAACTTGTCTAGAACATGTAATGGGATACTATGTTGCTCCTAAGTAATACAGTATCATGGTATAAACAGTGAATTGGTACAGTAAATTAGGACTTTACTAAACATCCGGATTGAGCAGAACAGTTCAAGTATAAGAAAGGGTAAGAATGCAACAATCACCATCAAATATCAAGGAAAAGCCTCACATCACAGAGAAAATCAAGTACACATTAGGCACAATGAATATCAGCAGCAAAGCATCAGAATTTAGTGCAAAAGTGCACCAAAATGTCGACAATGTAAGTACCTGACAGAAACAGAAGTTTCTATGAAAAAAGGTCAGCACGCTTTGAGAAGCATCATGAACAGGTAAAATCCTCACAGCTCAAACATCAAAACACTATGACAGCCCAGGCCATTTTTACCTATCTTTACCATTTGAGCTAGTTTCGATGACACTTTTTTTTTGAACGCACAGGTAAAATCCTCACAGCTCAAACATCAAAATCCTCACAGCTCAAACATCAAAACACGATGACACTTTTTTTTTGGGTGATATTAGCCCCAGCACTTAAAAAAAAGCATGTTAGCAAGATTGCCACAAAGAGTGGGAGGGCAAATTATCACAAGAAACCTCATGCAAGTATCAAGTATGCAGCACAGGTCAGATTGGCACTACAATCAGCAAATCAAAGAGCACTGAATGTAAGTGGCACCAACAAAGTTTCCACAAATTATGCTCCAAGCATTATTCTGCAACCTGGTCTACACAACGTCCAATTCGAGCAAACACAAGCATCCCTGACCAAAATTTTAGCACAAACAGAAATATGCTGTTGCAAAGAATCACACATTGGGAAGAACCAATTTCAGCAGCAAAGATACAGAATGTATTGCACAAGCGTGCGGAAATATCGATGATGTAAGTACCTAAATAAAACAGAATTTTTATGAATCTATGAGAAAGGGTTGCCATACTCGTGAAGCATCATGAATGGGTAAAATCATCACAAGACAAACATCAAAACACCAGGCAGGTGCCAGCCCAGGCCATTTTACCTATCTCTACCATTTGAGCCAATTTCAACACTGATGAGGTAGTGCAATTTAGATAGATTACTTCGAACTGAATGCCAAGTTTGAATAAAGTGAAAACAACTTTTGTCCAAGTGAACAAATTACACTTAATACCCTAGACACTAGCGTGTATAGTCCCCCAGCACTCGAAAAATAGTATGTTAGCAAAATTGCTACAAGAGTAGAAGGGCCAATAGCACACAAAACCTCAAGCACCTATGCAGCACAGGTCAGATTGGCGCTACACAGCAGCAAAGCAGAGAGCACTGAATGTAGGTAGCACCAACCAAATTTCCACAGATTATGCTCCAAGCCTTATTTTGCAGCCCGATGTACACAACGTCCAATTCGAGCAAACAAAAACAACCCTGACAAAACACACACACACACAAACAGCAATATGCTGTTGAAAGGAAATCGCACATACATGAACGCACCCGGCTGCTCTACTCATCTACAAGCGAATGCTAGTCTAAGCATAGCAACAAACAAGTTAGCAGCAGAACACATCTGCCGAGGAACGGTACCTACCAACAACAGCGCGCGCCAAACATGCTTGCAAGTTGCAATCACTAAGAGAAAGCATCAGCATGCCCGCCTCAGGCCTCACCATCACCCCGCCCACTACAAGCACCTCGCATAGAGTAAGAAATGGCCGGAGCGTAGGGTGGGGGTGAGGAAACCACCTTGCAGAAGGGCCTGCCGGACTCCACGGCGGCGCGCGCCCTGACGCCGCATGACGTGGAGGACGAGGAGGCCGTGGCGGGGGACGGCGAGGCGAGGACGAGCGCCGCTTCGGCCCACGCCGGCATCGCGGGGCGGGCGGGGGAGGAGGAGGGAGGGGACGGCTCAGGGCAGCGAAGCCTTCTGTGCTGGGGAGCAGGTGAGATTCCGTCGGCTGTTTGGGTTCCTGAGATTTTCTCCGCTGCGGACTACTAAACTGGCAAGACCCTGATCTTTTTTATCGGGAGCGAGCGCGTGCTCCACCCCTGCTGGCTGCGACCGCGAGCGACGACGCCGATGGGGCGATGGCCTCGTGAGCCAGCCAGCCGCTCTGCACGTGTATCGTGTTCATTCCGTTGGCCTGCTGCTGCAAGTTATCGTGTTCATTCGGTTTGTATCATGTTCCCTTGGTTGGCCTCTGCTATTCAAAGTGTATCTTGCTCATGGGCGATGCCCCATTCCCACTTGCCACTTTGCCAGTGGGAACAGAGAACAAACATTTAGGCCACAGAATTAGCATGATGACTTGAGTCAAGAAACGAAACTCAGGAACAAATCACGAATTCTTTATGCAAACTGAGGGCATGCCATCATACAAGATCGTGCTAGGAAACACAGAAATCATGCATTTCGGAATAAAGAGAAACAACTTATACTTGAGGATTCTCGGATCCTCCTACCAGCTTCAGTTGATTGTGTAGGCATACATCGACAAAATGCCATGGGCAGTGGCATAGACAACACTGAAAGCTACAGCAGAAGGCCCGATTACATCACTGTCCCCTTTGCTCAGGGAGGTCACAAAAGCACCAAAACCATCCAAAAATAGTGTAACAATATAATTTAACTGAAAGAGGCGGACAAAGCCATCCCATTCTCAAAGACAGGAGTAAACTCCACGGAGCAATAAGCTTGTGTGGGTTCGGAACATCAGCACCGTGTACGTTGAGGCATCAGTCAAATGTTGGGGACAAGCACTCTTCAACCATGCCCAGTAGGTTTGGGTTTTCCAATGCCGCTGCGACACGCTCTTTATCATTCAGTTGCTTATTCACTGCAGCAAAGGACAGGTATATACACTGAGATATTGAGACAGGCAAAACAATGTAGAGACTTTAATGCAGAACTGTATAGCATATACCAGCAGCTTCAGTTGAATGTGATCCAGGGGCTACCCTTATGTCCACCTACAAAAATTAGATTCAGAGAACCCTCTAAATTTCCTCATCAAATTTCAAATGATATATAGCATATAGCCGTACATACATACAGAGAGAAGAAGCAATTTCCCTACCATGGTGACCAAAAAACACTAAGGGCTTGTTTAGTTCGCCAACTTTTTTCATCGTTACAGTAAATTCGAATGTTTGATACTAATTAGGAGTATTAAATGTGGATAACTGACAAAACCCATTTCATAACCCCCGGGTAAAATCGTGAGACGAATCTATTAAGCCTAATTAGGCCATGATTAGACAATGTCGTGCTACAGTAAACAATCTCTAATGATGGATTAATTAGGCTTAATAGATTCGTCTCGTGATTTCCCGTCCATCCGTGTAATTAGTTTTATAATTAGATCATGTTTAGTCCTCCTAATCTTCGGTTTAAAATTGCTACAGTAAATTTCGCAAAGTTTCTCACCAATCTAAACAGGCCCTAAGCTTCCTGATTTGTACAGAAGATATATACTGAGCTAAATACTCTGATCGCCAATGGAGTGTACAGCACGTATTATATGAACTACTTATTTTGTAACCATTTGACCAAACTCCATGTTCAACAATGCAGAATGGTAGGCATTTCAGAAACAAGTACCATATCTGAAAACACGCCAAGCACAATACTAATTAATTTATGATAAAATGCTATGTCTATCACAGACTAGAACTTGCTAAACTGGACATATCAGCATATCACTTGATTCTCGCAAAATAGTCGTAACATAAGTTCTTTGCCTCAAGCTCTACACTTATAGCATACCTTGTAACGAGGGGGGAGACTGCGTATGAGTTTTACGCGTATGCAAAGGCCAATGACAGTTGCCATACTGCAGTGCTCCACTGTTGGGGTGAAAGTAACCCTGATGCAAACATATATGAATCCTCAAGAGTGTGTTTCATTGGCAATCATGAACTGTCACATCCAAATCAACAAACCAAAGTGTGAGAACTTACCTGACATGATTACTTTCATCATTGAGTTCAACTGAGTCTTCCGTTACCACATTCAGCTGCTCCAATGAGTATGGGTGCTCTGGATCCTTTATATCTCTAATGTGATGTAAGAACGTTAAGGACTACAACAAATGGCTAGGATAGAGCACTTAAGATACGTGGTATAAAATAATGACAAGCTTCACTATATTCATATTTGGGAAATCATAAAGATGGATATCAAATATTTCCAGCTGGTCTATAGGCTCTACTGCATTTTCATCTGTGGTCTCCGGTGCTTGTCGTACACGCCTCTCTTTTTTCTCATGGATTACAGGGTTAGCATTTATCAACCCCATAACCATTATGCGGACCGCAATGCACTAACTTTTGATAAGAAGACCAAATTCCTGCAAGTAAAAAGGCATAAAAATGTGCTAAGAACATTATATGTCCTTTAAATGGCACAAACTAGATAAGTCTTACGAAACTCCCCATTGATAACTCAGTTTTCGAAATGGAAAACAGAACCTAGTTACTCTGAAAAAATATTTGATAACTCAGTTTTCGAAATGGAAAACAGAACCTAGTTACTCTGAAAAAATATTTGTAGATAATATATTTAGTTTCGCAGAATGCACTTTGAACTCATCCATTTGTGGTAATCATGCAAAATAATGGTTTGTTTGCTAAAGCTAATGCAAAATAGCCCCTTGGAAGATAGTTACAATCAAATATTGCCCTTGCTGAAACTTAAGACAAAACAAAGCTAATCATATTTGGTTGATGAAACTTAAGACAAAACAAAGCCTAGTAAATTTGATCTGGAAATCACCCTAGCCAGCATAGTTGAATACCAACGACGGCACATCTCTTTAGATATGTACCATCAAAGGAAGGCACTTATTAGCAGATTACCACATCTGTGAACTCCACACTGATTGTGACTATTGTAGTTGTAGTATTGTACTCTAGCTAAGAACAGAAGGGGAAGGTATCGAACAGAAAAATATCGAAAGCCATTGGCCTTCTTCTCCTCCTGCTGCTATCCTCCCTCGTGCACAGTTTTTTCGAATCCCTAGCCCCTTGATTTTGGTTCTCCTAATCCATGATTCTAGTTACCCCCATTGTATCTCTGACTTCCTAAATTGAATGTAGAATTGGAGTATTTCCTTGTGCTGCTACAGATTTGGTGATTGACCGTGATAATAGCTCAGCGCTATGAGAGAGAAGGTCTAGGGTTTAGAACCACGAAAAATAAGGGAGCAAGAACAGAAAGACAGTGCGGAGGGGAGGGTTGGTGAGGGTCAGAGGGTAAGGCGAGGGTGAGGCAGCTGCAGCCAGTCGTCTGCTCCTTCGCACCGCCGGGCTGCTGGGAGCGGCTTGAGCCCAATCACCAAATTCCACAGGTGCTTGTCCCCCTCTAACAAGAAGACTTCGGATTATCTTCATTCCACAACCCAATCGGCCACAATTCCCCAAATACAGTACCCTAAGAGCATCTCCAACCGATCTCTCAAATCTGAGCCCCTACTCTCCCATATGAGGGCCTCTCATCCACTTTTCAGACCCCTACTTCTTTGCGCTCTCCAACCGATCTCTTATATAGCTCCCTACTTCCCATCCAGCTCCATTTTTATTCATATCTTGTAACTAACAAGTTTAACTGCTTTATATCTAAATGGTAATATTTAGACTATTATTTACAGGATTACTCTTTTTCTTGCATTGCAAAATCAATAAAGCATCAATTGAAATGGAAAAAAGTAATTGCGTAATTGAAAAGAAAAATACTGCTCTCTGTATCTCTCCCTTTCTGTTCTCTGTCTCTACACTATCTGCCCTCTTTCTCGTGCATGCAACAAGCAGCAACACCAAAATTGGCAACAAATCTCTCCTCCTGTCATGGCTTTATAGGATCTGCAGCTGTTTGGCTGTTCCTTCTCAATCTATCTACTCTCTCCGTGTATCTTTAATTCTCTCTCTCTCTCTCGCTGCTGCCATCTACCTACACGCACTGGCTGCAAAATCGATCCAATTCAATGAGCCTACAGGGGTTGCGGCGCTGCGCATGGAGCAGCAAAATCGATTTCAATGAGTCTACACGGTTGCGCATGGCTGAACTGCTGCATCCCCGGAGATGCAAACGATATGTGCCTCACGGGTCGCGGCCGTGCGGGGCTGCGCCGCCGCAGTCGCAGGTGCGTGCAACGACGAGCCGCGCGGGGCCGCGCCGACGAATCCGCGAGCGTGCGGGGCCGCGCCGCCGGAGGAGCCGTGGATCGACATGGCCGAGGGTGAGGGAAGATGGCCGGCGCCGCTGTGCAGAGAAGGGAGATGGGGGCGTACCTGGTGCAGGTGGGCCGCGAAGACTCCGCGGCGGCGCGGGAGAAGCAGCAGTTGCTCGCCTCGGCTGGATGAGAGTTCAGCTGGGAGCTCCTACATGTGGGAGGTCACGGCCTCACGGGTGCTGGATGGGAGTCCAGATGAGAAGAGGGCTCAAAACTGGAATAGGAGGCCAATTGAGTAACCGGTCGGAGATGCTCTAACTGGTGTCTCTCACCCAACGAAATTGCGTAGACAACAGAGCAACCAAACAAATTCTCCAATCAGGGAAAGCCGCGCGAAGGGTCGCGACCGAGAGAAAAGCTCACCGGCAGATGACGGCGGGGGCAGCCGGAGAAGACGGGGCGCGCGGCGTGGCTCCCGGCTCAAGCTCGCGTCGGGGAAGACGACTGCGACTGCGGCTCTTCTGTTCTACCGTGTTTCATTCCAACTTTGCTTCCCCTTAGTTTGGGCCTTTTTTTTCGGAACACCTTAGTTGGGCCTTTGATTGGCCGTTTGGGCTGCCACGACCAATTCCGGCGCTAGTATTGTTGTGGTACGGAAGTTCAGTTCAGACTCGAGTCCAGCGAGAGGTTCGAGCCCGGTGACGTGAGACCGAACAGATCCGCGGAGGCGCAGGCTGCAGTGCTCGTCTTCTTGGCCGGGAAGAAAGAAAGGGAAGAGGACGTTCGTGGGATTGGCTGGCGATGGCGGCGGCGCTGGAGTTCCTGGAGGCGCAGGGCGCGACGCGGCCCGAGCTCGCCGAGTGGTACGCGGCGCTGGCCGACCTGTACCAGAGGAAGCTGTGGCACCAGCTCACCCTCAAGCTCGACCAGTTCCTCGCCCTCGCCGTCGTCCAGGTCCGTCCGCTTGATTGATTCCGTCCGTAGTGATCTCACGTTGCGTTCCCTTCCTGGTTGTCTTTCGGCGTGTGGTTTGATCTGATTAGGGTTAGGCGCCCCCTTTTGGGTAGTTAACTTGAAGCTTTAGTGCGATGCTGTGCGCTCTGCGCTGGCTGCAGCTCGCGGAGTAGAATTGTTGTGATCTCGCATGGGTGAGATGAGTTAATCTCCTTTGGTGCTGTAGAATTTTGAAAGAGCGAGCCACTTTTTGGTTATTGACAATTCCGGGCCTGTTTAGTTTAACCAATTCCGGGCCTTAGTTCCCAAAAGTCATCAAAAGTTTTCACGCTGACAACCGTGCCCACTCTCACAGGACACGCTTGTCAGTGTCAAAACTTTTCACCACTTTTCACCAATTCACCGGATTTAAACACCCCCACAGTGTTAAAACGTGTTTTGTTGTAGTTTTTAGTTCACTGCATTTAGAATTGGTGTGATTGTGTACAGCAAGATACTGCATCTTACAGGTGTAAACAGGCATAACTGTGCTGCGATGTATCTTGGTCTCTTTGGTGCTGTGGAATTTTGAAAGAGCAACTTTTTGGTTGTTGAAAGTTCTATACAGTGTCAAAATGCGTGTTGTTTTTTAGTTCACTGCATTTAGAATTGCTGTGATTCTGTACAGCACTACAGCTATTGCATCTCACAGGTGTAAACAGGCAATAGCTGTGCTGCGATTTATCTTGGTCTCTTTCAGTTTCAGTTTAAGAAATTTTGGTTGCTAACTTCTAGTAATTATTAGCAAGTTGGGTGTTTCTTGTATAAACTAGCTGGCTTGCGTTGGTTCAGAATTTTATCTACTGGGTAAATTGTTAATACATATTATGCAATATGGAATACAACTTCCCTGTGAGTGCCAAATACATGTAGCCTGATTAATTAGGATTGTACTAATCTAAAGCTTTTTAATCCAAAACACTACATTAACAAATTGTTTTCTGGATATCCAGTTTAGTATTTAATGGTGGTCACTTATCATGTTGCATCATGGCTACGTCTTTGCTGTGAAATCATACAGTACTCTTGTTACATGTATTTTCTTTCCAGTCCTCAGATATTTGAAAACCTTTTCTTCAACAGTCTGGTTGCCCTTTTACAATGTGTGCTCTTTGTCCTTACCGCTGTGCTGATTAATCTATGTTTTCTTCCTTTCGGTTCAGGCGGGCGATGCCCTGATTCAACTGTATAACCATTTTATCTCAGATTTTGAGACCAAGATCAATCTTCTCAAATTTTCTCACTTCACAGTGGTAGTTTCACGCCAGTATTTGGACAAAGATGCTGGTATAAACTATCTTGAAGGTGTAATTTCAAAGCTGCATGATACCCGGGAAGCACGGGTTGAAGAGCCCATTCTCTATGTGAAGATGCAGATTGCAACATTTCTTCTTGAGAAAGGGAATAAAAAGGGATGTAAGGAACTGCTAGAAGAGGGTAAAACAACTTTGGATGGCATGGCTGATGTTGATCCTTCGGTGCATGGTGCCTATTACTGGGTGTGTTCTCAGTATCACAAGGCCCATCAGAACTACTCTGAATTCTACAAGAGCACTCTTCTTTATCTTGCATACACGACAGTGGAATCACTTTCAGAACCATTCAAACAGGTATTACGACCTGAATATAATTTGGTACCACAAGATTGAGTTTGTTCTTACAGTTTCTGATTGTGTTTACATATGATTTTCAGAACCTGGCATTCGACCTCTCACTTGCTGCTTTATTGGGTGAAAACATTTACAACTTTGGGGAGTTGCTTGCCCATCCAATTGTAAGTGTAATTCTTGTATTCAAGCATATGTCCACACATACAAGGAGATTGTAGATTGCCATTGCTATAATCAAAAATGAATTTGCAATGCTGAATCATCAATGTGCTTTGTCAATTAACATGTAAACATAGCCTGATAAATGGGCTTCGATGTATTCTTAAAGCAAACTCATGGCCATACTTAGCAGCTCAAACTGGTGTCATAAATTCTGGTGTCGCTTCACTTGATTTGTCAATTAATATTTGCTTGTGACGTCATGTAGATCCATAGCCTTTTGGGGACTCAGGCGGAGTGGATTTTTCATATGTTGCAAGCATTCAACTCTGGTAATCTAGCGCTTTATCAAGAGCTCTGCAAAGCTCACCACGCTGCCTTGAGCGCACAGCCTGCGTTGGTTCAAAATGAGAGGAAACTGCTTGAAAAGATCAACATACTTTGCTTGATGGAAATCATTTTCAGGTAATTTTCGTGGGGAGTTTATGATGAGCGTCTCTGCTATCATGACAAAGGCTTTGTTCACTGACAGCTTTGTTTATCTGCAGTCGATCATCTGAAAACCGAACAATCCCACTGAGTGCTATAGCAGACCAGACCAGGCTCTCGGTTGAAGATGTGGAATTTCTACTGATGAAGAGCCTCTCTGTAAGTCCTGTCCTCCAAAAACCATGCTCGCCTTATATGATCATAGTCTTATGACGTTGCTTTCTTCAGGCCCGTCTTATAGAAGGCATAATTGATCAAGTTGATGGAACTGTTCATGTTTCGTGGGTTCAACCGAGGATCTTGGTCATAGACCAAGTAAAATCCTTGCGTGACTGGTTGGATACCTGGGTTGGGAAGGTGCATACGACCTTGCTTTCGGTTGAAGCAGAGACGCCAGACTTGATATCTTCGTAATGTTGTCTCTTTACGCTCAAAGGATTGCTGTGGCATTCCCTGATGTGAAGTCCTTGAATATTTTATCGGTTCGTAGACTGCAGTTTCGTTAGTTACGATTGTTGTAAACTTATTGCTTCAAGCAGTGAAGTTAACAGCAGACATTGTTTAGCAAATGTTGTTTCGCAGAATGCTTTGGCTGATTCTAAGCTCGAGGTTGCATCGTAGATGGCGGGATCTATTTTTATGTTTCGAAAAATTCTCATCTTCCCCTCCTTGAAAATTTGTCTAAACTAGCATTCGAAAGGCCCAACACTGATAGACTCTTACAGTCTTACTATATTTCGCCCCCAAAAAAAGCTAAAAATTCCTGGACTCCTGGATGCCCGCTACCTCCGACTCTGGATCAACAAGTTGCTGCCTGGGGAGTGTCAAATAGTTGGTCCGTCGGACTAAGGGCGTGTGTTTGGTAGAGCTCTAGCTCTATGCTGAATCTGGTGTTTGTTTAATAAAATAAAATATCTTAAGCATTTAATTTAAATATAAAAGAAGGTCAAGGTGACTCAACAAAAAAACCCTCGATCAGCCCACAGTTTTAGCTCTACAAATTTCTAGAGCCAGGCATGACCAGCTCTAGCTCTATGAATTTGTAGAGCTGTACCAAACAGGACCTAAATAGGCCAACTTGTTCGCAGAATCCACGTTTTGGCTCCCCGAACTATTGGTCAAATCCATATTTCCACCCTCAACTAAAAAACCGGAGTTGTTTCGACTCTGGGTGGTTTTGTATCCGGTTTCATGAGATTAGGGTATCAGATACACAGTTTTGGAGTTCAGGTTGGAAACGTGGATTTGACCAATAGTTCGAGAAGCTAAAATGTACTTTTCCGCTGTACCAACTTGTTCACCGGAAGTGTTATGGGCGGCCGGCGGGGCCAATTTGTTCCCGTATTATGGGCCGGGCCAAGCGTTTTTTTCTTTTGGCTCGCGCTCTTCACTTCTGATGATGATATGATACCTTTAAGACACTCTTCTGATGGCATGATTTTCAGGCCATCTCTAACTTTATACAGTAGAAGAGATAATGCAATTCTCAAATTTATACAGTAACACATATTAGTGTAGTAACACATATCTAATGAGATGATATCAGTATGGTTATCTCTCCAGGAGAAATCCAAGTGCAGTCTAAAAATAAGAGTAATCCAAGTGCGCATTGTCCATTCATCTACATAAAACCAACGGCGAAATCTGTATACTTTTGAGGGCTATAAATTGAAACATTAACGCATATGAGAACTAAAGAGTTCTTTATGTGCACGCATTATTCGAGGACACAAAGAGAATCAACAGACTATTTTGATTGAATCAGTCAATCGGAGTATAAATTTATAATGTACACTAATTGAATTCAGAGCTCTTTTCCAACAATGACGTGCGAGTGCACATGCAACTCGCTGCTCAGTGCACGGTCCCCTGCAGCATCTCATTCTCATGTACAAACTCACTGACACTACAACGCGATATAACCATCCAACACTACGGTTACAAGAAGAGCAACCGGGATGTGTGCTCGCTCTGATGCGATCGATCAGCACCAGCATCAGACCTTGACAGCGTCGGCCGGGACGGCGGCCCTCTCGGCGACGATCTGCTCGTAGAGGTCCCTGATCTTGAGCCCAACGATGGTCTGGAAGAGCCCCGTGCCGTTGTTGCTGCCCGGGAAGCCGGCGTGCATGAGCATCTGCTGCGTCACCTCCCCGTAGAACTTGGTGGACAGGTTGCTCAGGTGGCTCTCCACGTAGATGAGCTCGTCCAGCTTGTCGAACTGCCCGTCCATCTCCAGCACCGACACCTTCGATCGTCAAGCAGGAAAACCATCAAATATCGCCATTCATTAGCAACCCAAGGGAAACCAGGCAGAGCTGAACAGAGCATCTAGTGATCTGAAATACTGAGATGATGATGATGATGATGATATGAGTGACCGTCAGCTCGTCACCTCGTGGCCGAAGTAGGTGCCGAAGCCGTAGGCGAGCCTGATGCCGGGGTAGGAGCAGGAGAGCTTCCGGCCGCAGGGGATCCAGCTGATGGTGGACCCTTCGTCGAAGAGGTACACCGGGGCGAAGTGCTTCACGCCTTCCTTCATGATCAGCCTCACGCGCAGCACCTTGCCGTCGTCCTCGCCGGGGATCAGCTGCGTCGGTAGAACCTCGATCACGGCGTCCGCGTACTGTTTCTGCGGCTCTGCATCAGGGAACGAAGAGGCTTCTAAATTAGTAAATTACTCATCAGTCATCACCTCTTTGGTGTGATCGGTGTGATTGGTAACGGAATTCAGCTTCAGCATGCGAGGAGGCTGGCTTTACCAATGTAGGCGTCGAAGTCGGGCTTCCTGGCCTCGATGCTTGCCTTGATGCTCTCTAGGCTGTGCCCCCGCTCTGCCATGTCTCTCTGCACAACGGAAGGTTAAAATATTAGTGACATCAATTCGAGTATCAGAACTAGTAAGAAGCAATCTTGACCTGAATTTTCCATGCAAACTTCACTTCGTTGCTGATGTCCAGGTAGATACTGAAGTCCAGCAGGCCCCTCACGCGCTCGTCGTACCTGAAGTAAGCAGCAATAGATCACTGAGCAATCCACGCGTTATATTGCAGTCAAAACTGACGAAGCAAAGAATGAGGCAAGAGAGAGCAGCAGTCACATTGGGTGCAGTCCCTCGATGACGAGGATCTTGGGCGGCGCGATGCGCTCGGGCGGGTCGAGGAGGCCGGTGACGTGGTTGTAGACTGGCTTCTCGACGGCGCGGCCCTCCTTGATGGCCCTCACCTGCTCGTACATGAGGTCGAAGTCGTTGGCCCTCGGGTCCAGCGCCGTCACGCCCCGCGCCTTCCGCCCCGCGCGGTCCAGCGAGTGGTAGTCGTCCAGGCAGATCACCGTGGCGGCGTCGCCGACGAGCGTGTTGGAGTCCGGGTTCCCGCCCCTCGGCGGCTCCGCCCCGCCGCCGAGCACGCTCGTCAGCCGCCGCATGAACGTGCTCTTCCCGCACCCGGAGTCGGCCGCCAGCCCGATCACCACCGTCCTGTCCGCTGCTGTCTTCGAGCATGTCACGCGCATGGGGTAGTAGGCCCGACTCCGGCTCCGGAGCAGGATGGGCGTGCTCGCCGCCGCCGGCGAGTAGCGCGAGGTGGCGGCGCTCGTGTGCGCCGTGAAGGTCCCCATGGATCGGCCGACTCCAAAGAGACCGCCGACCTTCTCTTGCCACGCACCACGACGATCAGCAGTACGAAGAAAGCTACGAGGAGAACTAGCTTTGGAGATGGCGATGTGGTGTCTGTCTGTTCTTGCTTCTCTCTTGTAGTCGTGTGGTGGCTGGTGAGTGGTGACAGGGTGAGAGGAGGCGAGCCAGGTTGTGATGAGCTCAGCTCCGATCGGCGACGAGACCTCGCCTTCAGTGGATTTAGCTTGTGATTGTGTGATTTGTCTAGGCTCTCTTCATCAGGACGGTGAATTCTCCATCGTCTCTTGAGTGTTGTCCTGCTGATGCTGTTGTGACCCGCGACGGCCATGAGAAAGCTTGGTGGTGGTTTTGTGGACGAAGATATGGTGGGCCCCGCGTGGCTTACGTGGTGCCAGTAGGATCGCCTGCTGCGGATGACAAAACCAACACAGGAAACGGATGGATCGGTTTCGGTCGTCATGCTGACCATGGACGTAATTTCCCGTAATCTTGTGATACTGACATTAGCTGCATGCTATTTTTTTTCTTGATATGAATTAGTTACTGATTACTTTGGTTTACAGAAAGAGAAAGGTGCTTAGTTACCCACACTGCCACAGGCCCACAGCATGACAAAAATGTCTGCTTGAATGGGGAATCAATTCTTAGGAACACAGGATATGCATACTGTAGTCAAAGAGGGCCAGGTTAAATAATCAAGTCGACAAATTTGATTTTCAACAATAGCTATTTGAAATGGACTGCAGAATTGGCACGTCTTGTGTACCGCCGTGCTGGGCAACAAGAGGCCCAAGGTATCCGACCTGCCAAACCGAACGACGAAGTCATTAATGGCTTGCCCTGGGAGGCCAAGTTTTCCGTCGGGATTTACGATGATTTGAGTTGAACACATGCACAAGTCAATGAACCACCATGAACATATGATGATATGAAGCCTTGAGTTCGTAGTCGAAGATGGTAACCAGACAAGCGGTTTTCCCATGCTGACAACCATGATAAACACGTGTGTACCGTACCCGTTCTGAAAAACAAGATAGCATCGCTACTATACAGGCAGAAAACCTTGCTTTGCAACATATATACAAACCGGAGAAATTTGCGTGGGCTAGGAAAAAAAATCAAATATAAATTGACAAGCACGATGGCATATAAGAATTCAGCCCATAGGGCGCATGCTCTTCAGCGTTTCAAGAATAATATAATACTGCGTGCCGTAACGGTCGCCAACATGCCAGACTTGAGACTAAACTAACCAGATAAAACATGGGCATAGCTAATGAAGAATCAAAACACCCCGTTCCGCAAACAAACTTATAATGACAGTGCTACCCTCCTACTCCATACCAGCTTAAAAAGCACCACCACTGACAATGACATAAGGAAAAAAGAGACTCAAGGTGTACAGTGTACTGACAGATATGCACAAAACCACCGCACAAACAGGTGCTACTAGTATGCATAAGTAATTCTCCATCAGTTTTTCGACAAACGTAGTTCTCCATCACTGGCCTCCTCACCTGTTCCCTCTGAAGTACATGTACACTCTCTGCATCCATCACAACAAGGAATAGCAAATGTTAGAGCATTTAGCATAGTGTATAACATGTTTCAGAAGAGGCTGCCTGAAACATGGAGTAATAATGAATACCAAAAGCAATTAAACACCATGCCATTCATGAGTTAACTCTGACGCAAGAAACTCTGAGGATCATTTGTACATCTTCTATGCTAAGCACCTACTACTTAAAAACAGGTAATCGCCCATCCATAACATTAACTACCAAAACAAGAATATTGCAGCGCATCAGAAGATATTGTTTAGCATTCAGACATTAAAATGAATCATGGCAAAGAAATTTCAATCATAAACGCAAAAGGCTTGAACTGTTTAGCATGCTGTGAACAATGGACCACTGATTAGTATGCACACACAACGCAATGTAAGAGAATGTTGGTTACTGAGAATAAGATTTTATTTTAGACCTGAAGAACTGCAATGCTCAACAGTGTCTCCAAACAGAACAGCCCAAACCCCACGAAGTAGAAGATCTGCAAGAGCAAAACATTCATTCTTAATGCCCCATAACATCCGGAAGTTACTTCAAAAAAAAGAACTGGCACATTCAGATAATGCCTGCCAAACTTTGCCTGGCATTCAAATGGCCAGAGCTGAAAATGGGAGAGGTAACATCCAGCTTACCCCAATTATGACATGCTCAGAGAAGGTATCGATCGCAGCCAGTATGCCGCTGAAAAGAAACAGAAAAGGTTTTGAATTAGATGAAACACAGCATTCCAAAAGCAGGCAGGTAAGGAATTTTAAAAATATGGAGCTGAGGTTAACATTTTCAGAAGATATCACTATAAAATAAATTAAGAGCAGAATCTGGTCCCATGAAATAGAAAATAGTAGATAGGTTCACCAGGGATACTTGACAATTAACTGGTGCATCATCAAGAATATCTTTTCGAAGAGAATGAAAGCAATCAGCCTATTACATATCTTGCAGGTTGCAGCTGAAGGAGGACTTCCAACTTAAACTTTTAGGGTTGTATATTTTACACGGAAATTCCAAGATTATGAAGTCACCTACAAGAACACTAGCACTGTATACTGATGCGTCGGAAATTAACTATAAAGATGACTGGTCACTGTAGATACAGCAGTGGTAACTTACGTTAATGATTTCCCATGAAATACAATGGGTGGAGCAATGGCAGCAATTATGCAAAAAGCAATGTGGATCTGCACCGAGTATCACAGAAAAAAGGATAAGTTGTGTTGAAGTGATAACTCTTGCAGCAGTTCAATTGAAATGCCTATGATGCAAACTAAAGTATCCACCTAGATCTTACCAGGTAACAAAGGAAAAACCATCCAAAACTGAACGCACTGTTGGTCCTGTTTAACAATTTGCAAAAAGACGAAGCGTCAAACACAAAAGGGCCATGGTTCCAGAATATATATCATATCTACATCCGGATTGCCGCTAAAGCACCTAGGAAATCTTCAGCCATATATACTAGCAGTGTCTAACTATAATTGGGACAAGTATACCCATCCCTCACAGAATCACAGCCTCACTTATGGATATATAAACAGTTACTATGCTATGCAGGTCTGCATAGAGTATTCATGCAAAGCAGTTGCTTTGAAAAATGCAGGTGGAAAGCACCAAAACAAAAATAAATACATGGTAAAATGTATTGCTATGCAAAATCCATCCATAGTAAGGAGTGGTAAGAATGGTAGTAGCATACCTCATTGCACGATAGAGGGGCCTATACCATATCAAATATGACAGTGGAATTCCAAGCAAAGCATAGATAGTTGCAAGGAAAAACAGCTTTGAATCTGCAAGGGCCAGAGATACCAACTAATCAGTGCAGGGCCTGCACAAAGAGAATGCAAGCATTAACAGAGAACCATGAGACACACCTCCCTCCTTGATCCAGCAGACTATGACAGCAATGAAATTCCACGAGAGGCAAACCACAATTCCTGCCATTCACATTAACCCAAAGAAAAGATACAATGAGCAATGATTGCTAGCGTCTTTGAAATGCACAATATATTCTACCACAATAGCATGATTCTGCCCTCTACCTAGATAAGGAAACAACTTACAACTACTAAATCACTGATGCAACAAAGCAAACATACCAAGCCAGCTTGCAAATGCAAGATACTGCAACCTCTGCACATTGGCTGGTATCTCATTGGCAATGTCATGGTGGATGATCGGGAAGAATGGCGGCCAGTTCTTCTCCTCCATCGGCACTCCAGCTGCATCATGCAAAAGGTGGAAAATGCAAATGATCAGACCCTGGTTAGCACAAATGATAACTCGAAATCACAGAGAGCGGCAACTAAACTCCTACGCACCATTCTTCAGGGCCTCCTCCCTCCTCTTGATATCCTACAGTCACAAAACAAAGGCCCATGAGACAATACCGAACCAAACATCAACTGAGAGTTGAAAAGATGAAATGGGGAGCAAAACCCCACCGCCTCACGCCGCTTCAGATCTGATTCCCACGACGAGAGCTCCCTCGCCTTGCCCTTGGAGTCCTGCATTGCGCGCCCACGCCGCGCCCAAAACACTCTGATTAGCACACGGATACCCACGGCGGGAAAAGGGGAACAGCGTATGAACGAAGGGCCCTTACCCCCATGGTGTCAAGCGGGACGTCGACGACGGCGTCGCCCCTGCCGGCGCCCCCGAAGCCGACGGGCTCGGTCGGCCGGAACCCGTACTGCTGCTTGCCGCCACCGCCTCCTCCATTCTACCACGCAACAGCGACGGCTCATCAGATAGTTACCGAGAATCTCCAGATCTATCAAACCATCTAGGTAGGCAGCAAAATTCCCGAGGAATGGGGGAGGAAGGGTTTTTGGCTCACGGAGAAGGGGTTGTCGTCGGCGCTGCCCTCGTCGAAGGGGTTGGGGTCGTGATGCATGCTCGCTGTCGCCTCGGCCTCGGCGTGCGGGCGAGAGATGAGGGGAGGGCGAGAGGCGGAGGCGGAGGCGGAAGCGGCGCGGCGGTGCGCGGTGGTTTGGACTTTGGACTCGGGTCGCTTCCAGTTCAAGCAGTTTCTCCGCCTTTTTCTGCTCGGTGTTGCTCTTGTTGCGCCAGCGGCGCGGCGCTGCTGCTTTTCACGTGACCACCTTGCGGATGGCGACGCGACTGGGAGCGGGGGGTGGGGTGGTGAGGGTTCTCGGTCCGTCCCAAGCCCTCAACACGCGTCGTGGCGGCGCCCACCACGCCGGCACACAAGAGACCACGGGTAACGGGCCGGGGCCCGTCTTCAGGTCCGTGAACCTGCGAACACAGCGTCTAACATGTGGCCCAGGAAAGCAAAGCCCGATAACGAGAAGCAAGGATCCCATCTTGGCCCATTATGTCGGGCATCATTGGGCCCATAAAATTGGTCTTCTTGTGACGACTTGGGCCGTAATGTAGTAGGCCCGTGTCCGCAAAGGAGTCAAAGATTTGGGAGCGGACGACGACGGGGAGGAGCTCACTCAAGGAGCAGAAATTCGGGGATGGCACGGACGGATCCATGGAACCGGATGCCCCGAAACAGAAGCAAAGGCTTCGTCTCTATCTTCTTCCTCTGGCTAACCCCGGTCAGTCTCATTTAATTTGGGCCATGTGCGAGCTCCACATGCCTCTCACGGCTCCCGAGCTTATCTATACGCGCTCGCTGGAGCTCAAGCCTTAACAACAGGGCACTTGTGCGTTCAGTGTTGTTTACGCTAATCGCAGGCGCTTGTTATGCAACTTGCAAGTATTGCGTTGTTGGGGCCTTGGAGGGCAGAGAGAAGGTTGCGGCTAACTTAGGGTTCCACGCACGACAAGTAGCGGTTTAATTTCTTTTTTGTTTGGCTTGATCGGCGTTTAAAGTATGGGCCATGTGGAGTTGAGGATCGAGCGAGTGAGATTTGTGTTTTGTAGGAGTTCGATTTCTGCGGCGGTGATGTATACGGTGGTCAATGAGATGCATGCTCTCCTGCCTCTTGGTAGGGAGCGCCCCTTATATTAGCTTGGGCCCTTGTGGGGATCCAAATGAAGCTAGTTTTCGAAGCAACACGGCCGAGAGATCGAATTGGCAAGTGGTTGCTAACGTCTTTTGGCTGTGACGTAGGGGACCAAAATAGCAGGGCCGGCCTTGAATTGGCACAGTAGCTAGCGTCACTAACAGCACTGGATCCCGCGGCACAGCTGCGGGGTGGTGTACTTAATCACCAATCAAATACTGTACCCCCAGCAAATACAGTATTTGCTGAATTTGTCGACAGAACGCGCCACCAAGTTTCTCAAACTCAGCGATCAACGAGTTACTAATCGCGATGCAAGCACACACTCGATGCATTATTCATCTCTAGGCGCGCGCGGGCACGGAAAGCTCTGCAATTACGAGCACCGCATGCACGCATCCGATGTCGATCATGCAGCTCATCATGCTACTACTAGGCGACACTACACACCACACGGGCCCCCATATGTCAGATCGATTAGTAGGAGTAGTACCAGCAGCTAGCCAGTAAACATGCATGTTGTGGCCAATAAATGTGCGAGTGCAAGTGCCACTCTCTTCTCGATCGGATCATCTTCGATCCAAGTACAGATCGAGATGCCTGCGCGCCTGCTTCTTTTTCAGATGGCACTGCATCTCTGCAAAGGGCCGGGATAGCAGCAGAGCTCACGAGAGCGAGCCAGCACCTAGACAGACCCATATGTATTAATTAACCTATATATCCTGGTGGTCAGTAGCATAAGCTAGCCCTGGTTTGTTATCGCAGATTCTAATTTGTACACGATCGACATCAGTTTGTAGTACTACTCCTCGTGCTCATTCCTGGCTTCGCATGCATCTGATGGTCAGCTTTTTATCCACATGGATGGAGTACTGCGAGAGAGAAGAGTGTGTACTGGTAGAGAGAGGTTTCTCTCCTTTGAACTTTGATACATGTTGGCTCGTTGCACTAGAATATGCTCCGGCGTCACATGGCCGGATGCTTCTCATTCCCTCTCTTTGCACTGGCCCATATCCTATGCATGCATGCGCGAGCATGGCTGCTAGCGCGCGGCAGAGAATCCCGGCATGCAGCACATACATGCATCAGAGATTGACGAGAGAGAGACGTGATGTGTAGAGAGAGAAAGAGGGATACTGGGGCAAGCTAGCTAGAGTATACAGCAGCTGGCTGCCTGCAACTGCATGAGCTAGTGCTAGCTAGGGCGCCCTCTTTTTGTGCCCCAAGATGAAGAACATGAAGGCCGTGTTTAGTTCACGCGAAACGCAAAAAAAAAATTTTGATTGGGTTGTGTGCACAGAGAGAAGAAATAAATACGGTTCTTTAAGTGAAAATTTTTTTGCGTTTCCATGCATCGGCACGAAATATGCTGAGATCGATCGGTCGATTTGATGGTGGTCGCCAGTTTTTTAATCCCGGCTCACGCGCGAACGTGGGAGTCGGAGTTGGGGCCGGGCGGGGCGGGCAACGAATTGATGGCCTGAGCTGGACAAAATCCAAAATCATATGATGACGCGAAGGTTGGTGGGGATCACTCGGCTTTCTGTAGTAACGAACATTGAAATTATGGCGCCATCGGTTACCGGGAATACTAGAATATGGGATTGGCGAGTGAATGCTCGATGCCAATCAATATTGGCCATGGGGGCCTAGTTTTTTTTAAAAAAATATATATCTAAGCTTCTGAATATAGGCCACATATATATTGTCAAGCGGAGGGAGTGTACTACTCACCTCTGATTTTACTGTATTCTGAGACAAGATCACAAGTTTGTAATATCCATCATTTTTTAAACTTTTGCAAACCGAAATTCCAGTGACAGAAATATTTATCTGAATAATTAATTAGCGACAAAAATATTTTAGAAAACACAATGCCGGCCGCCAAGGCCAATGCATCTTCGGCCCCGTTTGGCAGAGCTCCCAGAGCTGATTCTCAGCTGAATCCAGTAGGAGCTCTGTCAAACATTTTTTTAGGGAGAAATGATTCTCAGCTGATTCTATGAAGTAATTCTCTGAAATAAACTAAGGGGCTGGGAGCTGAAAAAAGTAGCTTCTCCTGATTCTGTGAAGTGATTCTCCATCCTGATTTTGAGAGTTTTTACTAGAGAATTAAAGAAAATCACTTTCAGCCATAAAATCACTTCTCTCAGAGAATCAGCTCCTATAGAGAATTAGAATCAGATGGAACTCTACCAAACATGCCCTTAGTTTTGACGTCATGACAAGCTATATCTTTGCGACAGTTTAAAGGCATCATTACTATTTTATCTCAAATGACAGGAAGATCTAGCTGAAGGATTCTTCCTACACTAGTTTTCTGTAAAAGTTAATGCTGACGCTCAAAAGTACTGGGAATCTAAATAAAGAAAACAGTGCCATCCATTTGCAGCATCCCCACGGGAAAAAGAAGAAAGTGAAGATCAAGCATATATTTCTGTTTTTAACGGCATTTTATCCACATATGTATAGCCTCTTTTCGCGTGAGTGGTCGTCCTTAGTAACACCAACGCCAGGCAGGCTAGAATTACCTAAAATATTAGTATAAACCAATCCTCGTCAGTTAAACATGTAGAGTGATAATTCTTACTGTCTTAAAATATAAGGCACTTTATTTTGTCTTAAGTCAAACTACTCTAAGTTAGACCAAATTTCTAGAATGTTGACATCTATCACATCAAATAAGTAAATTATGAAAATATATTTCACATTTGATCTAATTATATATGCTTGTTTGATACAATAGATATTATTGTCATTTTCTATAAATTCAGCCAAACTTTTGGTGGTTTGACTTAGACAAAGCAAAGTGTTGTATTTTAGGACAGAGGGAGTATAGCTTTTATTCTAGTTATTATGTTTTGAAACAACAATTAATATAATATTAGATCAATTAATAAGCCTATAGTTGCCCACATAAATAGTAACCATGTCTCTCTTCCGGTCCTTGCATAGCTACTCGTAATAGTAGGATATACATTCGACTGCAAAAATTCCCAATTGTTTTTCAAATGCAAAGATCGGCCACCGATCACAAGCAGCTTGCATGCTGGCATTCTTAAGTTATTCTGAGTTACTTAACTATCTAGCCTGTGGGTGTGTTTTCAAATCTCCTACTGATCACGTCTTGGCTAAAATAATGCCAACTCCCTGAAACGAAGATTCTCTGGCATTTTTCAAATCACATCGCCTTGATCACATCATGACACAAAGGACAAAAGGCAGACATCTAGAACACCTAATCCCATTTGTTTAAAATAACAGTACCTTTAAAAAAACTGCGAGCTGGTTAGTATTTATATTTCCATGACAGACTGCCCTCAAATTCCAATTCAGAGACAGTTCTCCGTAACTAACTCCAAACTATTCCTTTTAGTGCTCCGTGAAGTAGAGATCAGGCATTGATCGCCTTTTGGACAGTACCTCAAGTCAAGAAGTCAATCCAATTCCAAAATGTGGTAACAAGGGAGAGACCAGTGGGGACTGCAGTTGAAGAGAGAGAGAGAGAGAGAGAACCCTAGCCAACTGGCACAGTGTGCAGTTGTCAGTAGAAAAGAAACATGGTGCACACCCACCAAAAAATACTCCATGCTTGGAGTTGTGGTTAAGTGACAAGACTCTTTGTCTTGACTCGACTCCAAGGTGCTAAGTCAAACAGATCAGATAATAAGCTCATATTGTTTCTTAATTAGTCTACGGAGCTATGCATATACTCCCTCCGTCTCAGGATATAAGGCGCGGTCAAACTTAGCACAGTCTTCAATAATAACATTTGACTCTTAATATCTCTTATAGTATAATGTTTGCAACAATAAAACTATAGTCATATGAAACTACTTTTAAATATGAATACAATGATATCATTGTTGTAAGACAAAATTTTTATTATACAAGATTAATCGTAAGTCAAAGTTTTTAAAGTTTGAATCTTGAGTTACGTGCGTGCCTTATATCCTGAGACGGAGGGAGTATGATGCCTACGTGTGCGAAATAGATTCCGCGGGATGGTAAAAGATTATAAGAGAGACGAAGGTTGAATGTGGTTTGACCAGTATATAGGGTACCAAGATGCTAGCAGCATCCACACATGCAACTATTTCTCTTCTTTAAAAAAAACATCCATAGTGCGCGAGCATGCTACAATGTCTGTCCTGAAATAAAAGGCATTCTAAGTTTATTCTAAATTAAATCTTGACTAAGTTTATAGAGAAAAATATTAACATGTAACAAATCAGATAAGAAAATATCAAATTATATTTTATAGCGACTCTATTGGTGCTCGTTGAATTTCGTAAATATTACTTTTCTTTTCTATAAATTTGGACAGAATTTATCTAGTTTGACATAGGACAAACTTAGAAGGCAACGGATCAGGTGCAAACCAACCTCCCCGTGTAAACTATGCAAACCTCAATCTGGACCACATGATCTTGATCCAAGGGGGCACGTAGGGAGAGGTGGGAGGGGGGATTTGCAAAATCACCGCCCACCCTTAATCACAGCAAGATCACTTTTGCAAATCCCCCTCCCACCTCTCCCTACGCGCCCCCTTGGATCAAGATCAAGTGGTCCAGATTGACGTTTGTATAGTTTGCACGGGGAGGTTGGTTTGCACCTGATACGTTGCCAACTTAGAATGCCTTATATTCTAAGACGGAGGGAGTGCATATGCTTACTCTTTTCATAAGAATGTGGATGAGTAGCACTCAATTCCATCAAAAATGGAATTTATTACAAACAATAGTCCAACATGCACACAGACACAGTAGGACAAGTGATATTTTGGGGGAGATCCCTTTCCCACTCTTGTAAAAGAAGGACATTTTACCATGATGGCATGATGTAGTGCATACCTTCATCCCTTAAATCATATGGCGTTTTAGGACAAACAATTACTAGTTCATTTCTATACTATAAAGAGAATAACATTTGAAAACAATTCTCACCTAAAGCCTACCCAGCCTTACCCCTCACAGCTTCCTTAGATGGGCCCACAAGGCAGGCCAAAAAGTTTGACGAAAGGGGGGGAGAGGGAAAACTTGATAGTTGCAAAATAGCTGCGGCCAAAACTTTTAATTTTTCGTCACCGCGCTTTCATTTACCCGCCCGTGTACCCACCATTCCAAATTCCAATCCCGCCCCAATTTGTGCTGATTTGTTTCCTTATTGCCTGCCTACTAATTGCCTTTTTTGGTGGCAGATGGTTTCAATCAGATTATTTCCAAATTTGTGAGGGGTACATGGGCCGAACATTTTCTTTCCTTCTTCTTTCATTCTTTCCTTCTTCTTTCATTCAGAATTGAAATATTCCCGGACGAGCACGTGATTACCCTGTGTTACCTTATTTGATCACCCTGTGTTACCCTTTGACCCTTTGCCCTTGACGACGTCGAGCCCCTCGAGGACCTGGCCGAAGACGACGCAGCGGCTCCGGCAATACCCTTCCCCCTCGATTCTCCGTGCCCCATCTCCGCTCGTCTTTCATCTTGCGCTTCCATGGTCGACAACCGGCAGTGGCGGCTATAACGGAGATTTTGTGAACCAGGTAAACATTACGAGTTCTCGTAATTTTGTTT